>CM070647.1:27899085-28531585 GCA_036346575.1 Dendrocalamus sinicus
GGCGGCATATGATCATTCACTTCGCCATGACTGGTCCAACACGTATAACCCTTTTTGAAACCCCTCCGAATCAAGTGCGCTTCAATTTGCCCTCGGTTCTTAAACATCTTCAAATTCTCGCAGTCAGTGCATTGACAGTACATATATTCCACCCCCTTATTCAACATATCCTCCTCGGCAGCTCTTGTAAAAGCAGACACGCCATTAATGTACTCTTCACTCACACGGCTCGCGGCATACATCCAGCTTCGGTCCTACGTTATGTATATATATAACAATTTAGTTTTAAAAATTAAATTAATTAATTATTACTACACATATATATACCACATGCATTCAGGCTTTGCTAGCTTAATTCATATTATAAACACAACAGCTATTATATAACCAACAATTTTGCAAACCATCTTCAATAACACTCACCAATTACTTACATCTAAATTGTAATGCAAAGAAAAATAAATTTCATTACTAACCATATCTAGAGCAACCAGGAAAGTATGAATCTTCAAAGCTCAATCCCTGCCTCCTCCCACCTAATTAATTGGCCTGAAATCGCCTAGCTTGCCTCCTGAGCGAAAGAGTGAAACACCGGCTAGATCTGGATCGAAATGAAGACACATGCGGTTCTAAGCAGCGCAACAAATGCCTAGCGTCCTGGGATTATTACAGACGATTTTTAATACAAACTGTCTATGATAATCAGCTTATCACAAATGGTTTTTAATAAAAAAAACCGTCTGTGATAATTACAGATTATCACAGACGGTTTTTAACACAAACCGTCTGTGATACTTTAGTATCACAGACGGTTCATTGGTAAGAACCGTCTGTGATACTCGTTTCCTTCGACGCCACCAACACAAACGGTGTCCAAATTAAAACCGTCTGTGTTAGTATTGATCACAGACGGTTTTGTCAAACCGTCTGTGATTGGCCGTCTAGTATTAGGCTTTCTGTAGTAGTGACCACACGAAAAAATCAATGTACTCCTGCACGATCACAGGATCCTCCAGTTGATATTATTGTTACTCTTTTGCCAATTCCCACTCCTTAATGTAGGTAATTTTCTCCACCATTTTGGGTATGAGAGATGACCTTATTTCTTCAATTATTCTTCCTACCATCTTGAATATCGCTTCCAAAGAGACGTTGTACACCGGAACTAGTAGAACATCCTATGTGAAATGGTATAGCATAGGAAATATTTGCTTGTTGTTCTTCCACCACTCGAGCAAGTTTATCTATTCTCCGCCAACAAGATCAGAATCCGTGTTTGCAAAATCACGCTCAGGGTAGTGGTTCAGTTCTGAAACAGAATTCTACTTAGGGATGCCAGAGACTAAGACGATGAAAAACTAGGCTTACTCTTTAGTTTCTTTCATAAGTGGGGCTATCAAGATTGTCTTACCTTATTGCACCTACTGTGAGGCCTCTAATCTCACGCAGCTTTCTAACTTGTCATGATACAAGTGGAAAACAAGAAAAAAAACTTCTTTTTAACATGGTCGACAGTTTCAAAGAAATAAAAACTAAGGTATTCACCTATTCCTTCAATACCAATATGTAAACATGCTAACTTTTTTGTAGGATAAAAAGTGATAGCAAAGTAATATGGGTGCGAAATAGATCCAAAATATTTAACAATTTTTTCCTCAATTGCTACAACAACATGGCCCAAAAGATGATCCCTTAGATTTAGCAAACTTATACGTAATTAGTCAAATAAAATCTATAACTAAGGGGTAGGGTAGTAAACACTGGATAGAATCTTAGTTGCTTCATAAAAATATCTTAAAAACCATAAAAATGATTAGCAATTTACCAATCTGAATTAATAACTACCAATTCATTATTTTGAGAATAAGTATTTATATATTCATACCCTTGTACCTTCTTCAGCATGGTATATGTTGAGTTCTACCTCACTTTTATGCCAAGACCAAATTTTCTAAGGTCCTTGCTATTAGCTGTGTAGTACTCCACGAACCTGGCTACCTCTTGTGGTGAACTTATGAGTTAATGTAGGGCATCACAGATATTATTCAAATATTTGTCTGTAACCTGCATACCATCTTGCACAACGAAGTTTAAGTTATGACATATGCATCTTTGGTAG
Organism: Dendrocalamus sinicus; assembly: GCA_036346575.1. Lineage (NCBI taxonomy): Eukaryota > Viridiplantae > Streptophyta > Magnoliopsida > Poales > Poaceae > Dendrocalamus > Dendrocalamus sinicus. The sequence continues at coordinate 27,901,205 of CM070647.1, forward strand.
AGAACTTATCCACCAATATATGTTTGCAATCTTAGAGCACTGCTTGCCACGGTGCTATGCACACAGTATCCACCAATATATGTCTGCAATCTTAGGCGAAGAATGCCCAACACGCCCGTATTTTGGCACTGTTTGCCACATCATACCCATATCCACGACTTGATCAAAGATGGGATAACATAATTCATCATTGATTAACAACATTACTACTACCTAGTACAGAGAAGATCCCTCTCAGCAGTGGGTCCCTTACTGTGCAGAACCAATGCTAACTCGGTTAGAAGCGGTCTAGAGTGAAAAGATCCAGTCATGAATTGGTTCTAAACCATGTTAAATTAAGCTGAACTGATGGAAATGGTTTGTACTCGTACTAAATAGGTCTGACTTAGGTTGGACATGATCTAAAACTAGTTTGGCTCGAAGCGAGGCGGTCTGTTTTGATCGCGTGCCCACAGTGCTATGCACGGCTTGGTCGAACTTGAGTTCAATGCATGTGGCTCAGGTCAAGCACGCGAGATGGCTAGATTGGACCACATGAGCACTGTATCGATTGGCACTATTCTTTCTCTCAACCATATAGAGTAATGTGACGATTGAACAATGACGGCAATGTGCGTACTAAGCGTTCCCCAGCATTGTGAACCCATTTTGTTGATTTGGGAGGTTGGCAAGGACTGTAGTGGTTAGAGAGGTAGAGTAAAGGAGGCAATTGTGGAAAAGGGGAAAACTTGCTGACAGTAAGATCTGGCATCTCCGGTGCAAATAGCGGGTGCATGAGTACAGCGTAGCCAAAGGAAGTCTTTCGGTTAGGATGGCTTGACTTGGGGTGTGGCGTGAAAGACTGGTGGCATTGGTGGCTACGGCGACAAGGCAAATTGCATCGATGGTCATGCACGGTGGATGCGGTGGTCGATGGAGGTGGGATTTTGCAACGGCATGTTGAGGTGCACCTCATGACATGACGATGGAGGCTATGGATCGACAATGGTGGTGACATGGCTGGCAGCACAACAAACGGCGACAGTGGCTCCAACAATGTCTTGGTTTGGGAAAGGTGCCATTAGAATCGTGAAGAGATGAGGAAGATGATGGCACAACTAATTTGGGAAGAAGAATTTAGGTGAGTTACCTTGGGGACCGAAAAGAGGGGCGGTGCTCTTGCTGGACTTATGGATGACGGCGTAGCTTAGAAGTGGTGTGGCTGGCTTTGGGGAATGAAGAGGAAGGAAGGAAGCTAACTATCATTGCTACTACGGTTTTATCGAATCTCAAAGGTGGTGGTGCATAGGAAGCAACAAGTGGTAGAGGCAGCACGTGGTCATTGATGTGGGCGAGTGAGCACATCTCATGGGTGAGCTAGTGAGTGACAGTGTAAAAGTTAATGTGGCAATGGTGCTAGAGTGGGAGTGCAACAACAATGATGCATGGTTGGCAAGGTAGCCGAGCGGTGAAGCTTTAGTGTTGTCCTTTGATCGGGCGAGTGGTCGATGCTGGAACTGGGCCAAGGCATGGAAGGTTGGGTGACTGGGTTGGCATGGTGCTGGGCCGAGGGGAGATGGGCCACAGCAGAAAGAAAGGGAAAAAGGTCATGGGCCAAACCAAAATTGGCCCAAGAGAGAAAAGAAAATACTTAAGGAAAAGATGATTTTTTTGGATTTCTGGAGAAAGATAGCATTTCTGGCACACAAAAAATACAAGGAACTCAGCAAAAACGCAATAAAAAATTTGAGAGATTTTGCAAAAAAAATTATGAACTTTTGGAATTTTTTGGCTGTCATATTCTCCTACTAACATTGTGGGCAAAAGTTGTGTTAGATCATTCTTTCACACGCACGACTTTCACCCATCCTACTCGGTTGATCTTTAGAAATAATATATTTAGCAATTTTCTCATGGGCAAAAAGAGGGTTGTATACCCAACTAGTCACAGAGACATCAGCCTTGAAGTTGAGCTATGTCTGGACTCCTCCCCCTCACCTGTGCGCCCCCCATCTTGTTTAAGCATGTTTTGTAGTGCCGATTCAAGTGCATGTCCCTTCACCTATACAAGAAATTAGTTGAGCTTTACAATAATTATAAATTATGATCTCTACCGTTTGGTCATTTTGGATTTCTTGGCTCCAGGTTATGTGCTTCTAGCATGGCGCCCTTTGTCCAGGGTGCTAGTGCCAGACCTGGACCCACCAACATCGCTATCTGTGGATGGGAGAGAGAAGTCTGGTGTCTTCATCAGCTGCGAACTATCTAGGTACTTCTCATAGCCCTCTGTACTGTCTATATAATGGTTCTCCATGCGTAGTCTCCCATGCTTGGAGAGAGTTGACAGGCATCAATGGGAGTCAGAGCCGAAGGAGGACTAGGGGAGTGGCGATGGGAGAGTCCGCAGCTGCACCCTGCTGCTACCTTTGTGCTGCGACTCCTTAATAACATACCTCTACCGAGTTTGACCGCTCCTGTCATTGCCTTCATGTTACGACTACTTGGTAGCATACCGCTATCGAGCTTTCTATTGTACAAACTATTGAGACTACTAAGTAGAGTGAAGAAATAAGCCAAGGAGGTGAGTTTTATAGCCACAGAGGAGGAGAATGTTGCATCTACCTGTTGTTTCTTAGTCTCTAGCACTCAACTATGTTCGTCCTCTACTCTATCTTGCACTCCCCGTCCATTGCTTCTCTGCCCTGTCTTTTTACTGGTAGCATGCTAGCTGCTAGTAAATAATCCAACCTACCACCTCCCCGCGGTGTCTCTCCCTCTCCCTCTCCGCCTCCCCAATCGCCTCTCCACACACCACCAACCTCCCCGGTTGCCTCTCCCCTGTCCCCCAGACCACTCGCCTCCCCTGCTGCCTCTCCCCCACCCCACCCGCCTCCCTCACAATGTGCATGGCCCAAATCTGAGTTGGCCGCATGTGTGTGGGGGATGGCGAGGTTGCGAAATCGACAACAGCGGTGGGGGTGAGGTGGGCCGTGGGGGAGGGACGAGTGGATGGCGACAGCCTATCTTCCTCCCCTCTCCTCGATAACGATAATAGTGGTAGCGCAGCAACAACGTCCACGGCCTTGCTCTCCCTCCTCTCGACGGTGCCGATGGCAGGGCATGGTGGGGCGGCTGAAGGCGTGGTTGATGATGGGTGACGGCCATGAGCCCACGACCACATGGTGATAGGGACAATGATGACGGTGTCCTGCTTTTGGCAAGGTACCGATACACTCTCTCCCTCTCTCTGATTATTCCCACAGTCCATCATCCCTCGGTGTCCATAGATCCAGCCATGTGCCGCCCTGTGCCTTCATGTCGCCTGTCCTGTCGTGCTGTGCCACCCGATGGGTCTCACATTCTAGACATGTCGTTATGCCATGCTTGGGTCGGGCCGTGCCAGCCAACCATGGGCCAACATAGAAAAGCCCAGCCCAACTCTTAGGTCTAACTGGGCCAGCACGTGGGTGATTAATGTGGGGCGGCTGCGTGGCATGCGAGTCACCTCACCTTCATGCTGCTGTTTGCTCAGTTCATGAATGTTTGTGTTAGGAGTGTTATGTATGTGTACGGTTTGGACCTTGGTGGTATTATAAATCGTAACGTAACTGGTTACAGGCCACCGAGATGCCGGTGGCACGTACAAATGGATCGAGTCGACTGCATACATTTGGACTGACACACTAGATGGAGGTGAGTTCTGCCTAATTATGTAAGCACTTCTAGCTTTTCCCCTTACTCGTACAGTTGAATTTCTTCTGCCAAGCTACGGGGCATGCACCACCAAAATAGACATGGAACAGGTCCTCTATGTGCCACTTTTGTGAATTTTGATGCTGTTTTCTGAATTTTGAGAATTTCCCCATGATCTCTTATGTACTGAGAATTTCGATGCTTCTGTGAAACTTGAGTTAAAAAAGCGGCAATAACAGTAAATGATCTTATTTGTATACGGCAACTTGGAACATTTCAATTGCACCACCGGAACAAATCTTCTAGCTATTCTACGACTACGAAAGATTAGGAATTCGTTCTTGCAGTTAACTGGAGTATTTCGTTACCTTTCGAACTTTGCTACCTTCATACAGTACTATACTATGCGTTTCAACATGAAGAGGCCTCGAGTTTTCATGATCATCCTAATCTACAAGCATCAGATGCATGATCGAGCTGTTCCGACACTGACCAAGAATTATCCCTGCTGATGAGTGCCCACCCACGGAAGGAACTTTTCTGGGGTGCATCCCCACACAGTAGAAATGAGGTAGGGCTTATGATTTTAGCATTATCTTCTTTCTCTCCCCTAGTCCCTCTCCTCAGCTGGCGCAAAGCAGGAGAGAGAGAGTGCACAACAAGCAGCGTAGGGCCAAAGATGCCAATAGAGCGGGGTGAATAGTGCATCCAAATTTTCTTCCAAACATTCACCAATTCTTCACTCCAATAGTTATAATGCTATGAAAAATATGATGAAAAGTAGTAAATCAAGAAATTAAAAAACTGAGATATGCACAATAATTTCGGTAGTACCATGGTATTACTGTTTGCTACAGTAAAATTGTTGCTACCGCTACAGTACCCTAGTACTACCTCTGCTACAGTATTTTTTATTTCAGCATAATTTCACAAACGAACAATCCATGAGAATTTTGATCTATAGATCTAAATGACATAAAAATTTGTAGGGATCTTCTCTAGAATATCATGAACCTACTCTGACAAACGATCGAGAAAATCATTAACAAAATTGAGACATTTTTTAGTTTAAAGATAAATAGCACCAAAATCAATTAAAAACAAAAATCGATGATTAAAACTTGCTCATGAGCAGATAATATCCAAGATGACTTTGGATATATTCTCACATATCACAGCAAGCAAGAACACCAGAGAAATCACTCCAAAAACCTTTAGATCAAGAAATCATTTGGAGGATCAAAAACGTGAAAAAACTGAGTTTCTTGATGAACTTGCTAACAAAGTACCTAGATGGGTAGAGATTGATTTTCAAAAATTATCTCCATCTCTTATACGTTCTTGGACAGGAAGATCAAGAAAGGATGAGAGGAGAGGAAAAACCAACCAAATTAAGAGCAAATCAATCAAGATAAAAGATAACCATGGAGATGATTAAAGATTGATTTTATTGCTACTTGAGGAGGAAAATTTTATAGCCACTTCACCTTGGACTTCTGACTGATTTTTTTAGAAGTCACATTTTTGAATCATTGGATCAAAATGAATTTTTTTATGTCTCAATGCTAATCCAATGGCCATGAAAACTAACTTACATTACACAAAAAGTTCAGCAACATACAAATAGCAAAACTGAAATAATAATTAATGCAGCACTAGATCCCCTAAGAAAATGCAACATTGTATGACATATTATCTTCATAAGTGTAAGTCACATTTTTGAACCACTAGATCCAGATCAGAATACAGACATCTCAAAGCTAATCTTAAGGCCAGAAAAAATGATTTAGAGTTAACAACAATGAGCCATCATACAAATTTGGACCAGGACGTTTCATGCCAAATCCTGATACGGGGTCGCCCGATCTTCTCGACGTAGGATTGGATACTCACGTGCAGCCTCTCGAATCGTAGCGATCCTCCGTTGCCAATGCAAGAACGAACGCTCTTTAATTCGCTAGATCACACGCACCGGACTTCACGACCACCAAGCGAAAGTCCTATCGCGCTCCCAATTCCCAGCGGAAAGGTTGAACAATCTCAAATTGCAAAAACTCACAAATATTTCTATTGAATTTGATTGGCTATCAAAGATCAAAGAACATGCACAAAAGTTCTCAATCCCTCTCTCGTCACGTAATGTTTTTTTATCAAATAGCCAACCCCCCCCTCCGGCCTTCCATGCATACGTATATATATGGCGGCGCCTGAGGACAGTTTTTCTGCCGTCCACACAGGTCTTGATGGGCCTCCTCAAGACGGTTCGGCCCAAGTCCGAAAATATCTCCAAGTCAATCAAACCGATTACAACTCTTATTTAATCTTATTTCCTAAACACACCATTAAATTGCATGGCCACTTAATGAGGTTCTGTTGATTCAAATCACGAATGCATGGCTGACTAGAACGCATGCATGACTTGGTTCCCTTCTTTGTCCATCTCCATCCATCAAGTTAAACCTGAGAACCGTGTAAATCATCTTTCTCGTACCTAAGTATGCACAAAATACTAGAATTAGGTAGTAGAAAATTCTCATCAAAACTATGCTCTTTAAAGAACAAGTTCACCTGCTTATTTAAAAGTTTGGCTCTCGCTCTAGTCATTGGACCTTTTAGTGCTTCGTGAACATTTGAAGACTTCGGAGAGGAAGACGATGTGACAGTAGGCGATGTGATAGTAGTAGGGATGTCCTCATCAAATCCAATTGATGCCATGCACTCGGATGGGGTCCACCAGAAGCCGGTGCAATATACAGGAGGTGGCGCACCTGAAAACACTTCAGTTAATTTATTAATAGTAGTCTAAACACTTCAGTTAGTTTATTAATAGTAGTATGCAACTTGTATTAGGAAAAGGTGTCCAAGATGTAAAAGAATCATCATTAGTTCGTAAGTTTGCTTTATTTTTTTAGTATGGTTTAGAATTAGTTAACTAGAGGAGTCTGAGTTCAAGTAGAGTTTGGTTCAAGTCTACGTCGTTTTGGGCTAATCTGGCCGAGTCATGTGTTGGCTACATAAAAGCCTAGGGGTGCGTTCACCCGCATTCAGAGTTTTGATTACGAATTACACACCGTATTCATTATCCGCTGGTCGCTAGGTTTCAACATGTTTATCATGTATGCGAGTTCTCGAATCCATGGAGATTTTTTATCTTTACGTGTTGACTTCAATCGGGGTGTTGGTTTTTACTCATTTGATTTTTTTTATCCATATTTCTCATCTTGTGCTATGGTATACGCAGGATAGAAATTTTGCTACCTTAGTGCAGATTACTTCCTTTTATTTATGCTCTATATATATATTGTTGTTTCTACCATATATGGTGAAAGACTAGGCAACCCATCGGATCTATCTCACATCTAGATTTGATCCACATAATATATGGAGGTAATTGAGAGAACTGGCATAATTGTCCATGCATATTGAGTTTCCTAGTGTTCTTCGTCCTCCTACCACTCATCCAAATGACTTCATTTTGTAGTTCTCTGTTTTACTGTAGTTTCTCCGCTCTTATTCCTATGTATTTTATGTTTTTTTCTATTCTAACTGTTGAGGAGGGTCCCTGTAACAGTAACACCCTGTCTCTTTAATTAATCTTAAGTGGCGAATTATGAAGTTAAGTGAGATTAATTACGTAACTAATAATCTAAAATACAAGTGATTTTAAACTTTTTGTGTATCCATTTAGATTGAATCCAGTGAGTGACAAACAAATACGTTGCTATCACAATTTCATCGACGAGGGCGAAAACAATTGGTATAGACTAGAGTGAGAACTAAAATTTAATTGCACGACAAATAAAAGCATTCAACTCAATATATATATCAGTTCTTAGTACAACAATTAATTAGTTACAATCCTTATACAATAAATCAATTACATCCATCGAGCGACAATTAAAATTTATATCAAGTCAAATAAAAAATATTACAACTCATTAAAATCATAATTGTGTAATCTATTGTAGTATTACATCAAGTATAAAAATAAAATTACATCATGGGCATTTCATACAACTACAATTAACCAAGAGCTATAGAAAATATCAATGAAATTCATATCATTGCATACAACAATTACTACTCATCTGATTTCCAAAATAGCCATGGTTTCATTTATGAGAAGAACGAATGTAAAGACACCGAAAAAGACCGAACAAAAGGAAAAGACTTAAAAGAAAGGATTACCGTCAGAACCCTAGAATTTAATTTCGAATTGGGCATTTTGTTTACAGAGATATGAGATCGTCCGAGGGCTAGTCGGCACCCCTCACAGCTATTAGGCCATCATTCAGTAATAAAAACAAACCTGAGCAGAAGTCCATTTTTCCAAACCATCCAAACAAATATCTGAACCCCGCCATGAGACACAGTGAAGCCACGGCACACTAGAAAGACACCAAAAGGCACAACAAGCACATAGAGGTACAAATGTGACAGCCCGGTTATTTATTTCAAAAATTAGGGTGAAAAAATTATTAATTTAATTTAAAATAAAAATAATTGCTTTTGGTTGCCTGAGTTTTGAAGCTTTATCTACCTTGAAATTTTGCTTTTCAAAAAGCTTTTCTTTTGAAAACTAATTTAAGTAAAAACATAAGAATACGATTAAATAAAGGTATGTTGAATTTCTATAAAAATCCTAATTCAAATTGAATATTTGAACTCATTTGGTTTTTATTTGGATTGCTTTTATTTGGATTATCTGTGAATTTTCTAGAATTTAAAATCAATTTTATGATTAAAAAGCATTTTTATTATAAAACTTATAGAGCAAATTAATTTGTAAATATTTTTCCTTGGTCCAAAATAGTTCTAGGATTTTTTTTTGAATTTTTCTAGAAGTTTAGGCTTTATTTACTATTTTCTAGGCTTTAAAATGAAATCTTAGATTTTCTGAAATTGGATAACAAAATTTAATCTTTAAAAAACACTTAGGCCGAATTTACCATTCAGCCCGGTTTCTCTCCATGCATCGAGTGGCCAAAGGCCCATGTGGCCCAGCGTCGGCCCAACCCCTCTCCGTGCGCCCCCTTTCTCTCACCGACATGCGTACCCTACCTGTCATCTTCCCTCAGCCCTCTTCTTCCTTTTTTTTTGCTTCTTCCCTCCTCCTTCCTTTCTTGTGTCGGCAATTCTAGCTTGAGCCAGCCATACCTTCCTTCCCTGTCCTCTCAAGTTTTCGAAACTGAGCACCATCCAGGATCAAATCCCCTAACTTTCGCGCCCTCCTTACCTTTCGTGCCCCTTCTTTCCTTCCTCTCCTCTCTTTCCTTCCCGCTCGCCCGCTGCCAATTATGATGAAGGATTCTGTCACGTCTCTCCCCTGGCACTATAAATAGTACCCCGAGCACCCCTCAGCCCTGCACAACCCCGTCCCCTCTTCCACATTACACCGACAAACCCTGAGCCCCTCTTGCTACGCTCTCACGACTTTGGCTGACATTACCACTCCAAAAAGCAATTTCAGCTCACCGGGGTAACACCGAGGACCACTGACAACACCACTGGCTCCGCCATGATGAGGACAACTCCACCCATCCCCCTGCCAGTACCAAATGCCGCTGGAGCTGCACCCCCATCGGAGCACCACACCGCCGCTGCCTTCGCCTCATCGCCGACCGCCTTCCGACCTCCCTTGTTAAACCCCGTGCCCACCAATGTATCACTCATTTCCCCCTTTTTCTATTTGGGCACCTCACCCCTCACTGCCGGTCACCGGAGCACCGGTGACCACCGCTCTAAGCCTCCGACTACTCTAAGCCTCTAACCATGGCCTACCGACCATGGCTTTCCGAGCACGGCCCACCGACCACTGTAAGCCTATTGACCACTAACCAATCTCTACAGATTGTGATCATGGACCACTCTTTGTAGCTTTCGACCACCAATCAGCTACTGTAGCTTTCGACCACCGACCATGCACTGTAGCTTACAACTAGTTTTGCTTCACAAAAATAATTCCAAAAATTCACGTTATTCATTTCTTTAGAATTCAAACTTCTAGAAGCCCATTCTATCTATTTATTTCTTCCCTCCTTTTTAATATTTGGAGTTTATTTGATTTTACTTCGATTTTATTTGAGTTTGATGGGTTATTTTCACGTGTAGGCTACGACGATTCAGAAGAGTTCTACGTCGACAATTCACATCAATTCACGGAGCAAGGCAAGTTACATCTTTTGATCATGTTGAACCTAGATTGCAAATAAAATTATGTTGTTTTAAATTATTCTGCATGCATATGTTTATTCAAAGTATTTCAATTCTAGTTTTAAACTTAGTTAATGCCTACTTGTTATGACACTTTTGACATTGCAACTCCTTACATCTTGTCACCCTAGAATCAAACTCTGGTTAGTACACTAGTATTGGCTAGAGAACTTTTGTAGTAACGCTTAGACATGCATATAATAATTTTAGGCTTAGGATACCTTTTCACATAAAATGATAAATTTTTCAAATATATTCTTAACTTCGGTGAGTCGAGAAGAACAATGAAATATTTCAAAATGAAATATAAAACTTAGTTTAGACTTAGGCAAATGATTAGGTGGTGGGTGCTTGCTAGCATGCATTATTGTTCGGTGACATAATGTTGATTGTTAGGTACAAGGGGTATATGAGATGTGCTTAGATCAATTAAGAACTGGTCTGTGGGCTACTACTATAAAGCCCTAACATACTGCCACAAGGCTGGTATGGGACAACCCTGTCTGACTAATTTGGAGGTCCCAACCTGAGTCTCGCTATAGGTTAAAAGTGAGCGTGGCATGGGCCATGTGAAGTCTTACTCGGCTCAAGAGGGGTCTCGGTCTTGTGGATTCCTTACTGGGGTGAAACCTTGTTGTTGGCTTAGCTAGGCTGAAGGTTTTGCTTTATGATTACTCAGTCACATACCTACGGAAGCGTGTAGTGGCTGACAACATGAGTTAATCATATCTTATGGGTAAAGTTGTATAACCTCTATAGAGTGTATAAACTATCCTAGATAGTCATGCCAATAGTGATGGGTAAGCTGAGTAAAGTTTTTCACGTATTAGACTTTATTTTTTAAAATGGTTTATCAAAGGCTTATGGATAGATGGAATCTATATGAGATGTTGTAGAAAAGATGGTCCGAGTGGGATGCCCATGGTTAGGTTAGTGTGCGGATGGACCTGCACCAATGATATTAATTTTATCTACAATATTGTTTTTACTAACTGTACTAAATTCAGTCATTTCCAATCTATTTACTGTATTTCTTTAAATGCTATTTTATTGTAACATCCCAAATTCTAGGGTACACAAAAATGAGAAAATTTTAAACTTATTGAGTGCATTTTGTTTCCTTGGCTCTTTATTGGAGTTTCTTTGGAAAGTTTGAATTTCAAAAATCAAAAGTGCAAGTAATGCAAATCAAAAATTAAGACAAAGTTATAAAAACTAAAAAGATGATTAAAAGTTGGCATCAAAAAACTCATGGTAGAAACCATCTTAAAAAGGCCATGAGTATAAATTGTGGCATTGAAAATAAATATCAAGGCAAGTTCTGAAATTATCTAAATCAGATGAGCATAATTAAATTCAACAAAAAATTCTTCTCAGATTTTTCTAGAAAAATCAAGAGAAGATAAAACTCTAAAGAATTTACACAATCATCAACTATCTGTCAGGAGCGTTCGCAAAGATTCTCATAATCTTTTGAGCTCATCTGATATGTCTAACTTTTGCTCAAACCTCTAAGCTCTCCTCACCCTTTCTCTCTCTCATTACTGAGTGTGGCCCACTTGCAGTACCCTTCTTCCACCTCTAGCCTGCGTGAGCACAGGCCACTGATTTTTGACGCATGCTCATCGTTTTGATGCCATGTCTGTTGTTTCTTCTCTCTACTACAGCCCATGCCCTGTGCTCCCGCTACTCGTAAACCACGAGTGCTACGGTAGATGCAATCTTCAAGTACTCAAAGCACTCATAATCCTTTGATATCCAGTAGTGACACCACAAAACAACCGAGAGATGGAACGAATGAATTCTTTTGGTGGCGCTCTAGTCACCGCACCTTATCCTTGGTTTTCTCCACTAATTATACTCAAATTACAAGGTAAACATAGGCAATACTCCTATACGTCCGAAACTAACTACGATTCAAACAGAATCCAAGCAACATGATTATCTCTAACAGGCCATGCTGTGCCAGCTAGGCGAATCCCATCAGGCCGCCTCTCTTCGCTCGTTGATGTGTTGAGCCACTCACAGAGATTGTCTTCCACTTCACGTGCATGCGCCAGCCCTACCAAGGTCGTGGCTCGAGCTGCCCCAATTTTAGACATTGCACCCGTGATTTTGCTCTCTACTGTTGCCAACTCCGCCTACCCATCGCCTCAAATACGATGCATATCTTCCATGTTGTCCCCATCCACGCCTCGTGTTCCACGGTGAGTTTTCGACTATGCTCGCGAGAACTCACGCTTAGCCTTTAGCCTCTTCACATCTATAAATCCCCCTCTATGCCATTTACTCCTCAACTCACCCTCTCGGTCTCTTACGCATGATTCTTGAGCACTCAGCTCTCTAGAACATCGAGAAACTAAAGTCGTACATGACATCGGCAAGTACGCCACCATGTGTTAGCTTCTCTGGTGAGCTTCTCTCCTCCCCAGCTCCATCTCAACATGCATTATCTCTTCCTAGTGCACCCTACTCATTTATTTGGCCTTCCGCGTAGTGGATCACTCGGTGGATCACTCGAACTAGGCCTTCTTCTTCATCTTCGATCAGGACACCACCGTAAGACTTTCTCTCTTCGGTGAGCCGTACCTCTAATTCTTTCACCCGTACCTCCGTATTCATGCATGCAAGATTACGCACACCCCTTTCTTTGTAACTTCTCTTCTACTGAACATCATTGTCGCCATGGACCCCTTCACCACCAACGAGGTCTCCAACGCCAGCCTCCTCCTTGCGTGCCACCATCATCTTTGGTGAGTTTCTCCTTCCCCTTGGAAGCTCCCCTAGCACCCAATCGAGCCCCAGTAGCTCATAGCCCCGTAGAGCCTTACCCCTGCTACACCACTGACCATCCTACCCTCCAAGTTGGGCCTTGATCCTTCTCCTAGGCATGCAGATTGAAGTTCTGGCTCTATTTTAGCTCATGCCCCATCCACCGAGGAGTCCCTCATTGGCGATGAGCCATAGCTCTCTTGATAGATAGGAGTATCGTAGTGGTCAGAATGAATAAAACAACTAAAAGCAATCGAAGTCAAAAAGAGAAACTTTGACTACCTGTATGTCGAGATATTCGATCGTAGCCATGTCAAGATTTTTTACCATAGCTGGGCATTGAAATCTTTGACTACTACTGTATTAAGATCTTCAACCACTGCCATGTCGACATTTCCAACCATAGCTGGGCATTGAAATCTTTGACTACTACTGTATTAAGATCTTCAACCACAGCCATGTCGACATTTCCAACCATAGCCATGTCAAGATCTTCAATCACTGCCATGTTAAGATTTCTGACCATAGCCGGGTGTCGAAATCTTTAACTGCCACTGTATTGAGATCTTTGAACATAGCCATGTCAAGATTTTTTACCACAACCGGGCATCAAAATCTTTGACTCTTGCTATGATGAGATCTTCTACCGCTGTTGTGTCAAGATTTTTTACCACAGCCGGGCGTTGTAATTTTCGACCACTGCTGTGTCGAAATCTTTAACCGCTTCCATAGTCGTGATCTTCAACTACTGGCATAGTTGAGATCTTTGACCGCTTGCGTCGTCATGATCTTCGACCACTTGCATAGTCAAGATCTTCGACCGCTTGCGTGGTCGTGATCTTTGATTACTTGTGTGGTCATGATCTTTGACCGCTTGCGTGGTCGAGATCTTCAACTGCTTGCATAGTCGTGATCTTTGACCGCTAGGGTAGTCATGATCTTTGACTGCTTGCATGGTTGTGATCTTCAATTGCTGCATTGTCGTGATATCGACCGCTTGCGTGGTCGACATCTTCGACCACTACCGTGTCAAACTCTTCGACTTCTGTCATGTCAAAGTCTTTGACTGCTGATGTTGTTGAAATCTTCGATCGCTGATGTTGTCGAAATCCTCGACTACTGACGTTGTCGAAATCGTCGACTGCTATTGCTATCAAAACACTTCGATCGCTGTCATTGTCGAAGTCGTCGACCACTAGTCGAGATCTTCGACCACAGATGTAGTCAACATTTTTTATCGCTGGCGTAGTCTAACCTTTGACTGTAGCTACACTCATAATCTTCAACCTCTAGCCATAGTCATAAACTACAGTACCAGCTTTGTGTGAGCGATACGACCGGTGTTGCGATAGAACCAACGTGGTTGAAGACCTGTGTAGTCAAAGTATCATGGTCAATAGATGATAGTCAAAACCTATAATAGATCAGTCGTAAGATACATTAGATCAGTCGTAAGTGCAGTACATGGGTCGTAAGATTCATTAGATCAGTCGTAAGAATAATAGATCGGTCATAAGTGTAGTAAATTGGTCATAAGATGCAGATCCTTGTAGGTAAGTCAGTAGTCAAAACCAACAGAATGTGGTCAATAGTCGTACGAAACAGTACCCAGTCCGTAGAAGTAAGTTACAGTACCAATCGGTAGTCATAAGTAACAGTACCCTGTCAATGCTCGGAAGACTCACATGGATGAAGAACTGTAGTACCAGCTATGTGTAAATAGTATGACCAAAGTAGTAGTAGAATCAACATAGTCGAAGACCTATGTAGTCGAGATGCCATGATTGGTAGTCGGTAGTTAGAGCAACCGAGTACCGTAGTGGTGAGAACGTCCGAAGGAGTCATTAGTAGTACTCGTAAGATCGGTAGCCACAGTGGTCAGTGGATATAGCAGTAGTAAGATAAGATCGATGGCTACAGTAATCGTAAGCCACAATGGTCGGTAGCTATAATGGTCATAAAATAAAATCATGAGCTATAGTGGTCATAAGCTATAGTGGTTGTAGGCTTCACTAGTCATAGATAGAATTGAGTAGGGGCTGAGGTGTTAGGAGTCGGTAGAACTCCGTAGTGACTCAAGAACGTTAGTAGTCATAAAGAGTGATGTACCGACCAAGAAGAGACAAATTGAACCAATCTGAGGTACTCTGTGATCGCCTATTCCTAGCCCTCTTTGAGTTAAGAAGCAGAGTATTCTTGTGAATTTTCCTATATCTTTGATCCGTCCTTGTTTTCCACCCCCCACAAAGCTTCCCCGCCATTCCCTCATCCACTCAAACTCCATTCAACTATGTCAAACATCCCTCACCCTCTAAACTTACATCACCAAACTCAATCCTAATAAAAATTAATGAAGTTCTCCTTGGTTTTATCTAGATCTTTTGTGGTCTTTTGGATTTATTTGGTCTTTCGATCACTTATCGCGTAATTAGAAGTCGAAGTCCCGAAGGAGTACCAACTCAAGTAGGATTGAGACAGACGAAGACTAACAGCTCCAAGATCATTCACTGAGAAGGTCATAAGTAAGATCAAGACCACGGTAATTTAAGCAAGGCAAGCACCCCCTTTGACTATGTTGATCCTAGTATTTTAATTATTGTATATTGATTGCAAAAATCTATTATGCATGCTTGTATGTTTCACTAAAATGGCTATACTGTGGGTATTTGTAGATACAAACGCTTGTATGCATTGAATCTCCTTGAAACTTTGACCTCTTCACTGTTGTAACCTTTAGAACATGGCCTAGACAATACCTACTGTCGAAATGGGAATATTACATTGATATATGGTCTAAGTGCTTAGCCTTATAATAGCTTTCACTAAGTTTGACATTTTGAAAAATTTGCTCATGGATATGGATGGTTTCAAAATGTTGGTCCAGAGGAGGAACCTCTGCTAGTTGGGTATAAAGCAAATAAAAAAACATAGTTTTTGGACATGGGCGAGTTATATGGTAAACTATTGTATGTGAGGTGAAACATCATATGTAGATAGGGGGAGATTCTCGCCTAGGTCAATTAAGGACCGAACAATATTGCCATACATCTGAGTCACACCGTACAACCACATGTGCTATATGGGCTTTGGCATTTAGCTGATTAAGCTATCTAGGTCTAGCCTTGCATTGTGGTAGGCACAGAAGTAGTAAGGGCATTCCGCATAACGGTCTGGCTCGTAGGGGCTCCCTTTACCAAGGTGTTGAGAGCAAATCTTGCTAATACAATTGTGAATGCCTCACCAAAGGGATGTAATTCACTGTGGTGAGGATCTGTCATGCAGCTCACTTGGTACACCCAAGTGAGGGCTTCTCCATTCATCGGGCTGGTGCAAGGTTAGGACTAGATGACCTAAAGACTATACGATAATCAATTCATCGCACGCCCAAGGAAACATGTAATGTCTAACAGTGTATTTGATTATCTCATGCGGGTAAAGCTGTACAACCTTTGTTGAGTGTTAAAAATTATTTAAATAGCCACGCTTGATGTCATGAGCAAGCTTGGATGCAGCCGTAATAGGTGTAGTTCTCCTTTTCAAAACCGTTTCACTGAACATATGGGATGGCATGTATACGTCTTCCGTGAGCCATGCTCATGGGTGGGTTTTGTGCGATGTTCTCAGCTGAGGAAGGCTATGAATGGATTTGGGCTACTGTTATGGAAATTATGCAAATGGTATTTCATTATATATCAAATGCTCTTTACAATTCCATTGCAAATAACTACTTGTCGATAATGCAAATAAAATTTGCTTCATGCTGAAAATAACTTAGTATAGAGCCTCATCCTTTGGTAGCCTTGCATGTATATAAAATTTTATGGTACACTACAAGTCTTGCTGAGTACGCAATGTACTCAACCTTGCTTAAACTATTGTTGATCAGAGAATGAATAAGATAGTGCTAGATGACTCGTACTTTGCCTCGACATTAGAGAGTTTGACGATAGGTTTTTTCTAGGGCCTAACCCCAATTGGTTATCTGTGGGCTATGGTGGCATACCACTGGATACTTCTGCTATTTACTTGTCATCTGCTGCAATTTGCTCTTAACTCTAGTATTCTCTTGGCCGGTCGCCTACATGCTGTAAAACCTTATTGTATTCACCCCTTTGTCATAAATTAAATATATATACAATGTGTATGGATGTGATCTCAATGTTGTGAATGTGTGTACTAGGTACTAATCATGGGACTAGTATAGAACACATGTACAACAACTACAGGTGCTGCCGCGCTCGAGGTCCCTACATTTATGCTCAAATAACCCTATATACCTTCTTTTGTTGCCTTTATCATTATATTGCATTCTCCCGTGTGACTTGTAGAGTACAAGTTTGTACTCACCCTTGCTATCTCATTTCAGAGGAGGATATCTGCGACTACGGTGAAGACTTGGATGAGTAGGCCGCGTCTTACAATCATTTGCCTGTGGGCAAGCACAGTGGGCTTCTTCTACTTCGGTGTTTTTCTTCCACTACTATTATTTAGATTTGGCCTATGGGTCGTGGATGTAAATTTTGGCCATAAGGTCATACTCTTTTAGTTAATAAATTTTGTCATTATGCTTGATATGTATCCCTGTTACCATTGTGTGCACTAACTGATCTTAAACTAGTGCGATTTATATAGAGGATCCAGGAGTTGTTGCTTTGGAGTTTGATAATAAGGCCGAAGCGAGCAAGGAAAGAAAGAAGCAAAACTCCATTCGGCCACCATCACAACCAGCAACCCAGAACAAGCCAAGGCCAACGAGGCAAGAGAGGCAAAATTCCATTTGCTCACCAACACCACCAACCAAAGCCAACCACAAGCTTCCACCTGCACAGCCGACAAGGGAAAGCACCAAGGAAAGCACCAGGAGGCCAGAGACCAAGTCGAAGGGGAAGAGGCAACCACAAGCTTCCACCTGCACAGCCGATAAGGGAAAGCGACCACCATGGCCACCTCTCCAAATCCCTTCCCAAAATCAACCCGACGCCCATCTAACCGAGGTAGGCCACCCAAGTTTTTCCCAAGTAATCGTGTTACTTTCTAGGACCACACCAGTAGCATATAAATTCTCTAATTCATCTCTAATCTAGCATCACCAATGACCTCGTGGTAAACACTAGGGAATATTTCCTAGTAGTAACATTCACTGGATCACAAGAGTAGTATAACCTAACAAAATAGCACATGGAACCATAGGAAGTAGCAAGAAGAGAGTATACCAAATGGTGAGGCCATAGAGGGGAGAAGCATGCTACTCACACCTAGCGAGCACTCCACCCCCTTGGTGAGTGGAATGACCCCAAGCCCCACCGTAGCAGCCCCACCGCACCCCCTTAACCATCCAAACCAAATCGGCATCCAACTCAAGAAAACAAGCATCATTAAACTACGAACCAAACAAGTAAGGGAACGAAGTGAGAGTAGAGAGATAAATAAAGGAGGAGGCAGCCTTGGGTTGGGGCGGCACTAGGGAGCAGTGGTCATCGTAGGACTCCACAACAAATAGTCAATCCACATCTACTAATAGAGAATACTAGTAAGAGCCAACAGACCTGCCAATGACGAAAATGCATGGCACTAATACTTATCTTAGTCACAAACACAAATTCACAACCACATAAATCACAGATCACAATTTAACATTCATAGTGCACATCTCACAAAACACAGCACAAGTCACAAACATTAATAGTGGTCAAGTTGTGCATGAATAAACATCAATTATTACAGTAACTGGAAAAAATTGTAAGAGAGGAGGAAATAGGGCGGAATCAAGGAAGAGTAGTAGCTCTGGTGAGGTCGTCGGAGTAGAAGCAGCTGAGCTAGGGGACAAGAAGAAGGGGTTGCTAGCATCAATGTCAAGGGCGACCTTGTGGTGGCAACTGGTGGGGCAGAGGAAGAGGGTGGAGGTGATGGTGGCACGCGCGGCGATGCAAATGAGAGGGAAAGAGGCGTGGTGGTACGGATGGATGTGGAGGAGGATGCAGAGGAGGCAATGCAAGGGAGTTGGGGCAGAAGAAGGAGGCGGCCGCGGAAGGAGAAGGGGGTGATGCTAATGGAGGATGCGGGGACGCTAAAGTTGGCGGTGATGCGGAGTCGGTGGAGCAGATCGGTGACGCTGAGGTGAGCTGTTGGCATGGTGAAATAGCAGAGGCAGCAGAGAGGAGGTGGAGGAGTAGGGACAAAGGTGAAGCACAAGGGGGGCCTAGGAGAGAGAGAGCTTGAGGTAGAGGGAGAGCAGAGAAGGGAGTGGAGAGAGGCGACAGCCAAAGGGGGAACCGGTGGTGGCCGGTGGAAGGGTGGCGTGGTGGAGGAGATCTGTCGGTGAGATGGGGACCGAGAAGGGAGGAAGGAGGAAGGGAAGAAGAGGTGGAGCACAAGAGGCTAAGGGGAGAGAGAGAGAGCTTGAGGTGGAGGGAGAGCAGAGAAGGGCAGTGGCGCTCGGTGAGACGGCCGCCGAGATGGGAGGTGCTGAGGGAAGAGGGGCATTGGTCGGTGGAGTTGGATGGCGCGGTGAAGGAGTAATGGTGCAGGGGAGCAGTGGAGGGAGGGAAGGCGGTGGAGATAGGTGCGACCGCCAGCGAGCAAGCCTGGCCCCCCGGTGAGCAGGCCTGGCTTCACCGATGCTGGAGTTGGAGAATGAGGAAGGAGGGCAAGGGAAGAAGCAAAATGCTAGGCTCGATCTCCTCCATGGCCGGTGGCTAGGTTAAGAAGGATTGAGGGTTTTTATGCATATTTGTGATTTAGTCCTTGAAGTTCTCTGTAATTGCAAATAGGTCCATCTCTCTTCGAATTTCTTCTATTTGAACCCTTCGGAAGTTTAAATTCTTTGCGATCTGATCCTACACATCTGCGGTGACGTGTACATATGTACAGAGCAGTCCCAGAATGCTAAATTTGAAGATTATGCTCCTTGATCGTGCCGGCCTGCTGAAAATTATAGAAAAATGTAAAATGATCCATTTTGAGCAATTAATTATAGAAAAGGGTGTAAATGATGATAAATGGTCCCAAAATACAAAAAATATGAGGGTAAAATGACCGATATATATAGTATAAATAACAGAGGCACCATGGCGTCCAGACTCCATGATTAAGACTTTCCATTCATGATTGAGACTTTCCATTCATAATTAATACTTTCCATTCTGATATTATATATTATTGCACTTGCACGCATCTAAAAGCAATCTAAAGGCAGGGAGGCTTGGTGCCCAGGGCACCTTGGTGTCCCATATATATATATATATATATATATATATATATATATATATATATATATATATATGTGTGTGTGTGTGTGTGTGTGTGTGTGTGTGTGTGTGTGTGTGTGTGTGTGTGTGTGTGTGTGTGTGTGTGTGTGTGTGTGTGTGTGTGTGATGTATGTCAAGGGGTGGCGGCTGGAAGCTCAACATGGTAGGTAGAGCTGGGAACTACACAAGAGCCAGGATGGCGAGTCGACCGGGACAGAGCTCAGGCCGAATCAGCTGTGGCCGAGGTGACGCAGAAATGGGGAGGTAGCTAGGAACCAGGGAGGCATTAGGGAGCAGTGAATGGACGAGAGGGAGAGAGCGACGTCGGTCGGGCCCTAGGCGGGGAAAAACCGGAGGGAGAGCAGGTGTGAGAAGGAGGGGAGAGGATGAAAGGAAGAAGAAATGAGGGAGTAAGAAGTTGGCCGAATGGGGAAAGTGTTAGAACTAATATTGACTCAGGCGTTAGTGTGTTTGATGTGGTTGAAGCTGCAGTCAATGTCGTGGTCGAAGCAACAGTTGAAGCCATGGTCGAAATAGTGGTCAAAACAGGTAGTTGTAGTGGGCTACTAGTATTATAGCTCCGAGCGATACTAAAGCTCTGTAGTCGATAGTCGAAAGTCATACTCGTAAGAGTACTTTAGCAGTCGATAGTCGAAAGTCATACTCATAAGAGTACTATAGCAATCGGTAGTCAAAAGTCATGCTTGTAAGAGTATTGTAGCAGTCGATAGTCAGAAGTAGTACTCATAAGAGTACAGTAGCAATCAGTAGTTAGAAGTAGTACTCATAAGAGTACTATAGCAGTCGGAGCGTCTGAGTAAAGAGGTCTTTCTCCTGGGGAATAGTGATTGGAGTTGACGAGTTCAGCTCCAACAGAAGGAAAGGAGGAAATAAAATTGTGCAAGCTAAATTTTGCTAAATTTATGAATACTAGTTAAAAGAGGTAATTTGTAGAAATCTTGCTCACATAAGTTTCTTTGCAATTAAATAACATTAGTCAAAACATGCCAATGGTTAGGTGGCCATTAAAATAAATATGAAACCCTAGGAATCCATTAATAAGCAAAGCGAAAATTTAGAGATTATGTAGAAATGCTTTAATATAATTCACTCAATTATGTATACCATGTTATTTTCTCGACACCATAGATTAAATCTTAGTACCCATATAATTTGCAGCCGAGGTGCTGGGTTTTCATAGTGAATTGTATCAGGGTACCGTGGAGACTCAGAGCTTCCATTTAAACTTAGGCAAGCATCCCTTTGAGCATATGATCATAGTATCTTTGGTAAAATAAAGTATTTTCCTATTAAGTTATTATCACCATGCATAAAAATGAAAACCATGTTTAAATCGAATGATTGTGGTAAGAAAGAGATCAGGCCGACAGTTGGAGAAGCCACTGTCAGGCCAGTAAATAAGTGGGTAGAGGGTCCCCGGGGCAGGAGAGAAAAGGGCAGATATGGGATCTTCTGCATAGGGATAAAATATAAGATTAACCAGACTTTACTTGTGTAATGGACCGTATTAACCGTATCAACCATTTTTTCGTGTAGATACTGGTAGAATCAGTAGCTCTATCAAGGTTATTATATTCTCTACATGGATAAGTATTATTTAGGAGAGGAACTCAGAGCCGATAGAGGGCCGAGAGTGGGGGATCTACAGCCACAAGAACTCAAAACTGGTACATAGACCAGAAGTGGGGGATGCGGATCGTAAGAACTCAGGATTGGTCAGATACCAAAAGCGGGGTACGCAAAGGCGATATATTACGTAGTTGGGTATTGGGTAATGGTTAGATCGCCCCAACCAATAGCTGTATTGCTTTCGGTGAGTCTGAGTGAGGGTTAGACACCGCCTGAGACTGCCGATTGAGAGTAGCTAGGTGGAGATATAATATACTGAGATAGATATAAAAGTTTTGTGCTCTGGTTTGGGCATCACATCTAAGGAAATGCGAAGATCCACTCACTATAAGAGTTGGAGTGACTATGGGTAAAGTGGTACAAGCCTGCACAGTGCTATATAAATCATGAATTCATGCTTATCTCCTGGATTGAAGGCTATGAAAACTAGTGGAGCGTTTGTGCCACCATACGAGTGCTCAGTAGATTTCTAAATTGATAATCTGGACTTCTCTCAAAACTTAACAACAAAACCTTATTTTCTATAAATCATGAGAAAGAGAATGAGCATGGAGAAGAAAATGAGCATGAGATTGAGGTTGGTTATGGATATCCCTAGAATTGTTAGAAGATGAGCATTGAGTGTATTTTGCTAATAACACTTGCTGAGTACTTTTGTACTCACCCTTGCTGGTATCTTCCCTTGTTTAGGAGTATGTCAGTCCAGAGAATAGCTAGGATCTGGCAGAGTCTACTTGGATGGATTGAAATACTATCCGGATGCAATAACGTGGACTCAGGATACAACGAGTACAAGGCGGACACACTGTGTGGAGGTCAGGTGAAATAGGCAACAGTCAAGAATCATCCTTGGTGAACCCGAGTACGATTGGGTATAGTTATATCGCCTTCACTTTTGGATAGATAGTAGTTAAAATATTTTTATTTCTAAATATTCTAATATTCGAGACCTTGTGGCTTTGTATTAGACTTAGCCCTGCGTGGCTATGTATATGTAATATTAAATTTGTCTCTAATTGTTGTTCTACTACAACACTCTGATGGACTTATTATTCATTAGAACGATGTTCTATCGGCTAAAACGATAATAATCCATTGACTAACATTTTTATCCCACGGTAAAAATGCGGGTCATCACAATCCCACGCTACCTTGGGCCGATGGTGACTTCGGCCAGGCAAGGCATGCCGAAGTGCGCCACAACAAGCCCGGCTCGGCGTGGCACCTCAGGGGAACCCACCCTGGACAAGATTCGGGGACCAACCCCTGATGTAGTCTGGAGACCAACCTCAGTGAGGTGTGACATGTCGAGGAACCCACCCTAGATAGGGTCCAACAGCCAACTCTAGATGAAGTCCAAAGACCAATCTCGGCTATGCGTGGCACATTGGGGGATGGTCTCTAACGTTACCTCAGTCCTGTGGTGATATCCCCAAAGCGAAGTGCGCCGGCGTACCTCGTGTGGTGGCCTGGGCGATCGCTGCTTGCTAGAAGCTCACCTCAGATTCAGATTGGGCGTTGACCTCGGCAAGTGGAAGTCTGTGGGGGTTCACCCTAGGCCAGGGACCCACTTGATGTAATGGACGAAATTATCATTAGAAGTAAGCTAGACCCTGAGGACGATATTGTAACTTCATGTGCCCTTTCCTACTCTATAAATAGTCAAACAAGAGGAGGAGGCCATTTGCAACACTCACACCCATATGCAATACATTGGTGCGGTCGCTTGTATGTGATTCTCATTGAGCCTTCTCTTTATATCCTTAACGGTCTGTGATATTTATAAATTTATTGTCTAATCTTGTATAGACGACACTCTCGCTTTTTGAATCTTACGTGCCAAACCTGCCCTACACAGTCTAAAGCGTTCACGTCGAGTATCGATCGAATCAAGTTAACCTATGACTTTTTAAAAATAGCAGCTTCAATCACTTATTATATTCATCCCTGGAAGATCACTGTTTAGCTGCATGTGGACCAAGGAGGCAACGCAGCTGTTGAAGTTACAGGTGGTGGTTACCACACCCAAAATTGCACACGGAGGAATTGCAATTTAGACGAGGCATGACAGAGATAACCTAATTTAATCTGTCCTGACTATGTCATATCAATGATAAGACGCTCATTATGATAGCTATAAAATATCCTTCTAACACTTCTAAACCTTAGTACGAAATTAGCATCTCTAAAAGCCACAGGGTTAACCTTCAACCCCACCTCTATATATAGTATAGGACCCAAAACCTGAACTGAACCTAAGCTCACGAGTTCTAATCCAATCCCAACAGTAAAGGGACCCGAAACCTTATCTAACACGGGTTTTACAAAATTCCAACTTTTCTAACGCGTCACATGTCGAAGCCTCCAGGACCGCACCTCTCATAGTTTCTCCACGTATTATCCACTTTTGATATCCATATGCTCCAGCTGAGCTCGACCACCTCGTGACATACTCAACCCCCTAGACCTCAGATTTTCCCTCCTACTCCCGGTCTTCCTCGTCACCGACCATGACCATCTCCACGCCCAATCTGCACATGTAAAGACCAAAGAACATTCTTCCGGCACAAGTTCGTCCAAACTTGACCAACATCAATCCGTACACACGCAACACAACTTGAATAACAACGCTAAATGAAATTACCAATTATTCATCATTACAAATTAACTATTGTCAATTATTTATTACTAAAATATCCTAAACCTAACCACATAGTCTAACAGTGTACTACTAGTCAAGTTTTCCAGGGTGCATGTAATGATGAGGCTCGGTACTATGTGCTGCTACTGCACCCGTCAATCATGTTGAGGAACCGTCGCTGGCGACCAGTCCGATCGATTCCTCTGCTTAAAACAAGAACGAATCAATCACAGAATCACAGAACAATAATGAGGGGGTATAGGTCTCTATTTATAGTCTACGGTGATGTGCCTAAATATGTCAGGACTCTGACCGTGGGTCCAATTTTCTAACAAATCATGCGCCGCTGGAATTCTTGCGAGACACAGCAGTCAGCGAAAACGATGGATCATATCGGCTATATTTGCATGGGGATGGATACAGGCCAAAGAGAGCACAATTATCCCGCATAATATGGAACTGTACGCGCAAAAGGCCAAGTACACCGCTCACACTGAAAAGAAACTCTACTAGTGTGTGTATGGCCTCTAAATAGTGGCTATATATATGAACGCTCGAGGTTGACGCAGATTCTAGTAATGTGAGTGATCCAAAATTAATACTTGGTATAAAGCAAGTGCAAATGATTAAATTCTAAACGACACATCGCGACAAGTATAAGACCAAACACAATTTACTTTTACTCTATGTACGTCATTGTTATCCATCGATTGGTCCCGAAGAATTTGCAAAGCTCGATGTGCAAATGGAATTCCAGTTTACAGTCAAGAGCAGGGAGCCGGGCACTTCGATTTTGGCTGGCACCGTCAATTCTTGACGACCGAACGCCTTCGACGTTTATGGGTCAGTAATGGCATGAAGTCATGATAGATGATTTCAACTACAAATTGTCTATGATATTGACCGTCACTACTACAGAAAACCGTATTATAGACGGTTCAGAAACGTCATCACAGACGGTTTTGTGAGCCGTCTGAATTTATAGATCAATAATGATACGAGGTCAACACAGACGGCTTTTGAACCGTCTGTGGTGCAAATATCACAGACGGTTTTTAACTAAAAACCGTCTGTGATTGTAACTATCACAATCTATTTTTAACTAAAAGACGGTTTTTAGTTAAAAACCGTCTGTGATATTCCCTTCTACTCCTAAACCTATTTCTGTTTATTGGTTAGCCTCAGGAAATGCTAGCCATGCCCTCTGAAACAAGCAGATCAAACATGTATATGTATACATCCAATTCACTTCTCAATTCAATTCACAAACATAAAACATCCATTTTGCAAATCAATTAATTGAAATGAAATAAAATATCCATTAACAAATACAAAATTACAATCAATGTCAATATCTTATCCCAAACAAAAAATCATTGTACGCTGTGGAACTCTCCATTTGATTTTACGACTTTAGACATCAAAAAGTACGTGCACACTTCTCGAATTTGTGCAAGGTCCGGCTGTTGCAATGCAGTTGTAGAGATGGGCGCAGCCTGTCGATAGGAATATCAATGTGCGTATATATATAACCTGATAATTATGAAATAAATGTTGGAAGATTGACAAACCTTAAATTTGGTGATCTTCGAGGAATCGAGGAGTAGTCTCATATGATGGCAAACGTAGAATCCATACGTGTTGCCCGACAGCTGTTGGTGGTACTGCAAAAAATAGAATGTGTTAATTCAAGAGCCATTACTACCAAGTGTTGTATAGGATTAATTAATGTGTACTAGCGAATACCTGAAAATTTTGAACATGTTACAAGGGCTTGGCCCCTTCCGTCGAGCCACGTGTCTGTGCAACGTACGTGGCGAACGACCTTCGTGATTTGAAAAGGTTAGCCTAGTCATTCGAAAGGAAAGAAAAAGTACAATATAGTTATGTATGGAGAAAATGTACTTACCTATCGAGTAATTGGCCGATAACTTTGTACTCGGATTTGTTCTTACTTAGGGAATCAAGGTATATTGCCTTATTCCATTTTGATATGATTACAATTAAAATTCAATGGAACCGCTCATTGTATGGCATAAGAACAAATTCTTTATCACGGTGAGCCAGCAGTGTAGTTGTAATATAGCTCTCAACGAAGGATGCATCCTCGCTGATGGTATCCATGGCGACCAAGTGTGGGTCCAGGAAACCAATTTGTGATTTGGATGATCTAGCTTCAGTCACCATGTATCTATATATATACACAGAAAAGCAACAAATTATATATGATGTATATCGGTATTACATGAACGGAGACTGTGATTGTACACACTTACAATGTCCAACATCGAACGAGTGAGGCATCGAAAGCGTTGAGATTGAAAAGATCAAATAAATCCTCAAAAGTCACCGCGAAGACACAATCATTAATGTTGTGCTGCAAATGATCCGGCCTGAATTTGACAGAGATACCCGAGCGTTGTTCTGCCTATGGCTTATTGGCCTGTTCCATATACCAAGAGTGTAATCTCTGGCAACCAAATCCTAGGGTTAGGAGGCGCTCTTCCGGGACGATCATCGGCTCGCCTAGCATGAATTTGCGGGCCAATGGCAGGTAGGGGATATCATCATCTGTCTTCTTTGGTTTGGCCCTGCCTCGCTTGTGGACCTGCCACCGGTGAAGAAGCCTCCAGGCAGATGTCGCTTTTGGGCCACTGGATGAATGTTCCAATGGCTTGCCCTAGAGTCATGATCTCATCATTGCACACCATCCACATGAACTTTTCTGAAGCCTGGTGCTAAAAGTGTACGGTGCACCATGGCCCCGTGAGCAGACGGATATGCCTAGCCCCAAGTAGCGCACAAGGGAACGGAGGCATATCTCACTTGGAGCGTGCACTTCGTAGCCTCTTATATAACGATACAAAATTAGCTACTCCAATAGGCCTATCAATAGATTGAGCATTTCAGAGATAATAATTATTACCAAGATGTCGACCACAGGGAATATGGCCTCGCTTTCTATCGTAGGATTAGACGCGCAACTACTCGGACGGTTGGGGGGCTGGCTAGCACAGAAGTGGCGGCGGCGGCCTGCTGATTTTCTATATATCTTCGCATCTCATCTCTGACATAATCAGCCAACTCCTCTCTAAGAGATGCCTTGATCTCCTCTCGTAGCCGTGCCTCACACTCGGCTTTGGTTCTCTTCCTGCTCCGATAAATTCGGAGTCATCTGAGAAACCATGTTTCTAAGGAACAAAAAGCCCAAGACCTCTCGTACAACCCGGGTGCTCCTTGTTTCCCAGGGCCACGGAGAGTATATCTTTCTCCCTACTTGCCTGGAATGATCCCTGGGAAGATTCTACACTCAGCGCTTCCTGCAAGAGCCAGACATGTCATTTCACTTCCTACAAAGTTGCGGAGTAATTACAAGCTATGTAGTTCGGTCGATATCTTACCAGGCGGTGGGACACTTCTTGGTTTGCAGGGTTTCGGAAGGAGATGTCCTCGGATAACGTGGTAGATGACCTTGCTCTAATCCAATTTTGAGCGCGATCATTTGGGATTGTGGCAAATGGCGGGGCGGTGTCTCGCAGAATTGCCTGTTCGTCCTCCGTCCTCCACTGCGGGATTTTGCCTGCATACCCAGCTGTGCCAAGTCTGTGGGGTGTGTGTTTTTTGCTTGGAGGGCCTTGTGCGCTGCACTTGCACTTTTAAAATCTTCAGTCATCTTCATCGCCTTAAACTCTTCCCATTGTGGTTGCAGGAATGGGTACTTATGAAAGGGCGTTAGATCCTTCTCCATGAAGTTTTTGACAAGCACGCTCTTGAAGTTCTTCCATACTTTGCACGCCGCTAGCAAGGCATGTCGTTGCACGGAGTCGTGATGTTCTTCTGGGATCTCGAACGATGCAAATATTTCTGTCAGCATCTCACGTTTCCGAGTTTCAGTCACGGTCTTTCACGAATCGAATGTGATCTCAATTCATTCTCGTGCAACTATTCCGATCATCCTTCGAAATGCGCATGTTGCTCGGCGAGGAAGGAGAGGGGTCCCAGATCCATCGACCTTTGTGATGGTAAATCGGCCCTCAGGCTTTTTCGATAGTTCTCTTTCTTGGCGTTTTGATTTTGGAGCAGACGTATCCGGCGATGATGTTAAAGAATGCGCGGATGACATGTTGGCCTTCTCATATATGAAAAGCCCAAGCAAGATAAATTGGATATAAAGATGACTTCTTCAAGATATAAACAGGTGGAAATATTAAGCCATCTAAACAACATATCATGCAATAGTCTAAAACCAGCATATATTCAGATTTGAGAAATAGATCATTGAAGTAACATGCTTCCATCAAAAGTAGCCAGACATAAAAGACTAAAAATCAGCAAGTTAGAGTGGTTTTAGTTGCTCTCAAATGTAGGGTTACACAAGATTTTAATCTTGGCCGTACCACTACTACGGTCTTTACTCTTCACTGATTGAATCTGTCAAATGTGAATCAAACCTTGAGCTCTAAGAAATCAACATGAACTTTCGGTTGATGTTGTAGAGCTATTTTCGTGAACCACAGGACTACTAATCTAGCAAACCCGAAAGTACTGCTAATCTAGAGCTCAAGATTTATGATGCAATCTTAGTACAAGACCAGTTACTTCATAGAGCATATGACAGTTCGCACAAGCATCTCTTTTCACAATAATCAGCTAGTAACTGTAGATCACAGAATGAACAGAGAAAACACTCACTGTGCAATGATATTCGAAATCACCTGAAGAACCCAAAAATGGCAAGGCACGATGAAATGTTGGCCTTCTTATACATGAAAAGCGCAATGTAGCATATATATATATATATATATATATATATATATAAATATATATATATATATATCAATAAAACTACTACTGCTGTTAAATGCTAACTGCTGCTACTAGTACTACTGCTAATCTGCTACTACTACTGCTAGGAGAGGAGAAAGGGGAGGAGGAGGGAGTGCTTCAAGTTGAGTTGACATGTCAGTTCTTCAACAGCTCTTTTGTAAATAACACAATGCATAAAAAAGGTGCATCATTCCTCTTCAATGTTTAATATATGAGTTGGTTGATCTTTGGAGATTTTAAGGACAAAATATGCACTAAAGAAGCATTTACTTGGTGTCCTAAGAAGACTCAATCCACTATTATAAGCCAAGAAAACTAAGCGACCATTGTTTTTTCCCCCTGACCTACTGTATTAGATCAATCTCATGAGCTGGTACTAAAGGTCTGGACTCAGGATAGCTAAGAAACTATACATTTAGATTTGCTATTTTGGAGTTGATCTACAGTTGACATGTTCTGCAAGGAAATATTTGATATTCATGTTCTGCTGCTCCACTTTAGCTTAAAGTGCACTGCAAGCAAAATCAGAAATTTTATGAGGAAGGAGATCAATGAAACAGTCACAGCTGGTGAATTTCAGAACCAAAACTTGAAGCCTTCCCCCCATAACATAGAGATCATTTATGAAGAACTATTTGAACCAAAGAAGAGATAAAGAGCAATGTTTCTTTCAGAGCTTATGAGGCAGCGGCGGCGTGGACCCGAGAAGGAGGGAGGTCCGAGGAGGCGACAGCGACGGCGTGGACAGGGGTCAACGGCTACTGGGGACAGAGGTCCGAGGAGGTGGCGACGATGGCGTGGACGGGGGTTGACGGCGACTGGGGACGGAGGTCCAAGGAGGCGGCGGCGACAGCATGGACAGGGGTTGACGACGACTGGGGACGGAGGTCCGACGAGGCGGCGGCGACTAGGGACGGAGGTCTGACGAGGCGGCGGTGACGGCGTGGACGGGGGTCGACGGCGACTGGGGACGAAAGTCCGAGGAGGCGGCGGCGATAGCGTGGACGGGGGTCGACGGCGACTGGGGACGGAGGTCCAACGAGGCGGCAGCGACGACGTGGACGAGGGTCGACTGGGGACGAAGGTCCGAGGAGGCGGCGGCGACGACGTGGACGGGGGTTCACGACGACTGGGGACGGAGGTCCGAGGAGGCAGCGGCGATAGCGTGGACGGGAGTCGACGACGACTGGGGATAGAGGTCCGAGGAGGCGGCGGCGACGGCGTGGACCCGAGAAGGAGGGAGATCCAAGAAGGAGATGGCGATGGGCTAGATTGGGAGAGCGGCGACGCTATGTAGATCTATAACTGCAGCATACACGCAAAACCCTAGCTTGAGGGTATATATAGGAAGCTTATTACAGACAGTTCTAGTTTAGAACCGTCTGTGGTAATGATATCACAGATGGTTCTAAACTAGAACCGTCTATATTAAGCCCTTTCCTGCCACACACTAGAGTTATTACCTACACCAACCAGCAGGTACTGTAATAAGACCAATTATCAGTATTTCTTTACAACAGCGCAATGAATAACTCTACACCAACCAGCAGGCACTGTAATAAGATCAATTATCAGTATTTCTTTACACACAGCCCAATGAACATAGAGATACATATGTCTGACACTCATTCTCAAAATTCACCTATATATCACACATTTTCACATATACATAAATGCAAATTCACAAACACATCACACACTTGTGTTGTTATATACATAAATGAAAATTTACAAATACATCACACACATGCATTGTTATATACATAAATGCAAATGCCCACATATACATCACATACATGCATTGTTATATACATGCATGCAAATGCCCATATATATCGCACTTTCTCATTCCACTTACTTATTTTCTTTAAAAATTAGCCCTTCATGATGATCAATGCGTATGTAACTAGTTTCGTCACGTTGTTCGTCGTCAACCCTTATGTCATTTCCAAAAGGAGGTAACTCGTCAAATTGATTGTATTCGTCCTCATCCACTACATTCTCTACTCCGACAATTCTTCTTTTTCCATAAAGAACTATATGGCGCTTCTTATTTGCCAGATTAGTCACATAGAAAACTTGAACAACTTGGTTACCGGTACGAATAGTTCGTATTTGTATCCGACACGTTGGAGGTCTACGGTAGTGACACCGTACTTGTCAACCTTAACCTGTGGGAGATGCACCCAACGGCACCGAAATAAGGGGATCTTGAAAACCACGTAGTCGAGCTCTCAAATCTCTTCTATGAACCTATAGTACGAGTTTCTCAACCCATCGGTACTGAGTGCATCTATGCAGACACCGCTGTTCTGGTTAGTGCTCTTTACATCCTGAGCCTGTGTAAAGAATGCGTACCCATTTATGTCATATCTTTGCTATGTCACAACTGTAAATGTTAGCCCTTTTGCCAACCATGTCAGCATCTCACTTGGCGAGCCTATAGCGATTTGCTCCTTCAACCATTGGTTGAACCGACTGTTGTATTGCCTCATGATCCAAACATTCGGCCGCTCCGGATTCTGCTGCCGAAGCACATCCTTGTGCTGGTCAACATAAGGCGCCACTTCAGTCATGCGTTGCAAGATCGTGAAATGGGCTTGAGCATACGCGGCCATATCTAAAGTGATTGCTTTCCTTCTGATAGTTTCGATACCCTTAAGCCTTCCCTCGTGACGAGATTGAGGCACACCTATCGGTTGAATCTGAGCCATATTATCAACACAAAACTCAATGACCTCTTCGCTTGCATAATCTTCGATGATGCTGCCCTCCAGCCAAGATCGATTCCGTACATAGGACTTGAGAATTCCCATTAATCTCTCAAATGGGTACATGCTACGTAGGAATACGGGATCACACATTTTTATCTCCCACACAACGTGAACAATGAGACAGACCATGATATCGAAAAACGAAGGAGTGAAATACATCTCAAGATGACATAGAGTCATCACCACCTCATCCTGCAAAGCATCTAGTCATTCGGGATCGATGATCTTCTGAGCAATTGTGTTAAAGAAATAACATAGCCTCATGATTGTCTCTCGGACTTTGAACTGCAAAATATTTCTAATTGCAACAGAGAGCATCTGTCTCATCAGCACATGACAATCATGAGACTTCATGCCATTTACCTCAAATCTTGCATCGAAACAATTTTTTTCATGTTGCCGGAGTAACCAGATGGAACTTTGACCATGAGCCCTCAATTTATGTCCCTTTCTGAGGACAATATCTAAATCTTTAACCATATTATAAACCACTTTTCCGCTTAAATGCCTTGGAGCTGAACCGTCCTTCTTCTCTCCGTCAAATTGTTTCTTCATCTTGTGGTATGGGTGAGCCCTCTGAAGGAACCGGCGGGGACGCATGTATACAGTTTTGCATGAATATTTCAGCCACACATTCTCGGTACCATCTAAACAGTGAGTACAAGCTTTGGCACCTTTTGTACTCTGGCCCGACAGGTTAGCAAGGGCAGGATAATCATTTATGGTGCAGAACAATAAAGAGCGCAAAGTGAAGTTCTCTCGTTTGTAAGCATCCCATACCTGTACCCCTTTGTTCCACAGTACTTTTAGATCTTCCACCAACGGTGCTAGGTACACATCAATATCATTCCTAGGTTGCTTTGGCCCTTGGATAAATATCGACAGCAAAATATATTTTCGCTTCATACACAACCAGGAGGAAGGTTATAGATGCCGAGAGTCAAAGGCCAAGTGCTATGTCGGCTGCTCATGCTACTGAAAGGATTTATTCCATTTGTACTCAGTCCAAACCTTATATTCCTTGGTTCTACACCGAAGTCTGCAAAACTCCTATCGATGTTTCTCCACTGGACAGAATCAGCAAGGTGTCTAAGCATTTCATCCTTCTTGTGCTTCTCCAAGTGCCAACGCAGCAGTTTTGCCTCCTTTAGATTTGCAAAAAAAACTGTTTCAAACAAGGAATTATAGGAAAATGCCATGCCACCTTAGCAGGAGGTCCTTTCTTCATCTCTGTTCCCTCGCCGTCATCTGATTGATTGTCACGTTTGTATCGGGATACGTTGCACATCGGACAACCATGCATGTTTGCATACTCTTTACGGTAGAGGATACAGTCGTTCGGACATGCATGTATTCTTTTTACTTCCATTCCCAATGGACAAAGAACCTTCTTGGCTTTATACGTGGTTTTAGGTAACTTATTTTCCTCCAGAAACATGTCCGCTAAAAGACCTAGCAACGCCGCGAAACTCTTGTCAGACCAACCGTTGCTTGCCTGCAATTTCAACAGTTCAAGCACGGCCGACAACCTCATGTATTTTGACCTACAGCACGTGAACAAAGGTTTCTCCGAGTCCTCCATCAAGCCCCAGAATTTAACATACTCTCTCTCATCATAGTTCTCTTCTACATCACGAAGCATCTGATCTAGATTGTCATCGTGCAACCTATTTGAATCCGAACAACAATCGATATCATCCGATGGCATATCATTCACTTCACCGGCGATGTCATCCGGCAGCATATCATTCACTTCACCAGAGATGTCATCCGGCGGCATATCATTGACTTCACCATGACTGGTCCAACACGTATAACCCTTTTTGAAACCCCTCCGAATCAAGTGCGCTTCAATCTGCTCTTGGTTCTTAAACATCTTTAAATTCTCGCAGTCAGTGCATGGACAGTATATATATTCCACCCCCTTATTCAACATATCCTCCTCGGCAGCTCTTGTAAAAGCAGACACGCCATTAATGTACTCTTCACTCACATGGTTCGCGGCATACATCCAGCTTCAGTCTTACATTATGCATATATATAACAACTCAGTATTAAAAATTAAAGTAATTAATTAATTATTACTATATATATACCACATGTATTGAGGCTTTGCTAGCTTAATTTATTTTATAAACACAACAGCTATTTCCCTAGCGGTAGCTGAAGGTATATAACCAACAATTAATTTTGACAAATTTGGCCTCTCACATGACGGGAACTGATCATGTATCGTCAAGTAGATGCAAACCATCTTCAATAATACTCACCAAAACTTAGATCTAAATTGTAATGCAAAGAAAAATAAATTTTATTACTAACCATATCTAGGGCAACCAGGAATGTATAAATCTGCAAAGCTCTATCTCTGCCTCCTCCCACCAAATTAACTGGCCTAAAATCGCCTAGCTTGCCTCCTGAGCGAAATGAAGACAGAGCGCAGCACCGGCTAGATTTGGATCGAAATGAAGATAGATGCGGTTCTGAGCGGTGCAATAAATATGTAGCAGGATTATCACAGACGGTTTTTAATAAAAAAAATCATTTGTGATAATTCTGAGATTATCACATATGGTTTTTAATAAAAACCATCTGTGATAATTCTGAGATTATCACATATGGTTTTTAATAAAAACCATCTGTGATAATTCCAGATTATCACAGATGGTTTTAAATAAAAACCGTCTGTGATATTCTAGTATAACAGATGGTTCATCGGTAAGAACCATCTGTGATACTCGTTTTTTTCGACGCCATCAACACAGACGGTGTTCAAATTAAAACTATCTGTGATAGTGTCCGTCACAGATGGTTTTGTCAAACCGCCTGTGATTTGGCGTCTACTAATAGTATTTCTGTATTAGTGCGTCCGTGATAAGCTTCTCCCGATCTCAAAAATAGGCCTCATTCAGTTCATAAATATTCTCTAATTGCGCTGTTTGCACTAATTACACTATAGAACAGCGCAATCAGAGAATACAGATGAACCAAAACAGACCTATTTATGATAACAAGATCATCCTAACTATCCATCAATCATCAAATGCGTGTAAGAACTAAGGCATCAGCAAATAATTTTCACACGCACCCACAAGCATCAAGGAAAAGAGGGATCAGATGGGGAATGAACAAAGTACTAGCGCCGATGAAGGAGAGAAAGCGGCAATGTCACCGTTGTGTCACAACGGTGACACTGCTCAAAACACTTTTACAACAAGAGTGTCTTATGTAGTAAACCATGGCGTCACAACCGGAGATAGAGGAGCCCAGGGGAGGAGGCTGTCGCTTCAATTGGAGGCGGAGGAGATCGGGGGAGGCAGGCAGATCGGTTTGGAGTTGTTTGGGGGAGGCGTGTGGGGGAGGCATATATAAGAGCATTTGGTGGAGTAGCGGAACCGAGAGGTTGCGACGTCGCTTCAATTTGAAAAGTGGGGTGGCAAAATCGGGCGGTAAAATATCACAGATGGTTTTTTTAATACAAACCGTCTATAAAAAGGTAATATCACAGACGGTTTGTGTTAATAACCAGCTGTGATACTTCACAAATGGTTTTCAAGACGAACCGTTTATGTATTATCTCTTCACATACGGTTTTTAGCACTGGTAGCAATACAGACGGTCTCTAAACCAAAATCGTCTGTAATTATATTTAATATTGATTATTTTAGTTAATTGTCTAAGATAAAATATATAGTATTAGTCTCTCTGTTGTAGTACAAGCCTCCGATTTTAAGCGTGATAAAATATATAGTATTAGTCTTTCTGTTGTAGTACAAGCCTCCGATTTTAAGCACCATGCCAGTTATTAGTTGTCGCTTACGGGCTCTGTAATGCTAAAAGCTAGCTTCCTCACGTGGCTCGCAGCTAATTTTTCTTTTACTTAATTTCGTCTATCCTGTCGATTGGTCGATCGAGTAGGTAACATCGAGAACCACACATGTATCACTACAAGTAGCCCTTCTTAATCTGTAATATTGCACTGATCAGTATACATATGCAGGCAGATCAGATATTTAGGTGGGTTTTTTTGCCTATGATTTATAACTTTTGGTTTAAAATTTTGAATTATGATTATTCGTGAGAGAGTATGGAGAGAGATATTTATATGTAATTGTAACCGATATAGATGAAATCAGGACATTATAAATCTTACTTTAAAAATACACTCTGTTTAAAAAATAATTACAAGTCATAAGTCCCAGCGAACTCACGCTTTTACGAGAGTAACTGTTGCTTACAGAAGATGTATGAGCAAAGTAATTCACTAGACGTAATTATTGGATACTCCACTAACCATCTCAGTCAGTAGTAATTTTCAGAATCATAATATGTCCTCTCATGCTTCTAATAATATTGACACCTCTGATTCTCTCTGCATTATTAGGCCAGACTGGTCGTGTCTAGCTATCTACATGTAAACTATCGGTCTTTGTTGGTCTGCTTCGGCCCGGGGCTTTCAAACCGCAGCAGTCCCTTCAGCCCGGGGCTTTCAAACCGAAGCAGTCCTTTGGCTTATGACTTATTATTTTTCTAAATAAATAAATGAGATTGTTTTTTTTATCGTTTCGATATAATTTATCGGGACAATATTTTTGAAACGACTCATCGGTTTATCGGTATTCGGTTTATTCTCATAAACACTTATAATGACCAAAAGTTATAAATTACAACCCAAAAAAATGCACAAACTACATATAAACATAGGACATACTAGCTAGCTGCAAGTTTGGTTCTTTGGAGTCTACATGAAGCTACAAACAGGGCATATAAACATAGGGCGGCCTTCCAAACTTGTCAACATACGGTGGACAGATTAGAAAGAAGTCTGTACTCATCGCTATAGGTGTCAATCATTATCACGCACGAACTCATACTGTGCATAACTGCATATGGAGCTTAAAAGTTCACCCTACCAATTTGTCGTCTTCTACCGTACCATTTTATACATCTTGATCATCATATAGGCAGATAAGCTTTCTAAGCTTATTTCTCCTCTTTTTATTCTCTTTTCCACGTTGATAGTCATGGAGCTTACAGATGAGGTATCGATTCTTTCTCCGTTCAAGATTTGATTTGGTTCGTATCTTTAGAAAACTTTGTCATGCGTTATATCATGCAAGAAAGGGTTTGAGAAACTGGAGTAAGTTCAAAAATAGAGAAACAAGGAAAATATATATACTAGGGTTTCTGGAAACAAAATTATTCTGAATGGCTAAAGTAACTCCACTGTGTGTGTGTGTGAGAGAGAGAGAGAGAGAGAGAGGTTGCACCGAAAGTTGCTTAGACAATAATCTTTCTGCCTCTAGAAAATTCTCCGGCTCTGTGCATACCGTCTAATGAATCCTGATGCACTCGCAGAAAAGAGCAGCATCCTGGTTAGTGTGTACATTACCGAGAAGCCAAGAGGCATCTGTAAGGCATATATGACTGAAGTGTTTGAAAGGTACCGATGTGTAGCTAGCAAAGTAGCAATATTCTGCTTGACAAAACGTTGTTGAAATCTACCGCTCATAAGTTACCACTTACAACCCTGCTGATGTAATTTGAAGCTGATATATAGATAGATGTGCAAAATATGCTTGTACTAGCTTGGCCTTGGAGATAGCAGTAGGACTTATTAGCTGTACTCACCTCCAGACTTACTACTGGGTGCAATCGGAGCGGGTATTTCCCGTCCCACGAACCAACTGAACTCATTTAGAGCGAATTCGGGAAAGAAAATTAGTATCCGACAGGTTTTGTCAGAATCGGTATAGGATAGTAGTGGTCAGATTAGAAGCCGAAGTCAGGGGGAGCGGCTCAGGTGCAGGACCTCCTGTATAT
Source organism: Dendrocalamus sinicus (assembly GCA_036346575.1). Classification (NCBI taxonomy): domain Eukaryota; kingdom Viridiplantae; phylum Streptophyta; class Magnoliopsida; order Poales; family Poaceae; genus Dendrocalamus; species Dendrocalamus sinicus. The sequence continues at coordinate 27,938,824 of CM070647.1, forward strand.
AGCTATATGTAGAGATACCTAGATTAGCGACATGTGGCAGCAGACGTCTAGATTCGCGATACGTGGCAAAAAACAAAAAATACTTAAAAAACCAAAAAATATTTAAAAATCTAAAAATACTGAAAAAATTGTAAGTATTTTTTAAAGTATTTTTGGATACTTAAAAAGTATTTTTTTTGAAGTATTTAAAAAATATTTTTATTATAAAGTACTTAAAAATACTTTTTACAATTTTTTAAGTACTTTTTTTGCCACATGTCATGAATCTATATGCCTGCTGCCACGTGTCACTAATCTAGGCACCTCTGTACATAGCTATATGTAGGGAGCCCTGCATTTGAGTCGCTCCCGAAGTCAGGAGAGATGTACCACTGGACACAGGAAATATCCAAGTTTTTTTGGGTAATGTCCGGTACATGCAAATCGATAATATCTAAGTAAAGCCCAAAGGCCACAAGGTAGAACGACACAAGCCCATGTAAGCCCATCTAACTCTTTAACTCCATTACTCTAATTCCCTGATGACTTTTTTCCCTAGCCGCAATCCCCATCAAGGCGGCCCTGGCTTAGGGGCAGTCATTTGTCCCTACCTGTCTGCCGCTCATCCACGCCGGTCAGCTACTCGTCCCCACTGTCCGCCGCTCGTCCCTGCCAGCAGCCGCTTGTCCTTCCTGCTTTTCATCTTCTTTGAATGGTGATTTTTTTTTCATCCCTTGGTCCTTCATTTCTTTCAGCTTTGGACATAAGATCTCTATGTATACACTGTGTATTTGTGTGATCAATATCTCACTGCCCCTCTTTGTGGTCTTGTGGAATTCTTGTTGCTAGGAATAGGATGGAATCGGAAGCGCCAGTGCAACTGTTAGCGCCACTTGTACCGAGAGTGATTGGGGCTATTGTCTATTGCTGGCTTGTACTGAATTCTCAAAGAGCTGCTGCCATTTCTACTATATTGAATCTGCAAAGAGCTGCTACCATTTCTTATGATTTATGTCATGCAAAGTATTTATGTAAGGAATAAATCTACCTGAACTCTTATGAAAGTCTGGAAATCAACTTCGAACTACAATATTGGATGTTTGATATCCTTGAACTCTTAATATCATTCACTTTACCCCCCGAGACCAAAACCACCCCGGTTTCGCTACCGTGGCATCTATGTTAGTATCCATGTCACCACATTTCGACACCTCATTAGCCAAAACACGTGCTTTCTCTTTCGCCATCTCTCCTTCTTCCTTTTCACTCTCTACATTTCCTTTCAAGCGAGAGGCGACCATGGAAGTAGCTCGGTGCCAGTGAGGACAGGTTAGAATTGCTACTACTACAAAAGAGGCTATACTGGGTGGCTATATCACAGACGGTTCATAGAGAACTGTCTATGCTGTAATTATTACAGACAGTTTTACAAGCGTGACCTGTACCGTCTGTGATACACAACTATGACAGACGGTTCATACGAATAATTGTCTGTGATATTTTCACAGACGGTTATTAATACGAACTGTATGTGATAATGCAAAACATCACATACGGTTTGTATAAATAGCCGTTTGTGATTAATTCATAGACGATTATTGATACAACCATCTATGATAATGGCAGACATCACGGATGATTCATATTAATAACCGTCTATGAAAGTTCACAGATGGTTGTTAATACAAACATCTGTGATCGTTTCATATCACAGACAGTTTGTGGTTGGAACTGTCTGGGATACGCCACATTATTAAATAGCCAGCGTGGTCTCGACAGATCTGTCTTCATTGTGCTGCATTGAAGGAGGTGGCCAGCTTTAGAGAGTTCAGTGAAAATATACTGCTTGTAGATCAATTTGTTCTTGGTGATTAGATGTTAGTATTTGCTTCTAATAACTTATATGCCTTGTAATAGAAAGAGATGATAGCTAGGTTTAGAGAGAGATGGTAGTTTGCTCCAATTTAAGAATGGGTCAGTACTCCTTATTTACTTCAATATATTCTTGCTTGATATATGTGTATATATACACACACACACACATGCATGCATGCATACATACATATACACACACACACACATACATACACATACATGCATATTGCTTCATAAATACGTGGCTAGCTACTTAATTTAGATATGGATAATTTATTATTAGATGAATGACAATTATGTGTGTAAGTAGCTAGGCTAGTTAATTAGCTATAGTAGTATTAATAATCTAATTTTACACTAATTTGTTACATGCGTAGTGTAGATGGACCGAAGCTGGACGTACATTGAGAACCGTATGAGTGAAGAGTATATTAATGGTGTGTCTGCTTTTAGAAGAGTGGCCGAGTAGGATACATTGAAGAAGGGGATGGAATATATATATTGTCCATACATTGATTGTGATAATCTGAAGATATTTACCAACTCAACACAGATCGAAGCTTACTTCATTCGAAGGGGTTTCAAAAAGGAGTATACATGTTGGATGTAACAGCCCAGCTATTTATTTCAAATTTTTGGAGTGAAAAAATTGAATTAAATTAATTGGTTTAAAATAAAAATAAGTAATTTGTTGTCTAAGATCTAATTTTGTCATGTCTTGATTTTCTATTTTTTTAAAAAAAAAGGCTTGGTTTTGAAAAGAATTTTAAGTAAAAACCTAAAAATGTTATTAAATAAAGTGATATTTTTACTTTCTATAAACATCCTAATTCAAATTAATTACTTGGATTTATTTGGCTATTATTTGGTTTTTCTGAGTTTTTCTAGAGTTTTAAAATCTATTTTAAAATTAAAAAGTATTTCAAGTATAAAATTATTATGCCAAATTAAGTTGGAAATATTTTTATTAAGTCCAAAATATTTCTAGGAACTTCTATAAATTGTTCTGGAATTTTTTGAATTTATTTCATATTTTTCTGAGCTTTATTGAATTTTCTTGGGTTTTCCGAAAGTCAAAAACCAAAATTAAAATTTAAAAATCCCCCTCTGCCCCCGGCCAACGCGTGGACGACTGGGATCCGCCCACGTCGCAGCCATCCGACCACCGCCCCATCCTGCCTACCCCTTCTCCTCGGCCGACACGTGGACGGCTCGTATAAGCCGAGTCCCCGCCCCGGCCCATCATGCTACCATCCCTACCCGCTTCCCTCCGCAGCCGCCCGATCGCCTTTCCTTCCCCGTGGCGTAATCTCTGCCGATCGCTTCTCCCCTCTCTCGGTCTCGCCGACAGGTGGGCCCCACATTTCAGGCGCCTTCGTCTTCCCCGCGCCCCTTCTTTCTCCCGTGCCCGCCCGCCAAAATCGCCGCTCTGCCCTTCCTGGCCTCCTTCCTTCTCCCGCGCGAGCACTTCCCCATGTCGCATCTTCGTGCACACCACTCGGTCTTCTCCCCCCGCGAGCTCCGTGCCCGCTTCCCCACTCCGCACTCCCCACCTCCTCCACAACCGCCGCCCACCCCTGACTTCTCTGACGACCGATTCTCACCGGCTCCGCCCTCCGCCCCTATAAAACCCCCACCCAGAGCACCGCACTCCTTGCTCCACCTTGCCCCCACCCCCATGCTCCCTCCCGAGCGCTCCAACACCCTCGCCACCGTCCTCCTCTCTCCCGAGCTTCGGCTGCTCTCCGGCAAGTAATTACCGCCGGCTCGAGCCAATTCTCGCCTCACCATCCCCACCTTCGCCTTTCTCGTGCCTCGGCGATCACCGGCCACCCCTTGACCAAGCTCCTCCACCACCGGAGTGCCGTCCTCGATACCGCCCGAGCGCCTCCACCACTTCTCGCTCGTCGCAGGCCACCTTCACTCATCGCCGAACCCCGCACCAGGTAGCACCGAGATCCCCGTGCGCTCCTCTCCCTCCTCCGCCTATCGCCGCTCGTCGCCAGCCACCGGAGCACCGTCGCCGCTGCCGTCCTCGAAGCGCCTCCCTGCGCCGGCGCGTCGGCTCGCCCGCCAGCGTGGACGCCACATGGCACCCGGTGGCACGCCACCGCGGCCACACCGTGCCATGTGGTGCCACGCCAACGCCACCCATTCGGACAACACCACGTCAGCGCCACCTGGCTGCCACATTAGCAAAACTTCCCAGTCATCTGCCACATCAGCGCCATGTTAGCCTCCCTGCCACCTTAGCTCTTTCTCTGGTCCATGGATCTGGTCCATGTAGACCAGGGCCAACCTGTCAGCCTCTGTCTGAAGGTTCTCTCAGGGCTGACGTCATAAATTGGATTTTTCAGTAGAAAAATAATTCGGCTAAAAAGTAAAATTCATTGCTGACGTCATAAATCCAATTTTATTTAGAAAAATAATTCCAAAAATCCAGTTTATTCATTTTCTCTGATTTTAAACTTCCGAGAGCCCGTTCTCCTTCATCCTAACTCCGATTGAGCCCATTCAAATTTCAAATTCATCATTCTGCCCTCAATTTAAATATTTGAAGTTGATTTTAATTTATTTGAGTTTGGTGGGTTATTTTCACGTGTAGACTGCGACAATTCTGGATAATTCTTCGACGAAGATTTGCACCCATCTGAAGAGCAAGGCAAGTCACACTCCTTGATCATATTGATCCCAAATTTCGAAATAAAATTATGTTATTTTAAATTATTCTGCATGCATATTTTTATTCACTGTATTTCAATTCAGCTTTAAATTTAGTTAATACCTATTTGTTACTACCTCCATTGACATTGAATTTCCCTGATACCTTGTCACCCTAGATTAAAACTCTGGTTAGTACATTAGTGTTGGCCAGAAAAATTTTGAATCAAATGTCTAGACCTGCTTAAACATAATCTTTATTTTGGGATACCCTTTTTACATAAAATGATAAAGTTTTCAAATTTATTCTTGACTTCGGTGAGTCAAGAAAGGCTATAAAATATTTTGAAATAAAAATATAAAAGCTGGTTTAGACTTAGGCTAATGGTTAGGTGGTGGGTGCAGGCATGCACTGTTGTTTGGAGGCACAGTGTTGATTGTCGGGCACAGGGGGTATGTGGTTGAGCCTAAGTCAATTAAGGATTAGTCTGTGAGCTACTGTTGCAAAGCTCTATCGTACTACCACAAGATTGGTATAGGACAGTCCTAGTTGAATAATTTGCGAGTCCCAATCTGAGTCATGTTGTAGGTTGAAAGTGAGCGTGGCATGTGCCATGTGAAGTCTCACTCGGCTCAAGAGGGGGTCCCGGTCTGGTGGATTCCTTACTGGGGTGAAACCTTAGAGTTGGCTTGGCCAGGTTGAAAGCTTTGCATTGTAAAGGTCTTGTCATGATCTCCTCACCGCACACCTAAGAAAGTATATAACTCGCATGGCAATCCGGGATGATCATGTCTTGTGGGTAAAGCTGTACAACCTCTACAAAGTGTATAATCTATCTTGGATAGTCATGCCCACGGTCATGGGCATGCTGCATGAAAGTTTTTCATGGATTAGACTTTGTTTTTCAAAATATTTTCAACAACCTTATGGATGGATGGAATCCATGAGTGGATGAAAACCTTGTGGATGGATGGAATCCATGAGAGATTGGAAGCTTGTGGATGGATGGAATCCACGAGTGTTTGGAAATGTGTGGATGGATGGAATCCATACGAGATCTTTTGGAAAAGATGATCCAGGCGGGATGCCTGTGGATAGGTTGGTGTTTGGTCGAAGCCTGCACTAACGGTATTATTTTCAATTACAAGTACTGTTTTACTTACTGTATCAAATCCAGTAATTTCAATCTATTTACTGTATTTCATTAAATGTTGTTTTATGCAAACTAACCCTATAAGCCTTCCATTGTAGCCCTTATCATTATGATGCATTTCTCCGTGTGATTTGCAGAGTACAAGTTTGTACTCACCTTGCAATCTCCATACAGAGGAAGATGACTTCGACTACAGTGAAGACTTGGACGAGTAGGCCGCATCTTATAGTCGTCTGCCTATAGGCAGGCTTAGGCTTCGCTATTTATCAGTTTGCTTCCGCAGTTATTTGCTTTATTATTGTTGCCAATGAGCATTGATGTAAGACTTGGCCGTAATGCCGTTGTCTTTGTTTAATATATATTTGGTTGGTCATTTGTGCTTGATATGTATCTTTGTTTCACTATGTGCACTAGCTATTCCTGGATTAGTGCGATTTACACAGAGGATCCAGGAGTTGTTGCTCCGGGTTTCGACATTGGATCAGTCACGGTGAAGAGAATATTACACAGGAAGGTAGTTATAACATCATCGAGGGAGACAATGATATGTCAGTTGTGGACTATGCTTTCGATGAGGATAGGTTGTATGATGACAATCTAGATCAGATGCTACGCGATGCAGAAGAAAATCATAGTGAGAGAGTTTGATAAATTCAAGAGCTTGCTGGAGGATTTGGAGAAACCTTTGTTCCCTAGCTGCAAGCTGCAATACATAAGGTTTTCATATATTCTTGAACTGTTGAAATTGAAGGCAGGAAATGATTGGTCTGACAAGAGTTTCACGGCGTTGTTAGGTCTCCTAGTGAACATCCTTTCAGAGGGAAATATGTTGTCGAGAAACCTACCAAGCCAAGAAAGTTCTTTGTCAATTGGGAATGGAAATAGAAAGAATACATGTATGTCCAAATGATTGTATCCTTTACCGTAAAGAGTATGCAAAATTACATATTTGTCCAGTGTGTGAAGCATCTCGATACAAGCATAAGAATGACTTCGATGACAGTGAGGGCATCGAGGTGAAGCAAGGACCTCCTGCTAGGATATTGTGGTATCTGCCTATAATTCCCCATTTGAAGCGTTTATTTGCGAACCGAAAGGATGCAAGATTATTGCATTGGCACTCATAGGAGCATAAGAAAGATGGATTGATAAGACACATTACTGATTCTGCCCAGTTCAGTGCAGAACCAAGAAATATAAGATTTGGGTTGAGTACAAATAGAATAAATCCTTACGGTAACATGAGCAGCTGACATAGCACCTGGCTTGTGAATGTATGAATGTACAACCTTTCTCCTTGGCTGTGTATGAAGCGAAAGTATATTTTGATGTCACTACTTATCTAAGGGCCGAAGTAACCTAGAAACGATATTGACGTGTACCTAGCACTATTGATGGAAGATCTTGTGACATTATGGAATGAAGGGGTATAGGTATGGGATGCAGACAAACGAGAAAACTTCACTTTGCTTGCTATGTTGTTCTGCACCATCAATGATTTTCCTACACTTGATAACCTGTTGGGGTTGAGTACGAAAGAAGCCAAAGCCTATTCGCACTGCTTAGATTATATCGAGAGTATGTGGTTGAATAAAATTGTGTCAGTGCTTGCATGGTGTGAGAGTATGTGATAGAGACCGATAAAGGCCGGACATATCTTCTCCTAGCTTGCTACACTCTAAGTCTAAGAGAACAAAATTGTGTCAGTGCTTGCAGTCATCCACCAGCATGAAGAAACTTGTTTCCATGGAACATTTAAAATTAATTGACATGAAGTCTCATGACTGTCATATACTAATAACACAATTACTTTCTATTGCAATTAGAAGTAATTTGCCAAACAAGGTTTGAGTGACAATCATGAGACTGTGTTATTTCTTTAATTCAATTGCTCAGAAGGTCATCGATCCCAAAGGACTAGATGCTTTGTAGACTGAGGTGGTAATGACTCTATATCTTCTCAAGATGTATTTCCCTCCGTCATCGATCCTGAAAGACTAGATGCTGAAAGGAGATAAGAGAGAAACAAGTACACACGATGTTTTACCGTGGTGATCGGAAACTTGCTGTAGGATCGGATATGGCAACAGAGGGGGTGAATGGTGCCCTTTAAAAATCACCCTCAAAAGTATCCACTAAAGTCTCCTCTTCGATAGCTATGAAAAACTGTGAAGAGGAAGCTTCATGCTCTCTGGAACTTCACTGGACAACTCCAAGAAAGAACCAAGAAGGAGTAAAACCAAAACACGAAAGACAGCAGCATAAAACACTGAGAACAACTCAGTCTGCAGGGGCCGGTCAGACCGCCACCTTTGGGCCGGTCAGACCGTCGGCTCAAGTCCGGTCTGACCGCCTCGGATACTCAGGTCTGACCGCTTAAATGCCTCCGGTCTGACCGCAGTTTAATGTCCAGTCTGACCGCCATATAGGGATAGGTTGGACCGCTTAAACCCTAGCAGTCCAAATTCAAGCCTGAAAACAAAGCGTGCGCAGACTGAAAAAATGAACAGAGAAAATTGAAACCAATGTAAACCACAGAAATTGATGCAAGCTAGGGTTTCTTCTCTGCCCAAAAGAAGAAGACTTCAAATCAAATAGAAGAGAGACCTCAAAGAAGCCAGAAGAAACATCAAGAAGGCATAGAATCAAGATTTGGGTAATAACCTATAAACTGAACAAGAATAAGTCTAGTTTCCAAATTTCTCCTCATTCTCAGGTCTATTGCTCACAAATTTGAGAAGTTCAACTGGAGAGGATCTCACAACAAGATAGCTCAAGATTGAAGTCACTTATTGAAGGGAAATCAAAAGATTCTGTTATGCCCTGACATCAAACCCTAGCTCAAGGAGAACAGAGGAAATGTAGAAACCAAACTTCATCACAGAGAAGGAGAAACCAAACTAAAACTCTCAAATAAATTCATTCCCATGAATGATTACAAGAGGTATACAACCACTAAGTCCCCATACGCGATTGATACAAGGGAATCACACTACATGCTTCTCACAAGAACACATGCACACGCCCAGAGCACTACCCAGAGCTCTCTTGCTGCTACCTTACTTGACTTCGTGAGCTGCTACTGCCTCCACCTCTCCACTCATAAAGGCAAGAGCTCACCCCCATATGGAAAATCAAGAAGTGACATACAAAGCCCACTCCAAGACCTCACATCCATAAGAGGCAAGAGTCCAAAGTCAATCCATTTTGGAGGGAAACCAGCCTCCTCCAACCAAACTTGAGTCAAATCTCCAATTTGCCCTCAAGCACCTTCCCGGAAGCTTCCCGCGTCCGGTACCTTGACCGTCTGGACCTCGACTCCTCCCTGAGTCTAGTCCCGGTCCGCTCTGTTGCATACGACCGCACCCGGCATCCTGACCGTCCGGACCTCCGACTCCTCCCTGAGCCTAGTCCCGGTCCACTCGCCGCTGCCCGTCGCGTCCATCCGACACCGACCGAGACCTCCGACTCCACCTGAGTCTAGTCCTGGTCTGTTCCATCGCGCACGACCGCAACCGACTCCCAACCGTCTGGACCTCCGACTCCTCCTTAAGCCTAATTCCGGTTCTCTCGTCGTCGCCCGCCGTGTCCTCCACCAGTAGCTCCAGCTCCGATTCCTCGTCTCCCGACTCGCAACCACCTCACCAGCCTCAATCATCTTCGGCATCACCGACCGTCTGGACCTCAACATCTCCTGTGCCTAGTCCCGGTCCTCCTCACCTCACCATGACCTAGCTCTGAAGTCCTGCAGTCACATAGACAAGCAAACCGTCACATAGCACCGCACGAAACAGCATATCAACAATAGCATAAATGAAAGGTACTCAAACCTAGAATACCCAAAACAAACTCAAACTCTCTAAACCAACCGTCAATTACTCATCACCAACATGGGGATACCTCCACATGGTCTCTCACTTGCCGGTTTCCCCTAGTCCATGTTGAGGTTAGCCCAAATGAATTGAACTAGCTCTACAAATTAAGCCTTCCACCTCAAATCACTAATGGTAGCACTTTCCCCCTCTGGGTAGGTGAGCTCCATCCTTCACACATGTCGGGTCTACTCACAAGCTTCTTGAGAAGATCACCGGGCAATCTCCACCAAGTCGTCCAGGTGCCGACAAACACCAAGAGTAACAAATCTCAAGCTTCACTAGACCACAATTGAGTGTCAAAGGATCAAACTATTGGATGCAATGCACTTTGTGGCTCAATTGACTCAAATGAATGTACAAGTAGTAAATGAGGTGTGGAGTGAATGCTCGATGCTCAAAGATGTTCAATAGGGTCTCTTCATACTGTCCTTCAGTAGAGGTACAGGTATTTATACCCTTACCAACCAAAAGTAGCCATTAGAATAAAATTCTAGAAAATTCAGAGCGAGCAGAAGTATTGCAAGCCAAAGGCCGATACTTCCGCTCTGACTCTGACGCAATAGTAACGGCTATGTCAGAGCTTCTGAACTAGCCGTTGAAAGTCAGCGTGGAACTATCGCCGTTACAAATCCGGTAGTTCCGAGAAGTCGGCGCGGTACTTCCGCTTGGGCTGAGACCAGAAGTTGGCGCTCTCTGGAAAAAAGGTTCCACCCTTCCTACCGGAGCTTCCGTGCTCCGGAAGTACCGCTTAGGGCTGCAGAACTACCGCTCGAATGGTAGTTCCGACATTGAAACTCCGGTACTTCTGGTTTCCACGAACTCAAAAAATCATCTCGAGGGTGCTCTTTGGAAAAAAAAAAGGCTCCACTCGTATAGCCGGAGCTTCTGGCAAGCGAAAGTACCGCGGTTTACACGCTGGTACTTCCGGTTGCCCAAATAGAGCAACGAGCACATCCGGGGGTGCCCTCTGGAAAAATGCTTCGCTCGATTTTTCGGAGCTTTCAAGCGCCGGAAATACCATTCAAGACTTTGGAACTTCCGCTTTATGATAGTTCCACCGTTAAAACTCCGGTACTTCTATTTTTCCAGACAGAGCACAGATTTGACTTTCAAATTAAATTTTCAAAGAATACATGAACCTAAATTGATCCAAATGGCACAAGAATTATGCTATCAAGCTCCTTGCCATGATCCCTCTTTATGGTACGATATTTAACCTGTAATTCGGTCTTCCATCCTTTCTCCTAAGACCGGTAAAAATAAAAAGTGGGTTCTAGTCTAAGTATACCTTTGCCTTGAGCCACTTTTGATCTTCACATTGATCCTTAACATGCGTCTTGTCATCAACTTAAGGACTTAACCTTTCAAACACTCGTCAAACACGTTAGTCCCATATCCACTAAATTCAATAATTACCAAAACCATTTTTAGGGGTCTAGATGCTTTCAATCCTCCTCTTTTTGGTAATTGAAGACAACACAAGTTTTATGTGAGAAATAAAGTTTTGAATATACCACTTGTTTGAGCAACTAGTCTTATATTCTTGCAATAAATTTTACTTGAGCTTTTTAGTGAATTATCTCCTTTTTAAAGTCGAGATAGGGAAAGCTCCCCCTAAACATGTGCATATATAAACAAAAAGTTATTTCAAGCACATGGAATAGCGATTTTAGCACAAGATGCATGCAACTTAAATTTATCATGGCATAAACATAAACAATGAAGGGATAAAGTGCACAAAGGTTCATTACACCATATAAAAGTTCACCACATCACATAAAAGTCATTACATAGCAAAGTTCATTACATAAAAAGAGGTTAAAACTTTTTCTTCAGTTCTTCTCCCCCTTTGGCATCAAATCATCAAAAAAAGGCTACTCCTGGGGTCCCTGAGGAGAAGGATCACGCGACGACGATGACCATAGCGAATGGGAGAGGGAGAATGAGCTGTGGCCTGCTCGATGGAAGCAACTCTCCCATCAAGTGAATCCAGCCGGGAGGAGAGAGAGGCGAACCCCTCAGCTTGGGAGTCACGGAGCTGAAGGATGGACGAGTAGATCTGAGAGAGAGAGAGAGAGACCTGGCCTGCCTCCTCAGGCTGTGCTGCTGCTCCTGCTATTGCAGGTTCTACCTACTGAGGGACATGAGGGCGAGTAGCTGGGGAAAGGAGGATCAGCCCTAGGTTTATAAGCCGTGTGAACACCACCCAAGCCTCCTCTAAACTGAATCTTCTTCTGGATCAAGACCATAATATAGAAAGCATAGTTGATGTGCTTGATCCTGTCATTCTTTGAAGAGGCATCTCCCTAATTATAAGATCAACCACGTCAAATATGCGACCTTCCATAACATAATTAATGAGGTTTTATGCATGGCCTCAGATCGCATCATAGTTGCCACTCTTGGGAAGAATGGTGTGGTTGATGATTCTGTTGACTAGGCTGGGAATGGGGAGGAGTCCAACCAGCTTGCCTGGAATGAATCTGGAGTTCTGATCATAGTATTGGGAGAGGGCAGGAAGCTCAAGTGCTGGCCTATCATATATCTTCTCATAGGTGCTGGACTCGGTCCTCAAAGCCAATTCAAATTCATGCTTGTTGGTGTCAAGTGGCTGGCATCCCGTCATCCAAGAAATATGCTGGAAGTCTGGCGAGATGTAGATTGTCGCATAGAACTGCCTGATGATGTCCTCATTATAATCAAACTTTAATGCCACTAGATTTTGTATTCCAGCCCTCTGGAAAAGTCTGTAGGTGCCATCATATTTATCAATTGAGTCCAAGTGGTCCCAATTGATATAATTATGGTCAGCAAATAGTCTAGATTTTTCATAAAGCTGCTCATACACTTGCTCCTGGAACTTAGTGTGGAATCTTGGATTGATGGAATTGCAGGGCAGCACAAATTGGTTTCTATGCCTCAATCTAGCATACTCGTCAGCAGAAATCTTCCTTAGGTCAATCTAAGGATCCTCACGATCAACCAAATCTTCTTCAAATTCTTCCATTGGCGAGCTCACTGGTTGTTCTGACTCTGTCTCTGAGTCAGAGGCAATCCCCTTCCCTTTATCCTCTTGGGCCTTCTGAGCAGCCTCAGAGGAGGATGGAGCTGCAGGAGGTAGAGCATTGGCTACCGGAGTGTCCAAAGAATCTCCCGAAATAGCTGAAGAGGAGTACAAATGGTGACCAGCATTCCTTGTCTTAGGCATCTAAGAACAAGGAGAAAAAGGTATTAGAGAGGAGTGGGAAATGATCAAGAAGGATTGAAAAGAAATAGAATGAAATTATTGTTTTATCAGGAGGATAGGAAGTACCGCCGTTCAGTGTGTGGTAGTACTGCTCTGCGGTAGTACCACTCCAGTCGAGCGGTAGTTTTGCTCTCCTTGACCGATTCTAGGGCAAGGTAATGTATAAAATTTTTAGTGTTTTTCTTGGATTAAATCCATAGAATGGGTGTGCAAACATCATTAGAAACCAAAACTAACAATTTGTCCTAGACTAACAACTCAAATCAATCACATTTTTATTCAAATCGATTTTCAACCTAGGGTTCTAGAACAAGGTCAAAAAGGAGGATTTGATCCAGATTACCTTGAGGATCGGAGGAGGTGAACCTTTAGGATGAGAGTGATCACGAAAAACCAAGGAAAACCCCGCTAGATTTGAAGATCTAAGGGTTTTGAGGAGAGGAGAGGCATACGGCCACGGGTGAAAGAAGAAGCGGAGTGACTAGAGAGAGAGGGGGTTCCCGTAAGATAAGTCCCAAATTTTGACGGTTACTGCCCTCTAAAAACAAATGCGGGAGTACCACAAGTTTGCTGCTGGTAGTTCTGAAAAACAGAAGTACCGCAGACACTAGTGGTAGTTCCAGAGAGCGGAAGTACCACAAAAACAATAGCGGTAGTTCCGATAATTCTATAACTTTTAGAGAGCAGGGCTTGGAATAATATTAAATGCAAATGATCCCTAGTTTTTGCACTCAATTAAAATCACTTAGGATCATTATGTATTAAACATACGTTTTGAAAACAGCAATATAGATATAAATATTTTGGCAAAAATATGAGAAAGAAAAGAAAAAGAAACAAATATCTTTTTTCACAAAACTCTCAAGCTATTCCAAGTGAGCACCAATGAATATGCCGTGAGTTTTAAGCAATGTTGGAATAGTCTATGACATTTAATTCATTTCTCAATTTGCAAAAGCGGCTTTCATCTAGAGGTTTGGTGAAGATATCCGCTAATTGGTCTTCGGTCCGGATATGGCTAATAGAGATATCTCCTTTTCTTACATGATCTCTCAAGAAATGGTGGCGAATATCTATATGTTTGGTTCTTGAGTGTTTGACTGTATTATTTGAAATTTTAATTGCACCATCATTATCACACAAAAGAGGCATTTTATCAAATTTAATTCCATAATCCATCAAGGTTTGCCACATCCATAGAAATTGAGCACAACAACTTCTGGTGGAAACATATTCGGTTTCAATAGTTGAAAGTGCTATAGAATTTTGTTTCTTAGAAGATCAAGATAGTAATGACCTCCCTAACAAATGACAACTTCCTGAGGTGCTTTTTCTATCCACTTTCAACCTGCATAATCGGAATATGAATATCCAATTAATTCAAATTTTGCACTTTTAGGGTACCAAAGCCCTATGTTAGACAAATATTTTAAATATCTTAGAATTCTTTTTACAGCCATTAAATGACACTCCTTTGGAAAAGATTGAAAACGAGCACACATGTACACACTAAATATGATATCGGGCATAGATAAGGTAAGATAAAGCAAGCTACCAATCATATATTTATAAAGTTTTGTATCTACCGACTGAAGGTCGAGATGCTCGTTTGTTGCCATAGGTATCTTGATGGGTTTTGCATCTTCCATGCCAAACTTCTTGAATAGTTCTTTCACGTACTTTGTTTAGCTTATAAATATCCCATCTTTATGTTGCTTGATTTGAAGTCCAAGGAAATAGCTTAATTCTTCTATCATCGACATCACAAACTCCCTTGACATCATTTCACCAAAATCTTTGCAAAGCTTTTGTTAGTGGAACTAAATATAATATCATCAACATAAATTTGACATACAAAGAAATCATCACCAATGATTTTTGTGAATAGAGTTGTATCTACTTTTCTAATTTTAAATCCTTTTGAAACAAGAAAATCTTGAAGGCGCTCATACCATGCTCTAGGAGCTTGTTTTAAGCCATATACCACCTTTAAGAGTTATAAACATGATTAGGATATTTTGAATCTTCGAACCCTAGAGGTTGTTTAACATAAACTAGTTTGGAGATTGTTCAATTTAGAAAAGCACTTTTAACATCCATTTGAAATAATTTAATATCAAAACTAGATGCAAAAGCAAGTAAAATTCTAATTGACTCAAATCTAGCTACGGGTGCAAAAGTTTCATCATAATCTAAGCCCTCAACTTAAGTATAGCCTTGAACAACTAACCATGCCTTATTTTTTTACCACAACTCCATTCTCACCTTGCGTGTTTCGGAAGACCCATTTTGTACCAATTGCGTTGTGCTCCTTGAGTCTTTCCACCAAAGTTCAAACATTGTTTTGGGCAAAATTGTTTAATTCTTCATGCAATGCATTTACCCAATCCGGATCATCTAAAGTTTCCTCTATGTAGGATCGGAAATGGCAACAGAGGGGGGTGAATGGTGCCCTTTTAAAGATCGCCCCTCAAAAGTATCCACATGAGAGTCTCCTCTCCAATAGCTACGAAAAACTATGAAGAGGAATATTCATGCTCTTTGGAACTTCTTGCTAAACACACACGAGAAAGAAGCAATGAAGAAAATCAGCTCGAACAATTTTTTCTTGAGGGGCCGGTCTGACCATAGTTCAAAGGGAGGTTAGACCTCTCTTATAACGCCGGTCAGACTGCCCTTATAAGTTCGGTCAGACCGCCCTTATAAGTCCGGTCAGACCGCCCTTATAACTCCAGTCAGACCGGTCCTCGGGCACAGCAGCCTGAAACTTTTTCAGCAAGCACTGAAATCTTCTCAAACTTGAAAATTGTGATCTTTCTTCTTTTCTTCTCAAGCCAAAAGGTCAAGAACATGTTCTAAACACGTATAGACATCAGAAAACAAAGGAATTCATTCCTAAAGCAAGGACTCAAGATTTATGTCAAAATCTAAAAAATGAAATGAGTAAGAGTCCAAGTTTCAGATTTCTCTTAAATCTCTCATTCTTTGCTTGAGCACTTTTGCAATTCACTTAGCAATGATCTTAGAACTTCAAAGCTCAAACCTCAAGTCATCTAATGAAGGGAGTCAGGAGAATCAAGCATCCCCTGACATGAAACCCTAATTTTCAGCAAACAGAGGAATTTGAGCAAAAAGGAATCTTTGATTAACTCTAGGGAACAAGCTGACCAAATGGTCTAAAAATATCATCCCATCACAGAGCAATCCATTTCGCTACGCCTTGCTCAAAGAATCAGATCAAACATCAAAATGATGAAAATGGGCAGAGAACTGCAGAAAACTGAGAACGAACTGGAAACCCTCAAGAACTCAAATGTATTCATTGGAATGGAGATGAATGATTACAAATAAGAGTTCTACGTCCCCATACGCAATTAATACAAGGAAATCACTACATGCTTGAAGATCCACACCCTGGAAATCAAGCCATACACACACGCAGGCTACTCTCCCATAACTCACTCCGCACCACTAGAAAAGCTACACTGGAAAAAGCTCTCTAGCCTGAATGAATGGGTGCTGCCCTCTTCTCACTCTCTCCTTTTAACAACAAACCTCACACCCAAAGGGGAAATTCAAGAAGAGTCATACAAATCACACTCCATGCCTCACACACACTTGAGGCAAAAAGTCAAAGCAATCTTTTGGAGGGAAAGAACCAGCCCTCCAACTCATGCTTGAGTCAAATTCCCAATTTGCCCCTCAAGCACCTTTCTGAAAGCTTCCCGCAACCGGCACCTTTGACCGACTAGACCTCGACTCCTCCCTGAGTTTAGTCCTGGTCCGCTCCGTCACGTACAACCGCAACCGACCTCCAAACCGTCTGGACCTCCGACTCCTCCCTGAGCCTAGTCCCGGTTCTCTCGTCGTCGCCCGTCGTGTCCGTCACCGGTAGCTCCCGTTCCGGTTCCTCGTCTCCCGACTCGCAACCACCTCACCAGCCTCGATCATCTTCGGCATTACCGACCGTCTGGACCTCAACACCTCCCGTGCCTAGTCCCGGTCCTCCTCGCCTCACCATGACCTAGCTCCGAAGTCCTGCAGTCATACAGACAAGCAAACCATCACATAGCACCGCACGAAACAGCATAAACAATATTAGCACAAGTAAAGGTACTCAACCCTAGAATACCCGAAACAAACTCAAACTCACTAAACCAACCATCAATTACTCATCACCAACATGGGGATACCTCCACATGGTCTATCACTCTATAAATTTTGGTTCAAGAGAAGACACAAACGAGTAATGTTCACAAAAATAAGTACTCTAAATCTAGTTTGAACTCCTTTACTCATGTCATCCAATATTTGGTCTATTGAATGATCTTTCGCGATTGCGTTGTGAATCTTGAATGTTGTGGGTTGTTGTTCCTTTGCTTCATCATCTATAACTTGTATATTGCTTGTTGTAGAGGAAGTAGGTGGTTCAACTTGTCTTGATGAGGTAGGTGATGTTGGATCATCCTTTAGCTTGATATCTCCAATTTGTATGTTTTCCATGGCTCGGTGTAGTCCTTCATTTCCTACATCATCCAAGTTCTCTTAATCTTCTTGAGAGCCATTAGTTTCATCAAATTGAACATCACAAGATTTTTTAACTAAACCGGAATTTTTGTTGAAAACTCTATAAACTTTACTATTTGAAGAGTAACCTAATAAAAATCCTTAATCACATCAACTTTGAAAGTTTGAGAGCCGAACACCCTTTCTCAAGATGTAGCATCTGCAACCAAATACTCTCAAGATGTAGCATCTGCAACCAAATACTCTCAAGATGTAGCATCAACTTTGAATTTCTATTTGTGTTGTGAGCTCTTCCCTTCTACATAGAGAATGGGAGTTGGCAGTGCTGAGTAGTGAATGCAAGAGATTTGTCTCTCATGTGTGTTGCTCAGTAGGGAGTTGGGTGTGTGAGTTCCCTCAGGATGTGAGGATGAGATGAACTGGATGTAGTCATTTACTCATATTAATCATTCATGTCTCTGTATCAATCTAAGATGCCTTTTGTTTGAGATGTCTGTTGTTTTGAGCTGTTCTGGTTGTAAGCTTTTTCTCTGTGACTCTCTTTTATTGTTGTGGCCTCAGTTTCCCTTGGCTGATGTTTGATCCTCTCTGTGTTTCTTTCTTCTTTGTTGAGTCCTTGTTCAAGTATCTGCAAATTTCTCATGCTCTGAACTGGGTATTATCTCAAGGCCATTTGGCCAATTCTTACCCGAGAGCAATGAGTTCAAGAAGCAGATTTCCCTCCAAGAATGTGGTCGCCCTCATTCCTATGTTTTAGAGTGTCTAGGGTTTGGAGGTAGGGGAATCTGGTGGTCATGTTGGTTCCAACTAAAAGCTGGCCCAAGGTTTGTGTTTTCTAGGTGTGAGACCTTTTCTTGCTGAAATGCAAAGTTTCATGTTCAATAGACATGAGAATATCTAGATGTTCATCTTTTGGTCTCATTCCTCTGGTTGGTTTTCAGTTTTAGTTCAGATTTCAATTCCTTGCTCCTTGTCTGCAATTTCTACTTCTCTCAGGTTGTTCTGCTATTTGGTTTGAAGTTCAGAGAAGTTGATCAGAGAAGCATAGCATCTGTCCATCCATTTCTCTGTATTAGCCTCCTCTCCAGTATTCTCTGTTTCAGTTTTTGGTCTGCGCGGTTTTCTGCTGCTTCTGCTCCTTCGCTGAACCGAGACCCGGTCAGACCGGAGAAGGTATGAAGGTCAGACTACTCCTCTTATGGCGGTCAGACCGTTAGGGTTGGCGGTCCAACCGATCGGCCACCGGCGGTCAGACTGGCCATAGCCCGGCGGTCAGACTGGCCACAACCCGGCGGTCTGACCGGCCCTGATATGGCAGTTTGACCGGCCTCATGATTATGTTGGCTGCTGCTCTCTGTTCTATTTTGTGTTCTTTGGTTCATTCTCGTTTGTGATCTTATCAATTTCCAGTGAGCATGAACCTTCTACTTCATAGCTATGATAGCTATCGGAGAAGAAGTTTGTGGATACTTTGGGGCGATTTTTAAATGCACCATTCACCCCCCTCTGTTGCCATTTCCGATCCTACACTACTAGAGATACATTTGAAATAGAAAGGTCATTTGAGATAGCAATTTTACCAAATCCAAGGATCTTTCCTTTGCTATTATCCCCAAATGTGATTCTTTCATTGCTCCCGCTTTCAAATGCGGTGAACATCTTTTGGTCTCCAGTCATATGTTGAGTGCACCCACTATCAAGCACCCAATGACGTCCACCGGCCTTAAGTTCACCTACAAAAGAAATCAAGTTTTTTAGGTACCTAAATTTGTTTAGGTCCTTGGAGGTTAGTAACCAAAGCTTTAGGCACCCAAATGGCATTCTTTTTAACACCTAAAATTGAGGTGCCAATAAATGTAGTAATAACTTTACTATTGTTAGATTTTTTGATCATGTAATACGAATCATATAAACCAATGAATTGAGTCTTACTTTTAGGACAATTATGTTGTTCATGTCCTAATTCCTGGCATCATCTTCGAACTCCTCACTTAACACCGTTTTAGCCTTGAAAGCGGCGATCTTCTTGCCCTTGGAAGATGATTGTATCACTTCTGTGTTTATGATATTTTGAATAATGTGTTATTTTATCCCTTGAATAAATGTCTTTCATATTGATCAACAAGTATGTGACTTGTTTGTGGAACTGTTTATTCATATTTTGGTGTTATTCTAAATTACCCCTAATCTTATGTCATTATATGAGATAGTTATGATTTACAAATCAACATATGAATTGATTGATAATCATGTTTCACAGATCATGAATATGGAAATATCAAATTAATAATGTGGATACATGTTAGAGAACATGGTGTTGAATTGATCTACCATGAGATACTGCAGGAATTGGTTCTTGGGTATTTGATACCAGATCGATTACTCATATTTGCAATTCGATGTAGGGGCAGATAAGGAGTAGGAGTTTAGCAAGGGGCGAGGTTGATCTTTTCGTGGGCAATAGAGCAAGAGTTGCTACATTAGTTATTGGCACTTTACCGTTATCTTTATTTTTGATATTATTCTAAATTATCCCTAATCTTTTATATGATACAATTATTATTTGTAGATCAACACATGAATTGATTGATAATTATATTTCACAGATCATAAATATAGGGATATCAAATCAATAATATGAACACATATTAGAGAACATGGTGTTGAATTGATCTACCATGAGACACTGAGGGAATTAGTTCTTGGGTATTTGATACTAGATCGGTTACTCATATTTGCAATTTGATGTAGGGGCAGATAAGGAGTAGGAGTTTAGTAAGGAGCGGGGTTGATCTTCGTGTGGCCAATAGAACAAGAGTTGCTGCGTTGGTTGTTGGCACTTTAGCATTATCTTTACCCTTGGGATTAGTTTTAGAATTGAATAATTGTTATTATATCTCTACCTTAAACAAAAATATTATTTCTGGTTCATGTTTGGACGCAGAAGATTATGAGTTCAGAATAAAGAACAATTAGTATTCAATTTATTTGAATGATATGTTTTATGGTCATGCTCTATTGATTAATGGATTATATGTTTTAGATCTTGAGAATGTGCCTGTCTATAACATTAATGCTAAGAGGCTTTGATCTAATGATTTGAATTCTACTTATATTTGGTATTATTGTTTGGGCCACATAAATGAGAGAAGCATGGTGAAGCTCCATAAAGATGGTCTTCTAAACTTATTTGATTTTCAATAATTCGAAACATGTGAGTCTTGTTTACTTGGTAAAATAACTAAGGCACCTTTCACTGGTCTAGGTGAGAAGGCAAATGACTTATTGGGCTTAGTATATTTTGATGTATGTGGACTAATGAGCTCAACAACCAGAGGTGGTTTTTAGTACTTTATAATTTTTATCGATGACTTTAGTAAATATGGTTATATCTAACTAATGGGGTATAAGCATGAATCCTTTAAAAATTTCAAAGAATTTTAGAATAAGGTACAAAATCAACTTGGCAAGACAATTAAAATCCTACGATTAGATCGTGGAGGTGAAAATTTGAGTCATGAGTTTGGTGATCATCTAAAGCAATGTGAAATTGTTCCATAGCTAACTTCGTCGGGAATGCCTAAATAGAATGGGGTGTCTGAAAGACGGAATCAGACCCTGTTAGACATGGTTCGGACCATCATGAGCCAATATGATGTACCCTTATCTTTTTGGGTATACTCTAGAAATAGTTGCGTTCACATTAAAAAAGGTTCCATCAAAAGCCGTAGAGAAGACACCATATGCATGAGATATGAATTGGAAAGTGTCCCAGGTTATCTTTTCTCAAACTATGGGGATGTGAAATATATGTAAAATGTTTGACGTTTGACAAGCTCACATTTAAAGGTGATAAATGCTTTTTCGTGGGGTATCCTAAGGAAACTAAAGAATATTAATTTTATAAAAGGGATAAGAACAAAGTGTTTGTTGCTTGAAATAGTGTCTTTTTGAAGAAAGAATTTCTCTTAAAAAGAGTTAGTGGGATGTAACATCCTGAAAAATCAAAAATTTAAAATATGAATTTCTTGAACGATTTTTTTAGCATTATTCCGGACTTTTTTCAGGTTCCAAAAATTTAAGAAGCTCAAAAAGAAATAAACATCAGTAATACTCTAAAAGGAAATATGCAAATAATAGAAAACTAAAATTTTAAATACGAATCTGAAAAGATGAACCAGAAAAGGGAGAGGAACCTGATTTAAAATATAAAATATCATTTTGGGAATAATGACAAAAATAGCAATAAAAGCGAATGACTAAAACACAAACACCAATACACATATATATGGGTATATATATATGTATATATATTTATATACACAAATTGTGCAATGAAAAGTTTAGCAATATAGGAAATAAAATATATATAAGTATATGCAAAAATCAGTAATCATAAATATGAAACCAAAAAAATTTAAATTAGAAATATGAGATTTCAAAACCAAGGCCAAACAAATATTTGCTTGAATTCAAATAATTAAACTAGAAATTTAAAATTCTGAAAATCATGCAAAACTCAAAAATCAATAAATTTTAATCCAAATTAAAGTTCAAATTAAAAAAAATCAAAATTTCATAATAGTACTCTAGCATATCTTTTTCCATTTTCTTTCTCACTTCCATGTGGCCCCCATCACTTTCTCTCTCTCCTCCTCTTTTCTTCTCTGCCGACAGGGTGCTCACCTTTTCCCCGTTTCTCTCTCACAGTCTTCCTCCCTCTCCCTCTCTTTTTCACCCCGCAACCGGGCCCCCTTTCTCCTCTCTGGTTTGGCCGTAGCCGCGCGACACGGCTAGCACGCGCTTGCCACCGCCCTGCCTCCCTCGCGCCGCACGCCGCCCCCGCCCATGCCCTACCTCCTTGCGTGAATCCCGCCAGCTCCCCGTCCTTGTGCCCAACCCCACCGCCTGGTTCCCCATGCCGCCCGGTCGGCCCTACCCGGCGCTAGCACACCTCATCGCCTATAAAGCTTGACCAAGACCCTCAAACGCGTCGCCCACCTCCGCTCATCCTCCCCTCTCGCGGAATCGAGCCACCGTGCCCCATTGCTCGTCGGCGTGCGCATTCGTCCCCAAAGCCGGCCGATCCAATTCCGCCGATTGGAGCCGTCTCCGTCCAATTCCGCGGCACTAGAGCTCCACCGTGGCTCCGCCAACCCATCCCCAAGGTCGCCAGAGCTTCTCCTCGCTCAGCTCACGGCGCGTGCGCTCGCGCCCAATCCCCGCCACGCGCCGGTGGCCGGCCTTCTCCGGTCCAATAAACAGCACGGAGAGCTTCCCATTACCTCCCACATGCTCGTGCATGCACCAATTGTTGCTACCCTTCTCCCCGCCACCGCCACCCCTTCCCACCCCCACCGCCGGCCGCTCCCATCACCGCCCGAGCCGCCTCACCCCTTTTCGGCTCACACCACCGCCCCCTTAGGCCTACACATCTTACTAGTGATCCATTTTGATGGTTTCCCAAACCCCTCCGGCCGCCGCTCGCCACTGGCAAGGCTATCCCCCCGCCGGCGCCATTATGCTCTGTTTTGAGCCCTTCCACCGTTCACCTCGTGAGATATACTACCACCCTTCCATCAGTCTTCCTCGCCCGCCCACTTGGTTAGCCCGACTGTGCGCTAACCCATCCCAGCCCAAGGTCTTGGGTTCGAATTCGGCCAGCCACACATGTTCACCCTATTTTTTTAATGTTGTAATCTATTTCTGTTTAGGAAAACTTTAGGAAAAATGGGAAGTAATCTAGGAAACTTAATAAATTTAATTAGAACATAAAACAAGATTATTTAATATTGAAATGTGGATTAGCTATCCTATATGAATGATTAATCCTATTCGAATAATTAACTAAAAGACTAAGTACTAATTAAGGACTTTGATAAAGAAAAACAACTTATGGTAAATGACCAAATAAAGATTGCCATTAATTAAAATTAAGATTCATGCCCAATATTTAAAATACTGCCATTAAATAAATCCTATGGTTAATTATGCTAATTAGCAAATGTTGAAATATAACCTTGTAAAACAAGCCTTGCTAGATAAATAAATTTTAATTAAAGCTAAGCCAAATAATAACTAAAATGTAGAGTTATTTGTTTTCATTTGGATTCAGTCGTTTGTCACGTAATTAGAAATTGGAAGTCGTGAAGATTCAGTGGACTCAACGAGATTAAGCTCAAAGTGGAGATAGAGACCAGAAGCTCAAGAGAAAACATTGTGTGAACTCAAGACCGCAGTAAACCGCGCCAGGCGAGTCAATACTTTGATCATATTGAACCTACATTTTCTGCAAATTTACTTTTGTTTAAATTATCAAATTACATGCTGTTATTTCATATGCAAATATATGTTCGTTTGAAGATTCTAGTTACATACCCATTAATCAACTTGCTAGTATTATACCTCCCTTGCAAACAGTTGAATATCTGAGCTTTGTCACCATAGCAAAAATTATAATGGTAACCTTTCAAAAATAATTCCATAACTATACGCCATGCTTAGTACTGCTTAGATAATCGGGAGCACCAAAAATGCCCCCAAGCATCACTTTGAATCATGAGAACTTGGTTTGGGCAATCATAGTGGTATTGACTGGTATATTTGGTTATGGATATTTTATGCTCTCAAAAACCTCAAATTTCTTAATTATCTGGGCGGATGGTTCGAGGGTGTGTGTGAGTGGTGCAGTGGAAGCACAAAATGGTTAGTGGTAGAACCGCCCAGGTAACCCTAATGACCGAATCTCGTGATGATCTCCCAGTGTACAATAGTACAACCATAAGCTGGCAAAATGTAGGCAGGGCTAACTAATTTGCATCGACTTAGTAAGGGTTGCGCCGGTGTGACCACGGGCGGGTAGAGGGTGGCCACATCCTCCGACGTGACGGCGCAAGAGGGGGCTTCTGGAAGGGTGGTCGTACCCCGAAGGAAGTGAAAACCTTAGCGGACGTAACTCTGCTAGGAAAAATGCATTGTAAAGGTCCTGTGATAGTCTACTCAACCGCATGGCTAAGGAATCATGTGGGGCAACGAGTGGATTTATCTCTTGTGGGTAAAGTGTGCAAACTCTACAGAGTCTAAAAAAACTATTCGAATAGTCGTGCCCACGGTTAAGGGCGGACATGGGAACTTGACTAGATATAGTTCTATTTCAAAAATTTTGTGGGTGGAATTGGTAAAGTGGAGGGCAGAGAAAGGCCCTTATTTGTGTTGCCCTGGGTGTCGCCCTAGTGATAAGTTAAGCGGTTATGACGCTAAAGGATTAAGCATATGGTGCAGAGACCATGTAACGATGGATGAATTCTGAATCGCTATTACTATTGCATTCTTTCACATATTATGTTTTAGTTCAAAATGCTAGGTCTTAAGAAATTTCTATGTATCATATTTCAAAAGCAATTTATGGCAAATAAAATAGCCCAAGCCATCCCTTGATAAGCCATGCATATTATTTAATTGCATTCTGTGTATTGGCTCGCAGAGCACGGTGGTTTGTGATCACACTCACTCTTAGAACAAATCCAGAATCAGGAATCAGATCTCTACGCTCAGCAATACTCTTGGTCATGATGGTGATGAAGGTGAAGATGTTAAGGACTAGGTCGCGAACCTCCAGTTGGCTGCCTGTGGGCATGTCCTGAGGGTCCCATCTGTGTGCTTCGTTTTCGCTGCTGCATTTTATTATTGTCGGCCTAATCGGCCCCTGTGTAAGTTTCCTATTATATTTACACTTCCGCATGATATGTATTTTGATATTCAGAACTGTAATCTGTGAGCACTATCTACTGATCCAGAGAATAGTGCGGTGGAATCACAGAGGATTCCGGATTGTAAAATCTGGGGTCTGACATGGGAGCACAGTGAGACTTGAAGAAATTCGAGAGCCATCAAAAAAATATTTTACTTCTATTGAACATCTATAGAATGTACAAAATATTATAGAACATGTGAAAGAGGCACTGACCCCACGTAGGTCTGAAAGGCCACGTCAATTGCTGATAAGATATCGATATGATATTTTATGGCTAGACATGATGAGCCTAAGACTTATGAGGAAGCAATGATGGGCTCGGACCCTAAGAAATGGCTTGGAGCCATAAGATCCGAAATTCAATCCCTGTAGATAATCAAGTTTGGAACTTGGTTGATCCACCCAATGGTGTTAAAATCATTGAGTGCAAGTAGGTTTTTAAGAAAAAGATAGACATGGATGAAAATATTTATATCCATAATGCACAACTGGTGGTGAAGGGTTTCAAATAAATTCGAGGTGTTGACTATGATGAAACTCTATGCTTAAGTCTATCTAGATCATTCTAGCTATTGCTACATTATTTGATTATGAGATATGACATATGGATATCAAAACGGCTTTCCTCAATAAAGACCCAAGTGAGGATGTGTACATGAAACAACATCCTACACAAAGTTATGGCAACTTCATTGGATGCTGCACAAGCTGTCTAGAGAGACGCGCGAGGAGAATTGTAATGCAAGTAAGGGTAA
The DNA here is from genome assembly GCA_036346575.1 of Dendrocalamus sinicus. Taxonomy (NCBI): domain Eukaryota; kingdom Viridiplantae; phylum Streptophyta; class Magnoliopsida; order Poales; family Poaceae; genus Dendrocalamus; species Dendrocalamus sinicus. The sequence continues at coordinate 27,964,650 of CM070647.1, forward strand.
AATCTGACCATACCATGGCTTTCCAAAGGTTGAGAAGAATTCCTTTTCAGTTTCCAAATGGATTTGGAAGCCCCTTGAATAAGAAAAGGAAACATATAAATGTTTGAAGTCAGTTCGGATTCGGTTCGGGCCAGACAGGAAGTCCAACATTAAAAAGCTCATAACTTTCACAAAAGGAATCCGATTTAGGTATTCTTGGACTCGTTTAAAAGCTAATTCGAATCCCTATACAATGGATGAAGTGTCAGACCCAGAATCATCATGATCACATTACAAATTAGGAAGGAAGCCGACGGCAGTTATTTAGCTATTTCCTTTTTAGTTCGTATTGGAATTTGTTTCGGCCTAAGGCCAGGTTGTGCGTGAGTTTTAGTTAAGGCCATGCATTATGCACCTATATAAGGCTAGGGCTTAGCCCTATTGTAACTTAAGCTACGATATGATAAATTTTTATACTTGTGAAATAAAGGAGAAAATCGCTAGGATGGTTGTTGGCGGCCAGATTGAATGATTGCAGGATTTTCTCGTTTGGAGTTTGTTGAGTTGGTGCAAGGCAAGAATAGGAGATTCTTGAGATTGCTCATTGAATCTGCGAGGTTCTTCTCTTCTAATTCGTGTCTTCTTACTGAATTCATGGTTTGGGGAGTTCGGTGGATTGCTTCTAGTATATACCTTGCATACTAGTGCAAATTGCCCTTATCAAGATTATTGGCTATATCAAGATAAGGAGAAGACTCTATCCACAGGAACCAAAGGAGAAGAAACCTCGCTGAACGTACTAGGAAAGATCGGGCCATCCCTACGCATCAACTAATCCTTAGTTGGTCCGTATCACAACCAGAGAGTTTTGTCGATCTCCAAAATATGCAAGCTTTAGAGGTCATCTATGGACTGAAGCAAGCTTCTTGGAGTTTGAATATTTGTTTTGAATAGGTAATCAAATGGTTTGGCTTTATTAATAACAAAAAAGAGTCTTGTGTTTACAAAAAAGCTAGTGGGTGCGTACTTATTTTTCTTGTCCAATATGTGGATGACATATTATTGATCATAAATGATATTCCTATGTTTGAATCTGTCAAGTTTTCATTAAGAAATAGTTTCTCTATGAAAAACTTAGGAGAAACTGTATATTTTGGGCATAAAGATCTATAGAGATAAAACTAAAAGGCTAATCAGATTAAACCAAAATATGTACATTGATCAAGTATTAAAGTGGTTCAACATGCAGGATTTTAGAAAGGGTTTCTTGCATATGTCATATGGTATTAGTCTTAGCAAGACTTAGTGTCCTTTGACACTTGATGAGTAAGGCCGGATGGGTAAGATTCTATATGCTTCTGCCATTGGGTCTATCATGTACATGCCCAGATGTGTCATATGCTTTAAGTGTTATGATTAGATATCAATCAGATTCAGGTGAAGGTCACTGGATAGTTATAAAGAACATCCTCAAATAGTTGAGAAGAATTAGGAATGCATTCCTTGTTTATGGAAGTAAGGAAAAGCTAGTCGTAAATGGTTACACTGATGCTAGCTTCCAACCAATAAAGATAATTTTTTATCATAATCTGAGTTCATGTTTTATCTTAATGGAGGAGTAGTGAGCTGAAAAATTCCAAACAAGAAACGGTTACTGATTCTACAATAGAGGCTAACTATATCTGAAGTTGCAAAAGAGGCTGTTTGGATAAAGAAGTTCATATCTGAGCTGTATGTGGTCTATAGTGTTTTTAGTACTATGATCTCTTTTGTGATAATAGTAGCGCCATTACACAAGCTAAGGAGTCTAGATCGCATAAAAAATCTAAGCACATATTTTAGCGTTTTCATCTCATTTGCGATATTGCTGATAGAGGTGATGTGAAGATATACAAAGTGCACATAGATTTAAGTATTATTGATCCATTGATAAAGCCTCTTCCACAACCAAAACATGAGATGATGCACACAAGAGCTATAGGTATTAGATACTTGCATGATTGACTTTAGTGCAAATGAGAGATTATTAGTGATATGCATTTGAGCTAATCATGGAGATGATTGTACCACTTTTGTGTTTATGATCTTTTGAATAATATGTTATTTTGTCCTTTGAATAAATGTCTTTCAGATTGATCAACAAGTATATGACTTATTCGTAGAACTCTTTATTCATGTTTTGATGTTATTCGAAATCATCCCTAATCTTATGTCATTATATGAGATAATTATGATTTACAAATCAGCACATGTATTGATTGATGATCATGTTTCACGGATCATGAGTACGAGGATATCAAATCAATAATATAGACATATGTTAGAGAACATGGTGTTGAATTGACCTACCATGAGACACTGCGAAAATTATTATATTCTTGAATATCATCAGTTGGTCTCATACATAATGTATGTAGGATCCTTAAACCTAAGATCGCCACAATTATAATTTGCTATATGTGTAATAGTTTACTTAGGGTTTGTTAAATACTACTCCGTAACTGGGTGGTCATAAAGATAACTTTCAGTTTTACTATAAAATATACAAAGAAATGTGAGCTATCAAGGTGGAATTTGTCCTTCTTACATAACAGGAGAGATATTTCTGGGCCCCTCGATGTGGTTGGATTTAGGAAGTGCATGACCATGTCGAATGTGGTTAAGGAGCTAATCACAACTGAGTAATCCACTATAGGTTCGAGTGCAGGATCGAGCTATCATAGGATGACACGCTTTTTGCGTTGGATTCGATTTAGTATCATGAGACAAAGGAATCGGTACATAAGCGCTATATAAGTTTGTTCGATATAATTTTTATGTATATTTAGAAGTCGTTATGTCTTACTAGAGACAGCTACCGACTTTTGGACCCAAAAGAAGTTTGGGGCCCATGGCCAAATATATATGAACCTATAGGGTCACACATTTAACGGGTCAGAACGATAAGAGTCCAGATGATAGACTCCAAGTAGGATACAATCTCTACCCGTATTGGATAAAGATCCAGCCTGAGGCTTTCTGAGTTGGATACGATATCTGATTGTATCGGATAAGTATCCGATTGGAGGCTATATAAACGGAGGTGCAGGTGTTAAGGGAGGTATCCTGAGACACACCTATCAAAATCCTAGCCGCCACCTCTCATAACCTCTACTGTGCGCATTGGTGCTAGCACACCGACGCACATCGTTCCATCTCTGGATGTGTGGATCTTAGTAGAGGTGCTGCTGCGACTGCAACGCTGATCGGGATGATCGCGAGGAGAAGATGGTTGGCCAGACGACGATCAACTATTTCTACTACACCGACGCGCACTTCGTTGAACTGGCTGCTTCAACTCTACTTCCGCTATATTGCACATCTAGTGGTAACAATCTATAATCTTTTACTCACATGGCATCCTACTTTACGCAGTAGAAAAATATAATTGTCTTAGTATAGGCTATCTGTATCTCAACAAATCCATGCCACAAAATATCATCCATGCCACGCATATTTTACTCTGATATGTAGGGCTCCCTGTAGAGAGATACATGCTAGGTGCCTCAAGAATTTCCATGCTTATACTTGGGTTACATTTTGTTTTCTGCTTACCATTTCTTTTTCTCATGAAAACATTTCTTCTGTTTATCTTATCCCATTTTTTTTATAATTCTTTGTGCTTGTAGGCTGCGGGCTTTGCACTTGAGCTGCAGAGCATTTAGTGGCAGTGACATCTAAGAGAAACTTGCCCAATCATGCATGTTTTGGGGCCTATAAAGAACTACTTGGCTTATATAACTCTTGCTTGAGCATACTGAATCTTCTATGCCTTGGTTTTGTTTTTGGCTTGATCTGTTTGCATGCATAGTATTTTTGGAGTTTTTAGAGAATACTATAGGTTCTAAAAAATACCATAGTATTGAAAACTTTGAGATGTTTGATTCAACAAACTTTCTAGTTTTATAAACCGTAGTATGTCCAATACCATGGTATTTTTGGAGGATTTAGAAATCTACTCATGACTAGGAATGGGAAACGGTGGAGGATAATCTATTTTATCCGATATTTATATCTGAGAAAATGTAAATGTAGCAAGCAAAATCTATATTCGAGAATGTTCGTATTCATATTCATATTTGTATTTATTTTAAACATATGGATTCATATTCGTATTTAAGAATGTTCGTATTCGAGACTATTCGATCTGTTTCCATCACTGGCGACCTCCCAGGGGATGATTATAGGAAGCAATTTTCTGATGAACCAAGGTTTACAAGCAAAAAGTGAAAATTACTTTGCATAATTTTCAACTCTATGCGCTACACTGCTATCTTGTGTAGACGTGTAGTCATGTTACATAAATTTATTCTATCGAGATGTGTTACAAAAGTTTTAAGATATTTATATTCGACCGAATTAAGTACATATTCTATTCGAATTTGTATTTGTTACGATATTTGATTCATATTCGTATTCGTATTTGAGATGTTGAAATTTATATTCATATTTGTTTTAAAAATATATATTCGTATTTATATCTATTTAAAAATATAGATTTATATTTATATTCGTATTCAAGACTATCTAATTTGTATTTGTTTTGTTTTCATCCGTGCTACTCATTGCCTCTTTTTTTCTAAACCGAACGCACGCTTCTAGTCTTGTCTCCCATATATCGCATGTTTTTTCTCCCCCACTCTCTTTTTTATATCTTTTATACGGCTGATAATTTAAAGACCTATATCCAGCCGTGCATGGCCGTATAGGCCTCAACTCGTTTTCATCTCTTTGTGGCATGCATAAAGTAAAAAAGACGCAGCTCATCGGTTGATGCTCGAGCCTGCCCGTCAATGTACCGGGCTTCTAAGATTTGATGAGTAAAATCGAGCAGCAATATATACATGTATGAGCATGCATCTAGGCGTAACTAGTTTTCTTGATAACATCTAGTTAGGATAGCAATCAACAAAATACTGTATCTAGTATTGTAATTCCCAAACACACCATAGTTTTTCTCGAAACTGCAAAATATTTTAGTATTTATAAAATGTAGTATCTTATGGGTAGTAGTTAAAAACTGTAGTTTTCAAATACTGTGGTTTATAAATGCTGTAACTAGGGCTGATAAAAAAGTCCGTTAAAGTTTGAATCAAATTTGCTTTGATTACAGTAGTTAATGGGTTCAAAATTAAAATAAATTCATTCCAAGTGAAAAAGATTAACGAGAATCGACTCATAGTGGTTTGTTAGCTCTAATTTAAAATAACCTTTTAAATGATAAATAAAATAATTTTATATTGAACTATATCAATTTTAAAAAATATTTAACAATAGCTCGTTAAACTTAATAGCCAAACCTAGCTGTAACATCTAAATAGGCCATAATTATTAAAAGTACCACACGGTATTTTAAAAGACAGAATTGATGCACTTGGGAGAAAATTGAGTAGCGACTGATCCGCAGCGTATTAATGGTACGTGGCAGAGATCAAGAGGTGCCAAGATGACCGGTCTGTCCTAAAGCAGTATACATAGAGAGATCAAGATACCGATAACGGGAAAGTGTACAAAGCACAAAATGAAGTCCATTAGCCGATACTCTGTACAAAGCACAACATAAGATCGTCCTGCCTTTAGCCGATACTCCGTAGAGGAATTATTGTCTTGGCATGTATGCTCCCGCGAAGTAATTTTAGTAGCTACCCATGATTGTGGGAGCGTTTTTTACGCTACAGTTTATAATTTATAATTGTGACTTATGACTTTTAGTTGTTCATATGAGAAAAAGTACAGAAAAAGATGCTCATGTGTAACTTTGGAAGATATGTATGAAATTGTTACAATATCTATTATAATTAACTTATAAATTCTATTTTGAAAAACACTTTATTTACTGTAGTAAAGATAAAAGTAGAAAAAAAAGAATAGGCTCTGTAAGTTTGCTAGTTGCGACAAGTGTCAGCACCAAAGACACGCACAAGACCCACCAACCAGGTACATGCAAAATAAAGACACCACTTGGCCAGTTCTTGGTGTGCCGTGCAGCCTAGGCGCAAGAAGCCAAACATGAGCACAGGCGGCTAAATGCCACAGCTGGCGTTCGGCTGGACACGCGGTAAAAAGAGGAAAGGACGTGTTTGGTTGAGCTCGTTGCGGAGAGCTGGATTTCTTTGAAAGTGGACACTTGTCACTTGTGGGCGGCTGCAGGAGCGCAGCCAAGCGCGGTGCCACCCCTGCGAAAATTTTATTGTGTCGCGCTACAGGGCCGCGGCTGTGTACCAACTCAATGAGAGGCTGACATGTAGCGTATAGTACTGTAATAAATACTGTAGCATAAAAATTGTGGACATTTTTTTTGCAGATTCCGCTGTAGCTTTTTTGTTGCTACAGTATCACTACAATGGTCAACAGTATTGCTATAGTACTATGCACCACGTGTCAATCCCTCGTTTAGTTGTTGCACAAACCACGCTGTGTAGCTGAGACACAATAAAATTTTCTACCCCTAGAGCCAAACATCCCAGATATTGCTCCGCCCACGGTCGCTATAAGGGCATCTCCAATGGTCTGAGTCAGCTAGCTATATGCATGTACACATCAACATATATCCTATGTGGAGGAAAGAGAGTATGCAAAAAAAATCGAGCCAGCTCTTCCTTAAACACTAGTCTATAACGCCAAACGAGGCAGCCTCTATAAATTCTGTGTGTGCATGTAAGTATCAAATAGCTATCCTTATAGATAGTTCTTTAGAATACTAGGTTTAGTGTGTACTATATAAATGATGTGGAAGTTTTATAATTAGTTGCTAACTATAACCATTGGAGATGCCCTAAGGGCAAGAAAAGTCACCGCCTCGTCGCGTGGTGGTGTTGGTACGTAGGGACACTACCTGTGAGCCCTACGATCTTGGCACCACTAGTTAGAAATATAGCACCTAGGTAATTGAGGCGTCTAGATCATGTTCTTTTAGATATGATTGATATCTTTTTGTTTGTGTGTTTTTAATATGATAGTAGACGGTAGAATACCGATACGAATAGCGCACATAATTTTAGATTTTGAAAGCTGTTCGAAGAAGCGGTTTCGAGACATAGCTTAAAAAAGCTGCTCCGTTTGTTATGGCTTCCGAAGAATCCAAAGCCAAAAGCTATAAAAACAAAAAAGAATAGGCTATATTAGGATAGATACAAATCATAAATGAGTAAGAGGTCCTTGTGCTCCACATAAAGTTTAGCCGGGTCTGCAAATCTTTTTTATTTTCTTTCCTAAATAGTGTGTGCCGACTTCCCCTTAAAATCAAGTTTATCTAAGATTTGTGCTCCAATTCACTGGGGGTTTAACTAGATTTGGTCATAGCATTGAACGGAGGGTAGAAATAGGTAATGGAGTCGTCTAAGGCCTGATAGGATGCGGCGGTAACAATGTGGTGGTGATGGAGTAGGCGAGCTAACGAGATAGGAAACAATGGCTAAGCTTTTCTTAGTTATGACTTATAGCTTATAGTTTATATTATAGTAGTTAGTTTTAAATAGTGTATTTTTTAAGATGAGGTCAACAGAATGATTGTAGTAAAAAGTGTACTAAGTTCAACTGTATCAGCTAAAATCACATGTAACTATTTTTCTCTGCATATTACTTCTCACAAACAGTTAGAATTCCAAATTTTAAACTATAAGCTATAAATCACAATCTTAAAGAATCTATCTAATATGTACAAAGGTGCGAGAAAAGAGGAGTGCAAACATTTAACAAAAGTCTAGAACCTATATAAGTGGTTTACAACATTAAGATCCGTAATGATGATGTGTTATGACATTGTAAGTACTTCTTTTTGCGAGGGAGGGAGATCGTTTTTCATTAATCATCCAAATATGAGTTTAATTTACATCATACAATCACAGGACAGTACATTAGGGAGAACCGTGGGATTACGCAATGTAAACAACATACTTGCCAATCTCTTTAGCATGTTGAGCTAAGACAATATTTAGGTGTCGCTTAGTTAGGCTGAAAAAAGTGGTTTATAGCTAAAATTTCATTATAACTGGCTGAAATTACATTGTACCTGATAGTGGCTTATTTGACCTAACTAAATTTAAAAAAATTTAAAAATAAAAAAAACAAGTCAACCCATCATGGACAATACAAACGAATACGGGAAAAAAGAACAGACAAAAAGCTCAAAAAGCCAAAAATCAGAAAAAGATAAAATTTGTGAATAGTGAAAAATAAACCAGAAGCTAGGAGTTCAAACTGAAATGAGCAGGAAGGCTCGTGGCTACATTATGTTTTATAATAATTTTCTAAAAGAACTTCGTTTCTCAATTTTTGGACACTATAAAATGATTGTTGCTTGAAAACATCATTTTGTGGACAATAGCGGCCAAATATCACTTCAACGAGTAAAATTTTCTCTTTTCTTTTGAGAGTAACTGGTAAAATTTTCCTTCAATGCATACCAAACGCACCAACGTAGACTCCGCGACAACAATTAAAAAAACTAGCTTTTTTTTTTTTACCATAACAGCATGCAAGTAGATAGACCAAATGGAAATATCATAAATGTAGAAGAGGACCTAGTTAAATTCCTGAGCGAAATATAGGGATCGAGATGGAACATCGCACTCGTGGGACACGTCTGCGCGGCCGCAGCCGCGCAAAAACCACTGGGCATCGGCGCACGAACACCGCATGCTCCCCTCTCCCCCTCCTTCAAAGTCCAAATCCCCTGCTCCCCATCTCCATCCCCGCCCCCCACCCAATCCAATCCCTACTCTCCCACCCACCTCGCTTCTCCCCCAATGGCCTCGCCGGGCGCCTCCTTCTCCGCCGCGCTCGTCGCCGAGGACTTCCCATGGGTGCGTCCAATTCGCTTCGCTTCTTCTCCTCCCTCGAAACGGGCGGAGGTTTTGCCTGCTTATTTACTTGAGCTGCGCGCGCGCGCGTGCTGAATTGGATTTCCCTTCTCGTTGTGGCTGCGCAGGTGGAGAGGGAGGAGGAGATGGGGATGGCCCCGGACAAGTACCGCGAGGTGTTCGAGCTCGCGCAGAGCGGCGCCCTCGCCTTCCGCGAGCGCCGCTTCGACGGGGTAATCATTAACTAAGCTCCCTCCCTTCGTCCCCACTCTGTTCGTGCTGCGACTGTAGCCCACGGAGTGGACATTCCGATGTAGGTCATGAACCCGAATGTGTCTGATCGTTTGTTTGATGGCGGATGCTTCAGTAATCGCACAGGATGGGAACTGGGTTGGGGCTGGCTGGGGCTAGTGCGTGCAACAGAGCTAGGGTGGGTTAGCGATGTGTGCTGATGGGCGTGGCGTGTACCCTTGGTGCTGAATTGGTTCCTTCGTTGATGGGAATGGGTGCATCCGAAGTGATTTTCCAGTATCGGGAGGCTGGATCGGTGCCAGCAACTGCAATTTTGCATACAGGTTTCAGCAGAGAGGAGCTACACATTGTATCAACTGGTGTGTCATTGCCTTCCATGGTCCTGCCCACGACAGTATGGTCGAAGTAACTAGCACATACAACAAGTTAATGTGGCAGCTGAGAAAATTTTCATACCAGCACATACAGTTAATGTGGCTGAGATATTTTTCTGTACCAGCATTGGAAAGGAAATGTAGTATGTATGCATTAGTTTCACCCTCCAGATGATGTTTGTTGGTATAATGCCCGACATTCCTTAATCAGAAGGATGACTGAGCAGTAACCATTGAGGCTTGTATATTTTGGAAATTAGATTTTTTGTGCCCAAAATGGTATAGTTCTGCAATTTGGGCATTCTTCTAGTCATGTAGTTGGTAACGTGATGCCGTATTTGACATTGGTAGCTTTCTGTTTTGCCTAAACCAGGGAGTGCTAAAAGGAAGTAGCACCTCAAAAGAGTGGTAGAAATGTCCTGGTTGTTTCTGCACCACTACAAGAATATCAAGAATATTTGAATAATGTTCCCCACTAGCCCCATTTTTGTTTCCAATTTCTCATACTTGACCCTCTTTTCACAGTTTTGTTTATCAGAAGTTGTAGACTAGATATCGTAAACTTATTGAAACATCTTTTTCTAATATTAAATGAGATGTATTTATTTTTCTCATGCTGTCAAAGGTTCCTTGAGCTATGTGATAGACACGATTTGTAGTTAAAGTAAAGACATTTTTATTTTGTTTTATAGTGAAGGAATTTTTTTGTTCTTAATTTCAACATTCCTAATTTTTTTATTTTGTGATTTATCTATGTTGTATACTTGATTGATTTATTTCTTTTATGAACATTCTTTTCAGTTTCTTAGGTGTGTTTTTATTCTGTATATTTCAGAACTGTTTTCTTCAATTGATATTTTCTATATTCTCTCTGAATTCTTTTTTGGGTTTATTTTGTAATGTTTGATCCATTTATTAGGTAATGTTGGTTGTGTATTTAATTTTTTTGAAGCTATTTAATTTATGGATCATTCAAATTTAAAATTTATTTCCTTGTATTTTCTACTTTAAACCATTTTTATTTGGACTTGTTATTTTTGTCGTATCACTAGTAACTGATTAACTGTAAGTGCATAAAAAACTGTTTGTTTAATTGTTCAACATAGAGGTTTTGGATGTTTCCTAATTGAATATGTTTTGAAAGATGAAGTTCCCACCATATTGAGTGACTATGGGACATAAGTAACAAAAGAAACCTGTAGTGAAAGTGCATCTCATCACCATATTGAGTTAACAGAAATATTTCTTGATCCTGAATTTCTTCTTGGTTATACCAGTATTTTTATTGGGTCATTTTCCTGTAACTTTTTGCAGAGAGAGTCTATATTATTCCTGTTCTTGAGATAGGTAGCATTGGTGCTTATTTATGTCATTCTGCAGTACTTGTTTTGCTTGTCATGTGGTCTTCATTTGTACAAACTTGATTTTTGTATTCTGGTGACTTCATTGTTTATGATACTTGATACGGTTTTCTTTCAGGCAATTTCCTTTTACTCTAAAGCTCATAATTTAAGATCAGGAGATCCCATTATACTTAGCAATCGAAGTTCTGCTTTCTGTATGTGAGTTCCTTGACAATGTTTTTGCATCATTTAACTCTTTATTGATGCCATCCATATACAACACGGTTAACCAACTACATGTTTTTTTTTAACACTTTTGCTTTGCAATTCTATATGGATATGTTAGCTGGCCTGGATTCATGCCCATATTGTGGTATTGTGGCTACCTTCTTGACAGGATAAGTCAACTGTTGAGGGAGAGATCAGCAGCAGACTCAGAGTATCAGCCATTGAATGGCCTTGATCCTACAACACATGCAGAGGTATGAGTAGGTGAAATACTTTTTTAGCACCTGATGTGAAATTTAAGTGAATAAACAATGCACTAGTTCTTATTTTTTAAGTAAAATGTTCTTTATAGTTTGTTCTTTATTACAGTTAGCTCTGAAGGATGCGGAGAAGGTAATTGCTATCTGCAGTAATTCTCCTAGACCATATCTTCTCAAGGCATATGCGCTTATTCTGGTAAGGCTTTGTAAGTTGACTTGTGCACTTTAGATAGATCTTGCCTCCAATTTTTTTTGTTAGGGACAAGGCTCTTAACATTTATTCCTGGATAAAAGAATTCAATTTAACTAGCAAATTTCTACTGAGTACTGACTAGGATTGAGTATTGCAATATGCAAGTGCGTCACTTTGTTAAATGTTTTGGTCATTTAGTCTGATGCTGTCTCCTCTCATTTAAGTATTGAGAAATTTGCATGCGCTAATGTTGTACATCTACTTTTTTTTTGCAGTTTTGCAAATTCTCACACCAACTTAAAAAGTGATATATTTTTCCGCTTGTATTTACATTCTGTTTCACATGACTTGAAATTTACCACCTGATCCCAAAATCTCAGGTGGCAAAATATACATAGTATGCCAAAAATTTCAAGTACATGTGGCAAATTGCCGGGTTTCAAAGTACTGGTGGTAATATGTAAAAAGGGAAAAAAGTACATGTACAGTACAGTTGGTGCATTTGCCTCTTAAATATTTGCGGTTATCAACATACCATGGTATTTTGTTCTAATTTTTTAATTAGATGTTTTGTTCTAAACTATTTTTTGCCTAGTTTCAACTTTCTGATGTGTAATTTCTAGTTTTATAAAATATATGTAATTTCTAGTACTCTTCTCAGCATTAAACTTTTTTTCACTGTCATGTTGCTTTATCCTTTGATTACGCACAGAACACCATTATGAGAACCATTAGCTGATCTTAGATTAGTTCTACATAAATTTCATATCATCTCAGGTCCTCTTGTACTATCATCTATTGCTAATCAGTGTTGCATATTGAGTACGTGTTATATTGGAGATATTTTTCCTCGCAGACTTGCTTATCTAATCTGAAGACACCTTGATATATGTAGCTGGAGCGATATCACGACGCGCGCGAGGCCCTTCTTGCTGGTCTTCAAGTTGATCCCCTCAGGTATGGTTGTTGATGCAAAAAGATATCAATATTTCACTGCATAGCTAGCATACATCTGTTAAGTCTAATGATCATCCCCCTCCCCTGTTTCCTGCTTTGTTGCTTCTCTGTTTTTTCGACTTTCTTTTCCTTTTTTCTTCCCTGCAAATCCCTTCTCGAGTTAAATGAAATTAGCAGCTCTCCTGCTTTTTTTTTTATAAAAAAGATAATAATCCTCTGGCAAATTGTATAACATTCATTTGCTCCATGTACAGCCATACCCTGCAAACGTGTCTCAGTGATCTGGATAGAAATACAAATATTGCAGCTGGAGCTAGGCGGCCAAGGTTAGATAGGTCTGATGATTTCGAGTGCACATTATGTTTTAAGCTATTGTTTGAACCAGTCACCACTCCATGTGGGCACTCGTTTTGTCGCTCTTGTCTACATCAGTCAATGGATCATGGTGAGCTTCGCAAATATGCACATACCTGATTAGCTGATTCTGTTTAATTCTGAGCTTCACACTATGTGCTATTTCCAATAGGCAATAAGTGCCCCATGTGTCGGACAGTTCTATTTATTGGTCCAAGAACCTATCCTATAAGGTATCCTAAGTTGTCTTATAAAGTTAAATTGATTCATTTTCTCCAAAAATTCGTTTCTTCCATGCATCCATGTGTCTCTGATGGCAGTTATGGTTAAATGCTTCAGTGTAACGTTGAGCAACATAATTCAGAAAAATTTCCCTGAAGAATATGCTGAGAGGAAGTTAGAACATGAGACTATGACATATGCAGGCGTTGATTTGATGCCTCTGTTTGTTATGGATGTTGTACTTCCCTGCCAAAAGATGGCACTGAACATATTTGAACCTCGCTACAGATTGATGGTACAACTTACATAAAATTTAGTTGTTTTTTTTTTCTGTCAGATGCATTTGTTGACAACAATGCATTTTTTCATGTTATCCGAAAAAATCCAGTACATATTTGCATATTGATATCTAGCTTGCAGGTATAACTAAGCAAGGTTCATCATATTTTCTGAGAAAGCTTTGTGCACAAAGTTACAGGGTTAAATAATTCGAATCTGATCTTTACCCTAAGTCCTGGTTGTAGTGCAAAGAAAAAAGGTGTGATAACTGATAAGATCGTTGTATCTTTCACCTTTTGAAATCTCATTGTGCAGCCAGTTGGGTAGAAAAAATATCATTTCTTATCTGCATACCTGACTCGTATTATCCATCCATTTTCATTAAGCTGTTATTAACTTGGGAAATAAATGTAATCTTTTTTTGAAGGAAGAAATACATGCAGCTTATTGTTGGTTATTTTTGATGTCTTCAAAACATTGGTAGCTTGTGTTTCTGCAATATCTTTTAAGCTTTGTTATCCCTTTTGAAACAGGTAAGGAGGATAATGGAAGGGAATCATCGAATGGGAATGGTTAGTAACAAATCTTAAATCATCTGTTTGTTTTCAAGGGTCATTCATTAATTTTTTACTTGAATGTTGCAGGTTGCTATTGATTCAGCGACAGGTACTGTAGCTGACTGTGGCTGTGAGGTGGAAATTCTAGAGTAAGTTTAATTGCTCCTTATTTATCTATGAGGTTTCTAGTAATACTTTCAGTCTTATCTCTTATCATAAATTTTGTAGGTGCGAGCCACTTCCAGATGGACGTTTTTATATAGAGGTAAAATCTATATTCTGTTTGCATGATTTTATAATCATTTTGTGATTATGCCTTTTGTTCTAGGTTGGTTTTTAGACTGCTTTGTACACACACGTGTGCTATTACCTCACAACCTTGAGTTTCGCTGCCATAAAAATATAATATATATAATCTACTTCCTAGGAAAGAAATCATGGTGAATTTTTTGCTTGCTGTAAAGATATATTACATATAATCATTTGTAATTCATATCTTAATGGATCTTTGACCCAATACCACTAACTGAGGTGTTTAATTTTAATGGATGATGCCATGGTTGAAGGCCTTAGAACCTTGGACCCATGCCAGGTTATTGGTTTTCATACCATTGGGGCAACTCACAGTTTGCCAATTTGTGAAGTCATCCAACTTCATTGATATAATTAAACTCTCCAAGTTGTTTCAGAAAATGAACAAACACTATCCTTTCCAAACATCTTGAGTCATAAGTTCACAGCTAGCACACCCATGGTTCACAAAAATTGGAACTTGTCTTGTTTCCTAGAACCAGCACTCTCTAGATTTTTACCAGAAACTCGTGAAACTGCCTAACTCTGTAAAAAGCAGCCAGAATTGGTTAGACATGGCCATTGTTAATAGTCTTGTATATATTAGTCTCTCTCTCTCTCTCTCTCAGTCCATGTAGCCTATGAGACCCAACTAATCGTGTATATATGTATGTATATATATGTATGTATGTGTGTCTACGTACGTACGTATGTATGCGACTTCTCATAATGAATAAGATGTACAATTGTGAATAGCAAATATATCTCTCCTCCCTAAAATTGACATTTGCACCTCTTCTACAACCACCGTTGGTCTCGTCGTTCGCGTGCTCCAATGATCCTCTCCCTTGTCTCTGCCGTCCTTAAGTCAGCTGGATCCGGTCACCATGAGTCCCTAGCACCGTCTTTGTTATCTACCCAGTGCCACCGTCCTCGTGACAACCAGATCTAGTTGCCACCTCCCCTCAGTCAGATCCGACCGTCATCTCTCTCTTGTCCAGATCTGGCCTATGTGCATCCCTAGCACCGTCCTCATCTCCAACTCTGGCGTCGTCGTCCTCCTCTCGCCCCCCTTCACTGGTCGCCCGAGATCCGCCTAGCTCGGATATGCTCGCGCCGCCAGCTCTCCTTTGCCGGTTGCCCGAGATCTACCCAGCTCGGATTTGCTCGCGCTGCTAGCTTTGGATTGAGCTAGCCTCTTCTCCAAGTTCTGGATCGAGCTGTTGTCGTCAGCCTCGTCTGCTTCAAGCCCGGCGCCGCCACTGACCTCCTCGGATTCCCATCGCCGGCCTCCTCGGATTCCCGCCGCCAGTGTCTTCTCCAAGTTCTGGATTGAGCTACCATCGTTAGTCTCGTCTGCTTCAAGCCCGATGCCACCACTGGCCTCCTTGGATTCCCACCGCCGGCCTCTTCTCCAAGCCCGACGGCATCGTCGGGCTCTAGGTCTTCTTACCGTTAGGCTCCAGGACTTATGTTTTTTTTATCTTGCTACTGCTGCTATGCTCTGTTGTGTTGCTGCTGTTAGCTCTGCTGTGTTGCTGCCACTGGAATATCCTCTTCCTCGGTTACCCTTTGTCGTGGTCATCATCTGTACGTACTGTGTCATGTGGGGCAAAACATTCACCCGTAGAGCTAAAAAGGCAAGTCCATCAAGCCAGGAAAGGGGCTAAAATGACGCCTGTAGAGGGAATAATGGCCGCATCATTAGCTGGTGCTATTTTCAGTAAGCTATTAAGGAATGATTGAGAGTGATTTGAGGAATTGGTTGGCCGATGGCTATGTAAGCGCGCAGGCACCCGAGAATAATCAAGCAATGAAGTTATCTTCCTCCTATCTCTACTCTCTCTAGCAAAAATAGGGAGCCGAGGGGCAAAACCTCGCTCCACCTCCACCAGCGGCTACGCCCTGCGTAGTCAGGGGCCTTCACCTCCAGCACCTCCATTGCCCCCCACCCAGCGCCATAACACCTTGGTATCAGGTTCCAGCCGATCCTCTTCGTCCACCCCACCGCTAAACCCCACCGCACCCACGCAATCACCCGCTGCCTCTGTGACGTCCACCATGGCCGCGCCGTCCCCAGCTGATCTCGCGGCCATCCTCAAGACCCTGGTCGAGACCGTGGAAACTCTGAAGACGTCCGTCTCCGAGCTCCAATAGGAGCGCCGCTCTGACTCCTCTTCGTCGGGCGCGAAGACCCTGGTCACTGGCGAGCACCACCATGACCGGCCTCCTCGCTTCCACAAGATGGATTTTCCGAAGTACGATGGTAAGACTGATCCACTGGCCTTTATCAACCGGTGCGAATCTTATTTCCATCAGCAGCGCATCATCGAGGAAGAGAAAGTCTGGATGGCCTCGTACAACCTGGAGGACATTGCCCAGCTGTGGTTCATCCAGGTGCAACAAGATGAGGGCACTCCTCCGTGGTGGCGTTTCACCGAACTCCTGAACCTGAGGTTCGGTCCTCCCCTGCGGTCCAACCCGCTGGGTGAACTGGCCGCCTGCAAGCGTACGGGCTCGGTGGTCGACTACCAGGACCGCTTCCAAGCCCTTCTTTCGCGCGCAGGACGCCTCACGAAGGCCCAACGCGTCCAACTCTTCACCGCCGGCCTCCAACCACCACTGAGCCTCGACGTGGAAGTCCATAATCCGCAGTCCCTGTCGGTCGCCATGAGCCTCGCTAGGAAGCTGGAACTCCGGGAACAATTGGCGCGCCGCCGCTTCCACCACGCGCGCGGCGAGGGCTCTTTGCCGCCAAGACCGCGCGCCCTACGGTGCTTCCGCGCTCCGCCGCGACACCAACCGCCACCATCACCGTCGAGGGCCGCCCCGTCAAGAAACTTTCCCAGGCCGAGATGGAGGAACGACGGCGGCTTGGCCTCTGCTACAACTGCAACGACAAATTCAGCCGCGGCCACAATAAAGTTTGCCCGCGGCTCTTCTTCCTGGACTTCGCCGACGCCGCTGATGATGACGGCATGGAGGAGGCCGAGGCGCCGGACGACGCGCCCCTCATCTCCCTCCACGCCATCGCGGGCGTCCGCACCAGCGAGACCATGAAGGTCTTGATCACAATGGGCGGCGCCACACTCCACGCCCTGCTGGACTCGGGATCCACCCACAACTTCATCGCCGAGGACAGCGTGGCGATCACTGGTCTCCTTCCCCAGCGCCGCGACTCTCTGTCCGTCACCGTCGCCAACGGAGACCGTGTGCCCTGCGTCGGGATGTTCCGCAGCGCCACCTTCACCATTGAGCAGGAGCACTTCACCGCCGACTTCTACGTCCTTCCGCTCGCCCATCGACATCGTCTTTGGGCACCCGATGGCGGGCAACGCCGGGCCCCATTCGTGGGATTTTGGGCGCTCTCCTCGCCCTTCGGCGCGGCGCTCGGCCGTGTGTTGGCATGGCATTGCCGCCCAACCAGCCCACGCCACACGACCACGGCGGCAACCTCCTCGACGCTGGCGCGCGAGTTCCAGACGTCTTCACCGAGCCGAACGGCCGCCACCGCCGCTCCCACGACCACCACATCACCTCGCCGCTGGTGCCGCCGGTGGCGTGCGCCCATACCGATATCCATCGGCGCACAAGAGATGAGCCGAGCGGCGGTGTCGCGACATGTTGCGCCAGGCTCGATCCGACCAGCTCATCGGCTTTCTCCTCGTTGGTCCTCGTCAAGAAGGCGGATGGCTCATGGCGCTTCTGCGTCGATTACCGCGCGCTCAACAGCATCACCGTCAAGGACGCCTTCCCGATTCCGGTGGTCGACGAGCTGCTGGACGAACTGCACGACGCGCGCTACTTCACCAAGCTGGACCTACGTTCGGGCTATCATCAGGTTCGGATGTTTCCCGCCGACGTTCACAAGACGGCATTCAGAACGCATGATGGGCTCTATGAGTTCCTCGTCATGCCTTTCGGTCTTGCCAATGCTCCAGCGACCTTTCAAGCCTTGATGAACGAGGTCCTCCGGCCATTTCTTCGTCGCTTCGTCCTAGTGTTCTTTGACGGCATCTTGATCTTCAGCACCAGTTGGGTGGACCACCTACGCCACGTCCGCGCCGTCCTCTCCGTGCTTCAGCAGCATCGCCTGTTCGTGAAGCGTTCCAAATGCGCTTTTGGCGAGCCGAAGATCGTGTACCTCGGCCACGTCATCTCAGCCGACGGCGTGTCCATGGACGCCGGCAAGGTCCAGTGGTCTTTGGGTGGCTGTGCCTACAATCATTCGTGCTCTTCGCGGCTTCTCGGCCATGGGCTACTACCGCAAGTTTGTGCGGACTACGGCCTCGTCGCGCGCGCTTCACGCCTGTTGTGCAGGAGGGTTTGGTTGGTCCGACGCGGCCGCGGCCGCCTTCACCGCACTCAAGACGGCGCTCACCACGCCCCGTCTTTGCCGGCGCCCCGCCGACAAGCGTTCGTGGTGGAGCGCGGCGCCTCGCGTCGGGCCGGCACAGTATTACTCGGGATAAGCGCCATCGGCTTTCTTGATGATCGCCCAAAGCCCGCGTCACGCCTCCCTGGCGGCATACGAGCGGGAGCTCATCGGCCTCGTCCACGCCGTCCGCCACTGGAGGCCTTACCTCTGGGGTCGCCATTTCCTGGTCCGCACGGATCATTATAGCCTCAAGTTCTGCCGACCGGCGCCGCAACAATTTCGCAACACCATTGGGTGGGCAAGCTGCGGGTTCGACTTTGAGGCGGAGTACAAACCAGCGAGACCAACGTCGTCGCCGATGCGCTCTCCCGCCGCGACGTCGACTCGCCACGGCGTTCCTCCTAGCGACTCCACGCTTCACCCTTCGGCGGCAGTGCGCGAGCCAGCAACAAAGACCGACCCGCACTTGTGGCGCCGCGAGACATCCAGCAGCCGCCGCGCGCACTCGGCTCGGTGGGCGGCCGGTCACCTTCGACGCCAAGCTCTATGTGCCCCGCCCTCCACGCTCCCAAGACACGGTGGTGACATCCACAACGACGGCACGAAGGCATCCACGGACTCTGCACCGCCTCCGCCGCGACTTCCACGCCCCTAATCCGCGCTCAGCTGTGCAGGATTTCATCCGGGGCTGCCTCACTTGCCAGCGGTACAAGACGAGCACACGCTTCCGCGGCTCTTCGCCCCTCCTGTCACTGGCCCATGGTGTGGGCTGATGTCGCGCTGGACTTCATCGAGGGGCTCCCAAAGGTAGGCGGTAAGTCCGTCATCCTCACAGTGGTGGATCGATTCTCCAAATATTGCCACTTCATTCTGCTGGGCCACCCCTACACCGCCGAGACCGTTGCCAAGGCTTTCTTCGCCGAGATTGTGCGCTTGCACGGCATTCCGCAGTCCCTCATCTCCGACCGCGACCCGGTGTTCACCTCGGCGTTCTGGAAGGAGCTCCTCACCCTCTCCGGCGCCAAACTGCACATGACCACCGCCTTCCACCCACAAGCTGACGGCCAAGCTGAAGCCGCCAACAAGGTGATCACGATGTATTTGCGCTGCTTCACAGGTGATAGGCCACGCCAGTGGCTTCGGTGGCTTCCTTGGGCGGAATACACATACAACACAGCGTTTCAGACATCCCTCCGGGACACGCCGTTCAAGCTGGTGTATGGCCGCGACCCGCCCACGATCCGCTCTTACGATCCAAGCGATTCCAGGGTCGCGGCTGTGGCTAAAACCATGGCGGAACGGGACGAGCTGCCGGCGGATGTCCGCTACAGGCTGGAGCAAGCCCAGGCGGTCTACAAGTCCTACTACGACCGTCGTCACCGGCCGGTATTCTACAATGTGGGATTGGAGTGCGTTGCGCGTCGTCACGCGCCCCTCTCCCCGCCTACGTGGCGTCCGGCAAGCTCTGCCCCCGCTACTACGGACCATATAAGGTTGCAGAGGTCATCAATGTGGTCGCCGTTCGCCTGCACCTGCCGCCTGGTGCCCGCATCCATGACGTCTTTCACGTCGGCCTCCTCAAGCGCTTCAACAGTCAGCCTCCAGAGTCTCCATCGCCATTGCCTCCTATGCATCACGCGGCGAGCGATGCCGATTCCGGCGGCGAGCAAAAAGCCCGCTGGCATGGGGCATTCGCCAGTGCTCATCCAATGGCGGGACGAACCACCTTCGCGACCACGGGAAGACGTCGACTCCTTTGTCGGCGCTACCCACAATTCTAGCTTGCGGACAAGCCGCTCGCTCGTCGAGGGAGATGTCATGTGGGCAAAACATTCACCGTAGAGCTAAAAGGCAAGTCCGCAAGCCGGAAAGGGCTAAAATGGCGCTGTAGAGGGAATAATGGCCGCATCATTAGCTGGTGCTGTTTTGATAAGCTATTAAGGAATGATTGAGAGTGATTTGAGGAATTGGTTGGCGGATGGCTATGTAAGCCGCAGGGCACCCCGAGAATAATCAAGCAATGAAGTTATCTTCCTCCTATCTCTACTCTCTCTAGCAAAAATAGGGAGCCGAGGGGCAAAACCTCGCTCCACCTCCACCAGCGGCTACGCCCTGCGTAGTCAGGGGCCTCCACCTCCAGCACCTCCATTGCCCCCCACCCATCGCCATAACATACTGCTACTAGTAAGAGAGAGAAGTGACTAATAGATACTTCTGCTACTATTGTGTTGCTCCGCTGTACTGCTTTGTGCTATGGCGGTCTCATTGTTCTCTTAGAGATGGAATTCTTGGTCCCTATCCTCTCCGGCATCAGATCATCTGCTCTCACTATGAGAGTTCGGGTCATCAAACACATCGGTGTTTCTAGTTACATTCTGAGCTAAGGCCATCATGTGATTTGTCTCATCAAGATGATGGTGCTATTGCTTCTTCTGTTCATGCGGCTGCTCTGGAGTCTTGTGCAACTCAGTTTGGTTAGATTCAAGCTCAGATGAGAAACCTTTAGGCCCAGTTGTGTCAGTTACAGTCTTCTAGTGGATCTACCGGTTTTACTTCACCGTGATGTTCTGTGTCGGGTGCTTCACTCCCATGGGTATTGGATTCAAGAGCCTCTTTCCATGTGACGTCTGAAGCATCTCAGCTCACATCATGTTGTCCTGTTGTAGATGAAATCAAGATTGAGATAGCTGATGGCACATTATGCATGGCCACTCGTTAGGGGATTCTTTTTACCCTTCACTTTGTGGTTTCAGATGTCTCACTTGTGCCTATGCTCTCCATGAATCTCATCTCTGTTGGGCAGCTCGCAGATATGAACTATTTTGTTGGATTTGATGATAGCTCTTGCTTTGTGCAAGATCATTAAACAAAAACTATCATTGGTATGTGCCATCGTAAGAGAGGTTCTGCAATGCTCTATGTTCTTGATCGTCTGAGCCTCCCTTTATCCTCCACTTTTGGTACTGCTCTTGCTCTTTCATCCTCGACTGTTGGTCCATCTACTCTTCCCCCTTCTGCATTCACTTCTGTTTACAAGTCTTTTCCTTGATGGCATCATCGCTTGGGGCACTTGTGTGGCTCACGTCTTTCAATCTTGATTCATCAATGAGTTCTTTGTCCTGTTTCTATTGACACTAGTTTTCTGTGCAAGGGTTTTAGGCTTGGAAAGCAAGTACAACTCCAATATTTTTCTAGCTTTTCTAGTTCAGATTGTCCTTTTTATTTGGTCCATTAAGATATTTAGGGTCCTTTTCCTTTTGCTTCAAAGGGTGGTCATAGTTACTATGTTATCTTCATTGAAGCAACGTTCACAGTTGATTTCTATCTATTAGTATTTTGCTTAGATGGTTCTTAGTTTTCTTCAGCCGCTCGTGTTTTTCATTCTGACTTTGGGGGGGGGGTATCTTTCATCAGCCTTTCGCGTTTTTTTTTTCTTTCGAGGGTACTCTTCTTCAGCTCTCATGCCCCGGTGCTCATGCACTAATGGTGTTGCTTTGCGCAAGCGCCGTCACATCATTAAACTGCTCGTACTCTTCTTATTTCATCCTTTGTTTCCTCTCATTTTTTTTGGGGGAAACACTCTCTACAGTAGTCTTTCTTATCAATCTTCAGCCTACTTCCAAACTTCAGGGCAAATGTCCTAGTGAGATCCTGTATGGAGCACCTGCTCAATATGATCATCTTCATGTTTTTTGTTGCACTTGCTATGTTTTTAGGCACCTCGTGAGCATACGAAGCTATGCGCTCTATCGATTGAATGTCTTTCTGGGTTATAGTCTTGAACATAAGAGTTATCGTTGCTATGTTCCTTTGGCATGTGATATTCACATCTCTCGTGATGTGACTTGATCTGAGGATCGACACTTCTTTTATCATCCTTCCACTCGCCCCACTTCCATAGGTTCAACCTCTTTTCTGTGTCTACCTCCCAATCCTTCACCAGATTTGGCATATTTTGTTCAGTCTTCAGATATATCTTCTCCATTAGTTTCACCTTCTAGTGTCTCCACCAATTTTGGACACTTCCACTATGTCCCCACTAGTTTCTGACACTTCCACTGTGTCTTCACTAACTCCACTAGTCTCCAACACTTCCACTTTTCCCTTTCACTATCATCGCCGACAGAGAGATCCTTCTGATCCTCTGCCCTCTGCTCCTCCCGTTGACACTCCGGCCAGTACCATGTACTTTGACGATCGTTCTACTACATCACGATATGTCCTACGTGATTGTGCTCCTATTCAAGCACTAGAGAAATGGGGTTTTTCTCGAGCAGGTGCAATATATGAGCCGAGTACCTATTAGAAGGTAACAAGTGTACTTGAGTGGCAGTTGGCTATGGCTGAGTTTACAGCACGAGTGTACATGTACTTGAGATCTTGTTCCACTACCATTGGGAGTTGTTCCTATTGTTAGACATGTAAATAGTTTAGGGTCTAAGGGGTTATTTGCATATTTACCTGTACACATTTGTATTGGCCTTTTGGCCTATTTGGTAAAAGAAGCTTGATTTCAACATGGCATCAGAGCCATGGAAACCCTAGCCCCTTGGTTGCAACCACCGGTCCCAGTCCGCTGTCGCTGTTGCCCCTGCGCTCTGCCTCCTCTGCTGCCACCCTCCCCGTCTACGCCACCCGTCTCCCGCGTAGTCCCCGCGCCTGCGCCGCCCGCGCCAGATCCGTGTCGTTCCCATGTTGCACTAGTCGGATCCGCGGCACCCGCATCCGGATTTCGCCGCCCAACTCTGGCCGCCCCTCTCCAGCTCCCACGGGCTCCCGGCCAGCCACCTCTCTACGGCTCGGCCGCCTCTCCGCTCGCTGCCTGCTCCAGCCATCTTGATCGCCGCTGCACTGTCGACCTTGTGGCCTTCCCTATCCAGCCGCCTGGCTCGCCCACCGATGCCGTCCTTTGTGGTCGCTCGTAGGTCATCGAGCTCTTCGCCTGCTGTCGCCTTGGCCACCGTCTGCTTGTGTTGCTGCCTCGGCCTCGGCCAACCTCGGCTGACCATGCCGCTGCTCCGGCCAGCTCCTGCCGCCGGATGCCCTAGCCACATCTGGCCACCCTGGCCTTCTACGACCGTCTCGGTCCTAGCTTCGGCCTAATCTGCTCTAGATGGTTTCCACCGGTGGCTCATTCGCCATCCCGCTTACCCCAGTTTTTTTCGACGGGATGAACTTCCGGGAGTGGGCTGTTCACTTGCAGTAGGCTGAAGCTCATGCTACCGCCATTATGGTGGGTAGCATGATCGTGGCCATCTCCATGGATGTGGCGGAGCTACCAATGCCAGCTTATGTGGGAGCGTCTCCATGCTCACTGCTAGCCGACGAGCGATGCTATGTATCTTTCAGTTGTGCACCAGGCGCACCCTCTTCAACAGCTTGATACCACCGTGGATGAGTTCTACCAGCAGGTGTCTGCGGTGTGGCGTTAGCTTGACTCTCTGGGGCCGGATGTCTGCCGCACCTGCCCCTGCTGTGTGCGGCTTCACGCTCACCAGGAGACTCACCGTCTCTACGAGTTCCTGACGTGTCTGCGACCTGAGTTCGAGACTGTGCGGGCTCAACTCTTGACTCACGACCCGCGCCCGAGCTTAGTAGAGGCTCTCACGGTTGTGCGTGCTGAGGAGGCTCGTCATCGTGGCGCGGTTCAGCTGCAGGCTATTTTGTCTGCTTTAGTACCTACACTTAGCCTATTTCTTCAGCATCAGCCATGATCTCTCCAGCTCCCAGCGCACCAGTAGCTATTGCTTCTATTGCGGATCTCCACTGCACCTACTGCCAGCATGACGGTCACAGACATCAGAACTGCTACAAGCGGAGGAGGGACCAGCATCATTCGCTTAGTGGTGGCATCGTCTTGGTCATCTCTGCGGATCGTGCATATTGTCACTAGTTGGTTGTGGTGTTGTTGGGTATGTTTCTGGGGACATGTCTTTATATTGTATGGGTTGCAAACTTGGCAAGCAGCTGTAGCTCCCCTATCCCTCTAGTGATTTTAATTCTACTCATCCTTTTGATCTTGTACACTGATGTTTGGGGCCTGGCTTTCTTTCGAAAGGGGTCATCGATTTTATGTGATCTTTATTGATGATTATTCTTGTCATACTTGGATCTACTTTATGTCCTCTCGTAGTCGGGTTCTCTCTATTTACCAGATGTTTGCCACCATGGTTTGCACTCGGTTCGATTTGCCTATTTGTGTGTTTCGTGCTGACTCTGCTGGTGAGTATCTTTCTACTGCTTTGCGTCGTTTTCTCGCTGAGCAGGGTACTCTTCTCCAGTACTCTTGCCCTGGTGCTCACGCTCAAAACGGTGTCTTTGAGTGTAAGTCTCGTCACTTACCTGAGACAGCTTATACTCTCATGCTTGCCTCCTTTGTACCCTCTCACTTCTGGGTTGAGGCTTTTTCCACTGTTGCTTTTCTCATCAACATGCAACCTTCCATTGCCCTTTAGGGTTCCACTCTTGTCGAGCGTCTCTACGGTCGAGCCCCAGACTAGGTCACCTTCGCAGTTTCGCTGTGTCTATTTCGTCCTTCTTCCACCTCATTAGCGCACTCAGGTGACTGCTCAGTCAGTTGAGTATGTTTTCCTTGGCTATAATCTTGAGCATAAGGGTTATTGTTGCTATGACCCTGTTGCTCGCAGGATGAAGATTTCTCGGGATGTCACCCCTCAAACTCAAGGATCACATACATTGAGTTTGGAGAGAAAATACAAATGTTGTGCCCTTGTCTGTGGCTTCGTGAAGTCAGCAAGCTATAACCTTGAAGGCACAAACTGTGGAGCAAGTACTCCCTCCTACACCTGTGAGCGAGTGTATAAAGCATCCACACCAATGTGCTTAGTGAGTTCATGCTTCACTGGATCACGATCAATACTAATAGCACCTGTACTGTCAGACATAAGTGTTGTAGGTCTCCTCATAGGTACTCCAAAATCTGCAAGCCACCTCAACCAAGTAATCTCTATTGTCACTACTGCCATAGCTCTCAACTCAGCCTCTACACTCGAACGGAAACTGCAATTTGCTTTTTTGTCTTTCAGGCAATCAAGGAGCCAAGAAAAAGCAGGAAAAGAACGATGATCAGAAGGATCACTAGCCCAGGTCGTATCAGAGTACGTCTGAAGCTGTAGTGAGGTGGAGCTAGGGAAAAACAAACGACGAGAGATGGTTCCACACAAGTAGTGAAGAACACAAAGGTCGTTGTAGTGAAGATGAGTAGGACGAGCCATGGACTGACTCGATATGGACAGCATGAGGAATGTCAAGATGAGTGCTCACAAGGTACACCAAACTCCCAACAAGATGGTGATATTGGGTCGGGTCCTCAATAAGATCATCATCGGTAGCGCGAAGCTGAAGAGAACGCTCACAACAGTGCGAGTATCAGTTAGACCAGACCGAGCAAGTAGATCATGAACATACTTCTCCTGCGAGAGGTAGTAGCCCTCAGGTGTGGAAGATGTTAAGGATAGAATAGGAAATAGATTAGGACTGTTATTTGTTTCCTAATATGCCTTGTATTCCTTCTGTATATCCCCCTTGTATCTCTATATATATTGCCCTTTGGGCCTCATGAATAGATGCACAATATTCATAACATGGTATCAGAGCAAAGGTTAGGGTAGGGCTTTGGCCTAGTTTTCTTCCGCTGCCTCTGTTGCCGCCGCCGTCGGGTCGTCTCCACTCGTGTCATCACCGCCGACGCCATCGCCGCCTGCCGCGCGCCCGCCGCCGCCCTCCGCTCAAGTCGCCGCCATTGCGCTCGGGCCGCGACGCCCGAAGCCCGCCCAGATCGAGATCTAGCGGCGCTAGATCCGGATCTGCTGATGCCGCTGCCGGACCACGTCGTCGCCGCTCCGCCGGCCGTGTCGGTCCGCTGTCGCCGCTTCCTTCGATGTAGGCGCGCGCCGCCGCTCCGCCCGCCGCGCCGCGCGCGTCGCCGGGCGTCGTCGCTCCTCCCGCCGCGCTAAGCCGCCGCCACCGCTCCATCTTCGTTGGTGCGGCTCTGCTGGATGTTAGCCAGTGATGAGTGACCGCCCTATATAGTCTTGTAAAGAAAAAAAAGAGCAAAAAAAAAGGAAAAAATGTTGTTCTAACTGCCGCGCCGTCCAGCGCTGCATGTTAGACTTCATTGCCTTGGTCGCTGCGCTGTCTAGCGCCGCCTACCAATGGCTTCCGTTCCATCTGCTGCGATCCCATTCTCGAGAACAAAGCTCCATGGAACGAACTACAGGTTATGGTCTACCCTCATGGAGATCACGCTTGATGGTCTCCGCCTTTGGGGACATGTTACCGGTGCTCGTCCTTCTCCGCCACTTCCGGTTCAGCCTCCTAGGCAGCCTACCTCTGCACCTCCTGGAGCAGATGAGGCTGCTAAGAAGAAGGCGAGGTCGATCTTCTTCTTGCCGCTGCCGATGAGGCTTTTCGGTATGCCATTGGCGCTTTCGGCGGGTGTCTTGATGAGGCCCGTGTTCGTGCCATCACGGTGGTCGCGTCGGCGACTCCATTCACCGGATATTGTTGGTGCGGTCTACTCGGCAGATCTGGGAGTACTTGCGTGGCGATACCAGCAGAGCGGTGATGCTCGATTCTTTTGCTTCGGCGTGAGTTGGAGACGCCGCCAGAGATTCTTCCGTCGACGACTTCTTCCGAGCTCGCTAGTCTCTCGCGATGATAGATGGTAGCTTCTCCATCGTGCGAGTGCCACAAAGTTCGAAAGCGGATCATGATCGCCTTCGTCTTTATGATTTCGTCTGCCGTCTTCGCGAGTTTGAGCTGTCGAGCTCACCGCCGAGCCGCCACGACTAAGCATCACAGAGGCTCTTTCGACACTTCGGGCTGAGGAGCTTCATCTTGGGCTAGCGACACCGCTCCGTTCGGCGTATCGCTTGCTCCTTTGACTGCACCGACGGTTCCTGCTACGACTACGGTTCCTTCCCAGGTGCCTGTTTCCGCTCCTGTCTTTGCACCAACTGGAGTTCAATGCAACTACTGCAAGAACTTCGGGCATGACTACCAGAGTTGTGCGGTGTGAAAAAAGCGGAATAAGGCACGTGGGAGTGGACGATCCAAGGGGGGCCAGGGATGCCCTTCCTTCGTAGGAGGACAGACCAGCTCATCAGGATCTCAGCGAGGTGACTGTTCAGCAGCTCTGCCAGGCTCTACTTCAGCAGCTCTCTCACGGCTCGGCGGTTACGCCGATCTAGCTCGACGTCTCCCAGTACCTCTTGGGTTTTAGATTCGGTGCCTCTTTCCACATGACACCGGATTCCACATCTCTCACTTCAAGAGAACCTCCCGCCTCCCTATCTCTCATGCATCGCGATGGTACTTCCTTGTCATTGTTAGTCCGTCGAGCACTCTTTTGTCTCTCGATTTTTCTGCTCCATTGTTTCCCATGTTCCCAATTAATCATGCGGCTTTTTGATGGGGACACTCACCGATCTTGGTTGTAGGGTTGGTTTTGACTCTCACACTGCTTCGCTTCAGATCGGCGAGCATGGGCGATACTTGGGACTGGCCGGCGTCGTAGGGATCGTCAGGGTCTCTACATTCTCGACCGTCTTCATCTTCCGTCCACTTCAGTTGCTCCTACCACGTCGTTAGCTGCTTCTACTCTTGCCACGTCTACCTCCACTGCCACTGCTGCCACCGCTCCTGGAGTTTTTGCGCAGTGGCATCATCGTTTAGGTCATCTGTGTGGGCCCTGTCTTTCGTCATTAGTTCGCCAGGGTGTCCTTGGACGTGTCACTGTTGACATGTCCATGTTTTGTCAAGGTTGTAAGCTAGGCAAGCAGCTATAACTTATCATTCTAGTGAGTCCTTGTCTTCTCGTCCTTTTGATTTAGTTCATTCAGATGTATGGGGACCTGCGCCTATTATCTCAAAAGGCGGACATAAATTCTATGTTATTTTCATTGATGACTATTCCCTTTTTCCTTGGCTTTTCCTATGTCTAATCGTGGTTAGTTTCTTGCGATCTATCGTAGCTTTGCCATGATGGTTCGTACTCAGTTTGAGTCCTCTATTCGCATTTTTCGCTGTGATTCTGCTGGTGAGTATTGTTCTAGTGCGTTCAGACAATTTCTTTCTGAGCAGGGCACTCTTTATCAGTCTTCTTGTCCTGGTGCCCATGCTCAGAATGGGGTTCTTGAGCATAAGCATCGTCATCCGATTGAGACCGCCGCACTCTTCTACTTCTCACGTTCCCCACGCTACGGTGAAATTCGCTTTCTCTGTTGCATATCTCATTAATATGCAGTCTTCCACTGTTCTTAAGGATGTCAGTCCTATAGAGCGTCTCTACTCCAGTGCCCCCAGTACAGTCATCTTCGTGTTTTTGGCTGCACCTGTTTTGTCTTGTTGCCGCCTCGTGAGCGCACTAAACTGACAGCACAATCCGTTGAGTGTGTGTTTCTTGGGTACAGTTCTGAGCATAAGGGTTATCGTTGCTATGATCCTTCTACTCGACGGATTAGGATCTCCTGAGATGTTGTCTTTGACGAATCTCGACCTTTCTTCTATCGAGATTTGGCTCCTCACATTGCTTCCACCATTGAGACGATCTCCTGATTGTCTCTCCCTGACTCCTCACCCATTTCCCCCCTTTCCCCGCCTTCGGCACCTTCACCTCTTGTGTTGTCTCCTACAGCACCGCCTCTTGCTCCTATGGCACCATCGTCTCGTTTCTCTGGGGTGCACTACTCCAGACGTCCTCGTCCTTCACCCGATTCCTCTCCTGGTCTCTTGCCGACATCGACATCTGATTCATCTGATGATGCTCCTCGTTATGCCCTTCGAGATCGGGCAACCATTCGGCTTCCTGATCTTCTTGGTTTTACTTTGACAGCTCATGCTCTCTCTGTCACTGAGCCTAGTTCTTATCGTGAGGCTGCTTCTCATTCTGATTGGCAGCTCGCTATGGCAGAGGAGCTTGATGCGCTTCGTCGTACGGAGACTTGGGATATTGTACCGACACCTGTGCACGCTCGTCCTATCATGTGCAAGTGGGTGTACAAGATTAAGACCAGGTCTGACGGTACTATTGAGCGCTACAAGGCTCGTCTTGTGGCTCGTGGTTTTCAGCAGGAGTATGGTCGAGATTACGATGAGACGTTTGCCCTTGTTGCTCATATGACCACTATTCGCACTCTTGTTGCGGTTGCTTCTGTTCGCCGGTGGTCTATCTCTCAGCTAGATGTTAAGAATGCCTTTCTTAATGGCGTCTTGCATGAGGAGGTTTACATGCAGCCACCACCCGGGTATTCTGTTCCAGATGGTCATGTCTGTCTCTTCGCCGTGCTCTTTATGGTCTAAAACAGGCCCCTCGTGCCTGGTTTGCACGGTTTACCTCAGTGATCACCGCTGTCGGTTTCACTGTCAGTGCCCATGATCCTGCTCTATTTCTTCATGTCTCACTCGAGGTAGGACGCTGCTTCTTCTATATGTGGATGATATGCTCATTACTGGTGACGATCCCTCATTTGTTGCATATGTGAAGAAGCATCTCAGTGAGCAGTTTCTGATGACTGATCTTGGTTTGCTTACATACTTCCTTGGGATTGAGGTTTCTATCACGCTTGAGGGTTACTACCTCTCCCAACAGAAGTATGTCCAGGATCTTCTTGATCGATGCAGTTCGATCGATACTCGCCTTCGCCGAGACTCCTATGGAGCTCTCTTCAGCTTCGTGCTACTGATGGTGATCCTCTTGAGGATCCTACTCGGTATCGCCATCTTGTTGGCAGTTTGGTATATCTTGTGAACACTCGTCCTGATATTGCTCATGCTGTTCATATCTTGAGTCAGTTTATGGCTTGTTCTACTCATTTTCACTACAGTCATCTTCTTCGTGTTCTTCGCTACTTGCGTGGGACCATCTCTCGTCGCTTGTTTTTCCCTAGTTCCACCTCACTCCAGCTTCAGGCGTACTCTAATGCAACCTGGGCTAGTGATCCTTTTGATCGTCGTTCTCTTTCTGCTTACTGTGTTTTTCTTGGCTCTTTCCGATTGCACGAAGACAAAGAAGCGCACGCAGCTTCCGTTCGAGTGCAGAGGTGAGTTGAGAGCTATGGCATTGTGGCGAAGAAAGATTACTTGGTTGAGATGGCTACTTGCAGATTTTGGTGTACTGTGAGGGGACCTACAACTCTTATGACCGATGCAAGACAGAGCTATCGGTGTTGCTCGTGATCCAAGAAAGCATGAGCTCACCAAGCACATTGGTGTGGATGCTTCATACACTCGCTCCAGTGCGGGAGGGTGTACTTGCTCTTGATTTGTGTTCTCGAGTTACATATTGCTGACTTCTTCACGAAGCCACAGACTAGGGCACAACATTTGTATTTTCTCTCCAAACTCAGTGTGTGTGATCCACCATGAGTTTGAGGGGGGGTGTTAAGGATAGAATAGGAAATAGATTAGGACTGTTATTTGTTTCCTAATATGCCTTGTATTCCTTCTGTATATCCCCCTTGTATCTCTATATATATTGCCCTTTGGGCCTCATGAATAGATGCACAATATTCATAACAGAAGAAACCTCAATCCCCAGGAAGTACGTAAGTAAACTAAGATCAGTCATCAGAAACTGTTCACTGAGATGCTTCACATGTGATAAATGAGGAATCGTCACCAGTGATGTATATCATCCACATATAGAAGAAGCAAAGTCCTACCTCGAGGTGAGACATGGACAAATAGAGTAGGATCATGGGCACTGACAGTGAAACCGACAGCGGTAATCTCTGAGTTGAACGTGCAAACCAGGCACGAGGGGCCTGCTTGAGGCCATAAAGAGCATGGCGAAGACGACAGATATGGCCATTTGGAACAGAATACCTAGGTGGTGGCTGAATGTAAACCTCCTCATGCAAGACACATTAAGAAAGGCATTCTTAACATTCTGCTGAGAGATAGACCACCGGCGAACAGAAGCAACCACAACAAGAGTGCGAATAGTGGTCATATGGGCAACAGGGGCAAATGTCTCATCGTAATCACGACCGTACTCCTGCTGGAAGCCGTGAGTCACAACACGAGCCTTGTAGCGCTCAATACTACCATCAACCTGGTCTTAATCTTGTACACCCACTTGCATGTGATAGGACGAGTATGAACAGGTGTCAGTACATTATCCCAAGTCTCCGTATGTCGAAGGGCATCAAGCTCCTCTGCCACAGCGAGGTGCCACTCAGAATGAGAAGCAGCTCATGATAAGAACTAGGCTCAATGATAGAAAGAGCATGAGCTGTCAAAGTAAACCCAAGACAATCAGAAGGCTGAAAGAATGTCCGGTTACGAAAGGCATAACAAGGAGTATCATTAGAGGAATCAAACGGTGTCGTCAAGATGCCAGAAGATGATCTGGTGAAGGACGAGGACGCCTAGAGTAATGCATCACAGAGAAACGAGACGGTGGAGCTACAGGAACAAGAGACGGTGCTGCAGGAGGCAGCACAGGAGGTGGAGGTATAGAAGGAACCACTGGAGACAGACTAGAGAAGGCTGTGAAAGGGGAGAAATGGGTGAAGAGTCAGGGAGAGACAACCAGGAAATCGTCTCGATGGGGAAGCAAGATGAGGAGCCGAATCTCAATAGAAGAAAGGTCGAGATTCGTCAAAGACGTCTCGTGAGATCCTGATTCGTCGAGCAAAAGGATCATAGTAGTAATAACCCCTATGCTCAAACTGTAACTAAGAAACACTCAACTAACTGGGTTGACAGTTTGGTGCGCTCATAAGGCTGCAGCAGGACAACAAGTACAGCCAAAAACATGAAGGTGAGTGTACGTGGAGCTCTAGAGTAGAGACGCTCTATAGGACTGACATCCTTAAGAGCAGTAGAAGGCTGCATATTGATGAGATATGCAGCCGTAGAAACAGTCTCAATCCAGAACTGTGGTGGAACGTGAGAGGCAAGGAGAAGAGTGCGGGCAGTCTCAATCAGATGACGATGCTTGCGCTTAGCAACCCCATTCTGAGCATGGGCACAAGGACAAGAAGACTGGTAAAGAGTGCCCTGCTTATAAAGAAATTGTTTGAAAGTGCTAGAACAGTATTCGCCAGCAAAATCACAGCGAAAAGTATGAATGGAGGACTTAAACTGAGAACGAACCATCGTGGCAAAGCTACGATAGATCGCATAAAACTAACCATGATTAGACATAGTGAAAAGCCAAGTAAAACGAGAATAATCATCAATGAAAATTACATAGAATTTATGCCCGCCTTTTGAGATAATAGGCGCAGGTCCCCATACATCTGAATGAACTAAATCAAAAAGACAAGATGACAACGAAGCTAATGGAATGAAAGCCATCGATAGGCAGCGTAGGACGGCACGACGACCAACGTAACAAAGTCTAATAGGCGGTTAGATCAAGGTTTTTTTTTTCTTTTTTCTTCCTTTTTTTTGGAAATTATAACAAAACAAAAAAAACAACTGGATCAGACCGAACAGATCAGATCTGTTCAGGTCAAGTGGGCGGGCGGCCACACACAACGTGACCGGACGGCCGGTGAGCGGCAGGCGGGTGACCAGGCAGCCACGCAGCAGGCTTCAAGCATTCGGTCCCCGGGCAGGCAGCGGCGACTGTCAGCCGGAGATGTGGTTGGCAGCTGGGTGGAGGCAACAATGAGCAGCGGTCGGGTGGAGGCGACGACGAACGGCGGCCGGCAGTCAAGAGTGACAATAGGTGGCAGCAGACAGTCGGTCGGTCGGCGGCTGGACGCGCGTCGGGCGGCCAATGGACCGGCGCAGTGATGAGAGACGGCCGCGGAAGAGATGGCGGCTGTGGCTCGAGCAACGACGACGGCGATGGTAGCGGAAGGAACAAGGTTAGAGCCCTTGTTTTGATACCATGTTATGAATATTGTGTATATATTCATGAAGCCCAAAGGGCAATATATATAGGGAGTACATGGGAATATATAAAGGAATATGCCATATGCAGATAACGAAATTGAGGCATATAAGGAAACATATAACACAATCCTATTCTATCCTTAACAGTAGAGAGCAGATGCAGGCTGGGCAAACTGAGAAGTAAATGCGGCTAGGGTAAAAGGATGGGGGCAACTTTTTGGTCTTTTGTGATCGTGTCCTCGGGGTTCTTGAAAATTACGAATAGACCCCTCCCTTAATGGATTTCTTCTGATTTAGAGCTAAAAGTTACGAATAGACCCCTCCCCTAATGGATTTCTTTTGATTTAGACGCCCTGATCTCCATTGCATGGTTATTTGGATAGTGCTATTATGTTACATGGTTATTTAATTTTCGGTCATATAAGATATTACTTGTATTTATTACTATCGTCTAACCGTCGCCATGGCAGGTGCCTAGTTGACTAGGCGTCCAGTCGCTTTGGTCTTGCCGCGACTTGTCGGAGCGCCGTGACAACCTTGGGCATGCTCTATATGGTCTCAAGCAGTCTCATGCTTGGCTTGAGCATTTCAGTTCTATAATTAGAGCTGCTAGTTTTTCTCCGAGTGAGCATGATCTTGCCTTGTTCTTTCACACTTCTCAGTAGGGTTGTACTTTGCTTCGCTATATGTGGATGATATGCTAATCACAGGAGATGATATGGACTGTGACATTTGTCAAGAAAAAATTGAGTGGACAATTTATGATGTATGCTTTGGGACCACTCAGCTACTTCCTGGGGATTAAGGTTCATTTGGGTGGTGATGGCTACTATCTCTCTCAAATGGTCCTACTGATGGTGTACCACCGACAGATCCTTTCCACTATCTTTAGCTTGTTAGGAGTCTTGTTTATCTCATGATGACCAAGTCGGACATTGCTCATGTTGTACATGTGCTTAGCTCCGTGTACTGAGATAGTTGAGGGGACTGTGTCCAAATGTTTGTTCTATGCCAGTTCAAGTCAGCTCCAGGTCCACGCTTACTCTGACTCCACTTGGGCGAGTAATCCTATTGATCGCCGATCTATCACTAGCTATTGCATTTTCTTGGTACTTCGCTCATTACCTGGAAGTCCAAGAAGTAGACTGCGGTGTCACGCTCTAGTGTAGAGGCTGAGCTTTGAGTCCTTGCCGTCGCCCCCTCAGAGATTGTGTGGCTTTGATGGCTTTTGGCTGATCTTGGTGTTCTTTGTGATGATTCTGCACTTTTGTTTTGTGACAACACAAGTGCCACTTAAATTGCTAGTGATCCGGTCAAGCATAAGTTGAGAAAGCATATTAGTGTTGATGCATCATTCACAAGGTCTCATTGTCAGCAGTCGACCATCAACCTCCAGTGTGTGCCTTCAGAGCTTCAAGTTGTAGACTTCTTCACTAAGTCTAGGAACAACATCGGCTTCATCTACTCAAACACATTGCCTTAGAGCCGCCGGGGGTTAAGAGTCTTGTACATGTTAGTGCCTAACTCTCTCTCTCTCACAGCCCATGAGGCTCAACTAATCGTGTATATATATGACTTCTCATAATGAATAAGATGAACAGTTGTGAATAGCAAAAATATCTCTCCTCTCTAAAATTGACAGCCATAACTGAACCAACCAGGATTCAGTATACCATGTATGATCGGCTATCAGCAGTAACTGACATATTGCTGCCTGTTTATTAGCCCTCAGCCAGCCCAACACTTGAATAATGATCCATTTTCTTTGCTCTAATTTCTCAGGGAACATGTTGTGGACAGGAGAAGATTTTACATTTAACTGGACATATTTTTGATCTGCAGATAATCACATATTCTTTAAAAGGTGGCAATTTACCACTTTTAAAATTGTGATATTACATGAACTAAAATCCGCTACCTTGCTCCTAGATCTTAGCAAATTATACTTGTTATGCATAATATGGGAAGTATGAGGTAAATGCTGCAACACAGTGTGACAGATTGCAAAAAAAAAGATGAGTACATGAGGTGCAGTTCAGTTTGCTCTAAAAATAATGTGTGCCTTAAAATTGAAAATCTTATTTCTTTTTCCTCCTATTAATCGGTATGAATCTGGTATCCACTTTTAGCTCCAACATTGTATCACAACCGACGGTGACTGTCAGCAGGTCAAGCAGTGTTTTAGGAGTAGTGCTGAGACCTGTTGGAGTATAAGTAGATTGCTCACCTTTTTCCTAACAGCCTAAGCTTTTGGGTGGTGCATGGGGCTTAACATGGTATTAAGAGCAAGATGCTCTAAGTTCAGAACCTAGCTGCTGTAATTTAGAGGGAAAAAAGTCATGGTAGTTGAATTATCTGGTGGTGAGACCAGAGGGTCCCAAAGGTTGACAAGGTCCCAGTCCATGTCGAATCGATGTCATAAGTCTATTGGAGCCTAGATATGAGTGAGTGTATGAGCAGATTATCCATCTTTCAGATTATTGGAGAGACTCAGCTGTTTCCTTGCTTTTCTCTTTTGAGATGCATGTCTAGTGTTTATTCGTTGAAGCCCTAATCTTGTTGTAAGTCACAGGGTAGGTTATTACAATGGAAACCAGTGTGACTGTGTTATTATTGTTGGAAGCCTGAAGGCATATTTTATAGATATTTGTGGGAGGCCAAATCAAACCTACTACAAACATTGACCCACTAACATTTTTGTGCTCCTTTTAGTAAGACCTAGATCATTCATACGTTTTTTCCAGTACATGTTGAGGTAGAGTATGGACATATGCCTGGTAACAAGCTGCTTACCCCTAGGAACTGGAGACTCTAGACAGCTGATTTTTATGGAATCGACTGGTTTAGGCAAGAGTAAAATTAAATTTATCTAATAAATTTATCGGGATCCTAAACTTCCCTGAGTATAACCAGGAGGCTTGAAAAAAAAGAGTAAGGTCTTTTTCCCCTAATCCCCTTGTATTGGCTGTTACCACAACATTCTATGGGATTTTATTATTTTTGAATTTTGTATGTTTTCCAAACAGAGCCTTAACTTTGCTACTTAAGATTTCAGAAGAATCTTCCTGTGAAGAAGGGGAAAAGTACATATTTAGTTTTTTGCTTGGCTGTATAAAGATAACCTTGTCTTGTGTAGTCTCATCCTCCCATCTACCTAATTTTTTAAAAGTTTCTTCTCTATGGCCACTGTTGTTGTTGTGAATTGTGCGAATGTCTGTTGGCAAAGGAGAGTGATGTCCATCAGTGGGGGTTTGATACTTTTCATATTGACTTACAATTATAATTTAAATTTGGAAGCTATTATCAGAGGAAAAATAAAAATAATATTGGTCATAGGTGGAAGGTTTACGGCGGTTTCGTATCTTGCGATCATGGGACCAAGATGGGTGAGTCTTGCATAATCTACAGTAGAGTTTATCTGATAAGTAATTTATCTGGAAAAGCATGTTGGATCAACCCTTTGTAAGTTTTCTTACTTTTGTTGTTTCTTATTGCAGGTATCGAGTTGCTGAAATCGAGTGGTTTCAAGATATTCCACTGCCAGAAGGATCACAAGAGAAAAAAGATGTAAAAGCTTGTTACCTTTGCATGCTTCTGTTCTTTCAAAGCTTGTTACCTTTGCATGCTTCTGTTCTTTCAAATCTTGTTACCTTTGCATGCTTCTGTTCTTTCTTTACCAGAAGTTCTAATTGTGAGACCTTGTAAAAGTAGCATACTCTTTGATGAAAATGTTAAGAAGAAAAATTAACAATGTAAGTACTACATGATGTTATGAAAGCAAAACTTTCCTTACATAAAATTGACCAGTAACCAAGGCCACACTTCACCTCAAAAGGAGTACATGTTTTACAATAGAAGTACATTTTCTTGTTTTAATCCATATATATCCTTTTTTTTTAAATCTGGAAACTCATGTGTTGTTTGTTTTCCATCTAATACTTCAGAATGGTATGCTTGAATGTCATCGGAATCTTTGGGCCTTTAGCTTTGCATGCCTGGTTTTGTGCTATCACGTCTGTCATATACTTTGGCTAATACTATTGAATGTAGTTAGGTTAATATGCATTGGCAAAATTGCATCTTGTTAGCCCCTAAACTTTTATAAGATGTTGGTTTTGGTCCTCTCGCTCAATTGTTTTTTTTTAATTCTCACCCTCTTATCACAAATTCTACTAAAATCTCCTGCTAACAAAAATATCACTAGTGCATCATATCTGCTGCTAAAATTCGTGTTGTTGGTGATTAGTGGAGGTAAACCCTACAACATAGTTAAGCAAATATACTTTTGATGCATTGCATTTTTATCTCTGAAGTTAGCATCTACAACGAAAATGAACAAACTAAACAAACTTCAGGATTTAGGCCCAAAACCAACAAAACCAAAGTCAGCAACCAAATTTAATATTCTGTGAAAGTTTGATAACTATTTTTTAAAATTTCCCTGAAGAATTATAATTTGGTGCACTAATACTAATTCTTTCGCCCCACCAATGCACCTCCTAAAGATGAAAAGTTTCAGCTGCAATGGGAATGTGACAGACAGCCTTTGGTCAAACCAACAAGGATAAAAGGAAAAAATACAGAGACATTTTGTTTTCCAGCACACTAATTTTATGGGCATATCATGGCCTTGTAGAGTCCTAGACCATACATAATTACATGAGATCTCGTAACTCGTCTTAGCCATGTTCTTTCTTTCTGATGCATAATTACTGCAGCAAATAACAAGTTCTGTGAAAATAGGCGTATTTTTTCAGTGAAACAGTCAGACAGCCCATGGTTGGCATCCAAATTCTTATTTTTGTACATCAGTGTGGCAGCTGGTTATTCTTTCATTACTTACAAAGTTAATATCTTGTTTATGGTCTATTGGTTCTGTCCTTGCTTGTGATTTTAGTTCCATAGTAAATGGAAAAGAAATAGCATCATTTTCTATCACAATTTAATGGTGATGCCGTCTCTATCAATTGTGTTGAGTGGGTATATTGATTTAATTCTTGGCAGCTAATCGAACGGGCCAATGATGCTTCAGAACTGGCCAGGACATACATTAGGCGTGCTAGAGAATCCATAAGGCCTGGTATGCATATTTTTTTTTAATACTTTAGATGAATATCCTGCTCGATATAGTGAATTAGTTTGTGGAGTGAAGAACAAATACTTGAGAACTGGGTAGGATACATTTCAGGCATGCTAGAGAAACCATAAGACCCAGTATGCAGTGGCAGAGCCAGGATTTGGAACTTGTAGGGCTCTAATATATGAATACAAATATCTATGGGGGTCTATTTGCTTAAAAAATTCCTATTGGCAAACAATTTTTTAGGTAGACTCCACTATATTTCTGGGTTTTGTTTTTTTAATATTTCTGGGTTTTGTTTTTTTTAATATTTCTGGGTTTTGTTTTTTAAAAAGCTGTGGTGGCTCTATAGATCCCCCCAATATGCATATCATCTATATATTATATAAATGTCCTGCTATCTATTGATTATAGAGTAACAAAGAAATACAAGGCTCAAATTACACATTAATATTGTTTGAAAATCTCATCCTTTCCCCAGTATCTGGCCTTTGATTAAATGACTTATCAGGGATGCTATGTTTGTTATTTGGTGCTCAACAGATGCCCATGGCATTCTACTTTAACTTGTTTTACTGAATGTAGTGAGGCGAACTAGACATTTGGATCTTGAAAGCATGCCTGGACCACAGGATCCTGAAAAATTTAGTTTTTGGGTATGCTTCATTTCTGTGGTTGCTTAGGTTACAAGGATGTCATCATGTTGCTGCATTATACATCTTATTTTATTTTTCGCAGCTTGTCAACTTGATAAATTTGAGGCCATCAGACAAGTTAGATCTATTACGTCTCTGTGATACTCGAGAGGTAAGCTCGTAGGGTGAACTTATCTTTTACCTAATAGATCAGGTTTTAACTTTGTACTATTCTGTTCCCTGCAGAGAATTTCTCGTAGCCTTAGATTGCTGGGTGATGTAGAACAAGGTTGTCGTGTACAATAACAGACTATATTTGTTGCACAAACATTATAGGTTACAAGTCAATTTATTCATCAAGTACAATAATAGACTATATTTGTTGCACAAGCATTATAGGTCACGAGTCAATTTATTCATCAAGGGGTATATATATTAAGCAGCACCTATGTACATTGAGTAACTGTAGAGTTGTCATCTTCATTTATCTGATTCTATTGAAACCTTTGTACAATCTATTTTTTTAACTTTATATGAAATCAAGTACATTATTTTTGTAATTGTTCCTTTTGTCATGGAGCTATTTGAGATTCGGCACAACAATGTTGTGTTATTGTGGGGATTGAGGGCGGGAGGCTGTTAGGGTTGCAATGTATATTCAATGCTTGCAGGACATCATTTCTCTAGTGGACATTCGGCTAGTTGACACTGGATGGTTCTTATGTTCTTAAGAATTTCTGACACAATCTTATGTTTGCTTGGCTCTAGCAGTCTTATCTCAACTACTATTTGTTGGTATTTTTGCTTGGGTTATTAAGCATGCCTTGAGTTAGGACTTAGGATCACCTCCGGCAGAAATGGACTCACACGTGCAGTCATTCCACATACAGGCGCACATATACCCGCCTGGAAGGATTTCCGGTCAGAAACACTGCACAGAATCTGCATTATAGGCAAGGTTTCAAATCTCGGGGGTTTTCCCGGCTAGAAACCAGTAACGATATCGGCTGGTTATTGGAAATTCTAAGAAAAATACAGATGAAATTTATATTTCAAATTTTGAATCTGGACGGTTTGAAACCGGTAACTAGACCGGTTACTGGAAAAATCTGCTAAAAACCCAGAAAAGCTAGAGAAAACATATGATGATGTATTTCCAGGAGAGGTGCCTGTTGGACTACCACCAACTAGAGGCGTTGAATACCAAATTGATTTGGTACTAGGAGCCTCTCTTTCCAACCAACTTTCATATCGCACAGACCTAGAAGAAACAAATGAGATACAAATGAGATACAAATGAGATTCAATGTCAAGTAAAAGTATTTTTGGCCAAAAGGTATGTATGTAAGAGTTTTAGCTATTGTGTCATTCCTATCATTGTTGTTCTTAAGAAATATGGTACTTGGAGATTGTGCGTAGACTGTAGAGCTATTGATACGGGGTCGTACAATTTTCTCGACGTAGGATTGGACACTTACGTGGAATTGAAGAATTATAGAGATCCCTAATGCCAATACTAGAGTTAGCACTCAATAATTCGCCCAATCACACATGCTGAATTTCACGACCACAAGATGAGTTCTATTGCGCTCCTAAATCCTAGCGGAAAGGTTGAACGATCTTGATTTCGATGAACCCTCAATTTTACCTCATGATGAATTCGGTCACCACGGAAGAACTCTCTAACAAAATAATCTATTCTTGGCAAAACTTGGTCTCCTCTATTCCAAAGAGTGGCGGCTGCCTTTAGAGGGGTGCGCACCCTTCCCTTGCACACACCTTTTGTGCCCCACGCCCACACATGGGCTTAGGGTTCCCTCACACACACGCCCATCCCTTTGGGCCTGTTCGTAAACACTTTTTATTCAGTTTGAAGGCCCAAAGATTATAACTATCACTCTTTTAGCCCGATTTACAAAAGGGAAAATATGATCTCATGAAATGACAAACATAGCCTTCTAAAATGGAAAACATTTGCTAATCAAGAGATATTGGTCCTGGATTGGCCAAATGACTCTTGGGCTTGAATCCTCTCTTGACCACATGGCTTTTCTCCTAGGGTTTTGGCCCCCTGGGCCTTTGCTGTAATACCTAAAAAGTAATTCTTAAAGGCTAGTGTGTATTTATAGAAAAAAATACAGGAAAAGGGGATAGTTGATTTATTTTAGAGAAGCGATAGGTTCCTTGGAACGAGTCCTATGGCAAGTTGGACCCAGTCTCGAATTCCCCGTGATAATAGGATCTGAGATGAAGGGGGAAACTTGCAGCCCTAAAGTTTTTCTAGCCGGCCGTTAGGGCCTGTTTGGCAGAGCTCCACCAACTCTAGATCCACCAAAAACAGCTCCACTCCACGAATATTTACCCAAACGCTCCAGCTCCACGAAATCTGGATCCACCAAAATACTGAATCTAGCTCTAGATTCATGAAATCCATGGAGCACCTCAAGGGGTGCTCCACGAAACCTTGTTTCGTACCTACTCGTGGAGTTGGGTGGTAATTACCCACCTTTTGCCACTGGTTACACACCACATCCCATACCACCATAAAACCCATGGGCAAAACAGGTCATTCCCACAAAAAACTCAGTTTCGTGGATCTGGAGCTGCTGTGCAAGCCAAACAGTTTTGTCTAGCTCCATGGTGGGATTCTAGATTCACGGTGGAGCTGTTTTTGGTGGATCTACTGCTCCAGATTCATTTTTTCAGTGGTAGAGCTCTGCCAAACAGCCCCTTAGTCCTATTAGTTTTTCCAATGCGTCGCCGTCCTTTGAGTCCTTTGCGTCACAGCCACTGTGGGGTAGCCTTTCCATCACCGCAATTCCCATCGCGTCGGGCTTCCACTCGGCCGGCACGTGCGCACGAGAGTTGGCGACCACGTCCTACCGCGTGAGCGACTAAGGAGAGGTCAGTAGGTTTGTAGTTAGAACAGTAGCAACCAGGTGGTACTAGTTGGCCTACCGGCTACCGTGTCCGATGTTAGTTGATATATTGATTTGTTTGGGTCAGAACAGTAGCCAACTTGATGATCCTCAGGCTTTTGCTTTTTATAGGCATATGAGTTTTGCACAGTAAGATTAGTATCTAGTCAACCATTGTGGAGTTAATTCAGATGGTTTGGATGCAGTAATCTACATGGGTTTTAAACAGTAGCCCTGACTAGAAGTTTCGGTTCATGCTTTGTATTGGTTTTCTCGATTTGGAACAGTACCGTGACTAGAAGTTGGAAGGTTGATTTGTTCATGTTTATTTAGTTTCCAACAGTAACTAGATGGGGTTGGATTAGTGTTGCTTCGTACACATTTGTGTTAGTTTTTGTACAGTGGTTAGATGGGAAAGTTTGACAAGTGATCGTCGGGGGAAAATTCGGGTAGTAGATCAGTGTACTCTGCTGTAACTTGTACAATTATTTTGAGGTCCGTGTGATCATAATTTAGAAAACCCATCTACTAGAAAGTTGTAGATGATCTCGTTATCTTTCTGTAGAATTTTGGTTTGTGTCAATCGGATAAATAAATTATGAGTTATGAATTTTATGGTCTTGCTATTTGGTAAGGTTGTCGTGTTTTGGACAGTATATGTTAACATTTAGATTAAAAATAGTAAATAGACTTATTTGGGAATTTGGACAACATGAATATTGTAGATAAATTCTTAAGGTTTTCAAAAAAATTTAAGAACACAATTTTTAGATGAGTAGCTTAAAAGATATGGATTTTGAGGTTCTGCCGTCCAGTACCGGGTTGCTATTGGATACAATCATGGGAAAACATTAATTTGACAAACTTAATGTCAGAATTAAATTTTAGGAATAACTGAAAAATGATAGAAATTTTACTTTAGGTTTTTAAAATGTCATTGTTTAATACATTTGCACTCGTGGCTTAAGGGTTATAGAATTAATAATTCTACTGTCTAGAAAACGATAGATCTAGCTTCTAGGTTAAAAACTGGGATATAGATGGTTTAATCTGAGGATCTGGCCAACGAAGAAAATGTAGAAAGTTTTGTGTAGACTCTAGAACTGGTATGAAATTGAGAGTACCGGGACAGTAAGGGAGATTGTCTGGTAAAAGAAGAAAAGGGGGATTTGGGA
The DNA here is from genome assembly GCA_036346575.1 of Dendrocalamus sinicus. Taxonomy (NCBI): domain Eukaryota; kingdom Viridiplantae; phylum Streptophyta; class Magnoliopsida; order Poales; family Poaceae; genus Dendrocalamus; species Dendrocalamus sinicus. The sequence continues at coordinate 28,007,836 of CM070647.1, forward strand.
AGCGTGTAGGAGCGTTGTCAATTTCTTGATGTCTTGTACTGCTGTGGCATATTTTGAGATTGGATATTTACTATAGGAGGAGTAGCGTTGGGTGTGTTGTTACCTTTAAATCCTTCCAATTGGTGCAATTAAGAAAAAGGCGAGTGTATGGTAGGATGGTACTCAAGTGTTTGAGCTTGTTGTTTGTTTATGCAATTACTTGCCATGATGATTCATATGATAATACTTGTTCTTAAATTGCTCATCTGTTTATGGTTACATTGATGAATATGGCAACTGCTTAATGTTGTTGATTAACTACTAAAAAGAGATAATCGTTGCATTACATGTTGAGCAGTCATGATATATTGTGTTGAGCTGAGACCCTGTATGAAAAAGGATAGGGTGATGAGAGGATTTGGCCTGATGTTTTGATGAGAATGATAACTATGATTGTTTGATATGACGTTGATGACGAGGCTACTTGACCGAAACGACCAAGTCCGTCCTGCAATCGCTACACCACACCCTTGTCGTTATCAACCGTGTCCAACACGGATGATCTTTCCTACAAGCAATCGAGATCCAAGTAAGAAAAAAAAGCACAATATGAATTTATGAATGAAATACGAAGTTTCATCAAACAATGAAGAGGTCTGAAGTCGTCGTAGTTGGTCTAGTCGACAAAAGTACACAACTGATGTTTTCTGAACGAAAATCAATCTAAACAAGCCAAAACCCTAAAAGCAGCATCTCTGATAATTTTTATGGTGCTAGGGACATGGGGGGCACGTCCATGAGAGTAGGGAAACATCCTACTACAACTCTCTAGTCGGGCTCAAACTGATACAAGTCCTAGGGCCCAAGTTTGGAACTGATTCAGAAATGTTTTGTAGTTTAAACCATGCTCAGGTGGAGTTTTGAGGTGGGACTAGAACCATTGGAAAAAGGATACCAAGAGCTTTCCAACAAGTCCAAAATCACCTCATTTGAACTCCGAATGCATCTTGTATGCTCGTTTGAAGTTAGTGCTGTCTCTGGAGGCCGAATTAGATTGCAGAACAGGCCCAGCTTTCATTCTTGGTCATCCTGGCCTCAAAGTGACGTGGTGACATCCGATGTTCACGCCAAGCACGTCCGTGACTCCATGTGCTCTACCTTGGTCCTTGCCCATGTTTCTAAGCACAATCACATCACATACATCAGGCAGCAACCCATTCTCAGAAGCTGAATTATATAAGCTTGGGGATGACAAGTAGTTGAAAACAGTAGCTTCGTCCCAAGTTTTCCCCAAAGCGTCCTCCAAAAGTGACTCAAAAACTTTGCATCATGATCTGAAACAATTGTCTTTGGTACACCATGTAGTCGAACTATCTCCTTGAAAAATAAATCCGCAACATATGTAGCATCATCGCTCTTATGACAAGAAATAAAATGTGCCATCTTAGAAAACCTATCCACTATAACAAAAATTCTATCCCTCCATATCTTTGCCTTAGGCAATCCTAAAACAAAATCCATAGAAATATCCTCCTAAGGAACACTAAGAATGGGAAGAGTAATGTATAAGCCATGTGGATTTAGTTGTGATTTAGCCTTTTGGCATGTAGTGCATCGCAAAACATAGCGCTCGATGTCATGCCTCATCCTTGGCCAATAGAAGTGTTCAGCAAGGATTCCTCTGTTTTTTTGGCGCAAAGTGTTCCATTAATTTCCCTCCATGTGCCTCTTGTAACAACAAAAGACGAATAGAGCTTGCTGGATTGCATAGCTTGTTAGCTCTAAATAAGAAACCATCATTAAAAATAAATTTGTTCCATCTTTTACCATCTTTACAATTGGATAGGGCATCTTTTAATTCATCATCAGAAGCATATAAATCTTTTGTTGTCTCTAAGCCCAAAATTCTACAATCAAGTTGAAACAACAAAGTATACCATCTAGACAAAGCATCAGCAATCATATTTTCTTTCGCTTTCTTGTATATAATGACATAAGGAAAAGATTCAATAACTTCAACCCAACGTGCATGTCTACGGTTCAGTTTAGATTGACTTCTAATATGCTTCAAAGATTGATGATCAGATTGTATAACAATTTCTTTGGGCCATAAATAATGTTGCCAAGTTTCTAAAGTTCGAACTAGAGTGTATAATTCTTTATCATAAGTTGAATAGTTTAAACTAGGCCAACTCAATTTTTCTCTGAAATAAGCAACATGTTTACCTTCTTATATCAACACACCACCAATTCCAATTTCGCTAGCATCACACTCAATTCAAAAGTCTTACCAAAGTTAGGAAATTGGAGCAATGGTGCATTTGTGAGCTTTTCTTTGAGAATATTGAAAGCTGAGAGACCATGTGGAGGTCATCCTGTGTGTTTGATGAGTAATTGACATCGGTTTATGAGAGTCGAGTTTGGTTTGGGTGGTTCGGACCATGTCGTTGCGTGATGCAATGGACTCGGTCAGACTTGGTCAAACTTAGTCATATGGTTTTAGGATGCATATTCCTTTGATTCGACAGGTTTGGACTTCATCATAGGTAAGCATGATGTGTTTATGATATTTACGCTTTCATGTATCGAGCGGTGCTATTTGACGTGTCTCTTGTCTGTGTGACTGCAGGACGTCGAGACGGAGTCGTGGTGAGACACGGAAGACTGGACTAGGCGCAGGTGGCGCTGAGGTCAGAACAGTCAGGAGGTGTCGAAGACGACGTGGACTTGAGGTGGTTGCGAGGCGTGCGAGGCAAGGAGCGCGGAAGCTTCCCGGAAGGTGCAGGAGGGGCGAATCGGGAATTTCGCGAGGCTGCACAAGTGGGAGACGGTTCCGTTCGGGTATAGTAGGCGTAACGGGTTGGAGACCCGTTAGCCAAGGCTATAAATAGGTGGAGGGGCTGCATGCCCTTAACATGGCTTTGGGAGAGAGTTAGGGTTTCTTGAGTCAAAAGAGGCTTTGGGAGGTTGTTTCCCCTTTGCTCTTTAGTTGTTGGGAGAGCAGGAGAGGCAGAGTGAGTTGTCTCCTTCGATGTCCTCAATGTGAGACCTCTGTGTGTGTTCTTCCCAAGAAGCATGTGAAGCTCTTGGTGATATTGAGGATGGAGAGGGAGAGTGAGGAGATGGATTGAGAGTCTTGTAATCATTCCTCTTGTTCTAATGTCCATGCGTATCGGGGCTCCTCTGTAATCCTTTTGCTTCAATGAATGGAAATCTGAAGTTTTCTCCCGTGCTCTTTGTTCTTCCTTCGTTTTTCTCTTTTGGGTGATTTTCCTCTTTTTGTGTTTTGAAGTTCTTGCTTGCTGGGAAGGCCCAAAATGGGTTGCTATGACATGGGAGATGCTCAAAAGCCATTTGGCTAGTTAATCCCAAGAGCAAACCAAGTTTATTTTCAGTTTTGTCTTTTGGGCTTACTCTGTTCATGCTTTTGCCTTTCTAGGGTTTGGTGCTATTTTCATTTCCCTTCACGAGATGGCGTGAAACCTGGCATAAGAGGTCCAGAGGCTATTGCTAACCTATCCTCAAAGTTTCATAGCCAAATGATCAAAGATGAAATGGGAATTTGAGTTTTTGCGCAGTTCTCTGAATATTTTCGGTTTTGGGCATGAATCTGAAATCCTTTTGATTTTCTAGTGGATTCTTGATTTTGGCTCTTGGCTTATTCTTCTGGGAGTGTTCCCTAGGTATCCTCAAAGCTTCCCAAGCCAAGAATCCAAGAATCCTTGTGAATTTCTCAGTCTTCTGAAAATCCTGTTTGCTGAAATTCTTCGTGCGGTACTACCGCTCCTGGAGAGGTACTACCGCTCTTGTTCGGACCAGTCCGATCGGCAGCGATGAAACGTTTGGACGGTCCGAACGTCTCCGGCAAGAGGTACTACCGCTCGGCATAGCGGTACTACCGCCCAGCGGTACTACCGCTATGCGATCGACTTGCTCAAATTATTTTTCTTGACTGTCTTTTTCCGGATCTGGTTTATCCATGTTGCTGTGATTTCCAGTAGTGCCTATCTTCTTTCTTTATAGCTTCCATAGCTATTAGAGAAGAAGTATAAGTGTGGTTTCTTGAGGGGCGAATTTATTTTAGAAAGCAACATTCACCCCCCCTCTGTCGCCATTTCGGTCCAACAATTGGTATCAGAGCCGATTAGCTCTAATCAATAGATCTTAACTGGTCTCAAGAGCCATGGCGACGGACAAGTACTCGACCAAGCCGCCCATTTTCGATGGCATCGATTACCCTTTCTGGAAGAGCCGAATGGAGACATACATCCGTGCTCGAGGGTACGCTATCTGGCGCATGGTCAAGGTCCGGTTTGTTGTTCCTGCCGATGAGAACATCAATGCTGGGAATATGCATGATGTTGAGGCAAACGCTAAGGCAAGGAACATCATTATCTAGGGCCTGAGTCGTAGCGAGTTCGACCGCATCTCCCACCTATCGTCCGCCTACGATATCTGGGTGACCCTCGACGCATACCATGAGGGCACCACCCAGATCAAGACGGTTCGACAGGACCAGTTCAAGCGAAAATACAACAAATTCGAGATGCTTGCTGGTGAGTCCCTCGATGAGTGCTTCGCGCGTTTCCACAAGATCTTGAGCAACCTCCGAGCGGTCGGTCTCACATACCCCGACTCGGACAACACTCGTCAGATGCTCGCGGTACTTGATCTGCGTGTTTGGGAGATGAAAGTGACCACCATCAAAGACACGACAGACCTCTCGACCTTGACTCTTGACGCGCTGTACTCGCGCCTCAAGACTCACGAGATTGACGTTGTCTCTCGTAGGTCGAAGTCACAGTCGATGGCCTTGGTCACCGATCCCGTTTCTTCTTCTGGTCTTTCTTCTGATTCGCTTTGCGGTTTCTCCCTTGCTGCTCTATGTGACATAACTGATGATCAGTTAGAGCAGCTAGAGGATGAGCAACTGGCCCTCCTAGCTCGGAAGTTTTCCCATGCTTACAAGAGGAGGGGGGACAGAAAGAGGGGATGACCCATGATTTGTTTCGAGTGTGGTGGCCCCAGCCAGATTCGGGCAAACTGCCCCAAGCTGGAGAAGGGCAAGGACGACTACGGCGGTTCGGGCAAGAACGACTACACCGACAAGAACCGCAACAAGAAGACTCCGGCGCACCCTCAAGGCAAGAAGAAGTTCCGCGACTTCGGGAAGGCCAAGAAGCTGTTCCACCGCGTCCTCACCGCGTTCAATGACCTCGACCTCAGCGAGGTGGAGGGATGGAGCGACGATGACGGGACGGGTGACCAAGATCCCAAGAGCGGCGACGACTTCTCCGGCATGTGCTTCATGGCCCTCGAGGGTGAACTGAGCGATAGCGAGCTGTACTCCGACTCGGACGAGGTATGCCCCACCTACGATCAGCTCAATCATGCTTTTCTTAAGCTAGGTGGTTTTCATGCTAGAGTTAGGGCTAGGTGTACTGAGTTAGAGAAGGAAGTAGATAGACTATCACGGGAGCTTACTTCACTTACATCTGCTCCCTCCCGTGATGATTGTGATACATGTTGTGCTCTGTTGGGTGACATGGAGAAACTAAGAACCTCGCATGATAGTGTGTCCTCCGAGCTTGATATTGTTAAGGTGGAGAATGTTAGTCTGCTTGCTGAGTTAGAGTTAAGTAGGATGGCTGTTACCCTACTTACTACTGATGAGACTACTTTCCCACCTCATGTGAGGTTAAGGACATTGCTGCTAGAGGACCTTATGCCATGCTCCTTGATCTGCCCGAGTCTTGTGAAAATTGCAATAACTTGAAGATGAACTTAAAACGGGCAGATCATAAAATTGCTGAACTACAAGCTTCTTTACTTGAGTCGATTGATTAATGCTTGAACTGTCCTAAGTTAACTGCTGAACTTGAAGCTGTCTCCAAACAGTTTCAAGATATGATTGATCATGATAGGAAGTTGGCTCAGTTTGCTTCTAAGGACCCTGTTAGCTCACCATGCATTAATTGTAACAAACTAAAATCTGACTTGATTGCATTGGATGAGAAATGTGTGAAGCTAACTAAGGACCTTCTAGAGAAGCCACATTGTGCTTGTAATGTGATTGTGGAGAAGGGGGAGAAACCCCAGGGTAAGGTTGAGACGCTTAGCGACGTGAACCAACTGACTAGCAGTAGGACTGTCCCTTTAGAGTCGGCTGTGCGTGCACAAGCCATTCTTCCCTCTGCTGTTGGTTCTTCTTCTGCTCCCTTACCTTCTGCTGTCTCTTCTTCCCCCTGCTCTTCTTGCACCTCTCTCTTTCGGAAGTGTCAGTACCTTATGAACACTCTCGAGAGATTTGTAGGAGGCAAGAAGAAGCTTAATCTTATTCTAGACCAGTCCAAGATTTGCAAGTTCAATCAGGGTCTAGAATATGATTTCTATGAGGATATGAGGAAGCATCCACCTGCTGTGCTCAGACCCATAGCACCAGGTGTGATCGAGACTGAGCCCAGGACCGAGAAAGTCCAATTTAAGTCAGCGGGCTATGTCCAAGGGATTTCTGACAGCAAGGTGAGTCCACCTGCTGCTTCGGCCTCTCAGAAACCGAAGCCATCTCATGCTACTTCTACCTCTCAGAAGGTGAAGTACCATTGCACCTTCTGTGAGAAGGATGGACATATGGTCAATCAATGCTTCAGGCGCGCCAAGATTGCACGTAGAGACCGTGCAGAAGCACTTAGGCGTATTCAGGGTCAGCCCCAGACCCTGAGTGCACCTAGGACCAGCACGAGGTCTAGGTTTACTGCTGTTGACGGGTTTGGGCAGCATCGAGGACTTGGTTTTTCTGAGTTTTCTGTTTTTCGTCCTCATGCTGCTCCTGGTTATGACTTCCGCCGTCCTGAGGGTAGATCTCGTTTCCCCCGTCGAGATAGCTACCCGCGACGTGATCAACGTGTTACCGGTGTTCTGACTCGCTCTCCCGTAGCAGTCGGACCCCGCAACAGCTTCAGGTCTGCTCACAGACCTTCTGCCTCTTTGAGTCACAGAGAGCGTAGGGTAGATAGAGGTCAGTCGTGTTTGACTACTTCATCTGCTCGACGTGTTGTTCAGTATTGGGTGCCAAAATCACTCTTGATTTACCCCAGTACTGAGACTTTACTCTCTTGTTGACTCAAGTTCGCCGGGCAGGGAAGGGAAAGGTTTGGCTTGTAGAAACCGGGTGTTCAAGACACATGACCGCAGACTCCCGTTGATTTTCTTCCCTTGCCCATGCTCCAGGTGATGAGACGATCACCTTCGGAGGCGCTTCATCTGGGCGCGTCATCGCCAAAGGTACAGTGCGCATTAATGAATCTTTCATTTTGAAAGATGTTGCCTTGGTTAGTAAGCTGCAGTACAATTTGCTTTCTGTTTCTCAGCTTACCGATGACGGTTTCGAGGTGAGCTTTAAGAAAAATGCTTGCAAAATTCTTGATTCTTCGGGTAGTCTGGTTTGCGGGATTTCTTGTTTTGGGAGGATCTTTCGTGTTGATTTCTCTGAGTCTTCTGGTGATCCTCTCAGGTGTTTAGTTGCTTCTGAGTCCCGCGACCTTTCTTTCTGGCATAGGAGACTTGATCACATTGGATTTGATCATTTGACCCGAGTTAGCGGCCACGACCTCATTCGTGGTTTGCTGAAACTCAAGATGGTCAAAGATCTAGTTTATGCTCCTTGCCGGCACGGCAAGATGGTTGCCGCTTCCCATCCTCCAGTCACAGTTACTATGACCGATGTACCAGGACAGCTGCTCCATATGAATACCATTGGACCAGCTCGAGTGCAGTCAGTAGGAGGGAAGTGGTATGTCCTTGTCATGGTCGATGACTTCTCGAGGTATTCTTGGGTGTTTTTCTTAGCCTCGAAGGATGAGACGTTTACACATTTTCGAGGTCTTTTCAGTAGGCTTTCTGTTGAGCTCCCAGGTGCCTTACGAGCGATCCGCAGTGACAATGGCACGGAGTTCAAGAATTCCTACTTCGAGAGGTTCTGTGATGAGACAGGTGTAGAGCATCAGTTCTCCTCTCCGCACGTCCCACAGCAAAATGGCGTCGTGGAGAGAAAGAACCGTACCTTGGTCGAGATGGCCAGGACGATGCTTGATGAGTACTCTACACCGTGGAAGTTTTGGGCTGAAGCCATTGCGACTGCGTGCCATGTTTCGAATCGAGTTTTTCTTCGGGCACACTTGCACCGCACTTCTTATGAGCTGAGATACGGGCGAAAGCCCATCGTCTCTCATTTTCGTGTGTTTGGTTGCAAGTGCTTTATTCTGAAGTCTGGGAACCTAGACAAGTTCGAGTCACGTTCTTGTGACGGTATCTTTCTAGACTACTTGACTTCTTCGCGGGCTTATAGGGTCTGGAACTGCGAGTCTAGCAAGTTGGTAGAGACCTGCGAGGTGACCTTTGATGAGGCTAGTCCGGGGACTAGGCCAGATATCTAAGGTTCTTTAGAGCAGTCCAAGACCATCTTTGTGGATGATGAGGACGATGGAGACGATGGTTGTTTACCTGATCCAGCTCCTCATCCTCCCCTTAAGATGCCTTCTTCCACGGCACCTCGAGGTAATCAGCCCTTGCCTACTGCTTCCTCCGAGGCTAGTGCCTCTGTCCCTGCCTCGTCTGCACACGAGATAGAGGCCACTTCTTCATCTCATCCTGGACCTCCTAGACATATCCAAAAAGCTCATCCTTCTGAGCAAATTATTGGAGACCTGTTTGAGCGAGTCACTCGTTCAAAATCTGCCGTGTCTCAATTCTGTCTCCATTCTATCTTTGTCGCCTCCTTTGAGCCCAAAGACGTTTGTCATGCTCTATCTGACAAGTCTTGGGTCAATGCTATGCATGAGGAGCTTGAAAATTTTGAGAGAAACAAGGTCTGGTCGCTTGTTGAGCCCCCGCGAGGTCACAATGTCATTGGAACCAAGTGGGTGTTCAAAAACAAGCTTTCCAAAGCGTTGTATGGACTTAAGCAGGCCCCCAGAGCTTGGTATGATAGGCTTAAGTCCTACTTGTTGAGTCATGGGTTTGAAATGGGTAAAGTAGATAAGACCTTGTTTATCCGTAGGTTTGGCAATGACCTTCTGCTCGTCCAGATCTATGTCGATGACATCATCTTTGGCGGCTCTTCCCATGCTCTGGTTTCACAGTTCTCGGATGTCATGAGCATCGAGTTTGAGATGAGCATGATGGGCGAGTTGATATTCTTCCTTGGCTTCCAAATCAAGCAGACTCGGGAGGGTACATTTCTTCATCAGGGAAAGTACACTCGTGACCTCCTGAGGCGCTTCGACATGAGTGATGGTAAGCTTTGTGTCGACTCCCATGGCTTCTACAGCCTATCTTGACCTGATGAGGACGGCGAGCCGCTTGATCGAAAGAGTTCGAAGTATGATCGGCTCCCTTCTTTACCTCATCGCCTCGAGACCGACATACACTTCTCGTGTGTCGTGTGCTCGCTTCAGACCTCTCTCGCGTATCTCACCGCCAAAGCGGTGAAGCGCATCTTCGGTACCTCCGAGCTACCATTGACTATGGTATCTGGTACTCTTCCTCATCCTGTCTTTCCTTGAGAGCCTTCTCGGACACGGACTTTGCTGGCTGTAGGATAGATAAGAAGAGTACTTCTGGCACTTGCCAATTCATTGGCACTTCTCTCGTCTCTTGGTCTTCGAGGAAGCAGTCCGGTGTTGCACACCACCGCAGAGGCGAGTACGTTGTCGCAACCGATTCTTTGAGCGAGTATTTTGGATGGTCTCGACCCTGCGGGACTTTGGGTTAGTTATCGACAGTGTTCCACTCTTTTGTGATAACACTTCTGCGATGAACATTGCTAAGAACCCAGTGCAGCATTCTCGGACCAAGCACATTGATATCCGATACCACTTCCTTAGAGACCATGTAGAGATGGGCGATATAGTGCTCCATTTTGTGGAGAGTGACCACCAGTTGGCTGACATCTTCACCAAGCCATTGGATAGTTCGAGGTTTTCAGCTCTGCGGGGAGAGCTTGGGGTGGTTTGTCCTTATGGACTGTAGTGAGGGGGAGCTTTGGGCTTTACTGCTTTACTATATTGATTATGCTTCTGTCTCATTTCTGTCGCTTTGCACTCGGGGTGCATTGGGCTTAGTCCTTCTAGCATAGGTTAGAGTGCTTCTCTTGTCTAGTTGCATAGACTTCTTACTCTTATCTTGTGCTTCCAGGATGCTTCTTATTAGTTGTTTCTTATCTCACTAGATTGAGCTCACTCACTTCTTGTAGGTTTTAGCGAGGGTTGGGCCACCCTCGGGTAGACAGGGTACGTGTTTGCTCTCTAGTGTGTGTGTTTTACGGTCAAGCTAATAGTCCTGGAGTCATATGGGGTAGATGAGAGTCTGTCTGAGCCATAGTTGTCTCTATATCTTATCTATGCTTTAAGGGCTGCATGTTTGCTGTTTTCTTTCCCAGCTTCTCGATTTATTGTTTTGGTTCAGGGGGAGTTCATTTGGGAGCTTCTGGAGCTTAATATTGACTTAACTCAACTTGAACTAAAAGTTGCATCTCATGTTGAGGGGGAGCTGGATTTTCTTGCATTTTAGCATTTCGCATTGTAATATAACTACATTGAGGCTTGATTATTATCCTGTTATGACATGTTTACAATGCTTTACACCTTGCCATGACTTGTGCTTTAGTTGCTAGATTTATCATGACTTCATATGTGTAGACTAGTTTTTGCCATGATAAGTTAATTAAAAATTGCACAATTTACATTAAAACTGGTCATGCTAGCATTTGAGTCTAGTCTTTCTTGAGCTATCCTTTTATGATTCATGCCATGTCAAATAGGCTGAGTTGAGCGTTGAATCTCCATTTGAGCCTTAGATTGAGCTTTGTTAGTCTCTTGATGCAGCATGAATTAGTACAACATGTTTAAAAAGCAAAACGATCTCTTTTGTGCGAAAAAACTGATTTCACCAATTCTTTCTCATGAGACGGCTTGCCATTGCACTAGGCATGAACTCAGGGGGAATTTTGGATGACCTAAACTATCTTCTTAAGCTTCTTGCTTGGAGTAGTCGCATAAGGCTTGAGATCTAGCACGTAACAAAATTTGGGTTGGAAACGACCATGAACTTTAAAAAGACAATGTTTTATGTGCTCAATTTGCTTAAACTACAAAAAGAATCAAGTACTTGCATCAATGTTTCATTCTTGAGCTTATAGCACTCTATTTGGACTCAATATTAGTTTCCTTGTTCCGCTTAGCTTATTGACATGGCCTGCATCATCCTTGGATATCTCTAGCTAGACTTGGCTTATTGATGACTTGACATGCTCATAAAATGCATTACATTTCAGATCGTCATCTATGTGCTCTAGCTAGGATATACATATCTTGTCATGATCTAGATAGCATTTTATTGAGTTATGGCTTGGTGTAGTTCATTATGGATAATTCTCTGCTCGTGCGAAATAGCACACCCGCAAGTGCACGGGTTGCCACTAAAATAGCGGCGAGTGTCGTGTTCTCCACAGGGACTAGACTGAGGCTACCGATGCTCAGCTAAAGCTAGGTCAAACGAAACGGGGGAGAAAACTAAACTAAAACGACTAAAACGACCGAACGAACTAACTAAACAAATGAACCAACGACGACGGGACGAACGACCGTACAAATAGACGTCGTACGACCGAACGAACAAAACGACGACTAACAAAAGACGCACGAACGACGACACGTACGACACAACGACTAAACGAATGAACACAGCTACAGATCGACGATCTAACTAACTACCGACCGCGAGAAAGAAAGAGGGAGTCGAGAAGCACTGGGGAGGTCTAGTAGCAAGAAGGGAGTCGAGAGAGAAAGAGGGGGAAGACGGTCGACAGCTAACTAGACAACGACGGCAGGGCAAACAAATGACTACGACTAACACACGCACGACTTAACTATCGAGCGACCGCTGAGAAAAGCAAAGAGAGAGGGTTTAGAAGCAAAGGGAGGTTGAGACAGCACGAAGGGGGGATTAGAAGCAAAGAGGGGGAACGGGCGCCGGCTAGCTAAATTGTGCACACAAACATCACTAAAACTAACAGTGACATCTAACACACAACTCGACAGACAGAGCTAAAGATAAATGACAATTACTAACACAAAGATCACTAACATCAACACATATAACAAAATGTAGGATTGAATGAAGAATTAAACCACTGGCAACATGAATATATGATAATTTCTAGAACACATTAGCAGAGCACAATCACATGACCACTGAACACATGCATACATCACAGATACATTTCACAGAACACAAGTCAAAAAAATAAAACTCATATATCAAATAACAGAACATAAACCACATTGCTATCCTGACATTCACAATTCAATAGATCTGAATCCACATTTCACCAGCACATTGCAAATGAGTTAACAGAGTAATAGTAAGCAATTATCATGAACAGTAATTAAGAACTTGAAGAAATAAAGGGGAAGAAGTTGGGCAGCACCGAGGAAAAAGAAGGTGAAGCAGATGGGAGGCCGAAGGAGGTGATGGCCGTCGGCGGTTGAGCACAAGGGGTGAAGAAGAAGAAGTAGTCGGCGGAAGACGGTGATCGGAGGGAACTGATGAAGCCGTCGGTGAGGGGGTCGTAGAGGATGGCGTCGGATGGCGGCACTGTGAGGTGCCGGCCGAAGTCGATGAAGGGAGTCGGCCGAGTGAGGGCGGCGCCGGAGGGAGCTGGTGCGGTGGCGCGGTCGTCGGTGAAGGAATAGATGACGAAGCCGGCGGGGTGATGGCGGCGCACGGCAACCGGAGAAGAGGGGACGGCGGCGCTTTGTGGTGGAGAGGAGAAGCAAGTGGCGTTGGTGTATCCAGAGGGGCGGATGGGGGCGGCGGAGAGCCGAGAAGGGGGAGAGAGGCGGCCGGAGGGAGTAGATGGCGCGGTAGGGAGGTAGTGGGGGGCGCAGCGCTCGTCGGTGGAGAAGGCGGCGGAGACTGGAGGGAGCGCAGGCGGTTGTGGCCAAGGGTAGAAAGAGGCGGAGGGAGGCGGCAAAGGCGGCGGTGGAGATGTGGCCGAAGGAGGTGGCGCGGTGGAGGGAAGCGGAGAGAGGAGATGGGGGAGGGGGCGGCCGGGAAGTGGAGGGAGGCGGCCGGAAGTGGAAGCGGCAAAGGGAGCGGCGGTGGATGCGGTGAGGTGAAGAAGAGGTGGCTGCCGGCGAGATGGCCTGGCCTCTCCGGCGCCGAGGCTGGAGAAGATGGGGGGGAGGAAGCAAAAAGGGGGCAAGGAAGAGAAGTGCCAGGCTCCAGGATTTCCCACATGCGGCACCGGCTTTGAGGAGATTGGGGTTTTGGCACTTTGCAGTTTAGTCCTCCTAATATCTAGGGTTTACAAATCAGTCCATCTCCCGTTTCATTTCTTCTTTTCTGGCCCTTGGAAACTCCGATTTTATCGCAAACAGATCCTACGCATTCGTGTCGATGCGCACATCTGTACGGAGCACTCCAAATTTGTCGTTTATGCGCCTAGATCGCGCCTGCCTGTGGAAAAGCACAAAAAAGTGTAAAATAGTCCATTTCGAGCAATTAAATATATAAAAGCGTGTAAATGATGATAAATGGTCCCAAAATGCGAAAAATAAGAGGGTAAAATGGCATGTAAATATATGCAAATATGACGCATGTCATACCCCCAAGCTTAAACTTTTACTTGTCCTCAAGTAAATGGCGTGATATTATCGAACCCGGACAAATTATCATGGTAAAAGACTAGTTAAATACATGTAATAAGTCAAGAGGCATATAGCAATGTAAAATGAGATTATCTAACTCAAGTTTTGAGGACCATCCAAGATGAGAATGAATCAAGCAAAGATGCCAAAGTGATAACTATAGCATTCGACCAAATCAAGTTACACACGAAAGTGTCGAAATACACTCAAGTGATCACATGAATCCAACCAAAATTGTAAGGCATCGGAACTAGGTATAACATCAAGAATGAGCATAGCAAAGGGGTCATGCTAAGGCATATGCTATTTGAGACAAAGAGACTAATACTTGCATGATATTTATGAAAAAGCCCACACTTGAGCCATGATACTTAATTTTTGTTGATTTTTAGCAATTTTAAAACACACATTGGGCACTTGTGCCACTTATTCAAACCCTTGGGCAAAACTTTGCCACTTATTCACACTTCACTTGGGCAAAACTTGCCACTTATTCAACACATTTCCAAACCAATGTGACAAAGTCACTTATTTTACACACTCACACATTGCATCACAAATGTTTTTAGATTAAACATCTTTAACCGGTTTTCATTAATGCTAAGTAACACGTGTCACGAGACATGGATACCTAGATAAATTAACCAAGTTATTGGCTCAAGATAGGACTACCCCTTTCACAAATTTTACATTCAAGCAAAGTATCAATATCTAAAATAACATATGCCAAAGCATGTAACTAAGATATAATCATTCAAGAGGCTATGACTAGAACCAATTCAATCCGCAAATGGTTAAAATACATACGTAACTCGCAATGAATCAAATGCTATAGGATCACAAGGTTTCTAAGCACATCAAGGATAATAAACAAAACTCAAGCTCTATAAAATGATGCCAAGTGACTTAAGACATATAAGGAACTAGTGACAATATAGCTCAATGAAAATTTCAGCATGACCTTTGTTGATTAACCATAGCATGGGCTCACATGGCCAAGATGTACAATCAAGCATAACATCAGAGCAAATAGTAAAGGCCATATGTCATCACATAAGCATAATATGAAGCATGAGAGTGACCATATATCATCAACTACACGACAATAAGCTCAAATGCTCACAAATATAATACAAACATGCTAGAACATCATCCATACACATACAAGTCCTCCCCCAAGCATAGATTGAGCAATAAATCAAGAATGCGCCTAAAGGGGTAAGAAACAGCTCACCGGGTATATATGATGTAGTGAAAGTAGACAAATCATCCCGTGGCTTCTCGCATATATAAGGATGAAGATCTAGCACGGGACCTGAAATAAAAAAGAAAAAAAAGAGGAGAAACCAACAAAAACTAACAAAAGGAATGGAAATAAAAAGATAAAGAAATGCTCATTTGGATGTAGCGGGAGGAGGGCCAAGGACGGGACATGGAAAAGGCACATGTCCGCCCTCATGAGGCAGCATGCCTCGAAATCCACCTGGATCCCAAGGGATATCGACTCGAACCATGTTCGCTCGTAGTCGATGGAAATCTGTAATCCTTTTGCTTCAATGAATGGAAATCTGAAGTTTTCTCCCGTGCTCTCTGTTCTTCCTTCGTTTTTCTCTTTTGGGTGATTGTCCTCTTTTTGTGTTTTGAAGTTCTTGCTTGCTGGGAAGGCCCAAAATGGGTTGCTATGACATGGGAGATGCTCAAAAGCCATTTGGCTAGTTAATCCCAAGAGCAAACCAAGTTTATTTTCGGTTTTGTCTTTTGGGCTTACTCTGTTCATGCTTTTGCCTTTCTAGGGTTTGGTGCTATTTTCATTTCCCTTCACGAGATGGCGTGAAACCTGGCATGAGAGGTCCAGAGGCTATTGCTAACCTATCCTCAAAGTTTCATAGCCAAATGATCAAAGATGAAACGAGAATTTGAGTTTTTGAGCAGCTCTCTGAATATTTTCGGTTTTGGGCATGAATCTGAAATCCTTTTGATTTTCTAGTGGATTCTTGATTTTGGCTCTTGGCTTATTATTCTGGGAGTGTTCCCTAGGTATCCTCAAAGCTTCCCAAGACAAGAATCCAAGAATCCTTGTGAATTTCTCATATTTCTGAAAATCCTGTTTGCTGAAATTCTTCGTGCGGTACTACCGCTCCTGGAGAGGTACTACCGCTCTTGTTCGGACCAGTCCGATCGGCAGCGATGAAACGTTCGGACGGTACGAACGTCTCCGGCAAGAGGTACTACCGCTCGGCATAGCGGTACTACCGCCCAGCGGTACTACCGCTCGTCTCAGCGGTACTACCGCTTGCAGTCTGACTTGCTCTGAAATTATTTTTCTTGACTGTCTTTTTCTGGATCTGGTTTATCCATGTTGCTGTGATTTCCAGTAGTGCCTATCTTCTTTCTTTATAGCTTCCATAGCTATTAGAGAAGAAGTATAAGTGTGGTTTCTTGAGGGGCGAATTTATTTTAGAAAGCGACATTCACCCCCCCTCTGTCGCCATTTCGGTCCAACAAAAGCTTCTTCTTGCGCTTCTCCCCATTTGAAAGGAACACATTTCTTCGTCAATTCATTAAGT
This sequence comes from Dendrocalamus sinicus, assembly GCA_036346575.1. NCBI lineage: Eukaryota > Viridiplantae > Streptophyta > Magnoliopsida > Poales > Poaceae > Dendrocalamus > Dendrocalamus sinicus. The sequence continues at coordinate 28,024,091 of CM070647.1, forward strand.
GGTGCAGCAATGGTGCTGAAATCCTTCACAAAGCGGAGATAGAATCCTGCAAGTCCATGAAAACTCTGCACTTGTGTGACCATTTGTGGTGTCAGCCAACTCTTTATAGCTTCAATCTTGGCTTCATCTACCTTAATTCCATGTGGAGTAACAACATAGCCAAGAAAATAAACTCGATCGGTGCAAAAGGTGCACTTTTCGAGGTTACCAAACAAACGTGCATCTCTCAAAGCAATGAAAACAGCATGTAAGTATTCAATATGTTCATTAATTTACTTTAAATTAATATATCATCAAAGTAAACTACCACAAATTTATCAATGAAAGCACGTAAAACTTCGTTAATTAATCTCATTTAAGTGGTAGGTGCATTGGTTAAACCAAAAGGCATCACTAGCCACTCATATAACCCGAACTTAGTTTTAAATGTAGTCTTCCATTCATATCTAAGTTTCATTCTAATTCCTCTAACATGTGGCAGCCCCGGGGGTATTTCAGATGGAAACACATCATTAAACTCCTGCAGAAAGGTTAGTGATAGAAGGAGGCAAAGATGCGGGCAAATCCTCAAGTGAAAAAAAGCATATTTGCAAACTAAGGCATAGCAAATAGAATTTTCCACTTCCAAGTCATTGAAATCAGATTTAGTAGCTAATAGAACAACACCTTTCAATTTAATTTTATTCTTTTTAGCATTTGATTCTTTTGCTTCTTTCTTTTAAGGTGAAAAGCATTCTTTAGCTATTATCTGATTCTCAGTTTTAGTATTCTCCTTTTTCTCACGTTCAGATCGTTCAATTGCATCTTTAATAATGGCTTCCGGAGACATTGGGTGTAAAACAATTTTCTTGCCCTTATGCATGAGAGTATATTGATTAGTTCTACCATGATGAGTGTAATTCTTATCAAATTGCCATGATCTACCTAAAAGTAATGAGCATGCTTGCATAGGTACAACTCCGTAGTCAACATAATCATGATATGAACCAAGCGAAAATTGTACTCTCACAGTTTTGATTACCTTCAACTTACCACATGAATTGAACCATTGGATGTTGTAAGGGCATGGGTGATGACTTGTGCTCAAGCCAAGCTTCTCGACCATCTCCAAGCTAGCTAAGTTGTTGCAACATCCTCCATCGATGATGACACAACACGAACGTTTCTTGATGACGAACTTGGTTTGAAACAAATTGTGTCGTTAGTCCTGTTCAGCACTCTCCATTTGTGCAGTAAGCACACGCTTCACTATAAAGCTCATGTACTTGTTTAAAGCTTCAGCACTCAAGTGTTCTTCATGTTCATCACTAGTGTCAATCTTATCATCTGTATGATCATTTGCATCAAGTGTATATTCTTCATCAATTTCACTAGCTGAAGTATACTCACCATCTTCTCTCACAATGAAAGCTCGCTGATTTGGGCACTCTCTCATGAAATGCCCAAAACCTTTGCACTTGTGACATTGGATGTCCCTTGTACATCTAGTGAAAGCAACTGAAGATGCACTTTTTGTTGGAGCAGATTTAGTGGGAGCTTGAACGGTTGTAGCCTTTTTTTTTGCTTCGGGTGCATGTGAGGGCATGGAAGTAGAAGTAGAGCGCCCCCGACTTGGTGTAGAATGAAGGCGGCCCTTGCTGTTCCAGTACTTGGTTTGGAGGAAGAATGACCCCCAAAATGATTCCTTGTTCTCATGTATCGCCTCTGCACTTCCTTTTCAGTTTTGCAAGCAAGATGAAACAAACGGGTGACAGAATTATATTCCTTATAGTCAAGTATCTCTTGAATTTCCCAATTAAGCCCTGTCAAAATTCTAGCCATTTTACCTTCTTCAGTTTCTTCCAAACCACAACGCAATAAACCAATTTGCAATTCTTGATACTATTCCTCTACTGACCTATTGCCTTGTTTTAAGCTTTACAATTTATTTAACATGTCACGACGTGAAAAATATGAATGCACAAATCTAGCTCTCATGACTCTTTTCAAAACATCCCAAGTTCTAGGTACATATGGTAGAGTACACTATTCCCTCCACCAAATTGATGCAAAATCAGTGAATTCACTAGTAGCAACCCTAACTCTTTTATTTTTAGGAAAATCATGGCATGCAAATTTTTTATCTAATTGTAGTTCCCAATCAAGATAAACTTCAGGGTCATATCTATCAGCAAAGGGGGGAATTGTAAACTTGAATTTAGTGAATACATCATCATCATGTACCTCTCTTTGTAACCTACCCATACCTTATCTAGTTTGCCTGAGTCGACAATGGTCGTGGTCATTGGGGCACTCAACTTCAGTGTCGACATCATTATTGTTCTCTCCGACATCATCATCCTCACCCGCCCGAACAGTGGGGGGAAACAAAGCACATTGAACAGCTGGTGGTGGTGGACGTTGCTCAAGGTTCTCAACTTTGTTGTTGATGGTGGTGAGGGTGTCATTGAGCCGATCTAACACGTTGTAGATCTCCTCTGTTCTCTTGTTGACCTCATAGTTGAAGTGGTGCACAAGCATCCTTGTGCGAGGAGTGAGAGGTCTGACACTATCAAGTTCAAAAGATTGGTCATCATTCTTGCCACTGTGTTTCGAATTTTGTGATCCTGCCATTGTTTGTAGAACACAAGAAACTTACAAGAAAATTTGTTAGTTCCTTATCAACTGTTAGGTGTTGCAGGCTTCATAAGTCTCACTCTTAAGCTCATATCAAATGCTTACAAATTCTTACCAAGCAAAACAGGTGTTACAACCGGTGACTGGTTCGTGATAACTTGACTAGAGTGATGAGTATAGCGATTGCCGATATGTCGAGACCCATTTGGTTAGTAGTATGTGGAGGTTGGACATGTAATATATAAGTAGCAAAGGAATGGCAATATTCACATTCAGAATTGCACAAGCTGAATAATAGTCCAAAGTACTCGTCTAAACTACTGGCACAAACTAGTACTCGACCCTAGCTCACGCAAACAAACACTAGACGACACAAGGGCTATACAAAGAGAGCTCAAAATCTAGAAATAAACAATGCTGCAAAATTTTCTTGTTTTCTACTTGTGCGGCTCTTTTGTTTTTGCACCTGCCTCTTTTCTACTTTTTTTAACCTTGTGTGGCTTTTTTTTGCACTTGCCTTTTTTTTCGTTTTGTTTTTTTTTTGAGAGCAACACAAATATTAAGCTCACTAAGATATAACCTAGAAGCAAAGATTACACATCTGGAATAAAAAAACTCAAACTAGACAGCAAACGGATGCCAAAAACAGGTGTTGAAACTTCAGATATCGTTTTGAGGCCCTAAACGACCTTATTTGGGTTTTCACTTTTTTTGGAGCCTCACGAATACAATAGATTTTTGGATGTAACTTTTCATTTGCTTTCCAATGAGCCAAAGAATGCTGAATCCAAATTCGTATGCAAAAGTTATGGCTGTTTTAGTGCACGCTGCACGAAACTGTCACGAACTTGGTCTAAACAAAATCAGAACCCGAACACAACTTTGTCCCAGGTGATTCAGCCAACTAGTAAGAAGTGAAAACCAAGTTGATCTCTAACTCCCAATGATCTGGTGGTGTAGACACAAACTCTAACCCTTTCCAAACTCGGCAGCGAAGAGCAACCGCAACAAGGGAGGGGGTAAACCCTTGATCTAACCCACAATTTTTTTATTTTCATATACAATACCCGAAACTAAAATCAAAGCACTAGACTCAGACTAGTAATTAGAACTTAACGATGGACAAAAATTCAACACAATGAAATGGAAACTGAAATTGCAAAGGCACAACTAGGGTTCAGTTTTGGTGATTTTCGATGAACGTAATATTTTTTGTGGGGTAATTTTCTGGTTATAGGTATGAAAAACAAATCTAAAACAGGAATCACACTGGGCAACCTGGCTCTGATACCAACTGATTAGAGGATTTGGCTCGATCTTCCGATGAGAATGATAACTACGATTGATTGATATGACGTTGACGATGAGGCTACTTGACCAAAACGACCAAATTCGTCCTGCAATCGCTTCACCACACCCTTGTCGTTACCAATCGTGTCCAACACGGATGATCTTTCCTATAAGCAATCAAGAATCAAGCAAGAAAGAAATAAGCGCGATCTGAATTTGTGAATGAAATACGAAGTTTCATTAAACAATGAAGAGGCCTGAAGTCGCCATAGTTGGTCTAGTCGACACAAGTACACAACTGATATTTTCTGAATGAAAATCAATCTAAACAGGCCTAAACCCTAAAAGAAGTGTCTCTGGCAGTTTTTATGGTGCTAGGGGCATGGGGGGCACGTCCGTGAGAGTGGGGGAACATCCTATTACAACTCTCTAGTTGGGTTCAAACTGATACAAGCCTTAGGGCCCAGGTTTGGAACTAATTCAGAATTGTTTTGTAGTTTACGCCGTGCTTAGGTGGACTTTTGAGGTGGGACTAGAACCATTGGAAAGAGGATGCCAGCAGCTTTCCAACAAGTCCCAAATCACCTCATTTGAGGTGGGATTAAAATGGTTACAACATGATCAAGGAAGACTTACCTTAATTAATGTTAGCGTTGGGCTCTACGCGCAAAGCGAGAACATAATAAATAAAAAAATAAAATAAAATAAAATTAGAAAAATATAAAATAGGTATTGTCAGGTATATTAGGAATTTATATAAATTTAGGAATTTGAATCAATTTATTCAGAGTTCGAATGACGGAGAATGAATCATCGGAAGTTTAAACAGTAGAGAAAATGCTGAAATTGAGAAATGAGGGAATATTCCCTAGAATGTTCTTATGGGAATTTTAGAATTACCAAGGTGAATGATATGTGGGCCATGGTTGTCATCCTCACAATGGGAGGAGAACAGAGCAACTAACAAAAGAGGCAAAGGCATTCTGAGCAAGTGACGGCACTGGCAGGGGAAGGTGTGGGAGGTGAGGACAATCGACAAAATGGATTGCTGGGGTCCTGAGGATGGGATGGGAGGCAGTGGCATGACAAACAGAGCATGGCGGCAACCGAGAAAAAGCTTGGTGCGGTGGCCAAGTGCATGCACATGGCGACGGCGGTGTTACTGCAGCGAACATTGGGAAGTAGCGTGAGCACGTGCATGGCATGAGTGTGTCGAGCACTCCTGCGTGGAGCTGACATTCTCCATCCATGCATTTTTCTTTTGGTTGGAACATGCTTTGATCAGCCAGCAAGAACATGGGTGTTCCATTGTCTTAGTCAAACAGAGACACAGGTAATCGATAGAGCAACACTCGGCTGGAGGAAGAAGGAAGGGAAAAAAGAAAACAAGAAAGAGAAGGAAAATGGCTTGGCGCAAGAAGAAAAATGAAAGCCTTTGGCCCAAGAAAGAAAATAATTTAGGCCTGGTTGCAGGAAAATTCAAAATGAAATTTGAATTTGGAATTTAGATTTTGAGATTTTCTAGAATTTGGATTTTGAATTTGGAAATGGAATTGAATTTCAGATTGAATTCAGATTTGTAGGGATTCAATAGGTATTTGATTTTGATATTAAGGATCCATTGAAAAATGAAATAAAATTAATTCAAAAAATTAATGTTGAAAATAAAATTTAAAAGAAAGCCAAAATTTGGAAGGTACACCCACCTCGTTCAAGCTAATATTCAGTGCGCACCTCACTATGCCTCCCTCCACCACCACCCACCGCCCTTTGCGACCACGCAATGTCCTCCGCCGTCACCTACCACTGGACAACCACCTCCTTGGCCTCCCTCTACATCTGGGGGGCATAGTGAACCTGTCATTGGAGGCGGTGCCCCCTATTGGGCGTCACATGAGAGTGAGGGTGAGCGAGGGAGTGAAGGATGGGAGTGAGAGAGAGAGAGAGAGAGAGTGGTGGCTGGGAGTGAGAAGGATCGTGAGAGGGAGGGGGTGGTATACCATTGAAATGGTATACCATTCCCTAGTTTTGTCAAATAGATATTGTAGTTGCTACCACTACCATAGATGGGGTCATCACAGATGTTTGCAACCCTCATCAGAGATGGTTTCTGAACTGCCTAATTTATTACATTAGTGATAACAGGTGGTTATCATAGGCGGCTCCCAAACTGTCTGTGATAAGTCACAACATAAACGGTTTTTAAAATAACCGTCTGTGATATCCGACATATCACTGATGGCTAATACAAAAAATAGTCTATGATAGTTTATGTATCATGGATGGTTTTGTGTTATAAATCATCTGCGATAGTTCTTTGTATAGCTAAAAGATTTTTTGTTTTCAGCTAGCCTTAGGAAACTGCTAGCCATGCCCTCTGAAAATAAGCAAGAAGATTACAGATAAATGATAGATAAGTGAATTGCAACTCAAAGTGATTTACAGCTCAAAAATCTACTTGGCTATTTCCTTTTAAAAATAGTCCTTCACGATGATCATGCGCATATAGCTAGCTTCCTCATTGGGTTCTTCCTCAGGTCTGATGCTATCTTTGAATATAGGCAACTCATTAAATTGATTGTTTTGTTCCTCATCCACAATATTCTCAATTATGAGAATCCTTCTTTCTCCATGAAGAACTATATGGTGATTCTTATTTATCGAGTCTGTTACATAAAAAACTTGAACAACGTACTTAGCAAGTATGAATGATTTGTCTTTGTATCCGACATGTTTGAGGTCCACAGTAGTGGCATTGTACTTGTCGACCTTCACATCCTGTGGAACTTAGACCCAACGACACCGAAACAAGGGGATCTCGAAAATTACATAGTCGAGCTTCCAAATCTACTCTATGAATCCATATAGGAGCTCAACCCATTTTTCATTATGTTTGGTCAAGCGGTATTGAACTACGTATGAAATGTATCTATGCAGACACAACTATTCTGGATTGCGCTCTTCCTATCCTAAGATGTCATATAAAATGTGTACCTTTTTATATCATATCCTTGCCATGTCACAATTGTAAATTTTGACCCTTTTGCCAACCATCACAGCATATCATCACTTAATAACCGACGGCTGTGCTCTCTCATGATCCAAATCTCTGGCCGGCTTAGATTCTCTTGGTGTACCATGTCTTTATACTCATCAATGTACGAGGACACTTCGGTCATGTGTTGTAAGACCATGTAATGAGCTTGAGCATATATATCTAGATCGGGAGTGATTGCTTTTCTTCTAATGGTCCCGTTACCCTCCAACCTCCGCTCATGACAAGGTAGAGACACCTATCAGTTTCACTTAAGCCATGTAGTTGATGCAGAACTCAATGACCTCTTTAGTTGCATAATCTTCGATGATGCTACCCTACGGCCAAGATCGATTCTGTACATAGGACTTGAGCATTCCCATGTACCTCTCGAACGGGTACATATGATGTAGGAACACAGGGCTGCATATCTTTATCTTTTTCACAAGGTGAACAGTGAGATGGACCATGATATCGAAAAATAACAGAGGAAAATACATCTTAAGATGACAAAGAGTCATTACCACCTTGGCTTTTAGAGTATCTAGTCTATTAGGATTGATGACCTTCTAAGCAACTGAGTTGAAATAACATAGCCTGATGATTGTCACTCAGACCTTGTTTGGCAAAATACTTCTAATTGCAACAGGAAGCATCTGTGTCATCAGCACATGACAATCATGAGACTTCTTCATGCTGGCGGAGTAACTGGATGAAACTTTCACACCATGCAAGCTCTAGTACAATTCATTTCTCTCGACCTTAGACAGAGTGTGGCAAGCTAGGGGAAGGTACGTTTGGCCTTTATCAGTCTCTTTTGGTGCTAACTCAGTCCTTATGTTCATATTAACCAAGTCATGTCATGTGTTGACACCATCCCTTGTTTTGTCTTGAATGTTTAGTAAGAGACCAATCAAACTATCACTTACATTGTTCTCCACGTTCATGATATCGATGGAGTGGCGAACTTCTAAGTGCTCCCAATAAGTAAGTCCCAAAAATTGATCTCTTCTTCTAGATATTCTTCTCATAGGTCCTCAATTAATGTCCCTTTCCAACCACAACATCGATATATTTAACCATATCACAGACCTTTTTCCTCTAAAAGGCTTTAGAGCTGAACCGTCCTCTTTTTTCGTCGAATTATTTCTTCATCTTACAGTATGTGTGACACTTGGGAAGAAATCTATGGTGACGCATATACATAATTTTGTGCGAGTTGTTCAGCCACACACTCTTGGTACATCTAAGCAGTAAGGACATGATTTGGCTCCTTTTATACTTAAGCCCGATAGGTTACTAAGAGTAGGAAAATCATTGATAGTGCAGAACAACATGACGCATAGGATGAAGTTCTCTCGTTTGTTCATATCCCATACCTACACCCCTTCCTTCCATAGTGTTACAAGATCTTCCAGCAATGATGCTAGATACACATCAATATCGTTCGTAGGTTGCTTCGGCTCTTAGATAAGTAGTGACATCAAAATGTGCTTTAGCTTCATACATAGCCAAGGAGAAAGGTTATAGATACATAGATTCACGAGTCAAATGCTATGTCGGCTGCTCATGTTACCGAAAGGATTCATTCCATCTGTACTCAACTCAACGCTTATATTCATCAGTTCCGCATCAAAGTCTACAAACATTCTATCAAAGTTCCTCCACTGGGCAGCATCAATAGGGTGTCTTAGCTTTCCATCTTTCTTATGCTTCTCTGAGTGCCAATGTAGCAATGTTGCCTCCTTTTGATTCGCAAATAAACACTTCAAATAGGGAATTATAGGTAGATATTACAACACCTTAGTAGGAGGTTCTTATTTCACCTCGACGCCCTCACTGTCAATGGAGTGATTCTTACACTTGTATCGGGATGCTTTACACACCAGACATACATGCATATTTGCATACTCTTTATAGTACATGATACAATCTTTCAGACATACATGTATTCTTTCTACTTTCATTGCCAAGGGACAGAGAACCTTCTTAGCTTGGTATGTGATTTTGGGCAACATGTTTCCCTCTATAAGTATGTCCGCTAAGAGATCTAACAACGCTGTCAAACTCTTGTCGGACCAGCCATTGTTTGCCTTTAAATTTAGCAGTTCAAGCACAGATGATAACCTTGTGTATTTCAACTTACAGCCTAGAAACAATGGTTTCTTCGTGTCCTCTATAAAGCCCTTAAATTTATTAAACTCTCTCTCTCACTATAGTTCACTTCTACATTAAGCAACATCTGATCTAGATTATCATCTGCAACCTATCATCATCGAAAGAACAATCGATATCTGGTATATCATTGTCTCCCTCGATGATGTTATTACCTTCCAGTATAATCTGCTCTTCACCGTGACTGCTCCAACATATATATTCTTTTTTGAAACCCCTTCAAATCAAGTGTGCTTTTATCTGCGTTGAATTGGTAAACATATTAAGATTCTCGCAATCAATGCATAGACAGCACATAAATTTAATCCTTTTCTTCAACATATCCTGCTCGACAGCTCTTTTAAAAGCAGACATGCCATCGGTGTACTCTTCAATCATATGGTTTTTAACGTACATCTAGTTTTGGTCCATCTACGCTACGCATATAACAAATTAATGTTAAATTAGATTAATGCTCTCCTAGGTAGCCATTATATGTATTTACACTCTTACACATAATTGTTATTCACCATAATTTATCCATCTAAAGTACGTAGCTATGATTCATGAACCAATCCAACAAAAATTGAAGTAGATACGAGTGATACCCACTCTTAAATTAGAGCAAAAACTACCCAGCTCAATCTCTCTTTCCTAGCAACTAAAAGGTTTGCAAATCTAGCTAGAATATAATGCATTTCATTATATATAGTACCAATTACTAATCTTAGATCATCACGAATAAATGGATACACAAGTATCCTTCCAGATCTTCGGTCTCCTTTCACCAAATGGCCTCAAAGTCGCCGTATAATAGATAGAATATCTGTCGCGACGAGGATATTTAATAACATAGTGAATATCATAGGCGGTTCCATTCACAACCTGTCTGTGATAAGTAGGTCATTACAGATAATTTTTTTACAAAAACCATTTATGATGTATCACTGACGGCTTTTCACAAAAATCATCTGTAATAAGTCCATACATCACAGACGATTGGTTTGTATAAAAAAATCGTTTATGATAAGTAGGTCATTACCGACTTTTCTTACTATCGGTGGCAATATAGACGGTCACACTAGTAAAATTGTATGAGATAACTACTTTGCTGCTTAACACTAATGAATTATGTAGAACCGTTTGTGATGAAACGTCCAGCATGACCTTCTTTGTAGTAGTATACTTGCTTGTTTTGGCAGTAGCACTAGTATTTCATGGTACATGTTACATCGGAGTGCCGAGAGCCCCGGATGTAAACTACACCCACTTGGCACCCAAAAGATTGGCATTGAGCTTTTGGTGACAAATTCATGCGCGGTTTTGTGCTCCTAACTGAATATTTAACCTCTAACGACAGCAATATCTTTGACAATGCAGTTATTATTATTTTTTTGCCGGAGTTGTTGCTGACGGTCGTGTCGTGAGATCACAAGAGCCTATCATGAGCGTTCCTACGTGAGAAAGGAGGATTTTTCCACTGATCTGTCGAATGTATCTAGTATCTACGTGCGGAGAACGAGGTGAAGAACCAAATTACGGAGAGATCGCAAAGAAGATAGGTATTTACTGTGCTGACTACTATCGATATGGAGAAAGACGCCGTGTTAGCGTGCACGATTGTTGGTTTCCTCGGCTCGATAGCAGTTATCCTGGGTTTCGTGGCCGATTCCTAAAGTTCTAAGGCATCCATGTCCTAGATTCTTTTCCTATATATTTCATCACTTCGATCTGTTCTTGAGTAGTGTGCTGACTGATCCATTTGCAAGGGCAGTCCGTGAGGTACGACGGGGCGAACTGCGTGTACAGGAGCAATAATTCAAATGCTGGTTGCATGATGGGCCAAAGTACTAATTCCAAACCTTCAATGTCACAAGCTTTTGGTTTGCAATGCATTCAATTCATAGCATGCATATATTACAGTGTTACTCCCTCCGTCCAAATTTATAAAGCCTATTTTTTCTGCACATAAATCGAGGAGATAGTAAAAATAACTAGATTACTCCTAAGGCCAGTCTCAATGGGGATTTCATCAGGGTTTTATGGGCATTAAATGAGATGACACATCAGTAAAACTGATGACATGGCACTGTATTAAAGAAGAAAGAGAGAACACTACTACAGAAAGCCTAATAGTAGACGGCCAATCACAGACGGTTTGACAAAACTGTCTGTGACCAACACTAACACAGACGGTTTTAATTTGGATACTGTCTGTGTTGGCGGCGTCGGGGAAAACGCATATCATAGACGGTTCTTAACTATGAACCGTCTGTGATAATTTAGTATCACAGACGGTCTGTATTAAAAACTGTCTGTGATGATCCCAGATTATTATAGACGGTTTTTTATTAAAAACCGTCTGTGATAATGGCAGTAGGCATTTATTGCGCTGCTCAGACCGCATCTGTCTTCATTTCGATCCAGATCTAGCCACTGCTGTGCACTTTTTCACTCGGGAGGAAGCTAGGCGTTTCAGTCCAGTTAATTTGGTGGGAAGAGGCAGAGATTGAGCTTTGAAGATTCATACTTTCCTGGTTGCTCTAGATATGGTTAGTAATGAAATTTATTTTTTCTTTAATTGTATTACAATTTAGGTCTAAGTAATCCATGAGTGTTATTGAAGATAGTTAATTTGCAAAATTGTTGGTTATATAATAGCTGTTCTGTTTATAATATGAATTGAGCTAGCAAATTAAGCCTCAATATAATACATGTGGCCGATATATATGTAGTAATAATTAGTTAATTTAATTTGTAATACTAAGTTGTTATATATGTACGTAACGTAGGACCGAAGCTGGATGTATGCTGCGAGCCGTATGAGTGAAGAGTACATTAATGGCGTGTCTACTTTTACAAGAGCTGCCGAGGAGGATATGTTGAATAAGGAGGTGGAATATATGTACTGTCCATGCACTGACTGCAAGAGTTTAAAGATGTTTAAGAACCGAGGGCAAATTGAAGCGCACTTGATTCGAAGGGGTTTCAAAAAGGGTTATATGTGTTGGACCAGTCATGGTGAAGTGAATGATCAAATGCCGTCGGATGACATCGCCGGTGAAGTGAATGATATGCCGCCGGATGACATCGCCAGTGAAGTGAATGACATGCCGCCGGCTGATGTCGATTGTGGTTCGGATTCGGATAGGTTGCACGATGATAATCTAGATCAGATGCTTCGCAATGTAGAAGAGAACTATGATGAGAGAGAGTATGTTAAATTCCGAGGCTTGATGGAGGACTCGGAGAAACCTTTGTACACGTGCTGCAAGTACACGAGGTTGTCGGCCGTGCTTGAACTCTTGAAATTGAAGGCAAGCAACGGTTGGTCCGACAAGAGTTTCACGGTGCTGCTAGATCTTTTAGCGGACATGCTTCCGGAGGGAAATGAGTTGCCTAAAACCACGTATAAAGCCAAGAAGGTTCTTTGTCCATTGGGAATGGAAGTAGAAAGAATACATGCATGTCCGAACGGCTGTATGCTCTATCATAAAGAGTATGCAAACATGCATGTATGTCCGGTGTGTAACGCATCCCGATACAAATGTAACAATCAATCAGATGATGGCGAGGGAACAGAGGCGAAGAAAGGACCTCCTGCTAAGGTGGCATGGTATTTTCCTATAATTCCCCGTTTGAGAAGGTTTTTTGCAAATCCAAAGGAGGCAAAACTGCTGCGTTGGCACTCGGAGGAGCGCAAGAAGGATGGAATGCTAAGACACCTTGCTGATTCCGCGCAGTGGAGAAACATCGATAGGAGTTTTGCGGAGTTCGGTGCAGAACCAAGGAATATAAGGTTTGGGTGAGTACGATGGAATGAATCCTTTCGATAGCATGAGCAAACGACATATCACATGGCCCGTGACTCTCTGCATCTATAACCTTCCTCCTTGGTTGTGTATGAAGCGAAAGTACATTTTGCTGTCGATACTTATCCAAGGGCCAAAACAACCTGGGAATGATATCAATGTGTTCCTAGCACCGTTGGTGGAAGATCTAAAAGTACTGTGGAACAAAGGGGTACAGGTATGGGATACATACAACCGAGAGAACTTCACTCTGCGCTCCTTATTGTTCTGCACTATAAATGATTATCCTGCCCTTGGTAACCTATCGGGCCATAGTACAAAAGGTGGCAAAGCTTGTACTCACTGTTTAGATGGTACCGAGAGTGTGTGGCTGAGACACTCACGCAAAACCGTCTACATGCGTCACCGCCGGTTCCTTCGGAGGGCTCACCCATACCGCAAGATGAAGAAACAATTTGACGGAGAGAAGGAAGACGGTTCAGCTCCAAGGCATTTAAGGGGACACGAGGTTTATGATATGGTTAAGGATTTAGATGTTGTCCTCGGAAAGGGCCGTAAATTGAGGGCTCATGAGAAGAACACCTGGACGAAGAGATCAATATTTTGAGACTTACCTTATTGGGAGTACCTGGATGTTCGACACTGCATCGACGTCATGCATGTAGAAAAGAATGTATGCGACAGTTTGATTGGTCTCTTCTGAACATTCGTGATAAAACAAAGGACGGCGTCAACGCACGGCTTGACTTGGCTGATATGGACATTAGGCCTGAGTTAGCACCGACATACACTCATAATGGACGAACGTACCTTCCCCCTGCGTGTTACACTCTGTCCAAGGCTGAGAAAACAGAACTGTGCCAGTGCTTGCATAGTGTCAAAGTTCCGTCTGGTTACTCCGGCAACGTGAAGAAACTTGTTTCGATGCAAGATTTGAAGTTAAATGGCATGAAGTCTCATGATTGTCATGTATCGATGACACGATGCTCCCTATTGCGCTTAGAAATATTTTGCCGATCAAAGTCCGAGAGACAATCATGAGGCTATGTTATTTCTTTAACACAATTGCTCGTAAGGTCATCGATCCCGAAGGACTAGATGCTCTGCAGACGAGGTGGTGATGACTCTATGTCATCTTGAAATGTATTTCCTCCTTCGTTTTCGATATCATGGTCCATCTCATTGTTCATGTTGTGTGGGAGATAAAAATATGCGGGCCCGTATTCCTACGTAGCATGTACCCATTTGAGAGGTTCATGGGAATTCTCAAGTCCTACGTACGGAATCGATCTCGGCCGGAGGGCAGCATCGTCGAAGGTTATGCAAGCGAAGAGGTCATTGAGTTTTGTGTCGATTATATGGCTCAGACTCAACCGATAGGTGTGCCTCAATCTCGTCATGAAGGGAGGCTGAAGGGTATTAGAACTATCGGAAGGAAAGCAATCACTACAGATATTGACACGTATACTCAAGCCCATTTCACGGTCTTGCAACACATGACTGAAGTGGCGCCTTTTGTCGACCAGCACAAGGATGTGGTTCGGCAACAGAATCCAGAGCGGCCGGATGTTTGGATCATGAGGCAACACAACAGTCGGTTCAACCAATGGTTGAAGGAGCAAATCGCTAGGAGCTCGCCATGTGAGATACTGACATGGTTGGCAAAAGGGCCAACATTTACAGTTGTGACATGGCAAGGATATGACATAAATGGGTACATATTTTATACGCAGTCTCAGGATGTAAAGAGCACTAACCAAAACAGCGGTGTCCGCATAGATGCGTTCAGTACTGATGGGTCGAGAAACTCATACTATGGGTTCATAGAAGAGATTTGGGAGCTCGACTACGTGCTTTTCAAGATTCCCTTATTTCGCTGCCGTTGGGTGCATCTCCCACAGGAGAAGGTTGATAAGTACGGTGTCACTACCATGGACCTCCAACGTGTCGGGTACAAAAATGAACCATTCGTACTCGCCAACCAAGTTGTTCAAGTTTTCTATGTAACCGACCCGGCAAATAAGAAACGCCATGTAGTTCTTCATGGAAAAAGGAGAATTGTTGGAGTAGAGAATGTAGTGGACGAGGAAGAATACAATCAATTTGACGAGTTACCTCCTTTTGGAAAAGGCATAAGGGTCGACGACGTCGAACAACGTGACGAAACTAGTTATGTACGCATTGATCATCATGAAGGGCTAATTTTTAAAGGAAATAAGCAAGTAGAATAAGAATGTGCGACATATATATGTGTGTGTGTGTGTGTGATGTATTTGTGAATTTACATTTATGTATATGTGAAAATGTGTGAAGAAATACATTGTGTATATGTGAATTTGCATTTATGCTGGTTGGTGTTATATATGAATGCAGCTGGTTAATTTGTGTTGTGTATATGAATGCGCAACAGCTGGTTTGTGTTGTCTTAATTACTACAATCCGGTGAGGCTTATCACAGACCGTTCTAAGGTAAGAACCGTCTGTGATATCAATATCACAGACGGTTCTACGTTTAAAACCGTCTGTGATAGTATGACTATCATAGACGGTTATAAACGTAGAACCGTCTGTGATAGTCATACTATCGCTGCATTTGCTCTAAACGTAGAACCGTCTGTGATATTGATATCATAGACGGTTCTTACTTTAGAACCGCTCTGTAATAAACCTCCTACATATACCCCGTCTAGGGTTTTCCGCGTATCCCGCACTTACTAAATCTCGCCCTCCTCGCTCCTCCGCGCCTCCCAAGCCTGCCGCCGCCTCCCGACCGCGCCGCCGCTTCCCGAGCCCGCCGCCGCCTCCCGACCGTGTCGCCACCTCCTCGAGCCCGCCGCCTCCCAGACGCCGCCTCCCGAGCGCCGCCGCCTCCCGAGCGCGTCACCGCCTCCTCGAGCCCGTCGTCTCCCCCAACCGCGTCGCCGCCTCCCCGAGCCCGTCGCCGCCTCCTCGAGCCCGTCGCCTCCCCGAGCGCGTCGCCTCCCCCGAGCGCGTTGCCACCTCCCCCGAGCACGTCGCCTCCCCGAGCCCTCGCCGGCCACCTCCCCTGTGCAAGTTTGTTAATCTTCCATATACTGAGATTGCCTGTGGGATTAAAGTTGCTCGATGATGATAAATTCATATACTGAGATTGCCTGTGGGATTTACAGTCGCTCGATGATGATAAATTCATATACTGAGATTGGTTCATTCGGTCTTTGAGCTCTAATAGCTGTCGGTTCATGTAGTTTTCAGGTTATAGACTGAATTATTGGGCAAAGATATTAAATTGATCTGTTAGGATTTAATCTTGACAAGTTAAAAGACTGAATTATTGGGTAAAGATAACTTGTATGGTCTTGATCTGTATGAATACTGCTGTCTGAATATATGCATGCTGAATATATTTTGATCTTGAGATTGTAGAGTTTGTATCTAGAGCTCAAAAGACTGAATTCATTATTTGACATAACCAATCAAGGAAGAGTATATGATTTAGTAGCAGGACGGCCAAGATTAATCTTGTGCAACCCTACAATTTGAGAGCACAAATTAATCAATTAAAACTTGAGCTTGTTGCTAGTCTTAATTGATACATGCCTTTTACATTGTCACACATATTCATGTTTAGACTGTTATTGATTGTATTATTGATGCTTGTTGCTTCATATATTGCCACATAGACCTTCAAAGGGCATGAAGCAAGTAACACATTCTAGTGTATCTTGTTCAATGAACCTGATACACTAGTTTGTGTCATTTGCTTCATAGAACTTTGTTTAGAGACCTTGTAGTAATAGTATATGCCACATAGACCTTCAAGGGGCATGAAGCAAGTGACACACTCTAGTGTTCCCTGTTCAATGAACCGGGTACACTAGTTTGTGTCATTTGCTTCATAGAACTTTGTTTAGAGATCTTGTAGTAATAGTATATGCCACATAGACTTTCAAGGGGCATGAAGCAAGTGACACACTCTAGTGTATCCTGTTCAATGAACCGGGTACACTAGTTTGTGTCATTTGCTTCATAAAACTTTGTTTAGAGACCTTGTAGTAATAATAGATAGATATTGATTCTATATATGTATATATGTAGGTATATATATGTATATGTATGTATGTATATACACATATATATGTATTGTAATCGCCTATATTGAGCGAAATAGATAGATATTGCACTTTCTTATTTTATGGTATGACACTTTCTTATCTTATTCTAATAGACCCACAAATTGAGCTAAATGTCATGCGCGCATTCTTCAACACCATCGCCAGAGGCGTCCGCTTCAAAATCAAGACGCCAAGGAAGAGAGCTATCGAAGAAGCCTGAGGGCCGATTTACCATCACACATGTCGATGTATCTGGGGTCCCTCTCCTTCCTCGCAAAGCAGCAAGCGCATGGAAGAGCATGATTGGAATCGTTGCACAAGAACGAATTGAGATCACATTCAATTCGTGAAAGGACGTGCCTGCGACTCGGAAAAGAGAGCTGTGGACAGAAACTTTGGCATCGTTCGAGATCCTAGAAGAACACCAAGACGCCGTGCAACGACAAGCCTTGCTAGGGGCGTGCAAAGCATGGAAGAACTTCAAGAGCAAGCTTGTCAAGGACTACGTGTAGAAAGACGAAACGCCCTTTCATAAATACCCATTCCTGGAAGCACAATGGGAAGAGTTCAAGGCTTCGAAGACGACCGAAGAATTCAAAAGTACAAGTGCGGCGCACAAGACCCTCCAGGCAAAAAACACACACCCCCACAGACTTGGCACAGCTGGGTATGCGAGTAAAATCCCGCAGTGGACGAAGGAGGATGAACTAGCAGCCCTGCAGAACATCGCCCCGCCATTTAGCAATATCCCGGATGACCGCGCTCAAAATTGGATTAGAGCAAGGTCATCCACAACGACATTGGGGACGTCTCCTTTCAAAACCCTGCAGACTAGCAAGTGTCCGAGCGCCTGGTAAGATATCGATCGAACTACGTAGCTTGTAATTACTCCACAACTTCGTACGAAGTAAAATGACATGTCGTGCTCTTGCAGGAAGAGCTGAGTTTTGAAACTACCCTGGGATCATTCCAGAGAACAAGGGAGAATGATATGCTCTCCGCGGCCTTGGGAAACAAGGAGCACCCAGGCCATACGAGAGGCCTTGGCCTTTACGTTCCTTGGAAACATAGTTTCCAAGATGACTCCGACATGTATCGGTGCAGGAAGAGAAACAAAGCCGAGCGTGACACACGGCTACGAGAAGAGATCAAGGCATCTCTTAGAGAGGAGCTAATGGGTGAGCTGGCTCATGTAGTTAGAGATGAGGTGCAGAAACAGACAGAAAGTCAGCAGGCCGCCGCCACCGCTCCTGTGCTAGCTAGCCCGCACAACCGTCCGAGTAGTTGCGCATCCAATCCAACGCAAACCGATGCCAGATTTTCTGTGGACGACATCCTGGTAATAATTATTATCTCTCGAATGCTTGCTTTATTGATAGGCCTATTCGACTAGCTAATTCTGTATCGTTATGTAAGAGCCTACGAAGTGCAGGCTCCAAGTGAGATATGCCTCCGTTCCCTTGCACGCTGCTTGGGGCCAGGCATATCCATCTGGTATCGGGGCCATGCTGCACGGTCAAGCTTTAGCGCCAGGCTTTGCAAAAGTTAATGTGGATGGTGTGCATGTCAATTTTGAGGTCGTCCCGCTACCGAAGCCCCCCAACGACGAGATCGTGACTCTAGGGCAGGCCATTGGAACATTCATCCAGTGGTCCAAATGCGACATCTCCCTGGAGGCTTCTTCACTGGTGGCCGGACCAGAAGGGCAGCGCGAACCAGAGCTAAATGCGCTGGTGCTATCTCCACAAGTGCAGTGCGAAGCAGAGCTACCTGCACCGGTGCTATCTCCACGGGTGCTATTCTCGCCAAAGCAACTTGCACCGTCTGTACCATTACAGTCGACTACCGTATAGTCGATCTACAATCGAGGTAGTGGCCAGGGCAAATCAAAGACGAAGGATGATGACGATATCCCGTACCTGCCATTGGCCCGCAAATTGCGTGCTAAGGCGAGCCGATGATATTCCCTAAGAGCACCTCTTAAAACTAGGACTTGGTTGCCAAAGATTCCACGCTTGGTATATGGAATAGTCCAATAGGCCGAGGCGTAACGACGCTCGTATCATCACAAATTCAAGCCGAACATTTCTTGCACGGCTCACGAATGTGTCTTCGTGGTGACCTTTGATGATATATTTGAACTTTTCACGCCAACGCCTCGACGCCTCACTCGCTCGATCTTTGACGCCGTAAGTCCGCACAATCACGATCTCTGCTCACGTAATACCGATATATGTCACAATTTTTTGCTTTTCTATGTATATATATAGATTCATGCTGACCGAAGCTAGATCATCAAAATCACCAATTGGTTTCCTGGACCCATGCTTGGTCGCCATTGATACCATCAATGAGGATGCATCCTTCGTCGAGAACTATATTACAAAAGCACTGCTGGCTCACCAAGATAAGGAATTTGTTCTTATGCCATACAATGAGCACTTCCATTGGATTTTAATTGTAATTATACCAAAATGGAACAAGGCTATATACCTTGATTCTCTAAGTAAGAACAAATCCAAGTACACAGCTATCGCCCAAATACTCGATAGGTACGTACATTGTACATTGTACTCTTTCTTTCCTTCCGAATGACTAATCTAACTTTTTCGAATAACGAAGGTCGTTCGCCACATACGTTCAACAAACACGTGGCTCGACGACAGGGGCCAAGCCTAGGGGTGGAAAAGAAGCTCGTTAGTGGGCTCATTGGCTCGGTTCAAAATTGCTTCAATTATACTTGTTAATTGGTTAAACATTAAAATGAGTTGATTTCAAATGAATTTGAATTTTGCTCAAGCTCGGCTCGGCTCGTTAGCTCGTTTCTAAAATACTTTTAAATTATCCGTAAAATGATATTAAATCAAAATATGCCAATTTTAGAAAAAGCTCGATAAGACGAGCAGTTGGCTCGATATCCACCCCTAGCCAAGCCCTTGAAACATGATCGCAATTTTCGGGTATTTGCTAGCTACACATTAATTAATCATATACAACACTTAGTAGTAATGCCACTTGATTTAACACATTCTATTTTTTGTAGTGCCACCAGTAGCAGCCGGGCAACACGTGTGGATACTACGTGTGCCACCATATGAGACTACTCCTCGATTCCACCAAGATCACCAATTCTAAGGTTTGTCAATCTTCCCACATTTATTTCATACATGTCAAGTTTTATATGTGCGCGCGTTGATATTCCTATCGACAAGCTGCGCCCATCTCTACATCTGCATTGAAACAGCCGGACTTTGCAAAAATTCGAGGAGAGTTCATTTGGTTTTTGTGGACTAAAGTCGTAAGATCAGATGGAGAGTTCCACTGCCTAGAATGATTTTTATTGTAATTCTAAGTGCAAATGCAATGTAGATCTTTTGTAATTGTGTATTTGTTAATGGATATTTTATTTCAATTCAATTAATTGATTTGCGAAATGGATGCTTTATGTTTGTGAAATGAAGCGTGTTGTCAATTGGATGTTTTATGTCTGTGAAATGAATTGAGATGTGAAATGTATCTGAAATGAAATCAGATGTGTGAATTGTATATGTTTTATGTCCGTGATTATCGCGCTGCTTGAGAGGGCATGGCTAGCATTTCCGAGGCTAGCCAATAAACGAAATATATTTAGGGTTGAAGGAATATCACGACGGTTTTTGAGTAAAAACTGTCGTGATAGCTGATAATCACGCACGGTTTTACTCAAAACCGTATGTGATGATCGTATCACAAACGGTTTTAACTAAAACCGTGCAGGATTATCAGCTATCACGACGGTTTTACTCAAAACCGCTCGTGATAGTCGATAATCACGACGGTTCAAAACCGCTCGTGATGACCTTTGATTATCACTGACCCATAAATACAGACGGTTCACAAAACCATCTGTGATGACGTTTTCGAACCGTCTGTGATGACCTTTTCTGTAGTAGTGGAAATACCGTTTCATGGTGAAGAAACAGATGGGCACTGTTTCCACCACCTTGGAAACGGCGTGAAACGCACACTGAGAGCGTTTTGTTTCATCTCCTCCTCGTCGCCGGGTCCGGTGCGCCATCTCCTCTCATCTCCCTCCGTCTCCCATAGTTCACATGGCACATTTGATCACAATACATGCCAGAATTAAATGCTGCAGATAGCATATGAAACTGTGCATTGAGAGAGAATGTTTCATTCATCACTCCAAACCTGAAAAGGTGACATGGCAGTCTTGGAAACTGGGACATAAAACCTCCCACTAAGATTGGCCTAATTATTATCTCTAACCACTATATTCAATACTATATAGAGAATAGTAAATAAAGCTGAATATTTATTAGAGTTATAAATAGAATATCACACTAATTTTGCATTGGAATATGAAATACGTTTTATATTTATGGACACGACTATTAAAAAAATACGCCTTATAAACTTGGACGGAGGGAATATATGTTATCGTATTTTTACATGGTTTAGACTTGTAATTGTATAATGTAAAGAGCACTGATATCATTAAATATGCACATAATTCGATCTAATCTTATTAACTACACCAGACTAATCCTAATACAATTGTAATCCCACCATTGTAACTTAGGCCCGTTTGAAATTCTGAATTTTTCCTTGATTCCTGTACGAATTGAACAGTTTCTTGTGAAATTCATGTAAAATCATGCATTCTAAATGAACCTTTATGTGACAAATCAATGGCAAAGACCAGTTTGAGTTGGTTGGTAACCGCATTGCAACACAACGGCAGCTAGGATAGTGCGTGCAATTTGGTCAAGTTTAATTACAAGTAGAATAGGTAGCTGCTCTTTTTAACGAGTTTCTCTTTTTTTTCATGGGATTTATCATTTGTTATTTTTTTTATGGACATTTGTTTTTTTCTCGTCTTTGCCTTTTTTTTTTGTCCGGTGACATGCACATCCGTTCTTTCTTTCCTTCCTCCTATGCGTGGTCATTAGTGGCGCCATCAAGGATTTTTTTTACCATCGACGATTCTACCGTGAGTATTCTTGTCTTACATGATTCTCCATTTTCTCTAATGATTATGGTTTATTAACCAAAATAGGGTCCATCAAATTAAAGAATAGATGTTTTTCTTTTTTCTAAGAATTTCAATCATATTTCTTTTTTCTTAGCAACTGTAAAACACATATCATTGACTTATATAATAATAGGTCTTATACGATTCTCTATTTTATCTAATGGTTGTGGTTTATTAACCAAAATAGGGCCCACTAAATTAAAGAGTGGATGTTTTATTTTTTCTGAGAATTTCAATCATATTTCTCTTTTTCTTAGCAATTATAAAACATATTTCTCTTTTTCTTAGCAATTATAAAACACCTATCATCGACTTTTATCATATAATAATAACTAGTAGAATTTTCCGTGGAATTGCACGGCTAGATATTGCAACATATTAGTGCAGATCTTTTGTATCTGGATTAACATGAAAATTTCTAGGAATTTTTTTAATAGAATTATTGTGAGATTTTTTAGATCTTCAAAGTAAAGAAGATACTTTGAATATCGTTGGTTATTTGTAGATAGATGCATTAATTGCAAGCGTCCTCTCTATCACTGTGAATATTTAAGAACGTACGTACGTGCTTGCTGTGCAGGATTCTAACGATTGTGGCAGCGGTGATGTTCATCCGCGGCGCATTGGAGAGCTCAGATAAGGAGGAACCGCCGATATCTAAAACCCCGACGTGATACACATGCAGGGACTCTGAGACGATCGGGCTGCTCGCGACGGCATCCCTCTCCTCTCACATCGCCGTCGTGTTCGGGGTCGCTTCTTAGGTCTTGCTTGAGACGGCTCCGGCGCCGCACGGCCAGGAGATTGCCAGTACGGGGCAGCAAAGCCAGCTTCCACCTCCACCACCAACTGGTGCACATCAGGAAGCAGAGCACATCTCTCTGGCCGCCGCAGTTTGAAGACGGCAAGCGATACATTTTGTATTTGTACTGGGATTAGTTAACTGGATGTGTTCAGTACTTGCTGTACTAAGTACTTGTTAATTGTTCTCCATGTAAGTCGTGCTGAAAGTGTATACTTATGCTCGTGTCTAGTGAGAATTTAGGGCATGTTTGGCATTGTTTGTCGTGTCAATGAGGCCTGCTTTGCTTTGAAAGTGTATACTTATGCTCGTGTCTAGTGAGAATTTAGGGCATGTTTGGCATTGTTTGTCGTGTCAATGAGGCCTGCTTTGCTTCCACTAGGAGCCGCTTGAAAAGCTAGGTGTATTGCCGCAGAAATTCCCTCAGGGATTTCATTGATTTATATGGCACATGTACAAGGAGGTTGTAACAACCAAGCTTATAAGAAGAGATTACAAGAGATAAACATCCGAGAGACAGAGTAAAGAAGAGACCAACAAGAAGAAGATATCTACTGTAGCCGGAACCGAAAACTGATACTGAAAACTAACTCACGGCCTCATCTCTATACAACTCAAAACTTATCTCTTGTTTAACATTCCCCCACAATCTCAACTGGTGGCTACTAGATTGAGATTGCGACACAAACGATCAAAGGATTGTTGTGGCAACGGCTTGGTGAAAATATCTGCTACTTGATCAGTTGAATTGATGAACCTGACATCTAGCATTTTCGGTGCAACTAGTTCTCTAACAAAGTGAAAACCCACTTCAATGTGCTTTGTAAAAGTATGAAAAACTGGATTTGCAGTCAAGTATGTCGCACCGAGATTGTCACACCATAGAACCGGAGGCCTTGACTGAAATACTCCTTACTCCCTGAATAGCTCACCTCAGCTGTCGCATTAGCCAGTGATTTATATTCTGCTTTGGTGCTTGATCGAGCTATGGTAGGTTGTTTCTTTGAGCTCCAGGAGACCAAATTGGGTCCAAGAAAGACTGAAAAGCTATTAGTTGAGCGTCGATTGTCTGGGCAACCCACCCAGTCTGCGTCTGAAAATACTGACAACAGAAAAGAGTTTGTTCTCTGAACAAGAAGTCCTCTGCTGTAAATTCCCTTGACATACCAGAGTATACGCTTTACAGCTGCCCAATGAACATTTATAGGAGCATGTAAAAACTGACATACTCGATTAACAGCAAAGGATATATCAGCTCTTGTCAAAGTCAGGTACTGCAGTGCTCCCACTGTGCTTCTGTACAGGAAAATTTTAGACTCAGACAACTGCTTCCCGAAGGACTTTGACATCTTCTCTGAACTTGACATGGGCGTTGACATAGGCTTACAATTCTTCATGTTAACTTGTGTCAGCAAGTCTGAGATATATTTGCATTGTGTTAGCACGATCCGCTTTTGAACTTTGTGTACTTCAACACCAAGAAAATAGCTCAGATTTCCCAAATCCTTAATAGCAAAGTCAGCAGCTAATTTCTGTAGCAATCTTGCTGTAGCTTTTGTTCAAGAGCTAGCTATGATCATATCATCTACATATACTAGCTTGTATATAACAATTCCTGACTTATTGAACACAAAAAGGGATGTATCTGACTTTGAGGGAACAAAACTTAGAGTTTGTAATTTTGTATTTAACCTGGAGTGCCAAGCTCTTGGTGCTTGTTTCAGTCCATAAAGTGCTCTCCGTTGCTTGCACACATAATCTGGATGGCTTGAATCTTGAAAACCAGAATGGCGCATGTATACTTCCTCTTCCAAGTTTTCATGTAAGAAAGTATTCTCAACATCTATTTGCCTCAAACTCCACCCCCTGGCAAAGGCAATGGAGAGCACAGTTCGCACTGCTGTCGGTTTGACAACTGGGCTAAATGTGTTGAGGTAGTCGATGCCATGCCATCAACTGAAGCCCTTAGCCACAAGATGCGCTTTGTAGTGATCAATGGAACAATCTGGTTTTTGTTTCACTTTAAATATCCATTTACAATCCACAATATTCTGACCTAGCTGATACAGGCGCCATGTTGAATTCTTTTGCAATGCTTTGAACTCAATTTCCATGGCATTCTTCCAACACGGTTCTTTCAGAGCTTGAACGTGTGACATAGGCTCAGTAAGAAAGTCTCAGCTATTAAGTGGGTATTTTATTGTACCATCTGTATATTGCTTTGGCTTGTGCATGCTGTCTCTCACTGCGTCTACATAGGATGACGCTGCACAGCAACAACAGGTTGAAGACTCTGTTCACCTTCAGCAGAACCAGCACCACCTGAAAAACTCTGCTCAGTACCGACAGAACCTAACAAGAGGTCAACACTGAAGGAGAACGGGTAGGCTACGCTAGCTACAACATTTGATTTTCTACCGCGTTCAACCAGAAAACATGCGTGTAAAGGAGTCATGGATAATTACCACTAGATGCGCTGCGCAGCGGAAAAAGAGTTGGAGCAGTCCGGTCCAACGTAGATACGCGTTGATGAAGCAGTCGATCGTTTCACGAACTGAATGTCTCCTCCTCGCGTCCTAGCAATAGCCTTGCGCTTCTCGCCGATTAGCACAGCAGCAACAACAGCGGCGCCTCCACGGAGTCCACACGTTCGGGATGGAACGCCGTGCGCTGGTGTGCTAGCACCGTGTGCCCGGCTAGGGTTTCGGGATACGGCCGAGGGGAGGTCGCGGCTAGGGTCTTCAGCACAATAGTCTATATAACCTGCAGCCCCGCCTCCACATATTTATAGAGCATGCTAATGGGCTTCCACGTTGTAGGCCCATTAGAACCCTAATCTCATATGGATCAATATCCCTTTTGGCCTATAAAACCGAATTGTTTATGATTACCTCTTGGGCACATCACTAACAATCTCCCACTTGCACTAGAGACAATCATATAGGCAAGCTTTCCAATTCCAACCCCTTAAGTGTGTGACCCGTTAGGTTCATATGTAGACAGCCATAACCCGAAAACCCTTTTAAAGCCATAAGTCAATAGTGGCACCTAGCAGGGCATATTGACTCCTGAATACACATAAAGATCATATCGGCTAAACCTTGATATACACACACTTGGATCCCTTTGCCACATGATACCAATCGAACTTAAGGCGATATTCGTGCCACCCTTGTGATAGCTCAACCATTCACTCGATCTTGTGGTGGATTACAACTCATGACTAACCATTTAGTCACATTGTGATTAACTCTTTAATCACCTTGGCATGGCCATGCACTTCCCTAATCCAACCACATCGAGGGGTCCAGAGATATCTCTCCGGTTATGTAGGAGGGGCAAATTCCATCTTAATCCGCTCACATCCCATTCCATGTTTCATGATACACCTGAAGACCACTTTTACAGCTACCCAGTTACGGAGTAGTGTTTGGCAGCCCCAAAGCGCACCACTACACATAGTGAGAAACAATGGCGATTTCAGGCCGAAGGATCCAGTAGGTATACCACTCGAGATCGCTTGATGGCACATATTAACATAACAATCCCAGCAACGTCTCGGAGTGGGTCAATCCAACACCATGTTCTCTAACTGAGAGACCATGTGGAGGTATCCCCATGTTGGTGATGAGTAATTGACGGTTGATTTAGTGAGGTTGAGTTTGTTTTGGGTATTCTAGGGTTGAGTACCTTTACTTGTGCTATTATGGATTATGCTGTTTCGTGCGGTGCTATGTGACAATTTGCTTGTCTGTGTGACTGCAGGACTTCGGAGCTAGGTCATGGCGAGGCGAGGAGGACCGGGACTAGGCACAGGAGGTGTTGAGGTTCAAACGGTCGAGGTTGCCGAAGATAATCGAGGCTGGTGAGGTGGTTGCGAGTCGGGAGACAAGGAACCGGAGCGGGAGCTATCGGTGACGAACATGGCGGGCGACGACGAGAGAACCGGGACTAGGCTCAGGGTGGAGTCGGAGGTCCAGACGGTTTGGAGGTCGGTTGCGGTCGTGGGCGACGGAGCGGACCGGACTAGACTCAGGGAGGAGTCGAGGTCCAGTCGGTCAAAGGCGCCGATTGCGGGAAGCTTCCGGGAAGGTGCTTGAGGGGCAAAATAGTATTTTGACTCAAGCAATGGAGGTGGAGGCAGATTTCCCACCAAAAATCTGGTTTGACCCACTTTCCTCATTTGTGGTGTGAGGTTTGAGTGGGTGGAGTATGCCACTTCTTGAATTCCCCTTTTGGTATGAGTACTGGGGGTTAAAAGGAGAGGCAAGGCAGCAATGTTTGTGCATCCATTCAGGCTAGAGAGCTCTTTCTTGTGTAGCTACTCCAGTGGTGTGGAGTGAGTTCTGAGAGAACAGCCTGTGTGTTTATGGCTTGATTTCCAGGGTGTGGATCTTCAAGCATGTAGTGATTTTCTTGTATTAATCATGTATGGGGATGTAGTTCACCTACTTGTAATCATTCATCTCCATTCCAATGAATCCATTTGAGTTTTATCCCGTTCCAGCTCATTTTCAGTGTTTCTGATGCTCTCTGCACATTTTCTTCATTTTGAGTTTTGAGCTGATTCTTTGAGCAAGGGGTAGCAAAATGGATTACTCTATGATGGGATGATGTTCTTAGACCTTTTGGTCAGCTTGTTTCCTAGAGTTCAATGGAAGAAATCAAAGATTCCATTTTGCTCTCTCCTCTGTTTATTCCTATAGCTAGGGTTTGCATGCAGGGGATGATGGAGTCTTTTGATTCCCTTCATGATATGGCTTGAGATTTGGGCTTTAAAGCCCTGTGTTCATTGCTAAACAAATTGCAAAAGTTCTTAAGCAAAGGATGAATAAGCTATGAGAAATCTGAAAATTACCATCTTCATTTACTCAATTTTCAGATTTGAGCACAAAACTTGATTCCTTGCTTTTGGGTTGATTTCATTTGGTTCTTGAGATCTCAATGCTATTTGGATAATGTCCTAGACCTTTTGGCTTGAGGAGAAAAGAAGAAGAATCTCAAATTCCTTGATTTAAGTAAAAATCTGTGTTTACTGAAAATCTGCAGGATGCTGCTCCCGACGGGCGGTTAGACCAGCCGGGCTAGGGCGGTCAGACCGGCCTGCCCTGAGTGGCTCTCTGATTTCAGTTTCCTTTTGGGCTTATTTGCTTTGATGCCTTTCTTGCTTATGCTCTGTTATTCCATATTATTTTTCTCTGTTTGGTTTGTGCTTACAGTAAACATGAGTAATTCTTTTCATAGCTTGTCATAGCTATTGGAGAGAAACTTGTGGTGGATACTTTGAGGGGTTGTTTTTAAAAGAGGCACCATTCACCCCCCCTCTGTTGCCATTCCGATCCTTCACTCACATGTGTCCACATTATTGATTTGATATTCCTATATCCATGATCCGTGAAACATGATCATCAATCAATACATGTGCTAGTCCATAAATCATTGTTGTCCCACGTAATGACATAAGACTAGGGATCTTTAGAATAACATTAAATAAAACAAAGAGTTTCACGAACAAGTCACATACTTGCCAATCAATGCATACAATCATTATTCAAGGAACCAAACACATTATTCAAAATTTCATAAACATAGACTTGATGCAATTATCTCCCACTCACACTAGAGTCAATCATGTAAGTATCTAATACCCATTGCACTCGTGTGTGCCTCATGTTTTGGTTGTGGGAGAGGCTTCGTCAATGGATCAGCAACATTCAAATCCGTGTGCACCTTGCAAATCTTCACTTCACCTCTATCAATGATCTCACGGATAAGGTGATAGCGCCGAAGTATATGTTTGGACTTTTGGTGTGACCTAGGCTCCTTTGCTTGCGCAATGGCTCCACTATTATCACAATTGGGAAGCATGATCGGCTCCCTCTTGTACCTCACTGCCTCAAGACCGGACATACATTTTTCTGTGTGTCTTTGTGCTCGGTTTCAGGCTTCTCCTCGCGTATCTCACCGCCAGGCGGTGAAACGCATTCTTCAGTACCTTCGAGCTACCATTGACTGTGGTATCTGGTACTCTTCCTCTTCCTGTCTTTCCCTCAAAGCCTTCTCGGACGTAGACTTTGCCGGCTGTAGGATAGATAGGAAGAGCACTTCTGGCACCTTCCAATTCATTGGCACTTCTCTTGTCTCTTGGTCCTGTAGGAAGCAGTCCGGAGTTGCACAGTCCACCGCAGAGGCCGAGTACGTTGCCACAGCCAGTTGCTGCAGCCAGGTACTTTGGATGGTTTCGACCCTGCGGGACTTTGGGTTAGTTATAGACAGTGTTCCACTCTTTGTGACAATACTAGTGCTATTAACATTGCTAAGAACCCAGTGTAGCATTCCCGGACCAAGCACATTGATATTCGCTATCACTTCCTTAGAGACCATGGGGAGAAGGGTGATATAGTGCTCCAGTTTGTGGAGAGTGACCACCAGTTGGCTGATATCTTTACCATGCCTTGGATAGCTCTAGGTGTTCAACCTTGCGGGGAGAGCTTGGAGTGGTTTGTCCTTATGGACTGTAGTGAGGGGGAGTTTCTGTGCTTTACTGCTTTATCTTGTATATTATGCTCCTGTTCTCATTTTTGTTGCATTGCATTCGGGATGCATTGGGTTAGTCCTCTCAGCATAGATTAGAGTGTTTCTCTTGTCTAGTAGCTTAGATTTCTTCCTCTCATCTTGTGATCTAGGATGCTGCTTATTAGCTATCTCTCTTCTCATTAGGTTGAGCTCACTCACTTTTTATAGGTTCTAGCAAGGGTCGGGCCACCCTTGGGTAGACAGGGACGTGTTTGCTCCTTAGTGAGTTAGATGGACAGTTGATAGTCCTAGTGTCATTTGGGGTAGATGAGAGTCAGTCTGAGCCATAGCATCCTCTATATCTTTTCTATGCTTTAAGGACTGCCTTTTTCTGATTTATTTGCCAGCTTCTCAGTTTATAGCTTTGGTTCAGGGGGAGTTCATTTGGAAGCTTCTGGAGCTTAATATTGCCTTAACTCGACTTGAACTAAAAGTGCATCTAATGTTGAGGAGAAGTTGGATTTTCTGCATTTCAGCATTGTAATATATTTGCATGGAGCCTTGACTATTATCCTTAGTTGACATGTTTTCTATGATTTACATCATGCCATGATTTGTGCTTCATTGCTAGATTTATCATGACTTTACATGTGTCGTCAAGCCTTTGCCATAATGAGTTAATTAAAATTGCACAACTTGAATTAAGACATGTCTTGTTACTTCTTGAGACTAGTCTATCTTTAGTTATCCTCTTATGATTTATGCCATGTCAAATAGGCTAAGTTGAGTTTTGAATCTCTAATTGAGCCTTAGATTGAGCTGTTAGGTTCTTGATAAATCATGAGTTAGTACAAACTGTTTAAAAAGCAAAAGACCCCTTTTTATGTGCAAAAAAACTGATCTCACCAATTCTTTCTCATGAGACTGCTTGCCATTGCACTTGGCATGAACTCAGGGGGAGTTTTGGATGACCAAGATCATCTCCTTAAGCTTCTTGCTTGGAATGGTCGCATAAGGCTTGAGATCTAGCACATGACAAAAGTTTTGGTTGGAAACAACCATGAGTTTCAAAGAAAAATGTCAATTGTGCTAAACTTGCTTAAATATCTAAAGAATCAAGTACTTGTACAAATGGTTCAGTCATGAACTTGTAGCACTCTTAAATAGCTCAATTCTAGCTTCTTGGTTCCACTTAGATTATTGACATGGCTTGCATCATTTTTGGATACCTTGAGCTAGACTTTGATCTTGAATGGCATGACATGTTAAGTAATTCATCTAATATTCAGATTCATACTTATGTGGCTTGGCTTGATTATGCATATTTCGTTATGATCTTGATAGCATCATATGTGTTATGGCTTGGTGTAATACTTCATGGTCATTTCGGATAATCTTCATGGCTCTAATTGCTTAGCATTGAATAAAATTCAGCCACATATGCTTTATTTTCTTCCGAGTAACTTGATGACTTTATTGCCAAAAAGGGGAAGAATAGTTGGAGAAAAAACCATTTTGGGAGCTTTGGGAGCCTTGAGAAAAAATTGCTCTTTCTTTTGCTCCTTGTGTCATCATGATCATTAGCTTCATTTTCTTCCTTTGGACCATGTGTGACCTCTAAACAAACTCAATTCTTATGCTTATTCGGTGTTTGTCAATATACTCATCAAGGGGAGATTGAGAGACCATGTGGAGGTATCCCAATGTTGGTGATGAGTAATTGACGGTTGGTTTAGTGAGGTTGAGTTTGTTTTAGGTATTCTAGGGTTGAGTACCTTTACTTGTGCTATTATGGATTATGCTGTTTCGTGCGGTGTTGTGTGACGATTTGCTTGTCTGTGTGACTGCAGGCTTCGGAGCTAGGTCATGGTGAGGCGAGGAGGACCGGGACAAGGCACAGGAGGTGTTGAGGTCCAGACGGTCGAGGATGCCGAAGATGATCAAGGCTGGTAAGGTGGTTGCGAGTCGGGAGACGAGGAACCGGAGCGGGAGCTACTGGTGACGAACACGACGGGCGACGACGAGAGAACCGGGAATAGGCTCAGGGTGGAGTTGGAGGTCCAGACGATTTGGAGGTCGGTTGCGGTCGTGGGCGACGGAGCGGACCGGACTAGACTCAGGGAGGAGTCGAGGTCCAGTCGGTCAAAGGCGCCGGTTGCGGGAAGCTTCCGGGAAGGTGCTTGAGGGGCAAAATGGTATTTTGACTCAAGCAATGGTGGTGGAGGCAGATTTCCCTCCAAAAATCTGGTTTGACCCACTTTCCTCATTTGTGGTGTGAGGTTTGAGTGGGTGGAGTATGCCTCTTCTTGAATTCCCCTTTTTGTATGAGTATTGGGGGTTAAAAGGAGAGGCAAGGCAGTAGTGTTTGTGCATCCATTCAGGCTAGGGAGCTCTTTCTTGTGTAGCTATTCCAGTGGTGTGGAGTGAGTTCTGAGAGAACAGCCTGTGTGTATGGCTTGATTTCTAAGGTGTGGATCTTCAAGCATGTTGTGATTTTCTTGTATTAATTATGTATGGGGACGTAGTTCACCTACTTGTAATCATTCATCTCCATTCCAATGAATCCATTTGAGTTTTCTCCCGTTCCAGTTCATTTTCAGTGTTTCTGATGCTCTCTGCACATTTTCTTCATTTTGAGTTTTGAGCTGATTCTTTGAGCAAGGAGTAGCAAAATGGATTGCTCTGTGATGGGATGATGTTCTTAGACCTTTTGGTCAGGTTGTTCCCTAGAGTTCAATGGAAGAAATCAAAGATTCCATTTTGCTCTCTCCTCTGTTTATTCCTATAGCTAGGGTTTGCATGCAGGGGATGATGGAGTCTTTTAATTCCCTTCATGATATGGCTTGAGATTTGGGCTTTAAAGCCCTGTGTTCATTGCTAAACAAATTGCAAAAGTTCTTAAGCAAAGGATGAATAAGCTATGAGAAATCTGAAAATTACCATCTTCATTTACTCAATTTTCAGATTTGAGCATAAAACTTGATTCCTTGCTTTTGGGTTGATTTCATTTGGTTCTTGAGATCTCAATGCTATTTGGATCATGTCCTAGACCTTTTGGCTTGAGGAGAAAAGAAGAAGAACATCAAATTCCTTGATTTAAGTAAAAATCTGTGTTTACTGGAAATCTGCAGGCTGCTGCTCCTGAGGGGCGGTCAAACCGGCTGGGCTAGGGCGAGCAGACCGGCCACTAGCCGGCGGTCAGACCGGCCGGGCTAGGGCGGTCAGACCGGCCTGCCCTGAGTGGCTCTCTGATTTCAATTTCCTTTTGGGCTTATTTGCTTTGATGCCTTTCTTGCTTATGCTCTGTTATTCCATATTATTTTTCTTTGTTTGGTTTGTGCTTACAGTAAACATGAGTGATTCTTTTCATAGCTTCTCATAGCTATTGGAGAGAAACTTGTGGTGGATACTTTGAGGGGTTGTTTTTAAAAGAGGCACCATTCACCCCCCCCCTCTATTGCCATTCCGATCCTTCACTAACATGTGTCCACATTATTGATTTGATATTCCTATATCCATGATCCGTGAAAATGATCATCAATCAATACATGTGCTAGTCCATAAATCATTGTTGTCCCACGTAATGACATAAGACTAGGGATCTTTAGAATAACATTAAATAAAACAAAGAGTTTCACGAACAAGTCACATACTTGCCAATCAATGCATACAATCATTATTCAAGGAACCAAATAACACATTATTGAAAATTTCATAAACATAGACTTGATGCAATTATCTCCCACTCACACTAGAGTCAATCATGTAAATATCTAATACCCATTGCACTCATGTGTGCCTCATGTTTTGGTTGTGGGAGAGGCTTCGTCAACGGATCAGCAACATTCAAATCCGTGTGCACCTTATAAATCTTCACGTCACCTCTATCAATGATCTCACGGATAAGGTGATAGCGCCGAAGTATATGTTTGGACTTTTGGTGTGACCTAGGCTCCTTTGCTTGCGCAATGGCTCCACTATTATCACAATAGAGATCCACTGGACTGGACACAGTAGGGATCACACCCAACTCAAAAACAAATTTACTGATCAAAACAGCTTCCTTTGCAGCTTCAGAATCTGCAATATACTCGACCTCAGTTGTTGAATCAGCTACCGTCTCTTGCTTGCAACTTTTCCAGCTCACTGCCCTTCTATTGAGGCAGAACACAAAACCGGACTGTGATCTACTATCATCTTTATCAGTTTGGAAACTAGCATCAGTGTAACCTTTTACAACGAGCTCTTCTTCACCTGCAAAAATAAGGAACATATTCTTAGTCCTTCTAAAGTACTTAAGAATATTCTTTACAGCCACCCAGTGAGCTAGACCGGGGCTAGATTGATACCGCCGTAACACTTAAAGCATATGAAACATCCGGCGCATAAAGCATAGCATACATGATGGATCCGATGGCTGAGGCATACGGAATCACACTCATCTTCTTTTGCTCATCAAGTGTTGAAGCACACTGAGTCTTGCTAAGACTAATGCCATGTGACATAGGCAAGAAACCTTTCTTGGAATCTTGCATATTGAACCGTTTCAATACCTTGACAATGTATGTACTTTGGCTTAATCCAATTAGCCTCTTCGATCTATCTCTATAGATCTTTATGCCCAAAATGTAAGCTGCCTCTCCGAGATCTTTCATTGAGAAACTTTTTCTCAAAGAAGACTTCACAGCTTCTAGCATTGGAATATCATTTCCGATCAATAATATGTCATCTACATACAAGACCAGAAAAACAAGTGCGCTCCCACTAGCCTTCTTGTAAACACAAGGCTCTTCTTCATTCTTGATGAAGCCAAACCCTTTGACTACTTCATCAAAACGAAGATTCCAACTCCGAGATGCTTGCTTCAATCCATAAATGGACTTCTGAAGCTTGCATATTCTCCTAGCATTTTTTGGATCAACAAAACCCTCAGGCTGTGTCATGTACACATCCTCGCTTAGGTTTCCATTTATGAAAGCCGTTTTGACATCTATCTGCCAAATCTCGTAGTCGAAATAGGCAGCAATCGCTAGGAGGATCCGAATAGACTTTAGCATAGCGACGGGCGAAAATGTTTCATCATAATCAACACCTTGAATTTACTTGAAACCTTTCGCCACCAATCATGCCTTATAGATGTGAACATTTCCATTCATATCTATCTTTTTCTTAAAAACCCATTTACACTCAATAGTTTTTACACCATCATGTGGATCCACGAAGTTCCAAACTTGATTATCATGCATGGATTCTATTTCGGACCTCATGGCTCCAACCATTTTTCAGAGTCTAGTCCCATCATTGCTTCCGTGTAGCTCTTAGGCTCATCATTGTCCAACAACAATATGTCGCGTTGTCCCGTGGTTAGGAGCGTGAACTTTTCAGTTGCACGACGTGCCCTTGTAGACCTACGTGGGGGCGGTGCCTCCATAACCGGTTGTACAACATCTTGTACATCCTGTTGAGGTTCAATAGGAGCTGAAACATTTGCAGGTGTTTCCCGAATTTCTTCAAGCTGCACCTTGCTCCCACTAACACCCTTTGAAAGAAACTCTTTTCCAAAAGACACTGCCCGAGCGACAAACACTTTGCCTTCTTCCCGATTGTAAAAATAATATCCTTTGGTTTCCCTAGGATACCCAACAAATAAGCATTTATAAGATTTAGGATGGAGCTTATCAGACGTCAAACGTTTCACATAAGTCTCACAACCCCATATCTTAAGGAAAGACAATCCAGGACGTTTCCTGGTCCATTTCTCGTATGGTGTCTATTCCACTGATTTAGATGGGACTCTGTTTAGTGTAAACGCAGCAGTTTCTAGAGCATATCCCCAGAAGGACAATGAAGATCAGATTGGCTCATCATAGACCGAACCATGTCTAACAAGGTCTGGTTCCTCCGCTCGATACCCGCTCCACCGAGGCGTGCAAAGTGAGTCACCGTGGAACAATTCCACACTGTTTTAGATGTTCACCAAATTCATGGCTCAAATATTCACCTCCACGATCGGATCACAGAATTTTATTTATCTTGCCTAGCTGATTTTGTACTTCATTTTGAAATTTTTTGAACTTTTCAAACGATTCAGACTTGTGCCTCATTAAGTAGATGTATCCACATCTACTAAAGTCATCGGTAAAAGTAATGAAATATTGAAAACCACCTCTGGCTACTGAGCTCATTGGTCCACATACATCGGTATGTACAAGTCCCAACAAGTCACTTGCCCTCTCACTATGACAGGTGAAAGGCGCCTTTGTCATCTTGCCAAGTAAACAAGACTCGCATGTCTCAAATGATTCAAAATCAAATGAGTTGAGTAGACCATCTTTGTGGAGCTTCTCTATGCGTTTCTCATTTATATGACCTAAGCGACAACGCTAAATAAAAGCGGGATTCAAATCATTAGGCCGCAGCCTCTTTGCATTAATATTATAGACAGGTTTATCCTCAAGATCAAGAACATATAACCCATTTATCAATGGACAATGTGCATAGAGTATATCATTCAAATAAATAGAACAACGTTTGTTCTTTATTACGAACTCATAACCACCATCTTCCTCCAAACATGAAGAAGAGATGATGTTCTTACTCAATGCTGGAATGTAATAACAATTATTTAATTCTAAAACTAATCCTGAAGGTAATGACAAGTGATAAGTGCCGACAGCCAGTACAGCAACCTTTGCTCCATTGCCGACACGCACGTCCAACTCGTCTCTCGCAAAACTTCTAGTCCTTCTTAGACTCTATAACGATTTGCAAGTATGAATCATCGATCCGGTATCAAATACCCAAGATTCACCAGAAGAAATTGCAAGTTTAATTTCTATAACATTTATACCGCGCGTAAGTCTCGCTTCCTTCTTCTTTTCAGATCCTCCAAGTATTTCTTACAATTCCTAGACCAATGCCCCTTGACATGGCAGTGGTAGCATTCATCATCAGGAGAAGGGCCAGATTTGACCTTCCCATTTGGCTTTGGCTTAGAGCTAGGGTGCTCATTAGAATCCTTTCCTTTGCCTTTGCCTTTGCCTTTGGGCGTCCAACGCTTCCTCTTTTTATTCTCCTTCTGAACCATCATCACATGATTGGTGTTTTTCTTAATGCTTTCCTCTGCTGTCTTAAGCATCCCATGCAATTCAGTCAATGATTTCTCCATGCTACTCATATGAAAGTTCATAATGAACTGCTCATAGCTCATAGGGAGAGATAGGAGAACAACATCCGTAGCCAGATCAGGATTAAGGGGAGAACCAAGCTTCTCCAAGCTCTCAATGTAACCAATCATCTTGATCACATGAGGACTGACTGGACTACCTTCCGCCAGCTTGCATGCAAACAAGGACTTGGAAATGTTAAACCTCTCGATCCTAGCTTGGTTCTCAAACATGTCACACAGTCCTTCAATCATAGTGTGAGCATCTGCATTCTCATAATGCTTCTAAAGCTCAGAGGACATTGTAGCAAGCATGAGACAGCTAACGTCGAGTGAATCATTGCAGTGCTTCTCATAAGCTTTGCGGGTGGCAACATTTGCACCCTCAGGGAGTTCATCGGGGTAGGGTTGCTCAAGAACGTATTCCGTTTTTTCTTGTCTGAGAACAATTCTCAGGTTGTGGTACCAATCAATAAAATTCGTTCCATTAAGTTTTTCTTTCTCAAGAACAGATTGCAAGTTAAAACCGGAATTGTTACTAGAAGTAGCCATGATCTACAACAGAAAATAAACAAGCAAAGTTCAGCACTATGTTCATGTTTGATCTTCCATTAAAGAATTTAACAAAAGACACTCCCACTATATGTTTTGTAATCGTCTTCCCTCTAACGACATATAGTGGTCAAGATCCATGTTCATCTAAGTTCTAGTGAGCTTTGGCATCACCGCTAGAAACCTAGTGACGTAGGTAAGCAACGCTTGCTTGGTTCGGCTGTGACTCTCTGCACTATTGTTTTCCTGCTACTTGAGTTTCCTTTTGGTCTATAGCATTTCGGCCAAGGAAATTTCTGCATGCCAATGACTAAAGATTGCATGTTCTTCGGCCATTTTGAGTCCTTGTTTTTGGCATTTTAGTTGTTTAAAAGAAGCAGCAATTCATTGTCTCAGTACTTGCTGTTGGCAGTAAACAACAGTCCTAGTTGCAGCTGTTTCTTTGTGCTGTTCGGTTGGAGCATTTTGATGCCAGTTTTTGGTACTATTTTCAGTATTCTGTTGCTGCTTTTAGTTCCTTCTTTGCAGTAGGTTTAGCCTCCCTTTTTGCCTTTAATTTTCTGCAGTAGAGACTACTTTTCAGCAGCTAGTTTGTCCAGTTAGCTTGCAGAATTTTTGTGAGCTTTTGGTTGCCTTCTTTTAGTGCTTTTGGCCAGCAAAATTTGTGGGGTAGCAGCTCTGGTTTTCAGCAGCTTGCATTTTTTTGGTCAATTTGGTAGCTCTTCTCTGCAGTCTTGTGTAGCTCTTGTTCCAGTGTTTGTTTTTAGTCTATTTCCTCTTCTCAGTTATTTTCCTTGCCGATTAATCTCTTGTGAGGTCTTAGTGTTTTTTTTAAAAAAAAGGTCTTCCGCTCCAGTCTTTTGTTTCATATTTTATCGAGCTCTCAAATTTCTTGCTTCATAGCTTTTTAGCTAACGGAGAGGAAATTTCGTGTGGATACTTGTGGGGGCGTTATTTTAAAAAAAAACTCGACATTCACCCCCCCTCTGTCGCTGTTTCCGATCCAACAGATGCAAACCATGTCAATAAGCTAAGCGGAACCAAGAAGCTAGTATTGAGTCAAATTAGAGTGCTACAAGTTCTAGGATGAGACATTTGTTTAAGTACTTGTAACCTTTGTAATTTCAGCAAATTGAGCACATTTGACAAGTTTCTCTTTAGAAATCTCATGATTGTTGCCAACCAGATTTTTATTTTTATTATGTGCTAGATCTCAAGCCTTATGCGACCACTCCAAGCAAGAAGCTTAAGAAGATGATCTTGGTCATCCAAAACTCCCCCTGAGTTCATGCCGAGTGCAATGACAAGCAGTCTCATGAGAAAGAATTGGTGAGATCAGTTTTTTTCGCACAAAAGAGATCTTTTTGCCTACTTAAATGATAGTACTAACTCATGTTTCATCAAGAAACTAGCATAGCTCAATCTAAAGCTCAATAAAGATTCAAGACTCAACTCAGTCTATTTGACATGGCATGAATCATAAAAAGATAACTAAAGAGAGACTAGTCTCGAGAACTAACATGACACATTTCAATTCAAGTTGAGCAATTTTAATTAACTCATCATGGCAAAAGCTAGTCTACACATATGAAGTCATGATAAATCTAGCAAGTAAGTACAAGTCATGGCAAGATGTAAAGCATTGTAAACATGTCATAAATGGATAATAATCAAGGCTCCATGTAGTTATATTACAATGCAGAATGCAAGAAAATCCAGCTCCCCCTCAACATGGGATGCAACTTTTAGTTCAAGTTGAGTTATGTCAATATTAAGCTCCAGAAGCTCCCAAATGAACTCCCCCTGAACCAAAGCAATAAAATCGAGAAGCTGGCAAGGAAAATCCAAAAAGGGCAGTCCTTAAAGCATAGATAAGATATAGAGGAAACTAAGGCTCAGACTGACTCTCATTTACCCCATATGACTCTAGGACTATCAACTGATCATCTACCTCACTAAGGAGCAAACACGTACCCCGTCTACCCGAGGGTGGCCCAACCCTCGCTAGAACCTATAAGAAGTGAGTGAGCTCAACCTAGTGAGAAGAGGAACAGCTAATAAGCAGCATCCTAGAATTATAAGATGAGAGCAAAAAGTCTAAACAACTAGACGATAGAAGCACTCTAACCTATGCTAGAAGGACAAAACCCAATGCACCCATATGTAGTGCAGCAGAAAAGAGTAAGAGCATAATCAATATAATAAAGCAGTAAAGCACAAAGCTCCCCCTCACAACAGTCCATAAGGACAAACCACCCCAAGCTCTCCCCGCAAGGCTGAAAACATAGAGCTATCCAAAGGCTTGGTAAATATATTAGCCAACTGGTGGTCACTCTCCACAAACTGGAGCACGATGTCACCCTTCTCCACATGGTCTCGAAGGAAGTGATATCTGATATCAATATGCTTGGTCCGAGAATGCTGCACTGGGTTCTTAGCAATGTTAATCGCAGAAGTGTTGTCACAAAAGAGTGGAACACTGTCAATAACTAACCCAAAGTCCCGCATGGTCGAGACCATCCAGAGCACCTGGCTACAGCAACTGGCTGCAGCGACGTACTCGACCTCTGCGGTGGACTGTGCAACACCGGACCGCTTCCTCGAGGACCAGGAAACAAGAGAAGTGCCAATGAATTGGCAGGTGCCCGAAGTGCTCTTCCTATCTATCCTACAACGACACATGGGGTCACAACCACATGGTCTCTCAAAACTATTACAACTAATAGCTAGCAAATGAATTACATGAGGAGCGCAAGCATCACAAGTCGACACGCAGGTCGTTATACAATTAAAGAACAGCCTCAACCCAACTGTGATTGATACGACACACAGGCCACCAAAACACACATGCATCACATATACATCTATGCCATACCATTCACATCATTCCCTGCAAAAACAAGTTAAGCGTAGACGCATTCTACCGCCCTGACATGAACTTTGTGTACTTCAACACCAAGAAAATAGCTCAGATTTCCCAAATCCTTAATAGCAAAGTCAACAGCTAATTTCTATCGAAGCGTCTCAGGAGGTCACGAGTGTACTTGCCTTGATGCAAGAAGGTACCTTCCCGAGTCTGCTTGATCTGGAAGCCAAGGAAGAAGGTCAACTCGCCCATCATACTCATCTCAAACTCAGTGCTCATGACATCCGAGAACTGTGAAACAAGAGTATGGGAAGAGCCGCCAAAGATGATGTCATCCACATAAATCTGGACGAGCAGAAGATTAGTGCCATGCCGGCGAAGGAACAAGGTCTTGTCTACTTTACCTATCTCAAACCCATGACTCAACAAGTAGGACTTAAGCCTCTCATACCAAGTTCTAGGGGCCTGCTTAAGTCCATACAATGCTTTGGAAAGCTTGTAGACATGGTTTGGGTATTTGGGGTTCTCGAAACCTGGAGACTGTCTCACATAGACTTCTTCCTCAATGAAACCATTAAGGAAGGCACTCTTGACATCCATCTGGTAAAGCTTGAAACCCTTAGAAGCTGCAAAGGCAAGCAGGATTCTAATGGCCTCAAGTCTATCTACAGGGGCAAAGGTCTCCTCAAAATCTAGACCCTCAACCTGAGAAAAGCCCTGAGCTACCAGTCTAGCCTTGTTTCGAATGACTACCCCATCCTCACTCTGCTTGTTCTTGAACATCCACTTAGTCCCAATGATATTGTGACCTTGAGGGGGCTCAACAAGCGATCAGACCTTGTTTCTCTCGAAATTCTCTAGCTCCTCATGCATGGCATTGACCCAAAACTCGTCTGAGAGAGCATGACAAACATCCTTGGGCTCAAAGAAGGCAACAAAGGCAGAATGGAGACAGAAATGAGACATACCGGATCTTGAGCGGGTGACTCGCTCAAAAAGGTCTCCAATAATCTGCTAAGAAGGATGGTTTTTTGGATGTGTCTAGGAGGTCCTAGATGAGAAGAAGTGGCCTCTACCTCATGAGTTGATGAGATAGGAACAGAGCCACTAGCTCCAGAAGAAGCAGAAGGCATGGGCTGATCGCCTTGAGGTGCGGTGGAAGACGGCACCTCGGGTGGGGGATGAGGAACTGGATCGGGTAAACAACCCTCATCTCCATCGTCCTCATGATCCACAAGATGGGCTCGGACTGCTCTAAAGAACCTGAGACATCGGGCCTAGTCCTCGGACTGCCTCGTCGAAGGTCACCTCACAGGTCTCTGCCATTTTGCTAGACTCGCAGTTCCAAACCCGATAAGCCCGCAAAGAAGTCGAGTAACCTAGAAAGATCCCATCACAAGAACATGACTCGAACTTGTCTAGGTTTCCAGACTTCAGAATAAAGCACTTTCAACCAACCACACGAAAATGAGAGACGCTGGGCTTTTGCCCGTATCTCAACTCATAAGAAGTACGGTGCAAGTGTGCCTGAAGAAAAACTCGATTTAAAACATGGCACGCGGTCGCAATAGCCTCAGCCCAAACTTCCGTGATGTAGAGTACTCATCAAGCATCATCCTGGCCATCTCGACCAAGGTACGGTTCTTTCTCTCAACGACGCCATTTTGCTATGGGACGTGCGGAGAGGAGAACTGATGCTCTACACCTGACTCATCACAAAACCTCTCAAAGTAGAAATTCTTGTACTCCGTGCCATTGTCACTGCGGATCGCTCGTAAGGCACCTAGGAGCTCAATAGAAAGCCTACTGAAAAGACCTCAGAAATGCGTGAACGTCTCATCCTTTGAGGCTAAGAAAAACACCCAAGAGTACCTTAAGAAGTTATCGACCACGATAAGAACATACCACTTCCCTCCTGCTGACTGCACTCGAGCTGGTCCAACTGTGTCCATGTGGAGCAGCTGTCCCGGTGCATCGGTCATAGTCACTGTGACCAGAGGGTGAGAAGCGGCAAGCATCTTGCTGTGCCGGCAAGGAGCGCAAACAAGATCTTTGACCATCTTGAGCTTCGGCAGACCACGAATGAGGTCGTGGCCGCTTACTCAGGTCAAATGGTTAAATCCAATATGACCAGGTCTCCTATGCCAGAACGAAAGGTCACGGGACTCAGAAGCAACTAAACACCTGAGAGGATCACCAGAAGACTCAGAAAAATTAGCACGAAAGATCCTCCCAAAATGAGAAATCCCGCAAACCAAACTACCCGAAGAATCAAGAATTTTGCAAGCGTTTTTCTTAAAGCTCACCTCAAAACCGTCATCGGTAAGCTGAGAGATTGAAAGCAAATTATACTGCAGCTTACTAACCAAGGCAACATCTTTCAAAATGAAAGAATCATTAACACGCACTGTACCTTTGGCGATGACGCGCCCAGATGAAGCATCTCCGAAGGTGATCGTCTCATCACCTGGAGCACGGGCAAGGGAAGAAAACCAACGGGAGTCTCTGGTCATGTGTCGTGAACACCCGGAGTCTACAAGACAAACCTTTCCCTTCCCTGCCCGGCGAACCTGAGTTAACAAGAGAGTAAAGTCTCAGTACTGGGATAAATCAAGAGTGATTTTGGCACCCAATACTGAGTAACACGTCGAGCAGATGAGGTAGTCAAACACGACTGACCTCTATCTACCCTACGCTCTCTGTCACTCAAAGAAGCAGATGGTCTATGTGTAGACTGAAGTCGTTGTTGGGCTTGATCACTCAGAGGAGCGAGTCAAGACACCAGCAACATGCTGATCACGCCACGGGTAGCTATCTCGATGGGGGAAATGAGATCTACCCTCAGGACGGCGGGAGTCACGACCAGGAGCATATCGAGGACGAAAACCAGAAAACTCAGAAAAACCAAGTCCTCGATGCTGCCCAAACCCATCCAGCTGAACAGTCCTATACCTCGTGTGGGTCTTAGGCGCACTCGTGGTCTGGGGCTGACCCTGAATACTCCTAAGAGCCTCAGCACGGTCTCTCCGCGCGATTTTGGCACGCCTGAAGCATCGTTTGATCAAGTGTCCATCCTTCTGACAGAAGGTGCAATGGTACTTCACCTTCTGAGAGGTAGAAGTACCACGGTGAGGCTTTGCCTTCTGAAAGGTCGAAGCAGCAGGTGGACTCACCTTGCTATCAGAAATCCCTTGGACAAAGCCCGCTGACTTAAATTGAACTTTATCAGACCTGGCCTTGGTCTCGATCACAGCTGGTGCTATGGGTCTGAGCACGGCAGGTGGATG
Source organism: Dendrocalamus sinicus (assembly GCA_036346575.1). Classification (NCBI taxonomy): domain Eukaryota; kingdom Viridiplantae; phylum Streptophyta; class Magnoliopsida; order Poales; family Poaceae; genus Dendrocalamus; species Dendrocalamus sinicus. Next base: position 28,067,311 of record CM070647.1, read on the forward strand.
CTTCCTCATGTCCTCATAGAAATCGTATCCTAGACCTTGATTGAACATTCAAATCTTGGACTGGTCTAGAATAAGATTGAGCTTCTTCTTGCCTCCTACAAACCTCTCAAGAGTGTTCATAAGATACTGACACTCCCGAAAGAGAGAGGTGCAAGAAGAGCACGGGGAAGAAGGAATAGCAGAAGGTAAGGGAGTAGAAGAAGAAGAACCAGCAGCAGAGGAACGAATGGCTTGAGCACACTCAGCCGACTCGGGAGGGACAGTCCTACTGCTAGCAATTTGGTTAACGTCGCTAAGCGTCTCCACCTTACCCTTGGGCTTCTCCCCCACACCAGCACACACATCACAACAAGATTGTGGCTTCTCTAGTAAGTCCTTAGTTAGCTTCACATATTTTTCCTCCAAGGCAATCAAGTCAGATTTTAGTTTATCACAATTTTTGCAAGGTGAGCTAACAGGGTCCTTAGAAGCATACTGAGCCAACTTGTTGTTATGATCAACCATTTCTTGGAATTGCTTAGAAACAGACTCAAGCTCAAGTGTTAACTTTGGACAGTTGGTGCAAGACACAATTGACTCAAGTAATGAAGCTTGTAGTTTAGCAATTTTATGATCTATCCATTTTAGGTTCATCTTCAAATTATTGCAATTTTCACAAGTCTCGGGCAGATCGAGAAGCATAGTATAAAGACCTCTAAAAGCATTGTCCTTATCCTCACATGAGGTGCAAGAAATAGTCTCAACAGCAGTAGATGAAACAGGAACTACCCTACTCATCTCAAGTTCAGCAAGAAGACTAATGTTCTCCACCTTAATCATATCTAGCTCAGAGGACATACTATCATGCAAGATCCTTAGCTTCTCCATGTCATCCAGCAAAGCAGAACAAACATCACGATCGTCACGGGAGGGAGCAGATCTAAGTGAAGTAAGCTCCCGTGATAATCTATCTACTTCCTTCTCCAACTCGCTACACCTAGCTCTAGAGCTAGCATGGAATCTACCTAGCTTAAGAAAAGCATCATTAAGCTGGTCGTTGGTGGGGGATACCTCATCGGAGTCGGAGTACAGCTCGCTGTCGATCAGTTCGCCCTCCAGGGCCATGAAGCACATACTGGAGAAGTCATCGCCACCCTTGGGTTCTTGCTCGTCCGTTCCATCGTCGTCACTCTACCCCTCCACCTCGCTGAGATCGAGGTCGTCGAAGGCGGTGAGGACGCGGTGGAAGAGATTCCTTGCTTTGCCAAGGTCGCGGAATTTCTTCTTGTGCGTGAGCTGAGGGCTTCTTGTTGTGGTTCTTGTTGATGTAGTCGTTCTTGCCCGAACCGCCATAGTCATCTTTGCCCTTCCCCAGCTTGGGGCAGTTTGCTCGAATGTGGTTGGGGCCACCACACTCGAAGCAAACCACGGGTCCTCCTCTCTTTCCGTCCCTCCTCCTCTTGTAAGCATGGAAAAATCTGCGAGCTAGGAGGGCTAACTACTCATCCGCAAGCTGCTCTAACTGCTCATCAGTTATGTCACAGAGAGCCGCAAGGGAGAATCCGCAAGTCGACTCGGAAGAAGGTCCAGATGTGGGATCAGTGACTAAAGCCATCGACTATGACTTCGACCTACGAGAGACTATGTCAATCTCGTGAGTCTTGAGGCGTGAATACAACGCGTCAAGAGTCAAGGTCGAGAGGTCGGTGGTGTCCTTGATGGTAGTCACCTTCATCTCCCAAATGCGTAAGTCAAGAGCCACGAGCATCTGACGAGCGTTGTCCGAGTCGGGGTATGTGAGACCGACCGCTCGGAGGTTGCTCAAGATCTTGTGGAAACACGCAAAACACTTATCAAGGGACTCGCTAGCGAGCATTTCAAACTTGTTGTAATCTCGCTTGAATCGGTCTCGCTTGATCGTCTTGATCGGTGGTGCCTCATGGTAAGCATCGAGGGTCACCCAGATGTCGAAAGCCGACATAAGATGAGAGATGCGGTCAAACTCGCTTCGGCTCAACCCCTGGATTATGATGTTCCTTGCCTTCGCATTTGCTTCAACATCATGCATGTTTCCAGCGTTGATATTTTCATCGGCAAGAACAACATACTGTACTTTGACCTTACGCCAGATGGCGTAACCCTGAGCCTGAATATAGGTCTCCATCCAGCTCTTCCAGAAGGGATAGTCGATCCCATCGAAGACCGGGGGCTTGGTCGAGTACTTGTCCGTCGCCATGGCTCTAGAGACCGATTAAGATCTATTGAGAAGAGTTAACCGGCTCTGATACCAATTGTTTGACCAAAATGGCGACAGAGGGGGGTGAATGTCGCTTAATTAAACTTGTCCCCTAAAATGAAACCCCAAACAATTGCTTCTCCAATAGTTATAAAAACTATGAAGAAGACAAGCTCAGCATACTGGAAACAAGACCTACCAGAGAGAAGACCAGAAGCAATCAAAAAGGGAACAAGAAACCCTAGCTCCCAAAAAGGCACTCAGGCCCGGGCGGTCAGACCGCTGCCTTAAGGCCGGTCATACCGCTTGTAAGATGCTGGTCTGACCGCCTCAATGCGGGCAGTCTGACCGCCATAGACGGGGCGGTCTGACCGCCATGGAAAGGCCGGTCTGCCTGGTCCCCTGATCCCAGGGCACCCGAGACAGCAAACTGAAAACTGAAATTCGACAAATATTCAGATCTTTGACAACTGAGAATTTGGGGGTTTTGCACCCAATCTCTTTGTGATTGTTGCAATTGAACTCCTTGGTGAATAATCTTCCGCTTGCGAGACTCCTCCATTTCATGCCGAGATTCTTCAATAAGTATGGCCTTATCCACCATATTCTGGAAAGTAACATAGTCATTGCCAACGACCTGAACTTTCAATCCTGGATTAAGTCCTCTCTTGAAGCGCTTTTGACGTGCATCATCTGTAGCAACATCTTCCGGAGCATAGCGAGCTAGCTGAGTGAACTTGTTGAGATATTCACTTACTGACATAGTCCCTTGTTGTAGCTCACGAAATTCCTCCTTCTTCATCTCGATCACCCCATCTAAGATATGGGCATGGCGAAGTGCTTATGTGAACTCCGCCCAAGTAATACTCTCTGGGTCCTCATGCGTAGTACAATAGTTCTCCCACCATTCGGATGCAGCACCTTCCAGTTGGTGAGCAGCGTACAACACTTTCTCACGATCGGTACATTGAGCAAGGTTTAGCTTCTTTTCCACTGAACGAATCCAATCATCAGCTTCCAAAGGCTCAGATGAATTGGAATAAGTTGGCGGTCTGGTCCTCATAAATTCAGATGATTTGGCCGAGGTGCAACGGCTGCCTGATGTTGTTGATTCATCATATTGGTTAAATTCTGCATCATTGTGTTCATGTTCTGCATCATGGTGTTCATCAACTGAGTCTGGGCGGCCATGAACTAACTCAAGGTTGGATCTAGACCTGTTGGAGTTGCTTGCAGTCCCTGAGTTGCTTGGTTTGCGTTGCTGCCCTCTGGGTCTTGGTTCATTTGACTGCGTCCTGCTGTGCTCCGAGTGTCAACCATTTTTGCTCTGCTCTGAAGGAAAGATCACTTGCTGAGAACTGACTTCTCAAGGCTCAATAGGTAAGAGGGAAAAGCAAAGGTAAGCGGTAAACTCGTCTAAGGGGAATATTCTAATGGCAAACCTAAACTAAACAAACACTTAGCCGAAAAGGCTAACAAAAGAAGCAATAAACTCCACAAAAAGATTTTTGACATGACTGCATCATAATGCTAGAAGCAAAACTGCAGCTCACATCACACCTAATGGCAAATAAGAAGCAAGACGATCTACACGATACTAAAAACTATAACAAGGTTCAAATCTAATGGCTCCTAATCTTCACGGAAATCTCCAATCTTGTCTTAAAGCATTGGGTGCTTCCTTGATCCAAACTTCACAGCACACCTTTAAGAATTCCATACCAACTTTCACTTTGATGGAGGGGCACTCGAGACATCTATGGACATTATAGGGATAAGAAGTCAAATTAAGTTTTGAAAACAATATTTCAGAGGAGGCAAGGAGTAAGAATCCTAAGAATGAGGTAAGAATCAAGAATTACTAAATAATCGTTTGGTTGATTTGATTTAGAAAATAAATTTTGAATACTTTCTAATTCGACCATTCTAACTAGGGCTTCATCCTACAGTCGATATAGCTCTGATACCATCTCTGTCGAGACCCGAATATACAAATCCAGACACTCCTGTGTATTCTGCACTTAGTCTAGGATCACGCTAGTGCACACAGTATGAACAAAGATAAATATCATCCACATCACGATATTCTAAGGAAAAAACCAAATTATATTGATAATCATCAGAGTACGACCTTATGGCCAAACTTACAATTATTAGCCTGAAGGGCTTAACAAAAACTAGTAGCGGAAATCCAAAAGAAAGCGTAGCAGCCAATCGACACGCCCACAGGCTATCGAGTGGAGAACGAAGCCTAATCCACGAAGACGTCGAAGTACTCTCCTTCTGGAACCTCCTGCTGGTGATACTCCTCCTCCTCAACTGAGCAACAGGGGCATAAAGCCGTGAGTACATTGGTACTCAGCAAGCCGTTTGTAACAAATGAATGCAATATAATATGCAAGGCTTACCAATGGAAGGCTAAAAGGTTAATTTGCATAAAATGGCATTTGAAAATACAATAAATAGATTGAAGGCGCATTTTGAAGTAAAACAATAATAAATAATAATCAAGGAATGGAAGTAACCACTTATGGATCTCCCATCCATAAGCTAAACCAACCACTTATGGACCTCTCATCCACAAGTTAAACAAACAGTGAATTAACCATCTACTGTCCGAAACTTTTTAGAAATAACTATACCTCGTGTGAAATCACCGAGCATTGTCCATGACCGAGGACGCGGCCATTCGAATAGTTTTACACTCTACAGAGGTTGCACAACTGTACCCACACGATGTGATTAGCCTCGCGCTAAGGAAATCACAACAAGGCCTTTACAATGATCCATCTCCACCTGATCCCACTCGCTAAGGTTTCGCCGTCGAGTAGGGTAACCCCCTAGTCGATAATTGCCCCCTCTTGCGCCACAACAACATCGGTAGTAAAACCAAGGTGGAGACTTCACAAATTATTATGCTAGGTCTATCCCATACTAGACATGTGGTTTGCACGGTAAGACTCAGATCAATGGCGCACAAAGTTAAGTCCTTAAGTGTACCCGGGCGAGACATCCACATCTCATGTGCCTCTCGCACCCCCTTTACTGCACGATCAATCGCCCAGGTGAAAACCAATTTTGTATAAACACCGCCAATGACGCACCAACGTCACGGCACAAATTTTATAATAGTGGCACCAACCACGATTCAATATCTCATTAAGTCAAATTAATTAATCACATGTGATGATGAACCCTTTCGCAAAATAAGCAAGGCTAAGCATTCTAATCGTACCAACCCAATGTGACAAATAACATAGCATCACTAATTAAATTCCCAACCTAAGGTGACAATGGCCTCAAGGTATTCCAAAATATCAAGGAGGGAAATAACCAATTGGGACGATAACTACCAATACAAGGGTTTGAATAAAAATAGCGATGCAAGATAATTTAAAACAAAATAATTAAATAATAGATTGCAAACTGGGTTCAACATGATCAAAGAACATGACTTGCCTTGGCCTTGCTCGGTTAGGAATTCTTGATCTTCGAATCCGGCTTCAGCTCCTTCGAACGCGTGATCTAACGAGAGAGAAAACGAGACGAACACAAAAACAAATTCAAATAAAACCCAAATAAACTCCAAAAACTGCAAAACCAGAACCAAAAGATGGATCTCAATTTTAGATGAATTTAGGAAGAAGAATCGGGTCAATCGGAGTTCGGACGAAGGAGAACGAGCGATCTAAAGTTTGCCGGGGCGAGAAAATGCTGGAAATTCACAGATGTTACTGTTCATCCGAGAGCAATTTTTGGAAAGGAGGCTAACGCTGGCGAGAGGAGGCATGGGAGGTGAATCCAACTAGCAAAATGGGTTGTTAGGGACCTAAGGCACATATAGGAAGCGACGGCATGCCAAACGGAGAACGATGGCGGCACGGACGGCTACAACGACATGGGTAGGAGAGAGGAATAAAACTTGGGCATGGAACATGGAGAAGTAGGGTGAGCATGGGCTAGAACGTGGCTTGACGAAGCTAGAAAAATTGTCAGCTCGGCCAGAAACCCACCGGAGATGGCACAATCGACGTTTGAACAACGTCGGAAAGGAAAAAGGAAAAACTTAATATCTTGGTGCTCAGTGAACGAAATCTAAAACCACTTGGAGGGTAGCTACCTGGGATGGTTTGGCACGAAGTGACGTGAACGGATTGGTGAAAACATCACCGGGTAGATGGGGGACACGAGATGCCATTGGCGGCCATGGCGAGGTTTGGAGGCGAAAATTTGTGGAGGCTTTTCGGGGAAACAAAAGTGAGCACGGCGTAGAACGTGGCGAGGCAAGGCTAAGAAAAATTATGGCAAGGGCTAAAGCTTACCGGAGGCGACGAATCAACGTCGGGAAGCGCTCTTGACCTAGATTTGGGAAAACTCGATTCCGGTAGATTGGCTGCACCAAAACCAAATTAACTTGGCAAGAAGGTAGATGGAACATGATGGCACAATGTGATGCAAAAGGATCACGGAGAAACTCACCGAATAGCTCGAGACACGACGAGCAAATTCGGGACCGGAGGGGCTCGGTGCCGACGGCGTCCAGGGCTTTGAGGGGACTTGGCACGGCTTGGGATGAGTTTAGAGGGGTCAAGGGGTCGTATTTATAGGCTTGGAAGAGGTAGAAACCGACTCCAATTCGTGGATTTTGGTTTAGAGTCCGTTTCAGAAAATTGGAGATAAAAGGCAAACTGATGAACGAAACGGAAAGAGACCAGTTGGGATGGATTCCTTGCGTGATTTGGCACAACTTTCCTTTTGGGAAGACATTGAGATAAGATCCGGATTGGAAGTTATGAAGAGAGGAAAAAACGGAAAGAAACTGTACAGGCTAGAGGGATCGATCGGGGGTGCTGCGCCGGGAAGAACGGACTCTTTCTTTTTTTTTGAAAAATCCAAATTGAGCTCAAACAAACTTCGAAAAATCCAAGAAAATACAGAAAAATTCCTTGTGACACAAGGAACACAAATAAAATATTTTTGGCAAATATTAATGTTTAATTTAATCATATTAAATCTTTTTAATTAATGAAAATTCCATTTAAGATTTAATTAATTCAAGAAAAATCCAAATGGCGAATTTTATTTTAAAAGCTTCAAAAAGGCTCTGAAAATCAGGATGTTACACATCACAAACAAGAAACACCTCAAATAGCACCGTTCGATACATGAAAGCATAATAGCATCAACAAATCATATTTACGCATGAAGAAGCCCAAACCTGTCTAATCATCAGAGTATGTATCCTAACCACTTTGACCAGGTTTGACCAAGTCCGACTGAGTCCGTTACACCATACAACAACAAGGTCCAACGACACAAACCAAACTCGACTTTCCTAAACCGATGTCAATTACTCGTCACACACATGGGGTCACAACCACATGGTCTCTCAATCTCCCCCTTGATGAGTATATTGACGAACCCAGAAAAAGCGCAAAGTTGAGTTTGAAAAGAAAGTCAAACATGATCCAAAGGAAGAAAATGAAGCTAATGACCATGTCGACATAAAGAGCAAAAGAAAGAGCAAGTTTTCCTCAAAGCTCCATGTCGACACAAAGAGCAAAAAAAAGAGCAGATTTTCCTCAAAGCTCCCAAAGCTCCCAAAATGGCTTTTTCTATGACTATTCTCCCCCTTTTGGCAATAAACACATCAAGGATGCAAAAGAGAGAATAAAGGTCATAAGAAAGGATGAAATGGCTGAAGTTTGTTTATTTGAAGCATTTGGAGCCATGAAGATTATCCAAAATGACCATATGAGAATTACATCAAGCCATAACACATAAACATGCTATCTAAATCATGACAAGATATATATAAGCCAGCTAACCAATGAAATCACAATCTGAAATTTTAGTGCAAATTCTTAGCATGTCAAGTCATTCATGATCACAGTCTAGCTAGAGATATCCAAGGATGATGCTGAGAGACCATGTGGTCGTGATCCCATGTTTGTGATGAGTAATTGACAAGTGGTTTGGATAGCTTGAGTTTGATGTGAGTGGTTCGAGCTGAGTTGTCGCGTGATGCGGTTTGGTTTCGGTCAGACCTGGTCAAACCTAGTCAATCATGTTTAGGATGGGTATTCTTTTGATTCGACAGGTTTGGGCTTTATCATGCTAATTTTGATTACATGTATCGAGCGGTGCTATTTGATGTGTTTCTTGTCTGTGTTGGCAGCAGGACATCGAGGCGGAGTCGTGGCGAGACACAGTGGACCGGACTAGGCATAGGTGGCGCTGAGGTCAGAACAGTCGGGAGGTGTCGAAGATGGCGAGGGCTCGAGGGGGCTGTGAGGCTTGCAAGGCAAGAAAGGAGGAAGCTTCCTGGAAGGTGCGCGAGGGGCGTTTCGGTAAAAACGCAAAGCTGCACTAAAGGAAGTGGGTTTGGATAAAGCATCGAGTAGGTGGTGACCAAATGGGTAAAGCATGTGCAAACCCATTAGTGGGAGGCTATAAAAGGAGAGGGAGAGGTTGTGCTGAAATTTGAGAGAGTGGGTGTAAGAGTTAGGGTTTCATTTGGTTCTCTCCATGTATAAAAAATTGAGAAAGAGAGAAAGAGAGGAGGTGTGAGCTTCTCTTTATGCTCTCCAGGCGTATGGGGACTTAGTGTGCGTTCTTGAGAGTAGTGGACAGCATGTAAACACTCTTTTTAATCATGTTTGTCTCCGTTCTAGTTTTCAAGATTTCTTGCGTTGAGTTGGCTTGGTTTTATGCGTTTCTTCTTGTTTCTTGATTCAGTCTGAAAGTCCATTTGCGTTTTCTTGGTTCGGCTGTGTCTCTCTGCACTATTGTTTTCCTGCTACTTGAGTTTCCTTTTGGTCTATAGCATTTCGGCCAAGGAAATTTCTGCATGCCAATGACTAAAGATTGCATGTTCTTCGGCCATTTTGAGTCCTTGTTTTTGGCATTTTAGTTGTTTAAAAGGAGCAGCAATTCATTGTCACAGTACTTGCTGTTGCAGTAAACAACAGTCCTAGTTGCAGCTGTTTCTTTGTGATATTCAGCTGGTTCTTTGTGCTGTTCGGTTGGAGCATTTTGATGCCAGTTTTTGGTACTATTTTCAGTATTCTGTTGCTGCTTTTAGTTCCTTCTTTGCAGTAGGTTTAGCCTCCCTTTTTGCCTTTAATTTTCTGCAGTAGAGACTACTTTTCAGCGACTAGTTTGTCCAGTTAGCTTGCAGAATTTTTGTGAGCTTTTGGTTGCCTTCTTTTAGTGCTTTTGGCCAGCAAAATTTGTGGGCCAGTAGCTCTGGTTTTCAGCAGCTTGCATTTTTTTTGGTCAATTTGGTAGCTCTTCTCTGCAGTCTTGTGTAGCTCTTGTTCCAGTGTTTGTTTTTAGTCTATTTCCTCTTCTCAGTTATTTTCCTTGCCGATTAATCTCTTGTGAGGTCTTAGTGTTTTTTTTAACAAAAAGGTCTTCCGCTCCAGTCTTTTATTTCGTATTTTATCGAGCTCTCAAATTTCTTGCTTCATAGCTTTTTAGCTAACGGAGAGGAAATTTCGTGTGGATACTTGTGGGGCGTTATTTTTTTAAAAAAACTCGACATTCACCCCCCTCTGTCGCCGTTTCCGATCCAACAGATGCAAACCATGTCAATAAGCTAAGCGGAACCAAGAAGCTAGTATTGAGTCAAATTAGAGTGCTCACTACTACAGAAAGGCTAATAGTAGACGCCAAATCACAGACGGTTTTGTGAAACCGCTCAGAATGTAAACTATTACGCATTTGTTTAATTTGAAGGCCGCCTCGTGGTATTTGTGGCGGAAAGGAGTATCACGACGGTCCTTACGCTGAACCGCTCGTGATACAGAATATCACGATTTGTTTTATTAAAAACCGCTCGTGATAATCTGGGATTATCACGAGCACGGTTTATTATTAAACACCGCTCGTGTTGTGTTGACTATCACGCACGGTTGTTGTTAAGAACCGCTCGAGAATGTTCATGACGGTTTTTAACAAGAACCGCCTGTGATGTCCTTTGTCTCGTCATATTCTAGATCGAGGTTAATATATAAGTACACATTGCTTCTAATAACTTAACTACGTAACTACTGAGACAAGAGATCACAAATTAAAGGCAAATTTATTAATTTCAATTAGAGGCAAATTTATTACAAAAGTCGCATTGTAAAGAGTTTCCTGATTGTATTCTTTTGGGCTTCAGACGCTTCTTCTTCGACTTGGGGACTTGGAGGATCACCGCTAAATTCTCGAACGCCGTTAAGATTGCCCTTGTCCTCGGACTTCCTCCTCCACTGGGCAAATGATCAGCAAGATCCATAATGTCATAGAGGATAGCATGATAAGATTCCTCGAATCGCCGATTTGCTTGATCGGCAAGGCTATCCATCGCCTCAGAATGCGTGCAGAGCTTCTTCCGCTTTGCGCATTGTGGAGAAGAACCAGGTGAGGGTGTTTCTTTTTCTTGAGCGGCGGCGAGACGCCCGCCGACGCGCGGAGGATCAGTCAAGCCGACGGATGCAAGAAAGTCGGGAAGGAGAGCAGGGCGGGTGCGAGAAGTCGCCCAGATGCAAATTGCTGGCCGCTCGTAAGGTTCCGCGAACAATTCTTGATGAACAGATGAGAGGAAGGAGATGATCACAAGAACAGTAGAAGCCATGTTGTATTATATATTGTATTTTACGTACGTAGAAGAGACCTGGATTAGGAGCGCATATTTAACCTTTAGCACTGACGGTTCGTATACCCAAACATTAATGATATAGACGCTTCGTATAACGATGGAGAGACGTTAATTAGAGGATCGAAGCACGAAGCGTTATGGTATGAAGCTTATGACAGACGGTTTTTTTTATAAAAAACCGTCTGTGATAATATTTATCACAGACGGTTTTAATAAAAAACCGTCTGTGATAAGCTGGTTTTGTAAAACCATCTCGATGAGCACTATTACGCACGGTTGTAATTTGGAGGCCGCCTGTGGTATTTGTGGCGGAAATGGATTATCGCGCATTGGTTATTACCGACAACCGCTCAGGATATTTTTGTATCACTGCACGGTCCGTATAAAAATCGTCAGGATAATTCACGACGGTTTTAGTTAAAACCGCTCGTGATAGTGGCTAAGGCATTTATTGCAATCGCTCGCATCGCATCTGCCTTCATTTCGATCCGATCTAGTCATCGCGCGCACTTTTTCACTCGGGAGGAAGCTAGGCGATTTCGTGCCGCTTAATTTGGTGGGAAGAGGCGAGATTGAGTTTTGAAAGATTCGACTTTCTGGTTGCTCTAGATATGGTTAGTAATGAAATTTATTTTTCTTTAATTGCATTACAATTTAGGTCTAAGTAATCCATGAGTGGTTATTGAAGATGGTTAATTTGCAAAATTGTTGGTTATATAATAGCTATTGTGTTTGTAATATGAATTGAGCTAGCAAATTAAGTCTCAATATAATAAATATGGCCGGTATATATGTAGTTATAATTAGTTAATCTAGATTTTAATACTAAGTTGTTATATATGTACGCACTGTAGGACCAAGCCGGATGTATGCCGCGAGCCGTGTGAGTGAAGAGTACATTAATGGCGTTCCTGCTTTTATAAGAGCTGCCGAGGAGGATATGTTGAATAAGGGGGTGGAATATATGTGCTGTCCATGCACTGACTACGAGAATTTGAAGATGTTTAAGAACCGAGGGCAAGTTGAATCGCACTTGATTCGGAGGGGTTTCAAAAAGGATTATACGTGTTGGACCAGTCATGGCGAAGTGAATGATCATATGCCGCCGGATGTCATTGCCGGTGAAGTGAATGATATGCCCCCGGATGACATCGCCGGTGAACTGAATGACATGCCGCCGGCTGATGTCGATTGTGGCTCGGATTCGGATAGGTTGCACGATGATAATTTGGAGCAGATGCTTCACGATGTAGAAGAGAACTATGATGAGATAGAGTATGTTAAATTACATGGCTTGATGGAGGACTCAGAGAAACCTTTGTACACGGGCTGCAAGTACACGAGGTTGTCGGCCGTGCTTGAACTCTTGAAATTGAAGGCAAGCAACGGTTGGTCCGACAAGAGTTTCACGGCGCTGCTAGGTCTTTTCGCGGACATGCTTCCGGAGGGAAATGAGTTGCCTAAAACCACGTATAAAGCCAAGAAGGTTCTTTGTCCGTTGGGAATGGAAGTAGAAAGAATACATGCATGCCCGAACGATCAGATCCTCTACCGTAAAGAGTATGCAAACATGCATGTATGTCCGGTGTGCAACGATCCCGATACAAACGTAACAATCAATCGATGATGGCGAGGAACAGAGGCGAAGAAAGGACCTCCCGCTAAGGTGACATGGTATTTTCCTATAATTCCCGCTTGAAAAGGTTTTTGCAAATCCAAAGGAGGCAAATCTGCTGCGTTGGCACTCTGAGGAGCGCAAGAAGGATGGAATGATAAGACACCTTGCTGATTCCGTGCAAAGGAGAAACATCGATAGGAGTTTTGCAGAGTTCGGTGCAGAACCAAGGAATATAAGGTTTGGACCGAGTACAGATGGAATGAATCCTTTCAGAGCATGAGCAAACGACATAGCACATGGCTCGTGACTCTCTACATCTATAACCTTCCTCCTTGGTTGTGTATGAAGCGAAAGTACATTTTGTCGTCGATACTTATCCAAGGGCCAAAACAACTGGGAATGATATCGATGTGTTCCTAGCACCGTTGGTGGAAGATCTAAAAGTACTATGGAACGAAGGGTACAGGTATGGGATGCATACAAACGAGAGAATTTTACTCGCGCTCCTTATTGTTCTCGCACCATAAATGATTATCCCGCCCTTGGTAACCTATCGGGCCATAGTACAAAAGGTGCTAAAGCTTGTACTCACTGCTTAGATGGTACCGAGAGTGTGTGGCTGAGACACTCACGCAAAACCGTCTACATGCGTCACCGCTGGTTCCTTCGGAGGGCTCACCCATACCGCAAGATGAAGAAATAATTTGACGGAGAGAAGGAAGACGGTTCAGCTCCAAGGCATTTAAGGGGACACGAGGTTTATGATATGGTTAAGGATTTAGATGTTTCTGAAAGGGACGTAAATTGAGGGCTCATGAGAAGACCGGAAGAAGAGATCAATATTTTGGGACTTACCTTATTGGGAGTACCTAGATGTTCGGCATCGCATCGACGCCATGCACGTAGAAAAGAATGTGTGCGACGGCTTGATTGGTCTCTTATCGAACATCCGTGATAAAACAAAGGACGGTGTCAACGCACGCTTGACTTGGCCGAGATGGACATCGGCCGAGTTAACACCGACAAGCACCGATAATGGACGAACGTATTTTCCCCGCGTGTTACACTCGCCCAAGGCTGAGAAAACAGAATCGTGCGGTGCTTGCATGGTGTCAAAGTTCCGCCTCGTTACTCCGCAACGCGAAGAAACTTGTTTCGATGCAAGATTTGAAGTTAAATGGCATGAAGTCTCATGATTGTCATGTGCCGATGACACAGATGCTCCCTATTGCAATTAGAAATATTTTGCCGATCAAAGTCCGAGAGACAATCATGAGACTATGTTATTTCTTTAACACAATTGCTCGTAAGGTCATCGATCCCGAAGGACTAGATGCTCTGCAGATGAGGTGGTGATGACTCTATGTCACCTTGAAATGTATTTCCTCCTTCGCTTTTTCGATATCATGGTCCATCTCATTGTTCATGTTGTGTGGGAGATAAAATGTGCGGGCCCGTATTCCTACGTAGCATGTACCCATTTGAGAGGTTCATGGAATTCTCAAGTCCTACGTGACGGAATCGTTCTCGTAGGAGGGCAGCATCGCCGAAGGTTATGCAAGCGAAGAGGTCATTGAGTTTTGTGTCGATTATATGGGTTAGATTCAACCGATAGGTGTCCTCAATCTCATCATGAGGGGAGGTCAAGGGTCTCGGAACTATCGGAAGGAAAGCAATCACCCAGATATGGACACGTATACTCAAGCCCATTTCACGGTGTTGCAACACATGACCGGTGGCGCTTATGTGGACCAGCACAAGGGTGTGCTTCGCAATAGAATCCGAGCGCCGGATGTTTGGATCATGAAGCAACACAACCGCCGGTTCAACCAATGGTTGAAGGAGCAAATCGCTAGAAGCTCGCCGAGTGAGACGCTCACATGGTTGGCAAAAGGGCCAACATTTACAGTTGTGACATGGCAAGGATATGACATAAATGGGTACACATTCTATACGCAGTCTCAGGATATCAAGAGCACTAACTAGAACAGCGGTGTCCGCATAGATGCATTCAAGATCCGATGGGTCGAGAAACTCGTACTATAGCTTCATAGAAGAGATTTGGGAGCTCGACTATGTGGTTTTCAAGATCCCCTTATTTCGCGCCGTTGGTGCATCTCCCACAGTGAAGGTTGACAAGCACGGTGTCACGACCGTGGACCTCCAACGTGTCGGGTACAAAGACGAACCATTCGTACTCGCCAATCAAGTTGTTCAAGTTTTCTATGTAACCGACCCGGCAAATAAGAAACGCCATGTAGTTCTTCATGGAAAAAGGATAATTGTCGGAGTGGAGAATGTAGTGGACAAGGAGGAATACAATCAATTTGACGAGTTACCTCCTTTTGGAAATGGCATAAGGGTCGACGATGAACAACGTGACGAAACTAGTTACGTATGCATTGATCATGATGAAGGGCTAATTTTTAAAGGAAATAAGCAAGTACAATAAGAATGTATATGTGAAAATGTGTGACAATTTTGAGATGTATATGTGAAAATGTGTGATGTAGTCAATTTTGAGATGTATATGTGAAAATGTGTGACAATTTTGAGATGTATATGTGAAAATGTGTGATGTAGTCAATTTTGAGATGTATATGTGAAAATGTGTGATGTAGTCAATTTTGAGATGTATATGTTCCAATGTATATGTGTGATGTATTTGAGAATGACAAAATGTATTGCATTTATGTATATGTGTGATGTATTTGAGAATGACAAAATGTATCAAGAAATACACTGTGTGAATGCAGCTGGTTGGTGTTGTATATGAATGCAGCTGTTTGGTGGTTGATATGAATGCAGCTGTGTAGTTATTGGTGTTGTCTTAATTGCAACAGCTGGCAAAGGCTTATCACAGACGGTTCTAAGTTTAGAACCGTTTGTGATATGTTATCACAGACGGTTCTAAGTTTAGAACCGTCTGTGATAATCTCCCTACATATACCCTCTCGCTAGGGTTTTCTGTGTGCGCTGCAGTTATTCGATTAGATCTAAATCCTGAGCCCATCGTCGCCGCCGCCTCCCCGAGCCTGTCGCCTCCTCCTCCTCCGTCGCCGCCTCCCCGAGCCCGTCGCCGCCTCCTCCTCCTCTGTCATCGTCGCCGCCTCCTCCTCCTCCGTCGCTGCCGCCTCCTCCTCCTGCGTCGCCGCCTCCTCCTCCTCCGCCATCCGTAAGGTCACAAAAACCCTAAGGTCATCAAATCCCTCCCCGAGTTTCATGCTTACTGTTAGTGTTTAGGGTTGATGCTTGATGCTTCATACTGTTATGGTTAGTTGCTTAGTACATATTTAGGGTTGATGCTTCATGCTTACTGTTAGTGTTTAGGGTTGATGCTTGATGCTTCATACTGTTATGGTTAGTTGCTTAGTACATATTTAGGGTTCATGCTTCATGCTTGCTGTTAGTGTTTAGGGTTGATGCTTGATGCTTGGTACATATTACATTGGTACATTGTTTACTGTAGTAGCTTAATTACCTTGCTATTTGGTACATATTACATTGGTACATTGTTTACTACAGTAGCTTAGTTTAATTTGCTATTTGGTACATACTACATTGGTACATTGTTTACTGCAGTTGCTTAGTTTACATTGGTACATATTACATTGCTTGTTGTGTTAGTATATAGTATATAGTATAGGCACATAACCCCTCTCTGTCCACATCACCCTCCCTTCTCCCCTTCCTCTACTCCTCTCCTCTCTTCCTAACATTGAGCATCATGTTTCACTTTTCTTGCTTCCTCATCTTATCATGCGCAACCCTACAATTTGAGAGCACAAATTAACCAATCAAGGAAGAGTATATGATCAAAGGGCATGAAGCAAGTAACACATTCTAGTGTATCCGGATAAAGAAATCTTGCGATTATTGCAAAGATACATTGACCATTTGGGTGGAAAGAAATACATTGTGTCATCAGGGCTCATGATCGCCAATTGAAGCATAGCATAGCATCAGGCACATCCGAGGCCTGCAGCTGTGTCTTGAAGAATGCCAAGAGCTGGTCTTCAGATGTGGCATTCCTCATAACCCATCTGAAGACCAGCTCTTGGCATTCCTCAAGACACAGCAGCAGGCCTCGGATGTGCCTCGGATGCTATGATATGCTTCAATTGGCGTCATGCGCCGACAAAACAGCTTGATCTTTCCACCCAAATGCTCCATGTATCTAGACAAAAACAGCAAATGAAGCAAGTGACATATCAGAGTGTTCCTGCTCAATGAACCGGATACACTAGTTTGTGTCATTTGCTTCATAGACCTTTGTTTAGGGACTTTGCTATTTGGTTTATAGTATTAGCAACTAAAGTAGGTGCTAGGATAGGCAACATGTCACCCGCGCATTCTTCATAGAACTTTGTTTAGAGACCTTGTAGTAATAGTATTACAAAATGCAAGGCAATTTTAGTATAAAAGTTCAAAAAAAAAGAAATTCCCAGATTCTTCGGTGAGCAGCTGACATAGCCGACTTCTTTGGTGAGCGACTATCTATCTGCTTCTTCCCACTCCTTCTCTTCATCTCTGGTCTCTGGATCACGTACGCCAGTAGCGATGATTCAGTTAGATGAATCATCGCCATCGCGACGTGATCCAAATGACCGAGATGAAGAGAAAGAGTGGAAGAAGCAGATGGATAGTCGCCACCAAGAAGTCGGCTATGTCGGCTGCTCACCGAAGAATCTGGAATGTCTTTTTTTTGCACTTTTGTAATACAATTGCCTTGAATTTTGCGGGAAAAAGAAGGACTTGATACATTGGTACATTGGTAAGATAGGCACATCACCCCCTCTCGATGTCCATATCACCCCTCCCTTCTCCTCTCCCTCTACTCCTCTCTTGTCTTGCAATTCAATATGATCACTTTCTCATCTTATCTTAATAGACCTACAAAATGAGCAACATGTCACCCGCGCATTCTTCAACATCATCACTGGAGGCGTCCGCTCCAACATCAAGACGCCAAGGAAGAGGGCTATCAAAGAAGCCTGAGGGCCGACAGACCATCACAGCGGTGAATGCATCCGGGTCCCTATCCTTCCTCAAAAGCAAGAAACGATTTCAACCATGGTCGGAGTAGTTGCACGAGAACGAATTGAGATCACATACAATTCGTGGAAGAACGTGCGACACTCAAAACGTGAGTCGTGGACCAAATTTTGGTATCGCTCGAGTTCCCGTAAGAACACCTGGACACTGTGCAACAACAAACCTACAAAGCGACGTGCAAAGCATGGAAGAACTTCAAGAGCACGCTTGTCAGGAAATACGTGGAGATGGACGAAACGCTTGCTCATAAATACCCATTCCCGGAACCACAATGGGAAGAGTTCAAGGCGATGAAAACGATCAAGATTTCAAAAGTACAAGTGTGGCGCACAAGGCCCTCCATGCAAAAATACACACCCTCACGCACTTGGCATACTGGGTATGCGGGTAAAATCCCGCAGTGGAGGAAGGAGGATGAGCGGCAGCAACACAGACATTGCCCCGCCGCTTTCCAATATCCCGATGACCGCGCCGAAATTGGATTAGAGCAAGGTCATCTACAACGACATCGGGACGCCACGCTTCAAACCCCGCACCAGCAAGTGACCGAGCGCTGGTAAGATATCGATCTTACTACGTAGCTTGTAATTACTCCACAACTTCGTACGAATTGAAATGACATGTCGTGCTCTTGCAGGAAGAGCTGGGTTTTCAATCTACCCTGGGATCATTCCAGGGAACAAGGGAGAATGATATGCTCTCCGTGGCCCCGGGAAACAAGGAGCACCCGCCGCACGAGAGGCCTTGGGCTTTACGCCCTTGGAAACATGGTTTTCAAGATGACTCCGACATGTATCGGCGCAGGAAGAGAAACAAAGCCGAGCGTGACGCACAGCTACGAGAAGAGATCAAGGCATCTCTTAGAGAGGAGATACTAGATTTGCTGGCTGATGTAATCAGAGATGAGGTGCGAAATGCATGAAAGTCAAGTCAGCGCGCCGCTTCCGCTCGTGCTAGCCAGCCCGCCCAACCGTCTGAGTAGCTGCGCGTCGAATCCGACGCAATCCCGGGCCAAATTTCCTGTGGACGACATCCTGGTAATAATTATTACCTCTCGAATGCTTGCTCCATTGGTAGGTCTATTCGAGTAGCTAATTTTGTATCGTTATATAGGAGCCTACGAAGTGCAAGCTCCAAGTGAGATATGGCTCCATTCCCTTGTACGCTGCTTGGGGCCAGGCATATTCGTCTGGTATCGGGGCCATGGTGCACAGTCAAACTTTAGCGCCAGGCTTCGCAAAAGTTAATGTGGATGGTGTGTATGTCAATTTTGAGGTGGTTCCACTACCGAAGCCCCCCAACGACGAGATCGTGACTCTAGGACAGGCCATTGGAACATTCATCCAGTGGCCCAAAAGCGACATCTCCCTGGGGGCTTCTTCGCCGGTGGCAGGACTAGAGCAACTTGCACTGGTGCCATCTCCATTACAAGACCAGTCAGTTCCACCACCGGATACTACACCGGTGCTATCTCCACGGGCCCTATTCTCGCCAGAGCAACTTGCACCGCTGCTACCTTCCAAGTCGACTTCCGTGAAGTCGACCTATAGCCGAGGCAGTAAGGCCAGCAAGGGCAAAGCAAAGAAGACCAATGATGATATTCCGTACCACCCTTTGGCCTGCAAATTCATGTTTGGCGAGCTGTGGTATATGCAGCAGTCCAATAAGCTAGAGGGAGAATGGACTTCAAGTATCACTGTCAAATTCACCGACGAAGATTTACACCACAATCTTCAAGAGTGTATGTTCGTGGTCGCCTTTGAGGATTTATTCGATCTGTTCACGCCAACGCTCTTGACGCCTCAATCATGCGATCCGACGCCGTAAGTGTGTACAATCACGCCTCCGTTAATGTCATACCGATAAATGCCATATCTAATTTTTTTGCTTTCGTGTGTATATATATAGACACATGCTGATTAAAGCTAGATTATCCAACTCATCACCGGTTTCTTGGACCCACAATTGGTCGCCATGGATACCATCGATCAGAGACACCCTCGCCGAGAGGTACATTGCATCAAGATCGCTGGTTGCCGCAATAAGGACTATGTACTTATGCCCTTCAATCGAAGTTTCATTGGATTTTAATATTAATTGTACCAAAATGGAACAAGGTATATTACCTTGATTCCCTAAGTAAGAATAAAATGGACTTCACATTTGTCACCAAGTAATCGATAGGTAAGCACATATTCCCATACATATCTACATTGTACTCTTTCTTTCCTTCCGAATGACTAAGGTTAACTTTTTCGAATTACGTAGGGCGTTCGCGATGTACATTGAAAAGGAGGTGACTCGCGTGGGGCCAAAGGCCCACGACACATGTTCGAGATTTTAAGGTATTCGCTATTTCACATTAATTAATCCTATGCAACAGCTTGGTACTAATGCCTCTTGAACTAACACATTCCATTTTTGCAGTGCCACCAAAGAAGAACTGGCAACACATGTGGATACTACGTTTGCCAACATATGGAACTACTCCTCGATTCCTCGAGGCTCACCAATCGCAAGGTTTGTCACTCTTCCCATAATTACTTCATACTTATCACGTTACATATATATGCACATTGATATTCCTATCGACAGTCAGTGTCCATCCCACAATCGCATTGAAACAGCTTTGATTTTGGAGGGATTCAAGGAGAGTTGGCGTACTTTTGGTGACTCAAGTCATAAAGCCGGAGGACGGTTCCACTGCACCATGATTTCTTATTGGTCTTATCACTAAGTGTAAATGCAGTGTAGATCTTTTGTAATCGTGCATTTGTTAATGGATATTTCATTTCAATTCAATTAATCGATTTGCGAAATGGATGCATGCTTTATGTTTGTGAAATGAAGTGCGATGTCAATTGGATGTTTTATGTCCGTGAAATGTATCCAAAGCAAATGAGATGTGTGAATTGTATGTTTTTGTCCGTGATTATCTGCTTGTTTCAGAGGGCATGGCTAGCATTCCCGAGGCTAGCCAATAAGAGAAATATATGTAGGGGCGAAGGAATATCACGACGGTTTTACTTAAAACCGCCGTGATAGCTGATAATCACACACGGTTTTACTCAAAACCGCTCGCGATAATCGATATCACGAGCGGTTTTAACTAAAAAATCGCTCAGATAATCGATATCACTGACGGTTTTAACTAAAACCGCTCGTGATTATGGGCTATCATGCACGCGGTTTTGAGTAAAACCGCTCGTGATTATCGCTATCACGACGGTTTTTAATTAAAAATCGTCAGGATTATCAGCTATCACGCAGCGGTTTTGAGTAAAACCGCTCGTGATAGTTTCATAATCACAGCATTTGTTCAAAACCGCTCGTGATGACATTCGATTATCACTGACCCATAAATACAGACGGCTCACAAAGCTGTCTGTGATGACGTTTTTGAACCGTCTGTGATGACCTTTTCTGTAGTAGTGGCTACAAGTTCTAGGATGAGACATTTGTTTAAGTACTTGTAACCTTTGTAATTTTAGCAAATTGAGCACATTTGACAAGTTTCTCTTTAGAAATCTCATGATTGTTGCCAACCAAATTTTTGTTTTTATTATGTGCTAGATCTCAAACCTTATGCGACCACTCCAAGCAAGAACCTTAAGAAGATGATCTTGGTCATCCAAAACTCCCCCTGAGTTCATGCCGAGTGCAATGACAAGCAGTCTCATGTGAAAGAATTGGTGAGATCAGTTTTTTTCGCACAAAAGAGATCTTTTTGCCTACTTAAATGATAGTACTAACTCATGCTTTATTAAGAAACTAGCATAGCTCAATCTAAAGCTCAATAAAGATTCAAGACTCAACTCAGTCTATTTGACATGGCATGAATCATAAAAAGATAACTAAAGAGAGACTAGTCTCGAGAACTAACATGACACGTTTCAATTCAAGTTGAGCAATTTTAATTAACTCATCATGGCAAAAGCTAGTCTACACATATGAAGTCATGATAAATCTGGCAAGTAAGCACAAATCATGGCAAGATGTAAAGCATTGTAAACATGTCATAAATGGATAAATATCAAGGCTCCATGTAGTTATATTCCCTAGATGGCTTGTGTGCAAGAAAGGCTGAACATAGATGCCGAGCAGCAGGAAGAGGGTACATGCCTCCTTCACATTTGCCATGTAGAAGAACTCTCATCGTGGCATGATCCTTAACAAGAAAATAGGTAGGATGGAATTCAAAGTGTTGTGGCTATAGGCCAAACAGTAGAGAATGGGACTAGAGGAAGAGGAGAGCCAAATCTGTGGGAGAGTTGGTAAGAATGAGACTATGTGCCCCCATTGCCCCTCCTGGGGGTTTATATATATGAGTGGGGTAGAATGAGAAATCCTCATTCTACCCCTTAGTACTTACAAAGGATGAGGGTATATTGGTATATTTACACTGGTATATTCCTCTACACTATTGGGCCTATTACAGGTTGGACTAGTTACACGGCCCAGTCACGGGGGATTGGGCCACCCCCACAACACAAAGAATGTGTTATTTTCAGACGTAAACTTGTGGATTGACAAAAGATTCTTGCTAATAGATGGGACATGAAGAACATTACTTAGATGTAATGTTGACCTAGAATTTTTAGTAATTGAGGAATGACTAATATGAGAGATGTGCAAACCTGTACCATTGACAACTTGGACTTGATCTCCTCCCTATAGAGCTCATTGATAGTGAGAGAATCTAGATCACTTGTGAGATGGTCTATGGCTCTAGTGTCGGCATACTAATTCTGGTCAATCTTGTAGGAGTTCACAGAAGCAGGACTAGTAGCCGTGGTTCTTCAGACTCATACGCATGATCAAACTGTGATAGCACCATGAAGCATCATGGCCATACTTAGCACAAATCTGACAGGACAGTCTGCCACTAGATGAGTCAGAATTTCGCCTTTGATTGTGACCATGGCTGCATCCTCTCTTCGGTCTTCCAAAGTGCCTACTTTGATTGTCATTGCCACGCAGCACATTGTTTGATGATGATGACATTTGTGGTGCAGCTTCATGGAACTGATCAATGTGAGGCTCATGACTGACAAGCTGAGCGTAAAACTCATTCAAGCCAATCGATTCTGAACGAGTGGAGATGGATGTGATGAAGGATTCATGGTCCTGTTCCAAGCCGGTGAGGATGTAGGAGATGATATCCTCATCATGTAGTGGATGACCAGTGGAGGCCAGCGTGTTCGCCAATCCTTTTATCTTATGAAATTAATCGGTGACAGCCATGTCCTTTAGATTCGCGTGTTGCAGACGCGGAGAAGATAACTTGTGACAGGATATCTTCTGTTAACGAGGATAGAAGTGTGCCAAGCACCATCTGATCCTACTGAACCCAAGTGTTGTGGTTATGCACCAAACAGTAAAGGAAGGGGGTTACAGGAAGGCCATGGAAGGACTACCCATAACCTTACATACCTTGGAGATAGCAATAGAAGTCAGTGCTAGTGTCTTGGAAGTTGATAATGTCTTTCTCTATGCTAAAAAAAGAGTGCTCTGCCTTTTCCCATGGTGCATTCAGGCGCGTACTTATAGCCATGGGGACTATTTGCACAAGTATCTCTACCAGTTCCTACTTTTATAGCGGTACACATGTCCTTTCTCCTACTTGAAATTATATAAACACCTCTATCTAAGCCTATTCTTCTAAAGGAATATATGCTATTTTCCTATCCTTGTGAGCTTTCATGAAGCTGTCAGACTACCCTACTAGCGTCATGGGCCATTTGGGCCAAGGTAGGGGCCACTCCCCCAACAGTAGCCTCTCGTGGTTGAGGGGCCTAGCTTTTTGTGGGCCGAGACCATGCCTGACGCCTCTTGTCCCCCTCCGTTCCTTTGGCCTATCAAAAAGCATCAGTGTGAATTCCCGCCAACTACACTCTGAGTGAGCCATTGCATGAAAACTGTGAGGTGTGAGCGAGCATGGCGACGACTATCGGATGCACGTGGCGATGGTTGGCTTTTCAGCTTTTGGGAGACGAGGTGTTGCGTTGGTCATTGGGCAGTGTACGCCTCCTTGACTCCTGTGCCCACCTTAGTGGAGCTGACCAGGTCGGCACGCCAGACCCCTGAGGTTCGTTTGGTCATGGCAGCGAGTATGGGTGCACACATGGCAGCGGTTGGTTTCTGGGTTTGCGTGTAGGGAGGCGTCACGCTTGGCCCAACCAGATGCATGTCTCCAAGACAGGGGCGGATCTACAGTAATTCATGGGTATTTAGCTGAATACCCAAAAATTTTTGCAAAAAATCTGCTATATATTAGGTATAATATATATATTAGTAATTGGGTTTGAATAAAGGAATTTGAAGTGAAAAGAAGCTCGGGCCGACTGAGAGCAGCCATGCTCGAATGGCCTATTTCGGCATTTCCTCCCACGCCTCGCTGATTAGGTCTCGCCGTCTCGGAGTCGGACGCTGCGCTGTCTTCGCCAAGACGCCAATCCTCATCTCTCAACTGCCGAACGAGTGAACGACTAACCCTAAGTCCCTAACACACTCATATCCGCCTGCCCGCTCCTTCCTCAAGGCTCAGGCTCAGTCTGGCAATCGACAGCGGCCGCAGCGCAGCGCAATCCCTCATCTCTCGTCTCGTCAGCTCATCTCCCTCCGTGACTCCGCCCGGCACCCGACCTGATGCCTATTCGTTCGTGCAAGTTAGACTATGGTCTGTATTTTATCCTGTCATCTGTGTGTAGACTGTGGTCTGAATCTCCTCATATGTTTCCTTAGCTCCTTTCTGTGTAGACTGTGGTCTATGGATAGTATGGTTACCTTGGTAACTTGGTGTATATGAGTATGACAATATGGCAATACTTGGAAATGGAAATGGTGTAATGGACATTTGGTTATGTAGCTGATCTCCACTCTCGTAGAGAAATATAGCTTGTGTTGGTCAACGGTTGCTTGTTGATTCTCTTTTTTTGTCAAATGGAATTAAAGTAGTTTTGCAGGGTGTTATTGGTCAGCTAGTCTCTTCTTCAGATTTCAATTTGGTAAACTTACTTTTAAACAATATGCAGCCAAATAATCTTATTTTTATACCTGCAATTGGCTTAGGTGGAGATATCATGTAATTAAACATAATCTTATTTTTATACTTGCAATTGGCTTAGGTGGAGATATCATGTAATTAAACATAATCTTATTTTTATACCTGCAATATGCAGCCTAAAATAGTTGTTCTGACTGTGTGTATGCAGCTAATGATATGTACAGATTTCTGTTGGGATGGTATAAGAAATTTCCTAAGTATAGATCAAGAGGGCTATTTCTTACTGGAGAGAGCTATGCAGGTGGAAAAGTATTTCAAGTGCAAGTTTTGTTTTACAAGTTCATGTTTAATTTGTTTGTCTTGTATAGTGAGTGATTTTTATAAACATTAATGCAGGGCATTATGTACCACAACTCACCAATGTAATTCTCGATGTCTGCTACCCATCAATCGTGATGCAGGAGCTATGATTGTGGAAATATGTATGCTTGCTCTTTCATGATTCACAATATTGTACTTCAGAACCGTTCATTCCGGATGTGTGCCTAGTTTTGTCCAACGCAGTTGACTAAATTAGTGTAGGAGTGGATGTTTGCATGACTTATGAAAGGAACTTCTATTTCAATCTTCCAGAAGTGCAGCATGCCCTTCATGCTAATAGAACGCATTTGCCATATGGCTGGAGCATGTGCAGTGAGTAAGTATTTCTATTACTACTTCTGCCGGTTCTGCCAATTATGTTTTTTGGTCCTTCCATTAAATATTGGTCCTCCCTGCCAATTACTTTAGATGCTGCATAAGTATGGCTTGATGTTTAACTATGGTTCTTTTCAGTAAAATTTCAAAAAGACGCCCTTCCAATGAAACTATTGATGGTTTACGAAATTTTCTATAAATAGTTGTTCTGTGGTGTGTAGAGCTGCCAAATATTGTTAGAATTAGAAATGAGAAAGAGAATGAGTAATTGGACATGTATCTTTGCAACTTAAATTCACATGGATCATTGTATTAGTGTTTTCGGGGAACAATGTGTCGTGGTATCAACGTTTCAAATACCCTAGCTTTAAAGTCCGAATACCCATTCTAAAAATCCTGGATCCGCCACTGCTCCAAGAGTCCTATGCCCTGCCTGGGCATTAACTGCTGCTATCACTTCTCTTTTTAAGCCCACCCGCGATGCCCAGTTTGCTCTATTTGCATGTTGATTACTTCTTGTTCTTGCACCCTTCCCCTCATTGCTTTGATATTGTCGCCCTCCTACCGCCATTCTCTTTTCCTTCTTCACCCATTGTTGCATATCCCATCACTACGATAGTGCGTGCCGGTGACCATTGCGGTCACAGGTTGACGTTAGCCCCCTCCACAGTTAGGTTGATTGGGACGATCGCATAGAGGTGGTTGCTGGCAAATAATGGAAGGCGGTGGGGAAGGCCAGTAGGGTGTATGTGAACACCCTAGGGTCATCGATTGCATTCGAGCTGGTATACTCACTGGTGTGTGACAACAAGATCATGTCCTGTGAGGTCGTGTGCCTTCCTGGCAGCAGTGAGGTCAAGCCACACCCATGAGAGGATGAGACCATCGTATGTGCAATGTACGTCGATGTCAGGCTCTGCATCCCAATCGTGCAATTCATTGGAGACTTGTTACGACTATATGAGCTGGAGCTCCCACAGCTTACTCCAAATGCCATCGCTCGATTAGTTGTGTATTCTTGGGTAGCCCGCTCAGAGGGTAGCCAACCCCACACAGTGGTCTTCGCATTGCTGCATGACGCTGATGCCAACCGAAGCACATTGGTGCTAGCTAGATTTCGAATCTGGGTAGTGCGAGTCCACAGCTTCAAAACCACTCCTCATGGGACTTCCCAGCCAACTTGACTCACACAAAGTTGGAGTCCCGCTGGATGGAGCACTAGTTTTACCACCAGGGTGATCACAATAGCGGTCTTTGCTTCACTAGACACCTTATGGACTTCATCCAAAACCCCGACATGGTATTGGATTGAGATGACAAGGCACAACTTCAAAGATTGTGCCAAAGAGTTTTGCATGCTCTGCCTGTCCCCGCTGGCTCATCAGTGGGAGGTTGTGTAGGCTTACCTCGATCAGATGGTGACCGCCCTTCATTGATGTCTCTGGAGAGGCCTATGGGCCACGGTGAGTTCTCATGTTCCCAAGCGATGGCCTTGTAGATGGGCGTGTTTTTGTGCTAGCTAATCCATTTGTATTTGTAGTGTTGCCACTAGCAAAGGTGGAGCGTGCCGCATGCACATTCCTGGGGCCGTACATCCTAAGGAACATGGCCTTCGGACTGCGATGACCATGGGGGTCCTCGTATCAACCACATGTGCGATGCCCTGGGCCTCAACATGCCTAAGCACCTTGTGCTAGCCCTGAGCGGTGATCACAGGCATGGTACAGGCAACCATGAGGACAAAGATATCATCGGTCGCGTGGGTGTGGTTGAGCTGGGGGCTCTTCCTAGGCCACCATGGTCGTACCTCTCTCCTTGGCCCCCCTAATCCCACTAGGTCGAAGACCCACCCGAGTGGGCTAGGTGTGTTCGATGGCTTCGAGGCGGAGGAGGGGAGTGGTGAGGTGGAAGGGGCGATGATGATGGTGATGACGATGATGGCGGTGATGGTAATGACAACAACAATGACCGTGGTGATGAGGATGACATGCGCATCCTCACGCGTCTAGCTCCACCATGGTAGAGTGTCATGAGGTGCCCTAATGAGGGGCATCTTACAAACTTGGAGGAGGGCCTAGCTCCCGGCGTGGCTAGATTGGTAGGCCCTATAGAAGTTGAGGGCACAGGTTGACGAAGGGTCCCCTATGGTAGGGTCAGAGGGTTTTCATTTTGTTTTACGAGTACTGGACCAAGATTCAAGCTCAGAGGATGGCACGCCACCCTCCTCCCCTGAGCTGGCCCCCCCCGCTGTCTGAAGCGACAATGCCCATTGGGGTAGCGCTGGTTGTGCTGAAGGTGAGGTGGTGGATGCAAGTGCTGGTTTCTACACCGTAAGTAAGGGCTCTTTTGGTTGTTGGGACTTTGCGTGGCTGTCCCGCTATGCTCCCTTACCCAATCATGTTCATCGGTGCCTCCCACTACTTCGGCAGTGGAGCCTCGCCTACCAGTGAAGAGGAGGTTCATGGGATGGGGAGGGCCTTAGGGAGGGAGGCGACTTGCGTGTGGAGGCTGCGGAGGTGACTGGTGTGGAGGTGGCGTCCTGGGGAGATCTAGTTGTGAGCACTGGGGTAGAGCCCAGGAGGTTCTTGCTTGGAGACTTCGTCCCTTCATCGGACATCCTCCAATCGCTCAGCGCCACTGTAGATCATCTGGATACCAGCCTTGACCAGAGCACCCTGCTATCGTGCAGCCCCGAATTGCTTTTTGGAGCGTTGGAGGCGATCGAGGCGAAGGTATGTCTAACCCATTGCTACCATCCTTTTCTTTTGCACATAATCGCAACACATTGCACTTCACAGGCTATTGCTTTGGCACGATCGGCACAGGTTGCCAAGCTTTAAGAGGTGTTGAGCTTGTCGGAGTAGCTAAGCTCACACCGAGCCAAAGCCAGCGCCCTTTGCCAGTTTTTGGAGGAGCACAAGAGCCTTGCCCGCTTCCTCGAGGTCGAAGGGTTGAAGGCATTGGAGGCCACGAAGGTTTCTATAGCTGAGGCCAATGCCTGTAGTGCCGAGTAGAGGGAGAACTTTCTCCAACGAGTGGCTACACTAGAAAGGGAATGGATCAGTTGTAGTCTGATGTTATGGAGGGTCACAAGCTCTGTGATCAGTGCTCGGTGACGTCCTGGGAGGCCATGCAAAGCCTAGAGGTGACCCTAACAGACCTCGCGGTTGAAGTCCCACCAATTTTGTATTGCCCAGAGGATCTCTTGGGAAGCATACAGCACATGAGGGATGCCTCGTCGTTTTCCTTGAGGGCAGCCCTTGCGTACGGGGACCACTGCTCGTTTGTCATTACGCATATACTTCTCGGTCTCTTGTACGTCCACGAGGGTGAGCATGTGGCCTAGTTAGTGGACCCAGCTCTGGATCTTCTGCCGGGGAATACTACTATGCTTCACACGATCCATGCCACCTGACGCACTACTCGCTCCTTTTGGCAAAACTTGTTGGAGTACCTAGGCGATGTAGCGACAAAGGTTGGAGCTACTAGAGAGTTGGGGATGTGGCTTGGTGAAGTGGTCCTTCAGCGTTTGTCATGTACGAAGGCCACTTAGCAGGTGTGATGCCGCCTCGCCCTTGTATTGGTCCGTAGTCTTTCGCTGCGGCAAGCCCTTTGCATAGGACCTTTGTAATCTTTTTTTTTTTGCAATGTTGGAACATGCTTGCACTGGTTTGCCTTGCTTATTATGGCAAAAAAAACTTTGTATTCTTTGGGTACTATTTGATTTGTTTTCTTCGGTCCATGTCTTCCTTGGGCAGGAGCTCGACAAAGATCATCATTCTATTAGTGAGTGCCTACTTCCCAAAGGGCTCCATTGCTAGTGGCATGTGGAGGATTCATTTCAATTTTGGGTGGCCTTCGAGCCTAGGCCTCATGTCTGCTCGGATGCTTATATAAAGGTTGAGGCTGATGAGACTGAATGAGGGCATGTCCTCCTAGAGGGGTGTAGGGAATGTAGTTGTCTGGGTTGGCTTGTATCCACTTGTACTCAAAAAATTTCTTTTTTGTGATGAAGACAAAGTTGTTCCCCTCAATACGCTCACGTGCCTATGTTGTGTTTGGAATTAATCTCGAAGGGGATGTCTCTTAGGCAGAGGGTAGGTTCACGTGCTCCGTCCCCAGACTTTGGACTCAAGGTCGATGAAGGCGGGACTTAGGCCAAAGATAGGTTCGTGTGCTCCGTCCCCACACTTAGGGTCGACAAAGATGGGACTTAGGCCGATGATAGGTTCACACACTCCGTCCCCACACTTCGAACTTAGGGTCGACGAAGACGGGACTTAGGCCGACAATAGGTTTGCGTGCTCCGTCCCCACACTTCGGACTCAGGATCAACGAGGGAGGTACTTAGGTCAATGATAGGTTTGCATGCTCTGTCTCCACACTTCAGACTTAAGGTCGATGAAGGCGGGACTTAGGCTAATGATAGGTTCATGCACTCTGTCCTTACACTTCGGATTTAGGGTCGATGAAGATGAGACTTAGGCCGACGATAGGTTGGCGTGCTTTATCCCCACATTTTGGACTCAGGGTTGATAAAGGTGGGACTTAGGCCGATGATAGGTTCACGTGCTCCGTACCCACACTTTGGACTTAGGGTCGATGAAGACGGGACTTAGGCCCTTCGCTATCTTTTGGCGGAGAAGTCTAGGGACAACCCACCCGAGATGGCATTAATCACTCGGTGCAGGGTGGTCTCTGGGCCTTGGATCTACAGCACAGTGGGAGGGGGCTGAATCTGGGGTGCTTTCGGACGCTGCTGGACGTGCGCTTTCACCGGTGTGCTGTTGTCTTGAGTTCGTTCCCTGGCGATGCTTTCGTGCAGGGCCACGATGGAGGTGCAATTGCGGGTGAGGTAGCCTCCACTGTTGTGGACTTGGCACCAAAGCCCTTGCTGACACCCATCTTCATGAACTCACACCCTATCGCGTTCTCGACCTCCCCAGCCACGACCACGGCCTCTGATGATGTTGCCTTTGTCAGCACCCTTGATGCCGAAGACATATTTGGAGTGAGCCCCCTATGTTGCACATACACGTGCACACACACGTGTGCGTATTCGCATATTTTCGTGTGACTTGGGACTTGCGATTGCCCCATGACATGGCGCGCCACTTTGTAGACCAAGTCAACCTTTCCTTTTGTGAACTGTGTATTTCTCTCCCCTTTTGAACTGTCTAGGAGCTGATAAACACTTCATAAATATCATTATGTGGTTTGATGTGGCAGTTACTAGTGTTTTAATTCTGTTTAATGGTAGTGGTTACTAGTGAGTGAATACATTGCCCTTATAAGGACCTAGAGACATCTAGGAGAAAATATAGAATTCCTCCTCCATTCTTCCACCCCCTCTTTGGATAATTGTGCTGTAGTATCAAGCTGCTCAACTACGTCGACCTTTCGCCTTGGCATGCACACTGGGAAGGGAGGAGAGTGGGATCTCCAAACCATTGCCACAGAGAGAATCTGCACAGGGCGGCAATAAGGTTTTTGGGCATTGCACACCTACGTGACCACTTGCTTCACTGTTACGTCTAAATTCTGTATTGCATCGACTCTGTACTGCTTCTTATTCTTCATCAGACCCCATTGTAAGTCATTCATGTAAACGATTGACTCTGATATAATTATGTTATTGTGTATATTTGAAGTTTATTTCTATGTTCCAAGATACTTTCTTATCTTTTGGATTCAAATATTGCCTCTTAATAACATGCAATGGTTATAACTTATCATCCTAATTAGGGTCCATCAAATTGAGGGTTGATTGTTCTTCTTTTTCCTGAGAATTTCTAGTGTATTTTTTCTTAACGGTCATAAAATATATGTCATTGACTTTTATTATATAATGGATTAGTAATGGATTTAAGCTCATGTATGCAAATTTGAGAGTATGTATGGTAAAATGCCACATTTAAAGAATAGAAGGACATTTGAAAAATAACAATACAAATATGTTTTGATCAAATATTCCAAAAAAAATTAATGTTCGGTCTACAGGAAAAGAAATGAAATCAATTATGGACAATCTTTGTCAATTTAATTGGCAAAATATTTCTGTTGTAGCTCTAAAATTCTCAATTAGTTAATATGCCAAATACCTCGCTAAACTAACATATAAACCTATATAGAGCATGTACCACCTTTGTTTCTAAAATACATGTTGTTTCAGACATTGTCACATCTCAATACACTATTTTTTTTTTGTAGTTATAGAAGATTAGTGAAAATTCTAAAGAATAAGAAGTATGGAGCTTTTAACGACATATACAATAATAATTTTTGT
Organism: Dendrocalamus sinicus; assembly: GCA_036346575.1. NCBI lineage: Eukaryota > Viridiplantae > Streptophyta > Magnoliopsida > Poales > Poaceae > Dendrocalamus > Dendrocalamus sinicus. Next base: position 28,098,834 of record CM070647.1, read on the forward strand.
TGTGTCACGGTCCAATAGTACAATCGATCAACTCCCATATATCGTTCGCACAGTTAACTCACAAACATCATGGTTTCACGTATAATACAAGTTATATGTAGTTTTACTTTTACGGTGCACTCCACAGTATGTAGTACGTCACAAGTAATACACGGTACGGTAGATGAGCCGCCAGTACGTACGTACAATACGTGAGGTTAATTAACTACGTGTTCTTACGCGCGCTCTCTCATGCATGCTCGCACGCCCGGGATTTGAGAAATGCACCGCATTTTACATTGTCGGGTAGGCGATGTCGAGCGTGATGCCGCACATCCCCGGGCCGCCGACGTCGCGGCGCATCCGCAGGTAGCCGCGCTCGCCCCACTGCTGTCCCCACGAGTTCTTGATGATCCAGTACTTGGTCCCCGTCTCGGCGTCGGCGCCGTACCCGACGACGGTGACCGCGTGGCCCAGCCGCGTCCCGCACGGCCCCGAGTACACGCCGCCACTGTAGAACTGCATGCCGCTGCCGACCTCAATGGCCACGGCCACGGGCTGCTGCGCCACCGCGCTCTGCAGCCCGGCCTCGCTGTAGGGCCGCACCGTGGCGTAGCCGGAGATCTTCGCGGCGTGGTGGGAGGCCTTGGCGCGGTTGCAGTAGCCCTGCTGCGCCGTGTATGGGTAGTCCTCCTCGGTGGTCATGCCGCCGTTCTCGACCACCCACTTGTAGGCCCTGCCGTAGGAGCCGCGGCGGCAACCGCCGTCGTACTGGTCGCAGTCCACGAGCTGCTGCTCTGAGAGGGAGACGAGCTTCCCCGTCTTGATCTTGTGGAGGCTCTCGATCGTCGCTACCGTCACAAATGCCCAGCAGCTGGCTGCATGCATGCAACCACGTCGATGTCGATATATCCCCGGACAAATTAAAACCACATTATCCAACTAATTAAAGTGAGAAATCGGGACGCTGAAATGGAGCAAAAGATCAATTTATATACCACATGATGAGCTTTGGGACTTAGGCGGCACCACGGCACCTCTGGCCCTCCAGTCCACGCTGGGCGGAGCGTCCACGGCGACGTCGTCCCCGCAGCACGACAGGTTGGCGTTGCCACCGCCGTCGACGCGCCCAGCGGTCGTCGTGATGACCGTATCAGTGTGATCCTCGACGTCGTACTCCGGCATGGTGTACATGGCCAGGAACTCCTCCTGGGTGAGGTCGGCGAACTGGTTCTCACCGAGCTGGTACGTGAGGCCGCCCTGCCGGTTTGTGGCGTCGATGTACTCCACGTTCCGGCGGTACACCTCGAACCGCCGCAGCTTATCGTCGGCGCTCGGGTACGACCGGCTGTACGCTGCCTGCCACCGTAGGAACCTGTCCATCATCAGCACGTCGCCGACGTCCACGCGGCCGCTCGACGCCGCTGGGAAGGCGGCGAATACACCGCACGTGAACAGAACTAGTGCGAGCGCCGACGAGGCGCCGGAGGAGAAAGCCATGTATATGTACGTGTGTATACGTATCACGTATGTGGTTCTGCTTCTGCTTAAACACGAATGTGTAGCTGTGTTTATATAGTGCTTGACGTTGCTTGTGAAGTGACCTTGTGAGAGTATTCGTGGACCGTGGGAACCTGTCTTTTGGTAGTATCGGGTGGAGGGATCGGAATCGCGGAGATACGCTAGCTGATCGATGCAGTTGGGCGGCGGGAAATGCATGCAGAAGTTGCCTAGCTGGTTCTGTACGTGCTAGAGGAATGGCAACGAGCCATATTTTCTCTTGCGACACTGTTGCAGTGCTACATATGTGACTTGACATGTGAAAGAGTTGGTTAGGATGCGTTGCCGTGCACACACTAATTAATTTTTTGGGCTGTATATAAATCAGTCATCTGTCTTCTTTAAAAAGAGCAAAATCAAACAAAACTTTAAGATATTGGACTTGATGCTTGGCACGTGTCCCTGTCGTCTCCCCTATCTCCGATCCCGCCCCCATCACACACAGCACCTCCGACTTTTATTTGGAGTTGTAAAAAATAACCTGACTAAAGAAAAACAAATAAAATAAAAATAAAGGCAGAGAGTCATGGGTAATCGAACCATTAGACACGATCTCCAAAATAAATTTTTGGTTACCTTTCCCCTCGCTTCTTCGACTAGGTGAGATAGTTATATAAGTTGAATTTATAAACTTAGTACTAACCTTTATAGTTTTTTGTTTCAAATCCTTTTATCTCCTCTAAACTTGCTTTCCACCTCACACCTATTGACTTCGAAAATCCCACATCTTCCACCCAGAAGCCCAAATTTCCGCCTTAGATCTATATCATCTAGGATTATATTCAAGTGGATATTACAAATGTCATAACTTCAAGGATCGATATACTTGACATAAAGAAAACTATAGTTATACTAATGTTTGAGCGGATCCTCTGATTTCAGTTTATGAACAGTAGTAACATTCATGTAGCATTTTATTTTCGAGTTGTATTCTCTATGCATATCAAATATTCTATTTTTATTTGCCCTTTATTAGCAAAGAAATCCCAAATGAATTACCATATGGCAGTTTATTAAGGGGGTGTTTGGGACTGCTCCACAAACTCTGCTCCACGAATTCTACCGTGGAGCAGCTCCACAAAAAACCTAGAGTTTGTGGAGCACCCCTTTAGGTGCTCTCACAACTCCACATTTTTTCCTCGAACAGAGTGCGTGGAGCTGAACCTGTTTGGCTAAAAAAACATAGAGCGGAGCTGAAAAACGTAGAGTGGAGCAGTCCCAAACACCCCCTAAATTGGATCACGTATAAAAATGTAGCATCACACTCATGAACATATCAACCATTCATGCATGCCATGGCACTCACATAAGTATGGAAATGCATTAGAAATCAATGTAGACATGCACATGATGCACACCTTGAGCTTCGCTGATTGGCAAAATTGAAACTTGGGTTTCCTTGCTTTGCAATATTATTCCCAATCAATTCTTCCAAACTGTAGCAATATTCTCAAGTATGCAAGTGCAATCGGAATAAAGAAGGATGGCAAATGTATTAGTGTCGACTTGCAGATCCTAAATGCATACAACGAGCTACACATATTACCTCGCGACGGGGAGCTGAGAAGGAGGCGACGGTGAGCCGGGAGGAGGGGCTGCGCGATGGGGAGCTAAGAGGGAGGCGGTAGTGCTGGAGGTGGAGAAGGGGGAGCTAAGAAGGGGCGCAGGTACATTGGAAAACCTAAGTGTGCAGAGGAGTACAGTGAGTTAGGTTGTTGCACCTGTATATATAGAAGATTATTATCACAGACGATTTGTAAAAATAACTATGTGGAATATGTCGAATATCACAGACGATTCTTATTAAGAACCATCTATGAATTATCACAGATGGTTAGGATTAAAAACCGTGTATGACGTCTGTAATTATCATAGATGGTTTTTAGTTGAAAGTGTTTATGAATTATCACAGACGGTTCTTATTAAAAAATAGTCTGTGATAATTATAGAGGTTATAAATAGTTTTTAATCTGAACCATCTATGATAATTCATAGACAGTCCTTAACAAGAAAACGTTTGTAATAATTCACAGACGGCCCTTAACAAGAAACCGTCTGTGATAATTATGTATCACAGACAGATCTAGCCATCACTAGTAACATAAACGGTCCCACTTGTAAAATCGTTTGTAATAATTACAACACTGATAGATTCTAGGAACCGTATATGATGAGGCATTCAGTATAGCCTTCTCTATAGTAGTGCTAGCTTAAGCTTGATAACTTCCCTTGGAACTCTGATATCACAGCCCAGCTGTTTATTTAAAAAATTAGGGTAAAAATAACTTAAAATAAAAACCAGTGTTATTTGGCTACCTGAGTTTTTGAATTTATTTGCTTTAGTTTTTAGCTTTTGAAAAAGCTTTTCTTCTAAAAATTAAAAATAAATTAAGTAAAAGGGAAATATATTAATTTGGTTTTAACGCAAATTTTAGTTCAAATTAATTATCTGAAGCATTTGGATTTTTATTTGGTTTTTCTATGAATTTTCAAAATTTAAAAGTCAATTTCAAAATTAAAAAGTATTTTATGTAAAAAATAATAATAAAGACTAACTTTAAGTTGAAAATATTTTTTCTAAGTCCAAAATAGCTCCAACAATTTCTGTGAATTCTTTTGGAACTTTTGGGCTTTATTTGCTTTTTTCTAAGTTTCTCAAATTCAGAAAGGATTTAAAAATCCGAAAAAACGAAAAAATACCTTTCCCGATTGGTCACCCATCCTTCTTGTGCAATCAGGCCAGGGCGCTTCACATCACGTTTCCAGTAGGCCGTGTGCCACGTTTCCTTCTTTCTTCTTTCGTTTGGGTCATGTACTACTGGCCTGATATTCCCTCCGTACTGTTTATCTTCTTCAACGGCCGTTGGAAGCAGAGGAGAGCCATGGCTACTTTCTCTCTCCAAAGCCATGTGCATGCAATCCAAAAATCAAAACCTTCCACCAAAATTAATTTGTATACTTGGTAATGTCCTCATTCACCACTAGAAATCAATCTTTATCCAGTTTCTTAGCAATTATGTCGGCCATTTCCGTTTTTCCGGCTTAAAACCATCATTAATTCCGGCTATAACTTCGGCAAGCGATTTCGGCCGTTTCGTAGCTCCTCTTCACCTATAAATTAAGCCAAGGGTGCCTCACATCATTCCTCACAATGCATTATCTTGGTTTTAGCCGAAACCCTCCGGAGTTTTCTCAATCGGCCCTTCTTCCTCAACTCCGGCTAAAACTTCGCTGAGCTCTCCCGCCCTCTCCGGTCCACAAAATTGCAGAGCAAGGCAAGTTACACACCTTGACAATGTTGATCCCAGTTTACAAATAAAATTATGTTGTTTTAAATTATATTGCATGCTTAATTTTTATTTACAGTATTTTAAATTCCTGATTTACTTTAGTTATGCCCAATTGTTGTGACACTTTTGACATTGCAAATTTTCGTACCTTATTGACCTAGAATAAAACTCCAACTAGTATACTAGCTAGTATGGCTAGAGAATTTTTATAGCAATGCTTAGATATGTATAGGTATAACTTTAGGCTTGAGATAATATTTTCACATAAAATGATGTGCTTTTAAAATATATTCTTGACTTCGGTAAGTCAAAAAAGTCTACAAAATATTTTAAAATAAAATATAAAACTTTGTTTACACTTAGGCAGATAGTTAGGTGGTGAGTGTTTGTTAGCATACGCTGTTGCTCGGTGGCTCAACGTGGATGCTAGGCACGAGGGGTATGCGAAAAGTGCCTAAGTCAATTAAGGATTAGTCTATGAGCTATTACTACAAAGCCCTATCGTACTACCACATGACTAGTATAGGATAGTCCTGGCTGACTAATTAGCGGGTCATAGCCTGAGTCTCATTATAGGCTAAATATGAGCGTGGCGTAGGCCATGAAAAATCTCACATGGCACCAAGGGGGGCTCAATCTGCTAGATTCCTTATTGAGGTGAAAATTTAGTGGAGGTGGGGCCAGGTTGACAGCTTTGTTTTGTAAAGGCCTTGTTTTGATTTCTCAGTCGCACGCCTACAGAAGCATGTAGTGGCCGAACATGAGTTAATCATATCTTATGGGTAAATGTAGGAGCCCAGATATTAAAATCCGGATTCCTCTGTGATTCCACCGCACTATTCCCTGGATCAGTAGATAGTGCTCACAGATTACAGTTCTGATTATCAAAATACATATCATGCAGAAGCGTAAATATAATAGTAAACTTACTCATGGGCCGATTAGGCCGAAATCAATAAATGGCAGCAGCGGAATGAAGCACACAGGTGGGACCCTCAGGACATGCCCACAGACAGCCAACTGGAGGTTCGCGACCTAGCCCTTGACATCTTCATCTTCTCGGCCAACTTGTCCAATCTTGTTGTTGAGACGAGGTGATTTGATTCCTGATTCTGAATTTTGTCGCAAAAGCGAGTGTGAGCACTCCAACCCCGTGCTCCGCGAGCCAATACACAGAATGCAATTAAATAGTATGCATGGCTTAACAAAGGAGAGGCTCGGGTTATTTTATTTGCCAAAAATCACTTTTAGTAGCATTATTACTATTATTTACTCAAAGTGTTACTATTGCTACCTAACTCCACACTACAATTGCCAAAATTGACTTAAGCCACCGAAAATGCACTTTCTTTATTGACTACTGTCTAAAACTCCAAACAGCAAGTGTCATCATTTATTTAATCCACCGATCATACTTTGTATCTTGAATTACTAATAATCCAATCCTGTCATTACTATTCATCAGCTCATCACCTCTGAATTCTAATGATTCTCTAACATAATTACTTTCAAATCCACTGATATCATTCGTATTCAATCCTTTTTGTTATTGATTCAAAACCATAATCCAATAATCAATCTTATTTTCCAATATCTATCACTAGCTAATCCACAAATATACCTCCACCGAAAATTCAGTTTACCAAGATTATAATCCACTAATTGTTATGAATCCTCCAATCTTCTTAGGAATTCAATTCATCCCTCTAGTAATTGATCAACTCCTATTAATTCCCATTATCGCCAATATCTTCCAAGAATTTATATTAATCATTAGTGTAGTAATCCAGCAATTTACCTTTGCACTCCCTAATTCTCCAAAATCGATTCACTATTATATATCCACCAAGAATATCACTAATCAAGACTTGTACTCCAATACTTGTATTATTTCTCCAAATTCCTGAAAATTCAATTAGATCATTTATCTAGCCTATCTATTCAGCTGGTCCCCACTAATTTATTTCTCCCAGAACCCACACTATCATTTCCTATTCATGATCGACCTGAATCCACCAATACCTTTATGTGCATACTACAAACATCCATCTCCTTTACTCACGACCCTGTTTATTCCACCCATATTTTATTTTGTAAGAGTAGAAATGCCACTATTTGAAATACAATACATAAAATTTCCTGAGACCTAGCAGCTTTGGAACAAAACATAATGTTCAAGGAATATTAACATGATTTTCCATACATATGGCATCACACCATATGCCTAATAACACCATAATTTTGCCATACATATGGCATCACACCGTATAACATCTTTCAGCGTTATAGCCGCTTAACTTACCACTGGGACAACACCCAGGACAACTCAATTCAGGGCTTTCCACTGCCCTCCACTTTTCCATCACACCCACAAAACATTTTGAAATAGAACTATATCTGGTTAAGTTCCCATGTCCGCCCTTGACCGTGGGCACGGCTATTCGAATAGTTTTGACTCTGCAGAGTTTGCACACTTTACCCACAAGAGACGGTTCCTCGTTGCCCCACACGATTCCTTAGTCGTGCGGTTGAGCGAACCATCACAAGAACCGCTCAAAGTACCTCGCCCTTTCCATCATCTCACCCTATGGGTCGCTCCCACTTGCGGTAGGTCCCATACGTTGTGCGGGATGTTCTCCTTCCAACGCCTAGCAACGGCTACCCACACTGCTAGTGCGCCACGCAGAACCTCACCCTCCGCGGGTGTCCCATTCAAGCCTGACACACAGACAGCCGCTTGCACCACTTCACTCCTCCACTGATGATGATTACTTTCAGGGTCCGGTAAATTTACTAGACCAAGTTGTACTTTACAGACTTGTGGTTGCACTTGTTTAACACAGGAGGTCATAACAAGATTCAGTCCTTAAGGTATTTGGGCGGTTCTACCACAAACCACACTCTCGTGCACACCTGCACCATACCCCCGAACCATCCACCCAGATAAATAAGCAATTCGAGGTTTTTGAGAATAAAATAGCCATATCCAACAAACACCAGTCATTACCACCATGACTGCCCAACCAATTTTTCTCAGGATTAAAAGCGATGCTTGGGCGCTCTCGCGCCCATGAGTATCTAAACAATACTAAGCATGGCAGATATTTAGAGACTTATTTTCAAAATGTTACTATTATAATTTTGCTAGGGCGACAAGGTTCACACATTCAAATATTCCAAAGGAGGGGTAATATTATTCAAGGTAAACAATAGGCATGCAACTAGAATCTTAAATTAACATGTATTTGCATATAACATAACAGCATGCAATTTGATAATTTAAACCAAAATAATTTGCAGAAAATGTAGGTTCAACATGATCAAAGTATTGACTCGCCTGACGCGGTTTACCACGGACTTTGGCTCACACGATGCTTTCTCTTGAGCTTCTATTCTTCATCTTCACTTCGAGCTTGTTCTCGCTTGATCCATTGATCCTTCGGGGCTCCAGTTTCTAACTACGCGATAAGCGACTGAATCCAAATAAAAGCAAATAATTCAAGAGATCCAAATAAGTCCAAGTAAACCCAGTTGATCTCGATTAATTTTTATTATGATTAAATAGGTGATTTGAGATAAGGTTGATTGGACGCGGAGTATTGATGGAGCCAAGGTGGTTAGAGCGAAGTGAGAGATGACAGAGAAATTCATCGAGATGGACGTTAGGGAAGGTTCAGGACAAAGGAGTATTCACGAGAATATCCTATTTAGGACTTAGAGATGGCTTGGTATAGCCAATGATAGAATGTCATATCTCGATCATTTAAGAATTAGGTTATGAGTTTCGCTCATGCTGTACATCAATTTAACTTCTCGAATTAATGTCAGAGTTTGCGTTTGTGGTATTTTGCACTGTGATATTTCATGTGGGTTTCACTGTTAATTAATTAGTTTATTAATTAAATGAGTAATACCCTAATTTATTATCGCATGGAACCGATTATTTAGTCATTGTTATTTAAATGATTAACACTAGTTGAGTTCTATTTTTCATTGACCCGTGACCGCTAAGCTATTCTAGGGTGACCTACTGGACTATTCTAGGCTCTGGTTACAACTCGGATATATATACCATTCCTAGCTATGCCTAGTATTCCTAGACTTCAGGTTACATATTAGCGAGACTATTTTTAATTACTACTAACCCACAATTATTATATTATAATACTATACGCTAATATGGCCTTTTAATTAGAGTCTTTGTGACATCGACACCTTCATCATTTTACTTAGCGCTTGGCATAATTTAATCGTAATTACGCTCTTTTGTACTTGAGGTCAAGATTGGTATACAAGGTTAGATTCTAATATTATTATTTAATTAAACTTACTACTTGAGATTTGCTTAATGGCAGTATCTTAATGTTAGAACGTATATTTTAATTACAATTAAAGGTAATCTTTAGTCTAATGCATTGCTTCTATAGCTAAACATGATATCCGATATTTTTATGAAATTTTGGATAATTAAACAAAGTCATCCTTTATCAATACCTTTAGTTAAAACTTAGATTCTTGTTAAGTGTTCCATACTACATTAGTTACTTATATATGACTTTTAATCTATTATTAAATCCCAAATAATCTTATTTATATCCTAATTAAATTTTATTAGCTTTCATGAATGAATTTCTACTCTCCTAAATTTTTCCACAGTTGCAATGGGTTAAGGAAAAAGGAAAAAAGAAAAATGAATGGTGCAGCCGACTGCAATCGAACTCGAGACCTGTGGGTTGCCAACTCTTTGCGCGTGCTCAGTTAGCCAAGTGGGCGGGACGCCTGGGCTGATGAGCTTTGTGCAGATAGTAAGAAAAGATGAGGTGGTCGGGGATCAAAACAGGGGAGGCGGGTGGCGCACGGTGCCGAGCTTACCGACGGCAGGCGGTGGCCGAGGAGGTCGGGGCGAGGGGAAAATGGAGCGCTGGGAGTGAGGTGAAGCTACCGGAGTCAGCACCATGGCGGGGGCGGCGACGAGGTGGGCCAGCGGCGAGGCGCAGCGTCCGGAGGTGGAAGTGGAGCGGCGTCGGCGACTGGGAAGGAGACAAACAAATTGGGCGGCGCTGAAGCTTGAGAGAGGCTAGGGGAGCTTACCCCGGTGGTTGGCGTGGTCGGAGAGAGGCCAAGGTGGGCCGGCGACGTGCACGGCGGCGGCGCAGAGGAGGTCACCGTGGCCGGCGCGCTACGGTGAAGGGGAGGGCAAGGCGATGCTCGGGGAAGCTCTGTGGTGACTAGGAGATGCTCCCGGAGAAGGGAATCGAACCGGAGTGCACTGAGTTAGCGACGGCGGTGGTAATGGCGGCAGCGGCAGTTTTTGGGGAGGTTGGGCATTGCGGCCGTTTCCGGTGATGGGGCTCCAATTAAACGGAGGGGGAGAAAGAAGGAGAGGAGGGCACGGTTTGACATGGCTGGGTTGGAGAAAGCGCCGATAGAGGGCCGGGTATGGCAAGGAGGCGGTGGCGGCGGCGTGCGCACGGTGGAAGAGGTAGAGGGAACGGGGAGGAGGAGGGCTGTGCAGGGAAAATGGGGATGGCGGACGCTGCTTATAGCCACTGAAGGGGGTGAGGGAGGCGCGGGGCAGTGGACCGGGCGAAGCGGAGAAGGATCACCGGGCAAGGCACCGCGCGGCTCGGTGCGCAGAGGCGCTGGGCTCGACGCATGTCAGGAGCAGCGCAGAGCAGGGGAACCACGAGAACCCGGGCGTGATGATGGCGGGACGGCGCTGAGCAGAGAAAATGGGAAGAGGTGACGTGGAGGCTGCTCGGCCATGGAAGAAGGAGGAGGGGGAAAACAAAGAAGAGAGGGCGCAGGCGTGCTGCGCAGGTGGAAATAGAAGAAAGAGGGGGAAGGGGGCGGCCCGGGCCCGCTGGCAGTGAGAAATCAGGGGGAGGAAAAGAAAAGAAGTGCGTAGGAGTTGGGAGAGAGTGAAAGGAGAGGAAAATCTGAGAATTTGGGATTCTAAATTTTAATTTACATTTTAAACTTCATATCAAGGTTTACTAATTTCAAACCTTGTATGACATTCAGAGTTTAACTTTTCATTTAAGTTTTGTTTTGCTAATTGAATTAAAAGAATGGATTTTTGGTGTAATCATTTAGGGATATATTCTAATATTCTTCTTGGATTCATTTTATTGACTGGGGTTTGAACTCTGGAATATTTTAATACTTTGAATTATTGATATGTGACATCATTTTCTACTTTTATTATTTTCAGGGTCATCATCTGCACTTGGACTATTTTTGCATTATTAATCTGCATAGCATGAACTTAGAAAATTTCAAATAAATATTTAGAAAAGATTTGATTGCCAGCAAAATGCAAGAAAAGTTTTAAAATTTTCATATTTTTGAACATCCAAAAAAATCAGGATGTTATAGTAAAGTTGTACAATCTCTACAAAGTGTATAAACTATCCTGAATAGCCATGCCTACGGTCATGAGTGAGCTGAGTCAAGTTTTTCATGGATTGGATTTTGTTTGTCAAAATGGTTTATAAAAGGCTTATAGATGGATGGAATCCATATAAGATATTTTGGAAAAGATGGCTTGTGTGGAATACCCGTGGTTAGATTGGTGTCAGGTCGATGCATGCACCAATGGTATTATTTTGCTTAAATTGTTGTTTTTACTTATTGTATTAAATTTAGTAATTTTTAATCTATTTACTGTATTTCTTTAAATTCTGTTTTACGCTCAGTTAACCCTATATACCTTCACTTATCAGCCTTACATTATTATTGTATTTTTTTAGATAACTTGTGGAGTACAACTTTGTACTCACCCTTGCTATCTCTACTCAGGCAAGGACTGCTTCGACGATGGTGAGGACCAGGACAAATAGGCTATGTCTTACTGTTTTTTTGCTTGTGGGTAGGTTTGTTAGGTTTTCTTCCGCTTCAGTGTTTATCTTCCACTACTATTATTTAATTTTGGCCTATGGACTATTTATGTAAACTTTGACTGTCAGGCTCATACTTAACTAATAAAATAAATATCGTTATAGTTGATATTTATCTTTGTTATCCACTATGTGCACTAGCTGATCATAGACTAATGTGATTTACATAAAAGATCTGGAGCTATCGCTCTGAGATCTGACATCCGGGCATGTCGGAGGGCTGCCATGCAAAAACATCTCTATTGGGCCAATGGAGGGAGATGAGCCTATCTTCTGACTTGGGATCAAGTCCCACGCTGACCCGAATAGTCCTCGAGGGATTCTCTAGGTCGAGTGGCACCTCCTTCACATGGTTGTTTAGCTTGGGAACCACTTTTGGCTAAGAATGTTTTGCTAGAAAAGGAGCATTATTAGCATCTCAAGTATGTAATTTGTCAACCAACTCGAGGGATCTTTGACACAGGTAAGGGCCATTTTTTTGTCACAACATTAATGACCCCTTTTGTTCTAGGCATCTTAAGACACTAATAACTGTAATACGTGGCTATCATGAACTTAGCCAGGATCGATCGACCAAGAATTGCATTATATATGGTCTCAAAATTGACCACATTTAATGAAAATTTCTAAATCCAGAAGTTACTATAAATCCCGAAGGTAACTGAAAGGGAAATCTGGCCAATGGGTTCAGCTAAAGAGCCTGGTACTATGCCATGAAAGGCATAGGGTATCAGACAAGTTTTTTGTCTTGGGAACTTGAATTTCATCTAGGGCTCTAGTAAAAATAATATTAAGGGAGCTACCCCCATCGACCAGGACTCTATAAATTTTGTAATTATTAACTGTAGTATCTACAATGATAGGAAACCTACCAAGCCAGGATAAGAGGACCAGAAAAATCTTCCTTGCCAAAAGACAAGGAGATCTCCAAACACCGAGGAGACTTGACGACTGCCAGTGGTTTGATAAGGTTATATACTTCTCACTTGATAGTCTTTAATTGCCTCTTGACTCATAAGACAATGAACCACCAAAGATGATGTTGATGGTGTGCTCAGGGTCTCAAAAAGGCTCCATCTTTATCCTTCCAGTTGCTTGGTTCCCTATCTTGGAAAAAGAGGGGAGAAGACCCTTACCTAAGTAGTAATCTTCAAGCTTAAATTGGAAGGCACGATAGTTACAAAGAGATGCGGATCCACTAGCAAGCTAGCTGAACCCCGTTGCTTTGGCCCTGATCTTTCACGATACGCCTTGTTGGATGCCCTCTCCAAGATAAGCCTTCTCCCACGCACACCGCAGCACGTGAACAAAGGGTAGAGAAACCGAAGTTTCAGCGAGTAGAATCCAACACCACAATTGGATTCAACACACCAAGAGCAATTCCTCGATGGAAATCTCAAGAACACGCCAACAATGGCCACCAAACCATGGTGATTTTCTGGTTTCTATTTCTCAAATCAAAGTCTAAGTTACAATGGGGCTAAGGCCCTGGCCTTATATTGGTGCACAATGCACGGCCTTGATTACAACTCACGCACTACTTGGCCTAAGGCCGAAACAAACTCCAATACGAACTAAAAAGGAAATACCTAAACTGCTACCTCTGGATTCTCTCTTAATTTGCGATCTTACTATGAGGATTTCGTAGCTGGCACCTTGTCCATTATGTGGGGCTTCCAAATAGCTTTCCAACGAGTCCAAGAACGCCCAAATCGGACTCCGTTTGTGAAAGTTATGGACGTTTTAGTATCGGTCTTGTCAGCTGTCCCAATCCAAGTCCGAATCGGTTTCAAATCTTTATATGTTTTGTTTTCTGGTTCAAGGGGCTTCCAAATCCATTTGGAACCTGAAAAAGAATCCTTCTCAACCTTTAGAAAGTTATGGTGTGGTCGGATTTTACCCTTACTTGCATTGCAATACTCGAACTCTTTATGTTTTGCAAGTCTCGCGCATCTCTCCGGACAGCTCGTGCAGCATCCAATGAAATTGCCATAACTTTGTGTAGAAAGCTCCAAATCAAGTGCCGTTTGATTCGTTGGAAAATAGACTTCATTAGCTTTCCAAATATGTCTTTTGTGCATGTTAGAAACCTCATAATTGATATTCAAAGCTTCTTAAACATTGTGCACAGAACTGCAAGCACTAACCAAAGTTGTAGTGCTACTTGGTGCCACATCATCCTCCCCTCCTTGAAGCAAAGCCGTCCTCGGCTTTGGGGTAATCTTGGGAGCTTGCTTCTTCTTGGCTATAATTTCTTCATCAACATGAATAACACTCTCGAATTTTGGTTTCAACACATGCTTCTTTCCCTCATGTACAAATGTATATGTGTTGGACCGGCCCTCATGCGTAGCATTGCGATCATATTGCCATGGTCTTCCCAACAATAACCCACATGCATCCATTGGAACTACGTCGCAATCCACCTTGTCAACATAGTCACCAACAACAAACGAAACACGCACCTTGTGAGTTATCTTTAGCCTTCCGGAGTTGTGTAGCCACTCCACATGATGTGGTTGAGGATGCCTCCACGTGGACAGCCCTAAAGCGTACACCAAATCTTTGCTAATCACATTGGTATAACTTCCACCATCTATGATCAACTTGCATGCTTTATCTTTGATTTTGCACTCCGCTTGAAAAACACTCCACCGCTATCCTTTTGTTTCAGTTTCTTTACTTTGCACCTTTCGGACCAAAAGATTAACACCATTCAACTCTGGATAACAATAGGCAACATCTTCCTTGGAATCATCGGATTTTTCACTTTCAGAATCACTACTAGAACTTGTTGAAGCATAGCCGTCTTTATTGAGAAGCACTCTTCGTTGATTTGGACAATCACGCATCATATGACCTCTTCCCTTGCACTTGAAACACTCAATTTCTCTAGCACGAGCATTAGAAGGCAAACTAGAATCAGTTTTAGTTGCTTCTTTACCTCTATTGCTTGCCTCCTTGAAAGAGCACCATTTGAACGGCTTGATGCCGCACTTTGGAGTGTGAACCCACATCATCGCCTTGCTGTAATGAACGTCTCCATGACTTTGTTTGAGTGTTAGCATGTCCACCCTTGGCTTGTTTGCGCTTCAATTGTTGTTCAAGACGTTCAGCTTGATGCACCAAGTCTTGAATGTTGTAGTAATGGACCATCTCCACCCTATCTTGCACATCCTCATTCAACCCATTAAAGAAACGTGCCATAGTAGCCTCATCATGCTCCTCTGTCCCTGTACGGATCATCAACATCTCCATCTCTTTATAATATTCATCAACACTAGAATTACCTTGACGTAGTTGTTGTAGCCGGTTGTACAAGGTCCTCGTGTAGTGTGCTGGGACAAAACGTCGCCTCAAAATATTCTTCAGTTGTGCCCAAGTATCTGGACGAGCTCCTACGCGACACAATTGGTTCCACCAAACAAGAGCATATCCAGTGAACTCAATTGTCGCCAACCGAATCTTCTTATCCTCAGTATAGTGATGGCTGTCAAAAATTTGTTCGACACGCATCTCCCAATCCAAGTACTCCTCCGGTTCAGC
Source organism: Dendrocalamus sinicus (assembly GCA_036346575.1). Lineage (NCBI taxonomy): Eukaryota > Viridiplantae > Streptophyta > Magnoliopsida > Poales > Poaceae > Dendrocalamus > Dendrocalamus sinicus. Next base: position 28,114,108 of record CM070647.1, read on the forward strand.
TTTACCATTAAATGATGGGATAGAAATTTTTATCCGCCCAATTCCATCATCCACAGCAACACGCTGAGCAAACCCGACACCACCTCTGCAACGCATGTCCCTACCACGGTCAGCACCACGGTAGTCCCGAGCATGGCGCGGTTGTGGAGCAAAACCCGCTGCACCATCAAAGATCTCCTCGTGTTCGCTGCCTTCATATGGTGCACGCCGCTCGGGATATTGAGGTTCCCGCTTAGCATGCTGAAATTGTGGTGGCTGGTTGCGTATCTCCTCCGTCAAAGCATCAATTCGCACCCCAAATCATCAACCTTGCCTTCAAGCTTCGGTGACAACTTAAGAAGTAGTCACGTGTCACTTCAAATCCAATTCGTACCTCGGGCGGCAAAGACGCCGCATATTGGGGCACCTCCCCGATTGGCTCGGCATGATTATGTCGCGCCTTGCCATCTTCAATCTTCATAGAACCCGCCATCAAGAAAAAAAAATTCAGCAACCTCGTACCGTGATCAACCACGCTCTGATACCAAGATGATGCGGATCCACTAGCAAGCTAGCTGAACCCGTTGCTTTAGCCCCGATCTTTCACGATACGCCTTGTTGGATGCCCTCTCCAAGATAAGCCTTCTCCCACGCACACCGCAGCACGTGAACAAAGGGTAGAGAAACCGAAGTTTCAGCGAGTAGAATCCAACACCACAATTGGATTCAACACACCAAGAGCAATTCCTCGATGGAAATCTCAAGAACACGCCAACAATGGCCACCAAACCATGGTGATTTTCTGGTTTCTATTTCTCAAATCAAAGTCTAAGTTACAATGGGGCTAAGGCCCTGGCCTTATATTGGTGCACAATGCACGGCCTTGATTACAACTCACGCACTACTTGGCCTAAGGCCGAAACAAACTCCAATACGAACTAAAAAGGAAATACCTAAACTGCTACCTCTGGATTCTCTCTTAATTTGCGATCTGACTATGAGGATTTCGTGGCTGGCACCTTGTCCATTATGTGGGGCTTCCAAATAGCTTTCCAACGAGTCCAAGAACGCCCAAATCGGACTCCGTTTGTGAAAGTTATGGACGTTTTAGTATCGGTCTTGCCAGCTGTCCCAATCCGAGTCCGAATCGGTTTCAAATCTTTATATGTTTTGTTTTCTGGTTCAAGGGGCTTCCAAATCCATTTGGAACCTGAAAAAGAATCCTTCTCAACCTTTAGAAAGTCATGGTGTGTTCGGATTTTACCCTTACTTGCATTGCAATACTCGAACTCTTTATGTTTTGCAAGTCTCGCACGTCTCTCCGGACAGCTCGTGCAGCATCCAATGAAATTGCCATAACTTTGTGTAGAAAGCTCCAAATCAAGTGCCGTTTGATTCGTTGGAAAATAGACTTCATTAGCTTTCCAAATATGTCTTTTGTGCATGTTAGAAACCTCAGAATTGATATTCAAAGCTTCTTGAACATTGTGCACAGAACTGCAAGCACTAACCAAAGTTGTAGTGCTACTTGGTGCCACATCATCCTCCCCTCCTTGAAGCAAAGCCGTCCTCCAGCATGCTTGGTGCCACATCAGCATGCTTTGCCTTCTAATGGAGTAGACACCATTTCTTCTTCTTCTCTGGCTCATCGGGTGGACCTTTCTTTTGGGCCCCGTCAGAATAGCCTATAGAACTCTTATCATCTTTGCTAGAAATGGCAAGAACCTCCTTTGAATTGCTTGGCCAAGACTTCTTACTCTTTTAAGATTTCTTGTCCTTCTTCTCCTCCTCCTAGGCAGGCTGGGGGACCTTGTCCTCTTAATCAATCGCCCGGTTCTAATCGACTGCTTTACTGGCAATCGTGTATTGGTTGGCCATCTCGAAGAGTTTGGTGATAGTTCATGGAGGAGACAAAGTGATGTCCTCTGTAAATCATTAATTTTGAACGCCCCATTTAAAATCCCAAATAATAGACGAGTCAAAAATATCTGGTATTGAGTTTCTAACCTAACTAAATCTCTTGATGAATTCGCGTGGAGTCTCACTAGGCTCTTGTCATAGATGATGTAGGTTATCTTCTTTTCTAGGGTGGTCATAAGTGCCCTGGAATTTGGCGAGCAACAAGTCACAGAGTTGTTCCATGTGTAAATTGACCCGACTAACTAGTTTAGTAGCCAGGAATGAGTGGATCCTTCTCACATTGTGGGAAAGTAGTTTGCCATCACATTGTCATCCCCTCTAGCTACTTATGGCATTGGTATAGATCTGTAAGAACTCCAACGGGTTCTGATTCTAGTCGAATTTTTCAAGGTGACAAGGATATAATAATCCTCTAATTATTACGTCAGCATGTTCTCTGAGTATATCCCTTAGCGATAAGGAAGAGATTTCATAGGGCAGTCGTAAGTCTTACTACAACTATTCATTGGTCGTAAGTCTTTCTACGATTATATAGTTGTAAGTCTTACTACGACTATTCCTTGGTCGTAAGTCTTTCTATGACCACATAGTGGTCATAAGTCTATCTACAACAAAGAAAGTTGGTGAGAGATTAGAAAAGACTAAGTAAGAATGTCTAAGTACTCGATACTTACGTTCATACTCCCATGGGCAAACTTGGCAGTACCCTCTTAGAATCTTCGAGTTGATTGAGCCCATCGACCTTGTTTCATCACACCTTTTCGAGACGTTCATCGTCGAAAATGTTCCCTTTGTTGGGAATATCTTTTGGGTGTGGAACTCGGCTTATAACTCGATCAGCAAAAGATCCCACTACAAACATAGGGTTAAAGAATGCAGAGAAGAAATTAGGTTGTTCTTTTTCTTCTCCTTCTCCAGATGTATCTTTTTGGGAGTGAATAGGAGCATCCTCAATATTTTCCCCTTCGCTGTAGTAGTCGGGAGCATTTCCAATTTTTCAATCAGCTATTTCTATCTCGTCTTTAGCCACTTCAATTCATGTTGATACAACCACTTCCATGGTCATAGTCTTTGCAGCTTTAGCAGCAACCTCTGTCACTATAGTGATCATTTCTTCACACACCTTCTCCGCCATGTCGTTGACCATGAGCAGAGCCACCGAGGGCTTCTTGGTAGAAACATCCCTGAGTAGTGGAGGAGCCGGGCTACAATCATGAAAAGTAAGTTGGTATTAAAGAAAAAATAGAGGAAAAATATTATGTTTATGCCTATGTTTTTCATACCTTACTTTCGCACCCTTTATCTTGAATTTAGAAGAAACTTTTTCGGTGATTAGTTTCTTCAACTTCTTCTCTTTGATTGTGTCTGGTCACATGAGAATGTCTTTGACCACTTTGGGCTGAAGGATTGGAGCAAGAGTTGCTGCTCCTTGTACCTCTTGTCCCTCCTGGTAGTCGAAACCAGTTTTGACCACCTGAAGGGTGGTTTCCTTTTCGGTCATAGGTCCTGCTGTTGCAACAGTCTCCTTCATAAAAGATACAAAACTTTTCCAGTTTTCTTTTTCGAGTTGCTTGATAAAGCCTCAAGAAGCGCCTACTGAGTGAGTTTTAGTATCGTAATATAAGGATACCTTAATCTTAGGAGTCGGTCACTCGAATATAGCAGCCCCTATCTCACTTGCAATACTTAAGCCCACAAGGAATTGCTTGGCGGGGGCGCTTGGAGCAGTAGGAGGAAGGAAAGAAAGGGGGATAGCAGCACTTGTGCTCCCCTTTTTATTGTCGATGGCTTTTGTCAATCGACGTCTCTTGGGCGGAGGAGCCTTAGCTTTCTCCATCTTCCCTTTGATGACCATCAGTTCAACCCCTTGGTCGTCTTGATGGTTGTTCATGTCTACATTCTACCAAAAAGAAGAATACTATTTAATCATCATTTATGACTACCTTGTCCTAAAGATGTTATCGGTTTTCCGATTACCTTTAGGCATTGTCCTCTCTCTTTGGTGGATACGTCCACTAGAATACAAGGAGCCTCCATTTCAAATGAAGGTGTCTTCTCGCAATGAGTTGACCCGGGAGTCAATTTCCCCCAAATCAAGATATGTTCATACAGATGAAGTGGTCAGTACATAGAGCTGAAAACTTAAATCTAATTATGAGTCCGATTGTTATTTACCATTCTCGTAGTCTCTGATCATATCTTTGGCTCCCGATTACATCCACATGGGATGTGCTCATCACTTTAGGGGGGCTAATACGACGAGTGATGAAATCCTTCACCACATGCCAGCCGGTGAGCCCTTTGTTTTTTAGCTCTTTGATGGCTGAGATGTAGGGGGCTATCCGAGTAAGATCCTTTAGGACCGAGTTCTAGAAAGTATTCTTCTCAACACCCTTCCCCACAAAGAAAAGGTTGTCTTCACTGGTTGTCTCCCAGTAGAACCACTTCTTCCAGTACGGCCATGAAGACCAAGTGTACATTGAGATGTATAATTCTATTTTGCCGTCATGGAGTTTCAAACCACAACTCCTGACGATTCTGGTCTGCCGACTCATTTCATAGTAATAATGAAAGAGTTCGAGATCCAGAGGAATCCCCAGCTAAGTCTCACATAGGTACACGAATACACTCAACATGGTGATCGAATTAGGAACCAAGTTCACTAATTCAACCTCGAAGTGTTCAAGTACGACTATAAGAAAATGATGAGCTGGAAGACGAAGGCCACACTCACCATACATCTGGAACTTTGCCTAATCTCTTCCAATGGCTAGTTTTGTCTGGATAGGTTTGATCCATCTTAAGAATTTTCGAGGAGGAATCTTCTCAGCATCCTCCAATGCCCTCAATTTTGTCGTATCTATCTTCGAGACTAGCTTAGTCATTTTCTCAAGTGGTTGGTTTGGATTTGGAAGAGATTGAAAGAAGAAGATGACTTGATCGGCGGCGGAAAGCTCGAAGCAGATTGGAGTGAAAGGGGGAAAGTAAGGAAACCAAAAGTTACCCTAAGGTAAGCTCTTATAACCATGTGAGCTATCTATCTCGGGATCCAAATGATTATCTTGGGAACCGATACTTCTTTGTTAATTACTTGGCTGCCACTTCTTTGTTGTTAAAACTAAAAACATAATGCTTACCGCATTGTTTAGGTATGAAGGTTAATGTACCGCAGAAGCCCTTGTTGAATTTGTTAACACTGAAGCAGGTAAACTTTAACTTGTGTTGCTAACACATTGTTCAACCATGCTATATTACTTGTTGGTTGCCAAATCAGTTGGGTTCTTTATGACCATGGAGCAGATTTTGTAAATTAATTTGAGCTTTAGTCATTGGGAACTCTACATCACATGCAATAAGCATCACGCTGAAGTATCAAATTAGCAATGTTGTCCTACTTCCCACCACCTTTTGGCCCTTGTTACTTACATATGCTGTTACTTGATAGTTGGTATCATTCATATTTTCTTTCTGAGAAATTTATTATTTTAAATTTAGGTCACCCTTTGGATATGCTGCAAAAGCTGCCACATTTACCTATGTAGCACTGTTATATGTATATGTTGGCACCTCTAATTTTCATTTAAATCCTAAGTGCTACCAGTTAAACAATTGGCAATTAGCAAACCAACTTTCCATCTTTACTTTCGAAATGGCAACATTGTTTTAAAACTTTGTGCCTTCTGCCTTTCAGCCACCAATGTAAAGATAGCAGCAGTTCCTTCAAGTATTATGGTTCTGACCCCAGAGACCTTTGACTCGGTTGTCCTTGATGGAACCAATGATGTCCCTGTTGAGTTCTATGCCCCATGGTAGGTTTTTATGATCAGCTTGTCATCCACCAAATTCTTTTTCGTTACATTGCTTCAATGAATTTGATTTCATTCACTACTACAGAAAAGGTCATCACAGACGGTTCCAAAACGTCATCACAGACGGTTTTGTGAACCGTCTGAATTTATGGGTCAGTGATAATACGAGGTCATCACAGACGGTTTTCGAACCGTCTGTGGTGCAAATTTCACAGACGGATTTTAACAAAAAAACTGTCTGTGGTAGCTGATAATCACAGACGATTTTTAGTTAAAAACCACTAGTTATCACAGACGGTTTTTAAAGAAAAACCGTCTGTGATATATGACCTATCACAGACGGTTTTTAGTTAAAAACCGTCTGTGATATTCTTTTCTACCCCTAAATCTATTCCTGTTTATTGGCTAGCCTCAGGAAATGCTAGCCATGCCCTCTGAAACAAGCAGATATACATACAATTTTTGACAAACATACAACATCCAATTCACATACAAACATATAACATCCAATTCACATCGCACTTCATTTGACAAACATAAAACATCAATTTCGCAAATCAATTAATTGAAATGAAATAAAATATCCATTAACAAATATACAATTACAAAAGATGTACGTTGCATTTCCACTTATATGGTAACATTGCATTTTTTATTGCTCTATCACTCCGGAATCGAGGTCTCGCGAAAGGAACAGAGCCATAATTAACGAACTTTGTCAGGCTGCACAAGCAATACTTGCATGGTGCATGATTGCCATTCAAGTATTGCTTGTGCAGCCTGACAAAATTCAGACGGATCACAAAACCGTCTGTGATGACGATTTTGAACCGTCTGTGATGACATTTTCTGTAGTAGTGATTGCTTCAATGAATTTGATTTCATTCGATGTTGGTTTTGTTTTATAGGTGTGGTCATTGCAATCATCTTGGTATGGTCAGTAGTAGATCTTACTAGCTTGAAAATTTCCAAAATAATGCAGTTTCCTTTTGCAAGCACTGAGTATGCATGCTCATTTTTTTTTCTGTTTTTCTAACTCAAGTTGTGCTTGTTTTTAGATATATGCGAAATTGGCTTCTGTTTTTAAGCTAGACAAGAGTGTCGTGATTGTGAACCTTAATGCTACCTAGCACACTGACTTGGCTGAAAAGTTTGCACTCTGAAATATTTGTTCTACTGGTTCTTATGTAGATTGGTACCCATCTTTATGTTGATGTAATTTCATATCTTATATTGGAATAATATGATGTTTTTCTGAGGGAAACATGCCATTGGTGTTCATGTACTTACATGAGCTGTTAGGCGTAACATATTTATTTTCTAAATATCTGGTAATTTTGGTTATGTATGTCGTTCCCCCATAACATAAGAGAATTTGTAATCATATATCTTACTTTCAGGTACAGAGTTTCTGGTTTTTCCATGTTGAAGTTCTTCCCAAAGGGAAACCAAGCTGGTGAAGATTATGACAGCGGTCGGGACTTGGACGACTTTGTCAAGTTTATTAATGAGAAATGTGGGGCTAGCAATGATTCAAAAGGTCAACTTACTTTAGAGTTTGGTCGCACATAAAAGCAAATGCACCAGGCAATTAAGTAGGATGAACACGTAATCTGATATAATCTATTTATTGCTTCTATAGGCTGGGCTTGTGGCAAGTTTAGATCCTCCTGTGAAGGAGTTCCTCAATGCCGCGAATGACAAACGAAAGGAAGTCCTCTCTAAAATGGAAGAGTTGTTGCTAAGCACGGTGGCTCTGCTGCCAAGTACTAAGCTTGCACCTTTCCCTCCACTATGTTTATAAGTAGTGTTCTTAGATTTTTTTTTATGTAGGTAATAGCATGGACAGTGTGTGACTTCTGCTTTTCTGCTTCTAAACCAGACATGAAAAGATCTATGTGAACTCTGCAAAGAAGATCATGGAGAAAGATCCTGAATATGCTAAAAAGGAAACTGAGAGGCTTCAACGCGTCTTTGAGAAGGTGGGCAATGAAAGTTTCTGTACCTCATTCAATTTGCAGATGATATTACTTGAAACACTGATTTCCAATTTCATCATATGGCAGTCGGTCAGTCCTTCCAAAGCTGATGAATTCGCCATCAAGAACAGCATTCTTTCAACCTTTTCTTCTTGAAGGTGACGACCCATGAGCCCCGACCTACCATTAGGCACTACTACAGAAAACCTAATACTAGATGGCCAATCACAGACAGTTTAACAAAACTATCTGTGACCAACACTAACACAGACGGTTTTAATTTGGACACCGTCTGTGTAGGCGTCGTCGGAGAAAACGAATATCATAGACGGTTCTTACCGATGAACCGTCTGTGATACTGAAGTATCACAGACGGTCTGTATTAAAAACCGTCTGTGATAATCTCATATTATCACAGACAATTTTTAATAAAAAACCGTCTGTGATAAGCTGGTTATCACAGACGGTTTTTAATAAAAAAAACCATCTGTGATAATGGTCACTAGGCATTTATTGCGCTACTCAGACCGCATCTGTCTTCATTTCGATCCAGATCTAGCCGCTCCTGCGCACTCTTTCGCTCAGGAGGCAAGCTAGGCGATTTTAGGCCAGTTAATTTGGTGGGAGGAGGCAAAGATTGAGCTTTGAAGATTCATACTTTCCTGGTTGCTCTAGATATGGTTAGTAATGAAATTTATTTTTTCTTTGCATTACAATTTAGATCTAAGTAATTGGTGAGTGTTATTGAAGATGGTTTGCAAAATTGTTGGTTATATAATACTTGTTGTGTTTATAATATGAATTGAGCTAGCAAATTAAGCCTCAATACATGTGGCCGGTATATATGTAGTAATAATTAGTTAATTTAATTTTTAATACTAAGTTGTTATATATGTACGTAACGTAGAACCAAAACTGGATGTATGCTGCGAGCCGTGTGAGTGAAGAGTACATTAATGGCGTGTCTGCTTTTACAAGAGCTGCCGAGGAGGATATGTTGAATAAGGGGGTGGAATATATGAACTGTCCATGCACTGACTGTGAGAATTTAAAGATGTTTAAGAACCGAGGACAAATTGAAGCGCACTTGATTCGGAGGGGTTTCAAAAAGGGTTATACGTGTTGGAGCAGTCATGGCGAAATGAATGATCATATGCCGCTGGATGACATCGCCAGTAAAGTGAATGATATGCCGCCGGATGACATTACCGGTGAAGTGAATGACATGCCGCCAGATGATGTCGATTGTGGTTCGGATTCGGATAGATTGCACGATGATAATCTGGATCAGATGCTTCGCGATGTAGAAGAGAACTATGATGAGAGAGAGTATGTTAAATTCCTGGGCTTGATGGAGGACTCGGAGAAACCTTTGTTCACGTGCTGCAAGTACACGAGGTTGTCGGCCGTGCTTGAACTATTGAAATTGAAGGCAAGCAACAGTTGGTCCGACAAGAGTTTCACGGCGCTGCTAGGTCTTTTAGCGGACAATCCGACGCAAACCGATGCCAGATTTCCTGTGGACGACATCCTGGTAATAATTATTATCTCTCGAATGCTTGCTCCATTGATAGGCCTATTCGAGTAGCTAATTCTGTATTGTTATGTAGGAGCCTACGAAGTGTAGGCTCCAAGTGAGATATGCCTCCGTTCCCTTGCACGCTGCTTGGGGCTAGGCATATCCGTCTGGTATCGGGGCCATGCTGCACGGTCAAGCTTTAGCGCCAGGCTTCACAAAAGTTAATGTGGATCGTGTGCATGTCAATTTTGAGGTCGTCCCGCTACGGAAGCCCCCCAACAACGAGATTGTGACTCTAGGGCAGGCCATTGTAACATTCATCCAGTGGCTCAAAAGCGGCATCTCCCTGGAGGCTTCTTCACCGGTGGCACGACCAGAAGGGCAGTGCAAACCAGAGCTACATGCACTGGTGCCATCTCCACTACAAGACTTGTCTCCACCACCGCTAGCTACACCCGTGCTATCTCCACGGGTGCTATTCTCGCCAGAGCAACTTGCACCGCTGCTACCTTTATAGTCGACTGCTATTAAGTTGACCTACAGCCGAGGCAGCAAGGACAAAGCAAAGAAGACCAATGATAATATCCCGTACCTGCCATTGGCCCGTAAATTCGTGCTTGGCCAGCCGTTGCTCGAGCACAAGGTCCTCCAACCCCTAGCATATAGTTGCCTGCAATTGCACAAGTGGTATATGGAGCAGTCCAATAAGCCAGAGGGAGAACGGATCTCAAGTGTCACTGTCAAATTCACACCGGATGATTTACATCATAGTCTTCAAGAGTGTGTCTTCGTGGTCGCCTTTGAGGATTTATTCGATCTTTTCGCGCTCCACGCTCTTGACATCTCACTCATTCGATGCTGGACGCTGTAAGTGTGTACAATCACAGTCTCCGTTCATGTCATACCGATAAATATCATATATAATTTGTTGCTTTCGTGTGTATATGTATAGACACATGCTGACTAAAGCTAGAACATCCAAATCATCATCGGTTGGTTTCTTGGACCCACACTTGGTCGTCAAAACTACCATTGACGAGGAGTCATCCATCGTCGAGAGGTACATTGCAGCAGCACTGCTGAAATGCCGCAATAAGGAATATGTACTTATGCCCTTCAATCAGAACTATCATTGGATTTTAATAGTAATTGTACCAAAATAGAACAAGGTATGTTACCTTGATTCCCTAAGTAAGAATAAAATGGACTTTACAGTTGTCAGCCAAGTAATCGATAAGTAAGTACATTTTCTCCATACATACCTATATTGTACTTTTTCTTTCCTTCCGAATGACTAAGGTTAACTTTTTCGAATCACGTAGGGCGTTCACGATGTACATTGCAATGGGAGGTGTCTCGAAGCAAGGGACCAAAGGCCTGACACATGCTAGAGATTTTAAGGTATTCGCTATTACACATTAATTAATCCTATGCAACAGTTGGTAGTAATGCCTCTTGAATTAACACATTGCATTTTTACAGTGCCACCAGCAGTCGCCAGGCAACACATGTGGATTCTACGTTTGCCACCATATGGAACTACTCCTCGATTCCTCGAGGATCACCAATTCCAAGGTTTGTCAATCTTCCCATAATTACTTCATACTTATCACGTTATATATATATATATATATATATATATATATATATATATATATATATATATATATATATATATATATATATATATATATATATATATATATATATACTATTACTGATATTCCTATCGACAGGCTGCGTTCATCTTGTCAACTGCATTGAAACAGCCCGACCTTTCACACATTCGCGGAGAGATGGCGTACTTTCTAGTGACTAACGTCATAAACCCAGCTGAAAAGTTCCACTTCGCACCATGCTTTTTTATTGCTCTATCACTCCGGAATCGAGGTCTCGCGAAAGGAACAATGCATAATCAACGAACTTTGTCAGGCTGCACAAGCAATACTTGAATGGCAATCATGCACCATCCAAGTATTGCTTGTGCAGTCTGACAAAGTTCGTTGATTATGATTCTATTCCCTTCGCGAGACCTCGATTCCGAAGTGATAAAGCAATAAAAAATGCAATATTACCATCTAAGTGGAAATGCAACGTACATCTTTTGTAATTGTATATTTGTTAATGGATATTTTATTTCATTTCAATTAATTGATTTGCGAAATTGATGTTTTATGTTTGTCAAATAGATGTTTTATGTTTGTCAAATGAAGTGCGATGTGAATTGGATGTTGTATGTTTGTATGTGAATTGGATGTTGTATGTCTGTCAGAAATTGTATGTATATCTGCTTGTTTCAGAGGGCATGGCTAGCATTTCCTGAGGCTAGCCAATAAACAGAAATAGATTTAGGGGTTGAAAAGAATATCATAGATGGTTTTTAAGTAAAAAGACGGTTTTTGAGTAAAACCTGTCTGTGATATCTGATAATCACAGACGGTTTTTACACAAAAACCAATCGTCTGTGATATTTATACCACAGACCGTTCGAAAACCGTCTGTGATAACCTTCCATTATCACTGACTCATAAATTCAGATGGTTCAGAAAACCGTCTATAATGACGTTTCTGAACCGTCTGTAATACTGTTTTCTGTAATAGTGAGGGTATAATACATCCTTGTTTTCGATTTTTTTTTGCATGGTTTGGATCCTCGCAGTTGACCGCACGGACACACATAGTGCGTCTTTCTTACCTAGTATGCATTATAATTTATAAGAGATATAAATGAAACATGTGCATGTTTAAGGATCCATCGTGCACTGACTCTATTGATATTTCAGTGACGGCCGAAATAACCCAAGGACGCAAACCTGTGAAATTTGGACACTGTTGGACCCCTAAACAATTTAATTTCCATTTTTGGCCCGCTTCTGAAATAAATTCCAAATCTATACCCCTCCTCACCGCTGCTCTCCGCTGCCGCCACGCCGCCGATCGTGCGGTCGGGACCGCACGATCGCTCGGGCGCTGGCGCTGAGCGCGCGACTCCGCCGACAGCGCGATCGCCTTCCAGCGCGCCACCGCCGCGCCAGCGCGCGTCCCGGTCCTGCGGTGGCACGAGCGCGCACCGCCCGCCTAACGCGCGCCCCGGTCCCGCGGTCGCACGAGCGCGCGCTGCTCCCCGACCGCATGTCCCCGATCGCAATACTCGTGAATATTTGTATGGTTTCGCAATTTTGTAGTTATAAACTGAGAAAAAATAGATAAAATTGCAATAATAATTTATGTTCATTGTTAGTTGCAGATGTAAAAAAAATTTGGATAAATTTTTTTTACATATGATTAATCATAGAACGATCGTTTCGTAAAGTGGTAAGTGATATTTAGGGTTTCGTATGGTTTTTAGGTTTGCAATCACCATGTTATTTGTATGTTTTGTCAATTTTGTAAATGTAAACTCGGAAAGAATCTGACCAAGTAGTAATAAAAGTTTATATTCATTATAACTTGTAGATGCCAATAAAATTTTGGTAAATTTTTTTTAGGAACAATTGACCGTAGAATGATCGATACAAATAGTGGTAAGTGACTTTTAAGGTTTGCTGTGTTTTTAGGGTTTGCAATCTCCGTGATTGTTTTCAGTTTTGGCAATTTTGTAGTTATAAACTGGATAAAAATCAGATAAAGTTGTAATAAAAGATTATGTTCATTGTAAGTTGTAGATGCATAAAAATTTTGGTAAATTTTTGTAGGAAAGATTGACCGTAGAACGGTCGATACATAAAGTGGTAAGTGATATTGTGAAGGTGAGTAACATGGAATGCGATACATAAATTTTGGTACATTTAATATTGTTAAATGAGGTGCTACGTGAATCATGGAATGCGAAAATACTAGATATTAAATTTCATAATACAGCTTGGGAGTAACATGCGCGTAGATTTTTATTACATGCATAACATATAGCATGATATGCGACTAACCCACCCAACCGCTCAGACGACTCATCTTGTGTGGACCGGGCCACTTTCCTTCCTTGCCCGCTCGGCGTTGAACTCCTCCGCGCCTCTTTTGCCTTAGCCGCACTTTCCCTCTTTCTCTCGCGCCCATCTCGCGAGCCTCCCGATCCTACGCTGCACGCTTCAAGATGAGCTTGCGTCTCGCGGCAGATACGCAGGGTGTGCTCGTGCTTGCGGCGCTCCTCCTCCAGCAACTCCTTCTCCTTTGTGACATTCCACTCCTTGAAGTCGAGGTCCATTGGTCCCGAGGGTGGATCTCAAGATCGATCCATTTGCGGTAGGCACATAGGGGCTCGGAGACCGTAAATAAAAGAGAGATATTGTTAGTGCGTGTTGTGAAGGAGAAAAGGTAGGGAAAATGGTGCATGTGGTCGCACGCCGCCGATAGGTTGCGGTGTCAAACGGCGGTTGGGGTAGTCATCGAGTAGTTTGCGCAACCCCGCATCGCATACCTAGACGATGCGGTGCTTAGACTTGAAGAACTTGCACACGCCCCGCACCAACAAAGGGAGGTATCTCCCCTCGTGGTAGTTGTGGCGAACGCTCGGTGGGGACGTCCGGGATGGGGTTGTTGCTACGCGGCGCCTGGGGAACCTTTCATCGTAGCACGATGGGCTTGTTCTACCCGGCTCAGACGCTCTTATTTTCTCATCGCGGCGGCATCGCGGGCTGCAAACTGACCGTGCTATGTCACGGGTCTCCTCCCAATCCTTCACCATCTTGTCCCATTGCTTCTTCTTGCCTTTGTCCATCCCGGTTGGGTGAGGGAAGCGCGATGTAGTATGGGGTTTGGATGTGCAATGTTCGCTGGGAAATGGAATGCATACCAATTTATAGGGGCCGTTTTGTCTCTACTTGTACGTGTAAAGATGGTCCGCATGGTCGTAGCAGTGAGTAAAGATGGGAGTGCTGCGATATCACTGAAAAAAGGCCCCCGTTTTGTCATGTCACTGCCCAAAGCTGGCATCTTTTGTCATCTCACTGAGCAAAGCTGACCTCTTGTTGTCATGTCACTGAGCACAGCTGCCCTCTTTAGTACTGTCACTGCCCAAAGCTGGCATCTTTTGTCATCCCACTGAGCAAAGCTGACCTCTTTTGTCATATCACCGAGCAAAGCCGCCTCGCTTTATCATGTCATCGCGCAAAGCCGCATCCGTTGTCATCTCACCGAGCAAAGCTGCCTCGCTTTGTCATGTCTCTGAGCAAAGCTGCCCGCTTTATCATGTCATCGCGCAAAGCCGGCATGTGTTGTCATCTCACCGAGCAAAGCTGCCCTGCTTTGTCATGTCTCTGAGCACACCGCCATGTTTTGTCATCTCACCGAGCAAAGCTGGCCTCTTTTGTCATTTGACTAAGGACAATCGCTCTCTTTAGTAATGTCACCGCCAAAGTGGCATCTTTGGCATCCCACCGAGGACAATCGCTCTCTTTAGTAATCACGAATTGGCTATACTCATGCCTTTTGGCATTGTTTAGGTGTTTAGCTCTCGCCAATGGCCTCTTATCTCTAAATACAGAGCATCGGTGCACACTCGACCACCCAAGCTAGAAATGATGTCCTCCTTATTCAAGCCACGGGAACCAAGATGATGGCCTCATTCGTAAGAGGTGTTATTTGATCCAATATTAAAATTTATTTCATTGTCAATATTATGTACATCCGTCATTGTATGCATTTTATGCTTTCTTATGTAATGCCTTTTGAATGTGACGTGTATCATTGCACTTGGGACTTTCGGGAATGACTTATTGACTTTGACACTAGCTCGTGGACTGAAAATGGATAATTGATGAGATAGGCTCCTCCTCAAGACTGCAGAAATTGTGCATTCACTCTCTTACGTACGTAGAAAATTGTACCACACGCCATTCTCGCCAAGTTAAAGTATTAGCCTAATATGTATATGTCGTAATGGCCTAGCCGAGTCATCAAGCACTCGGAGGCGGTAGCTCAACAAAGAGCCCGCTTTGTCTAGTCACCGAGCAAAGTCGACTGCTTTGTGTAGTCACCGAGCAAAGTCGACCTCTTTGTCATGTCACCGAGCAAAGCTGCCCCTTTTTGTGAGGTCACCTCAAAAGCTGGCATGTTTTGTCTCCTCACTGAGCATGGTGTGGGGTCCAGATTTGTGTTGTCTGTGGTCTTTGTGCGTGAGGCTACCCCCACACACCTATAAACGGAGCCATCCCTCACATACTCCCCGCCATGTTATCAGTCACCTCCTGAGTAAGTTGTTCACAATCTGTGTAGTTTTATTTCGTGCTCACTCCCCCGCACTAGGCAATGAGTCACCAAGACGTCTTCATGGGCACCCACGGTGATGTGCCCAAATTGCAACTTGGTGGTTAGGCGTAGGACATCACAGACGCCAAGAATCGGGCGACACTACTACAAGTGCCCCAATCACTCGGTGAGTCATATTGTTTCGGTTCATTCAAATCGTGGTGGTATGTTTAAAAATCTTCTTGTCATGGAATCGCAGAAGCTCATGGTGGTTGCCGATTCGGGTGTGGAGGATGAAATGGGAAATAGGAATGACAAGTGTTCGCCGTGAGAGAGTTGTCGTGGGGTTGCGACCCGTCGGATGCGACATCATTTCGGCAGCACTAGAGTGGAAGATAAATTTAATGTTGTGTGCTATTTTGTTTCTTGTGTTTATTGTTATCCTCAAGTTGTAGTCTGGAGGTTATCCTCGTGTATGTTCGCAATGTTTTATGCTATCTTGTCGTCAAGCTCTTTTGGTAATGTTTTATGTACGGTTGTGTTGTATTTTAGTTCTTGTGTTCGTTGGTGTGTTGGTGGTTGTACTACTTGCTACATGTCATGTACGTGAAATGTATGAGTTGTTCGTGTTGTCTTTGCCTGATGCCTTCTCCTCGTATATGTTGGTAATTTTTATGGAATTTTTTGTACGGATAATCCCTTTTTTATTTGATATATACATTGGTAAGTGATATTTTTATGTTACTAAGAATTAGTGTACCAAGAGTATGTTAATATTGTTAAATGACTTGCTATCTGAATCATTGAATGCGAACACACGAGATAATAACCTTATGTGAATAGAAATAAACTTCATAACATGCTGCGTACAATTTTATTACATGCATAACATATAGCATGATATGCGACTAACCCACCCAACCGCCAGTAACATTTTGTCTCTGGGTGTAGCGTGGTTGTTTCCCCTTTTATCACGCCTTGAAGATGGCTCCGCTGCATCCTTTTTCCTGTCATTCTTGGTCTTGAGAGCTGCCTCCCGAGCTTGAAGCTCTTCCTCCCGACGCTTGATGGTCGCTTCACGCAGACTTAGCTGCTCCCGCCTCCTTTGCAGCTCATCCTCCTTGCCCTTCGACGGATTTGGTTCACCCTCACGCGGCGCTCTTGCTCACGCCGCACTGCTGCTCCACCTCGCGAGCTCGAGTCATCTTGACAAAGTATTGTCCTTTGTTTTCCACCTCCACCGCTGGTTATGTGGCCATGTCGGCGACACCCGATCCACCCATTCGATGAACTCGCAAGCCTATGTGTGGCATGGTAGATGTCATGGATCAAGTTGAAAACGACAACGAAACAAATGATTTAGTTGTCGTCGTTACCATGAAATCGTCATCCGTGTTTGGACACTTGAAGAACCTACGGCCGTGTTTGGCTCGCTCTTCTTGATCCGTCCGGACTCCCAACATCGCCCTAAAGCCGCAGCCGCACTTGGGGCGCTCATGCCACTCCGGCACTCCAAATGGGTCGGACCTCCGTGAAGACATTGTTGTGTAGTAGTATTGTGAAGGCTTGAGGAGGAGATGTGGTATGGAAGACATAGGAGGCCTTTATGTAGGCAGGTTATCCGTGCAAGTGGGCATAGTCCATGGAAATGTCCCTATGTAGGCTTTTCAGAGCACAGATCCTGTATTTATGAAACAACAAGGAAAGGTGACATGAAAACTCACCGAAAGGATACATGCCTATGACGTGAACACTCATCAGAAAGGCTACAGCCTACGCCCCTATTTTGTTGGTTTCTGTAGCGATAGGCTTTTCAGAGTAGCAATAAATGTTCCTATGTAGGCTTTTCAGAGTAGCAATAAATGTTCGTATGAAGGCTTTTCAGATCGTAGTCTTTATGTAGGCAGTTTAGCTGGCATGTGTTGTCATCTAACTGAGCAAAGCTGCCCCGATTTGTCATATCACTGCGTAAAGCTGGCATGTGTTGTCATCTCACCGAGTAAAGCTGAGCGCTTTTGTCTTGTCTCTGGGCAAAGCAGCCATCTTTTGTCCCGCCATTCGATATAAATAGCACGGTAGAGGTCCCATGAAGTTGTAGCGAAAAACCTCAGAATCGAACAAAGAACATACCATGGCGTAAGATGAGGGCGATCGGATATGGGTCACGAAGGAAGACCTTCCTTGGAAAGGAGGGAGATGTTCGGACCACGCATCGCTTGCTACCAAGCCGCGTGCGCAACCAGCGCGGCGAAATGCGGACACAATGAGTACGTGGTCGCAGCAGTCCCGAAGGGCCGAACGATGGCGGCGCCGTTTCTTCCGATGCCCACGCCCGGTACAAATTACTAATAGTACATTTTTTTATTGCTTATGGACCCTCCATGTTTACTGCCATTTTTCGCAGATGGCGAAATGCGACTTCTCCCGCTGGATCGACCCTCCTCATGAACGGTATATTGACCGTTATGTGGGTACTTTATGGGACCGAATAATGGACTTGGAGTACCGAATGGAGACTCTCAATGAGGAGAACAATGAGCTCCGCCAACAGATGCAACGCGAGAGGGGAAACGAGGAGGTTGTCAACATAGGAATCTCTTATGATCCCACATGTTGCTGCGCGAACCCGAGCTGCATATGTGCGTGCCACTACCACGATGGCCGCCCGTCCGAGGCGGCCCTCGCAGATTCTCCATGTGGGTGCCACGAGGCTCGTTTGGCATGTAGGCCACGAGGGTACGGAATGTGTTGATGCTTTGTGCGAGGGATCGTTGTGTTGATGTTTTGGGTGTAGAACTTTCCATAAATTCTGCTCAGATGTGCAATGTATGTGTTGTTTCGTGTTGTAAGTGCATGACGCCTTCATTTTCTGTGACCTTCATATTACGTGCCCTCTTTCCATAACGATGTAATGTGCAACGTTGTTAAGCATGTGATGAATTGGTTGTTATGTACGTGGAGTTGTTATCACAAGGCAAAAAAATTGTCGCAAGCTATGTCTTCTCCCGCTACCCCGTGTTGTCATCTCTCGCTTGGTTGTATGCCGTACTAAATCAAAGAACTTAGAGCAACCCTTTTATACTGAAACCATCTTTGAACATCAAACCATCAAGCACTTGAAAAACATCACAAATATTACAAAAGCACAATTTAAAAATTCATTCATCATCTCGTAAATCGCCTATAGACGCAGCGCATATGATCCTCGAGAAGGTGAACCTACTAGGGGCGCGGGTGCATCACGAAGATCGTGCTCGCGAGGGGTGTGGCCGAGGCGGCGGTGGGTACAACTCAGAGACAAGATTGCGACGGTGATCATAAAGCATAGAGCTCACCCAATCGGAGGAGGTGCCTACGCCCGCTTAGATGGTACAACCAAATTAGACAATGGAAAGTACGAAAATTGTTCATAATGAAATACACACGCTTAGTGCATACCGGGTATGTGGTGGTAAAATGAGGATGTCAACGGAAGTCCCCATGTACTCGTGCGATGTCATGCCTTGATAGGTCGGCACAACCCACCTGCCCCGGTCATATAGGTTGGTCTCGCACTGCCCCGGAGATACGAGGGCATCCGCCCCTCTGTTGGTCCGGCGAGTCGTGGGCGCTGCTCGAGTGGGCCCCGCTGCCCCGAGAGCGCGGTCGCCGTCCGTCGCCCTCCGTGATGACAATGCCCGCTGCGACGTGCTATCCGTCGCAATTGCTGCAAGACGAACATGTGGTTAGACATAAATGGTAAATGAGTGCATGAACAAATAGTTGCGATTGTCGAACCGCCGGCCGGCGCGTGGAGGCCGAGCGACCGTAGCTTGGCCGACTCTCGGACAGCCCCTCCGTTCGTGCGGCGATGACGACCTCCGTGATGACGCGCCTCCGTAGCTGCGTGCTATCTGTTGCAATTGCTGCAAGTCGAACATGTGCGTAGACATAAATGGTAAATGAGTGCATGAACAAATAGTTGCGAATTGTCGAACCGCCGGGCCGAAGCGCGTGGAGGCCGAGCGATCGTAGCTTTGCCGACTCTCGGACGGCCCCTCTGGTTCGTGCGGCGATGTCGACCTCCGTGATGACGTCGCCCTCCGTAGCAGCGTGCTATCCTGTCGCAATTGCTGCAAGACGAACATGTGGTTAGACATAAATGGTAAATGAGTGCACAAACAAATAGTTGCCAATTGTCGAACCGCTGGGCCGAAGCGCGTGGAGGCCGAGGATGGCCGTGCTGATCCTGGTGCTGACGGAGGCGCGGAGGGAGGTGGTGGTCCCTGCCCACGTCCGCCACCGCGTGTAGCAACAACGTCATCTCGGTGGCGACCACAACTCAAGCCCCGTATCGTACCCCTTGCCATTTCGCTGATGCTGCGCATATAGCTTACCCACCGAGATTCGGTATTGGACTTCCTATGTCGTATAGCCTCATTAGCCTCGATGTCGATACGATGTATCCGGTCCACCTGCAGTGAAACAAACGATCGGCCAAATGTAATCTCGCATTGTGTAATGACACAAGATTTCGCATCGCCTCGTCCGACCCGCGCCGCTAGATGACGGTGCGGACCTTCTGTATAGCCGCCTCGTGAACAGCATGAGGTGGAGGTCGTGGGGGCTCCCAGAGTAAGCCTACGGCGGGTGCGTGGAGCGTACCGGCCAAGGTATGCCATGCAGACGCGCGGGTCGCGTGGTCGCACGCCGTGTCTCATCCACAACCATCGATGCGCATGGTCGGACCACATGTCCGCCCACGCCCGCT
Source organism: Dendrocalamus sinicus (assembly GCA_036346575.1). Classification (NCBI taxonomy): domain Eukaryota; kingdom Viridiplantae; phylum Streptophyta; class Magnoliopsida; order Poales; family Poaceae; genus Dendrocalamus; species Dendrocalamus sinicus. The sequence goes on from CM070647.1 coordinate 28,134,247, forward strand.
GTGTGGCTCTCCGCCTTCGGTCACTCGCCTCTCCTCGATTGCTCGCAAGTCCATTGAGACATTACACAATCGATGCATCGACATTGACACTAATGCATAATTAAATTTGGGGTGTCTCGACATACCGGTGGAACTCCTCCGCAAGAGGGCGCCCCGCCATGGGAGGGACATGCCGGTACACCCGAATCGTCTCATGACTCGGTGTGGGCAGTACGGCTCGACGCGAGGCGCGAACACCAAGTGGCGTGTCGTCATCCGGTACCTCGATCTCGCCGACCGGTATGACAACCCGTGGGGCCGTGTTCGCAATTAATCGTGGAGACCATGGCCACCGGTCCACGCCGGCAAACGCCGAAGCTCGAACCTCGTGGAAATCCGAGTACGCACGCCTCGGTCTCTCCTCGCCCACCTCAACCGACCATGCGCCCAACGTGTACCCATTGTGGGCGATCAATGGGGTCGCCACCACCATACAATCGCGGATGAGGTCATAAGGGTGCACACGACGACCAAAGTCGCTCGCCAACGGGAAGTGTTCCCATGACCACAATCGAAGGAGAAGGTAGCAGCGGCTAGGATCGGCTCGCGTCGCATGCGCGCGAGGCATCACACAAGCCTCGGTATGTGGAGCTAAGGACCGCTGATCCCCAGCTATACTATGGCTGCTGACCAGGCCAGCCATCCGCCAAGGACTCCGCTAGCGGTATGTAGCAAGGCTGCACGGAGTCTCGGTCGTGCTAGGGAACAAGACGTGCTCAACAGATATAGCGGTATGCAACGGCGCGCGTCGCACCGCGACCTCATCTACGCCTGCAGGGCAGTCATGAAGCGACGGCCATCCATGTGGCACCCAGCTGCGTTGTCTCGGATCGCATGACCGAACCGGTGACCTGCATTTAACCTTCCAATCTGCCGCCGGGGTGGCACCAAAGCAAAGCACCACGGAGGGGTAGACCGTAATCATCGTGGACGCCCCTGCAGCGAACCGTCATCTCCCCACCGGAAGTGGAAGGTGTGAGTCTCGGCCCCATCGATCAACGAGTCGACAACGATGGCGCATCGTCATCGGAACCCATGCGGTAGATCCAACATGCCGGCAATGGGCGCAGACGGTGTCTCGTAGTAGTGGGATGTACCGAGGGTCGAGACGCCGCTTCTCTCTGGGCCCCTGGCGAAGCAAGGAGGCCCCGCAAAAGCCGACAACCACACATGGCATCGGTGGTGCTCGTCCCAACGGGCTCTAGCAGCTCGAACGCCATGTCCTCGCCAAAGAAGGATAATAAGTTAGTGTACATTACAACAAAATGTGCAACAAATAACAATATAACTCACAACAAATGTTATGACAGGGAAACGTCGGAATGTACAAAACATACGTAAAATGTGCACACCAATATGACCCACACGACAAGGAAACATATGGAATGTGCGAAAATATACATAACATGGTAATGTGCAATACATAGCTACACCATCGAGCCAACAATTAGCGTACACCTCTGAATAATACATTACATATGGATTGTGGTTGGTACTACGGAGCGTTGCTTGATGCCGCCTGTTTGGGCACCGACGAGGAGTGGCCAAAGGTCTTGCATAGCCTACACTTCGGCGCCGAACACGATCCCCGCGGCTCTCATCCATGTCGCTGCGATGCAACGGCTTTGTCGTCTTCCACGCCCGACATGCTTCGATTGCATCGTTGGGCACCCACTTTATCTCCCGGCCATAATTCCTGTAGTGCATGTCTACCCGTAGGAATGGAACTCTGCACTCCAGTGTTGCATACAAGTGCTGCATGTCATAGTACTTGGAGATGTACTGTGTCGACGCTGGTTCCATACAATGCATGCCGCGTACACATGGGAGCATGGCTTGTGCAGGCCGGGCTTGTTGCACCGCAAGATGCTTCATCACCAATCGTGCATACCGCTGCGCTCCTCTAATTTGACCCATGACATACTTCGCCTTAGGCGGACCTCAAACTTCCTCCTTAAGCCATCAATGGGCTGAGCAATGTGGGTTCGAGCCTTCTCCATCTTCCTGTCCATGAAGGCCTGCATGACCTCAGAGTATTGCTTGTTTTCCTCAACGTGCTTCTGCGCCATCCTGGCTCTATTCACAAAGTACCCGACGGTACGGTTCCAGGTCTCGGCCACAATTGCCGTGATCGGCAGGGATCTGACGCCCTTCAATACACCATTGTAAACCTCCGACATGTTGGTTGTCATGATCCCATACCTCGCCCCACCGTGTCGTGCAACAAAGACCACATTTCCAAGTTAGGTGCATTGGATGAACCCATTGTGAGAATACCCGACTCTTGTGGAGCCCCCACCACGGCCCCTCGCGCTGCATGCACATGCTTCGTAGCCTCCTCGATCGAGCCGCCCGCAAGGCGCCAAACTTCCGCTTCGTTCGCATGCATAGCTTCTTGAACATCTTCATGAGGTCCTTGCTACGGAACCTTCTGTGGAAGTTCGCCGCAATATGCCTCATGCACCGGTTCTTCACATCATCCACGGACGGGGCTGCGTCCCATCTCAGAACGTTCGCAACGCAGACATCAAGCTCGCATTGCGGTCGGAGATAAGGCACACCGGCCTGTCTTGCACTACGGCATTCTTCAAATTGCAAAGAAACCAAAGCCGCCTATCTCGTATTCTCGCTCTCCACAATTGCAAATGCCACCGAGTAATCGGTCATTTGCATCGGCTGCAATCGCGGTAAGGATAGTGCCCTTGTACTTGCCGGATAGGAACGCCCCATCTACGTTAGCACCGGGCGGCACCACCAACCCTTGTATCGCTCGATGGAAGGCCCGAACACTCTGTCAAGAATGAAACGCTTCGGGCCCTCGTAGGATGGACCCTCTCTGCTGTTTATGTAAGTGCACGGGTTTGATTGTGCAATTTGATCCAGCATTCTTGGGACCAGGTCGTGCGCCTCCTCGTCGTCCCATACATACCGTCAAGACCTTTCGCCGCCCGCCACACCTTCTTGTAGCTCACTTCGTAGCCCGCCTCGCTCGCTCTCGCGCCATCGAAACCTTCGGTAATTGACACATCCGCCGGGCGAGGTGCGTGACCACCTCCGCAACATAACGTGATGTCATGTTGCGGTGTCTATGTACCGCCCCGCAAGCTCGCAATCGTGATCTTGCAGCACCGTTATCCGAACTCCGTGCCAACGCCCTTGTACCGCTGTGCGGGACTTTGCCACCACATGACCCGCCCACACACTTCACAACGTCGTGTCCGGCTTTGACTTGTGGACCCGATCGTCCGGCTTATGTTGACGGCATGTCTAGCAATAGCTCGCTGGACAGCACTCTTATTACGGAAGCACCGCCCGTAAAGAGTGCGCCCTCGCTGAACCCCATTCTCCTCCTCCGCCTGTGGCGAAACTAGGGCTGCCACTGCGATGTCGCCCGATGCGACGACACGCACGCACCGCCCGTGGTCACAACACGACCTACCACCCTCCGGTTGCACCTTCGCCATCCTCGTCCTCTCCGGAGCTGCTGTGTCAACCTCCTCATCCTCCTCGCTGTCCTCTTCTTCCACCCGGTCCCCAAGATACTCATGATACCAATACGGCGGCCCACCACCGCCGTGCACACCTTCGTTGGGCTGGAAATTCTGCGCACGCCTCCGCCGTCTTCATCACCCACTTCCTCGCCCACATGTTCTCCCGCGAAGGGTCTTCATGATCGCCGCCACTTCATCTCCACCGCATCCGAACCAACCATGCCCGATGATTCGCCCTCTCCACGAACTCGACATACACCATTGGCCTCCCATATATCGCAGCATCGTGGTTGCGCACGACCTCCATGTAGTTCGCCCATGAGGCGTCATTGGTCACCTTCAGAAGTTGCCATATGCTCCCCTTCCGTCATCCACCATTGAGGCATAGATCGCCTCGATCCGTAACTTCTTCCTTGCGGTGCGCCGATCGAACGCTGAAAGGACACACCTACGTAGCTCAGACAAGCTCATGGCGCTCAGACCGGGTGCCCGGATCACGGTCCGCTCGCAATTTGACAGTCCGCCCCATACGCCCATCACGTGCGAGACCACTCCCATAAAACACCATCAATTGTTCAATGCCACCATTGCGTACCTAACATAAGTGCATAATCAACCATTTTAGTACACGCATGTAACAATCGTATCATGTAATTAACAGTTTGATTATTATATGTTTTGTATTCCTAAATCTACGATTTATTTGTAACTATTTCACTTTCTAATTGTACCATACATCAAATTAAATATACTTATCATTTTATTTCCATGAAATGACCTTCATACTACAATCATTCACTAAGCATACTAATTATACAAATTGTCTCTAATCTAACTACTACAAATTTACCACCTACAAATGCTCCAACATAAATATTTACTTTTTCAACACCTACACATTATTTACACTACAATCTTTTCTAACTATGGACATAAATGTCTATGTAGCAAACGACATTTGGACGCAAAGAAATATTTCTAAAAGTAAATGTCTATGTAAATTTCTAGTGGTATATAGATAGAAAACGACATAAACACTACAAATAACTACGGTCAACATTTTTCGAGACGCAGCAAACGACATAAACAAAGTGTATATAGATTGAAGTCTAAACCATTCAAAAATTCACTTCAAAAGGTATCCGTTTATTTTGATTTTGGGATAAGTTCAAAGCGAAAAGATGCTTTGGGCTAGAGTAGAGTAGAGGTGGTGGCGGGTGCCATGCCATTTCTGATTTCTTTCTCCTTCCACCACCTCGATTCTATACGATACAAGATACCAACAAGCGCACTAGCACGCAGACCAAGATCTTCCCACTTGCAAACTTCTTGCATGTCCTCACCGCTCCTCCCACACCATACACATTACTTTGCTCGGCTACCACTTCGCCCTTTCACCCTCCATTATTTCTAATCTACCAAATTTATTTCTAATTTATTTTAATCCTAGTACTATTGTTATCACCTACAATTGCTCTAACATAAATATGTGTTTTCTCAAAGTCTACACACTACAACTTCAAATTTTCCACCTAATCAAACTACTTTACATTACGTATGTTCACAAAAACTGAAACCCTATATACACTACAATACATCATGCTAAACATATGCAAGATTTGCTATACATACATAGCGTATAAAATATTGACATAAAATAACAAGAACACAAGATGGTTTCGTTAATTCAGCCTAATGACATACATAAAATTATAGTTGCATAGGCACAAAACTTACCTCTTGTTGATGCTCACAAGACGATCTACAACTTTTCTACTTGCCAAGTCCACTGATTCCAAACGAAAACAATTCAACTCTTCCTTTGCTCCTCTCTTTTCTTCAAAAAACTAACTACATTACAATACGTAACTTCAACATAAAATACAACATTATCTACACTACAATAAAGCATGCATCATATGTTGATTTTTACCTACACATACACACTGTATGACACATTGACTTATAATACATATATTCACATAAAGATTACCTACAAATACATAACGTACCAAATATTGACATCGCGTATCACACATTCACATAAAATAACATTACCAAACGATGATTTGTGCTAATCGACTAATTATGGACTAATCACATACATAAAATTTTAGTTTCATGCACAAGACTTACCTCTTCTTGAAGCACACGAGACGATCTACAACTTTGTATTTGCAAAACCGCAGATTCGAACAAACACAACTCAAATCTACGGTTTTCACTCGTCACTTTCCTTCGCTTCTCACTCTCTCGCTCGCTTCGTTTCAACCGTGCTTGAGCTTCTGGTCGCCAAGCATTTCTTCCTTCTCCTTGCGCTTTTAAGTGCGCATGCGCGTGTGCTCTGAGGGGGCCGTTTTGGGCTCTGACGTGTGTGGCCGGGTACATGAAAAAGCCCTTCATTTTGGCGTGTGCGTCTTCTTGCTTTTCATTTTGGCCGAAGGACGGACGTGAATGGCAAAGATTCGCGCGGTCGGCGTCAAGACACGCTGCCCAGCGGGCGCGGACGTCTTGCCGCGGCGCGGGGCGCGGCCGGAGCGGGGACGCGCGGTCACGCGAGGCGATCGCGCGCTAAGCGGGAGCTCGCGCGCTAAGCGAGCTCGCGCGCGCGAGCGCGCGCCGGCCGTCGTGCGGTCGCGCATCGCACGACCGGATGAACAGTGGCCACGTGTCCCCTCCCGTAACGCGCGCTCAAATGGGGTCCATTTTTGGAATTTTTTGCTTTGGGGGGCCAAAAAAGGAATTTCGGTGGGCTATGGGTCCAACAGTGTCCAAATTTCCAAACCTGTTGCCTGGACGCCTGGTGGGCCTTCGACCCAAAGAGATTTCGTGAGCTAGGCCGGCCCGCGACCTCGTCCTGGCGTCCTCTCTCGTGTCCCCGTTCGGCCGTTCCCCTCCCCTCTCCACCGGCTTCTCCATCCCCGGCCGTTCCCTCCTCGTCTCCTCCTCCCAGTCGCAAACCCTCCAGGTACGTCGTCCTTTTCCTCCACGCTGCGTGATTCTATTGTCTATCTCATCGTGGGCTGATTTGGAGGGCGTAGGGTTTTCTTGGTTTTGTCATCTTCTGATCTGGTCGTACTAGGAATCAAATTTGAGACGGATCTTCGCAGTTTCTGCGTTTCTTTGGAGAATCTGGACTGAATTATCCATTTTTATGTTTCAATTAGAAGGCTAAGGAGAATTACAAGTAGCTGCTATTTTGATTTTTTTTCTCCGTGGGTATTCCAACCGTAGCAATTGCATACGGAAATCCTTTTCCTTCCAACTCCGATGAAACTCTCGGAAAGAGGAATCAGGTGAAACAAGGAAATCACCATTAACCGAGTTTAGTTTGTTCCATTTAATTTCTCAGTTTACCTAAACAAGCCCATCATTGGGCACGCTTTTCCTGTATGGTTCTTTCAAGCAGGTTTACAGTTTCGTATCATCTTCCAAGTGTTTCGAGATTTTTTTTACTGCTTATAGAGTAGCTAATCGGATGTTTGTAAAACTCTTCCCCATGTTACATTTCTAGTGTTGCAGTGGTTGCCATCTCATAAATATTGAACACAGTTGGAACAAACATCAACACGATTTTCAGCTTGCCCTTGCTAAATGTAGTGTGTTTGATGTGCACAAACTTCGACTTTCCTTTTCACTTGGAAATTTGGAAAGGTATAAGGTAGTCGTCTTGTTATAAAATGAACATCATGTGAAAGATCAGTGGAGGAAATAGTATGACATGCATATTTTGAATGAGCGATGGGGTAGGTCGTTGTTATTATATGACTACTATTGTAATGAAGTATGAACTGATATGTTTGGGTTTTCCTCTTCCAAAAATAGAGCATGTAGTAACAAACCAAGTAGTTTTTTTCCTTCCAGAATGATGTTTCAAATTTCTGGTTTTCATAAGATACTGGAGATAAACAAAATCTACACAAGTTTTTGGATAGCATATGTTAACAATTTTCCATTTTCCATATGAAGTTTTTCCACTATTGAGAAGGTGCCGATACCCAATATAGATATCAAGATGTTATTTATGTGTGTCTTTCTCTTAGCCAATGTCTCTATGAGCATATCTTATTAGCATTTAGTAAAGATGTACTAATGTTGAATTCATATCTTTTTAAAGAAAATTGTTTAAAGGAATATACGAAGATGATGAAGTTAGTCATTATTTATTTGTACACTGTTATGTTTCATTTTGTACCTTTTCTGTTTGTGTGTCCTGGCATCTCCACCTTTCTTTTAGACCACTAATGTTGGCTTATTGATTGCATAATCATGTTTTGTTTTATTCCTTTTATTCCACATTTGTTTATGTGTATTTGTATAAGAAACATCCCATGCAAAAAATGATTCTATGTTGCTGCTGTAGCTCAAGATCTATTGGGCAAGGACAGGGCCTCATGCATAATAAGATGTTATTAGGCTGTCCTTTGGGCTGTAGTTCCGTGTTTTGGCAGGCTTGCAGCAGACAAAGCTTGAACATAAGTTGCCTGGAATGCTCTATGTGTAACACAAATCAATATATCTTGATGATGTGGGGTTTTCCGAAACCAGAGATGCATGCTCAAGGTTATTGCAAATTAAAGGCTTACAGCTACTGTGAGTAGAGTGTCATTTGCTGGCAAGAGAAAAATGTGTATGGCAATAATACACTTTGGAAGCAAAAATTGTATCTATTATGGTTGTACTACCCCCAGTCCTTTATATAAGGCATATTAGTTTTTTAATGTTATCCCAAAATATAAGGTGCACATGTAGATGCTGTGAACTAGCACAAAAAAGGGGTAATCATCCGTTGAAGAGAGGTCGGACGTCGATGACTTGAAGTAGATTTGATGTTAGTTTCTCTTTTTTGCGCTTATTTATTTAATCATTTCATTCCCCTTCCTAAACATTTATGTGTCACCACCCAAACAAACAGCTCTCTCATCTTTCCAAAGCACTTAATGAAGGTTAACGTAGTCATTCTTTTCTGTGGTTTCCTTAATCATAGAACTTTCTTAGTCACTATTTCCGGTCCAAGTATGCCTTATGAAAGGGACTGTATGGAGTATTATCAAAGTAGAAGTATGCCTTATGAAAGGGACTGTATGGAGTATTATCAAAGTAGGGGGCTGACAGACATAAGTACCTCATATGGCTAGGCAACTCAAAATAGAAAATTGCATTTCAAACATGTTGTTCTTGAATTTTTTGTACCATTCTCATTTGTATGCTTACACATCATATCATACGTCCAATGCTTACACATCACATCATATATATGCCAGCAAAAATCAAAACCTCTTGTAGTATGAAAGCATTGGATGTATGATATGATATAGGACGCTGAAATGGGGCACCATGGTGTCTGGCACCATGATTTCAAATGCATCAATTCCATCTAAATTCGGGTATATTTTTTTGAAAATACCAGTTTTAGGGTATATACTCATCTATAACAATTCAAATGAAATGTATAAGTTTGAAAAAATATACTCAAATTTAAAGTTTTGAACGAATTTAGATCATATACTTTGCTGATTTATATATATAATCAGCATATACCTACAATCAAATTATCATCAAAAAAGGCAACTACAATTCGAAATTTAGTTTAAACTTGTTTGAACTAGTTAGTAAACTAGTTAAACTTGACATCCAAGAAATTTTAAAATTTTTTGCACACGATACATACCTATTTTAGACTTTGGTGCTCGGGCACCAAGGTGCACTCGTTATTTTTACTATATATATATATATATATATATATATATATATATATATATATATATATATATATATATATATATATATATATAATAATTTGTTATGTGCCTGCAAACCATTATACTTCCTCTGGTCACAAAATATTGACATCCTAGAATCCATACAGTCAAACCATTGTAGCTTGGACCAAAGATATCATTTTGAGTATTTGGATTAAATATATGAAAGGGAAATGAGTAAGTTTGACATAAATACTTTCATAACAATATTTTTTATAACTTGTTTGAAGTGTATAGTAGTACAATTTAATGGTCGAAGTTGCATCTTGTTCACGTTGAAAGAAAAATGTCATTCTTCTTTCACTACAGGTAGTATACAATAAGACATTTTTTACTAAAATTATAAGTTAAAATTAAGTGAATTGAATGCAAATACATGTAGATGTTGAGATTTGTTATGGGAATTTACCTTGTGTTACATAAGGTGTTAACTTGATACACAGGATACCAACCCACAGAAACCCAAATCTGTTAGCTGGAACATTTATCAGTGTTATGCCAATCCATTTCTATCTGTTCTACCTGTCCTTTCTGTTGGTTCCAAATTACATGCAGCAATGAACTTCTAAAGAGCTTCACTGAAAACCTACATTAAATTTTGTTGGTCATATGATATGAAATTTGAACTCTTGTTTGAGGATGATTGCACATGAAATGCCTAGTGTCCATTGCCAAGCATTAACGGAACATATTTTAGAAAGCCTTCTATCTGGAGAACTTCTATTCAAAACCGGCGACATCACTGTCATATGTGATGTCATTACTGTTTAATGCAACATATATTGGCAAAGTAGGTGTTTCTCGGTTATCTTCAACCATTAGTGCTGATTTCATTTTGCTATATCGTATTACTAGCTGATCAAGCTCTTTCATCTTACTGTGCATTATTTTGGTCATTTTTATAGTTGTATTTATAGTATGCGTTTCCAATGCAGATACTGCAGTATGGCGGCAAGACGCAATGTTCGATATACTGCCCTTCCTACAGAGGACAAGGATGACAACAATCTTACTGAAGACAATGTTGATCTTCGTTTCACTTACACTCCAAAATCCTTGAGGAAGATCCCGTGGAAGTCAATTGCCCTAGCATTGTTCCTTTTCCTCCTAGGAAGCTCTCTTCTCTTCCTTTCATATTTTATATTCACAGGTCACATGGAGGGTGATAGCTCCCAGGCATATGGTCTCTTGTTCCTGGGTTTCCTTGCCTTTCTTCCTGGTATGTTAATGTAAATCGCTTTAGTTTTCATATTTTCATTGATATATGCAATTGTTTCATCTTCAGGAATGAAATTGTGTTCCCCAGGATATTCCATTAACATTCACCCTTGCTACCTTCAAAAGTATTTATTATAGTGCATTTTCTCTTCTTAGTCATATGTCCTTCCTGTAAAGAGAAGTAAATGGCCATATGCATCATTGGAGTAAGTTATGTAAGATAGGCCACATTGTTGACATGTAGCTATTACTGATAGTAGATTATTCTATTTGAGATTCGATGTTTATGATACTGTTAGGGAATCGATAGGGTTCCTTATCACTTAAAACAAAACTGGCCCCGCTTTTTGGCATCTCAACTATTATGCTGAAAACAAACTGGTCTCACTCTTTGGCATCTCAATTAATACGATGTGCGTGCATCAGTGGAAAATTATGTGCTTTGTTACCTGTTGGAAACACACATATAGAACTCTGTTGCATTTTTCAAACGGTTACATAGTTTTGACATTTAAGTATTGACAATTTGACATTATTTTACAGGTTTTTATGAGACTCGGGTTGCTTACTATTCATGGAGAGGAGCACCAGGGTACACCTTTGCATCCATCCCAGATTATTAGCCTTTGTTTTTTCCTCGCCAATGGGGGCAGCAAAGATAATGAACAAGGAAGAAGCTTGAAACTTCTATCAGGAATCAAACAGGCACTTATTGTTAGTACTAAACAGTTAACATGTAGACGAAGTCACCTTGTGCTGATTGCTGTGTTCACCTAATGGTATTGCTTCATCAGACAAGACAACAATAATCTTTACGTGTGCTGCAGAGCAAAAACTATTCTTGTGCTTGTTTGTCCATTGCTATGTAGATTGCTGTTTCACAGCTACCTCAGATATTAGTTTCACAATTCTAGTATGTTAATCTACAGATATGCATTGATGCCATTAGGGCTTCATTGTTTTCCTTGCTGAAAATACCAAATACCCTATACTTAAGCTGTATTTTCGAACTGTTCATATTTGAGCAGATGGTTATGCGCATCATCATTTTTGTAATTTTTTATGCTGATATTTGAATTGTAAATAAATGGAGATTGTTATGCATTTAGTCTAAAAAAGATTGTTATGCGTTTCTTGTTTTTAAATGATCCACTGTACTTGCACGATAGAATTCCCCTGGTAAGGTAGATATGCATTTTTTGTCATGTAAAAAGCAACTGAATTTGTACAGAACGTCCATTTCATTCTTAGTCCTCATTATGTCTCTCCGAAGCAAGGCAACACGCAGTTTATCAAACTGAATTTGCATAGAACGTCCATTTCATTCTTAATCCTGATTATGTCTCTCGGAAGCAGCAACACCCAGTTTATCTCCCCTGCAATGTAACGTTAGCCTTTGTAACATCCCAAAATGCGAACTAGTGTAATTGCAAAATAATAAAATAGTTTTTTCACTTTTCAATATATTTCAAAAGTTGGCATTTATTTAAGTTCTTGAATTGAAGTTAGGCCATTCTCAGGGCATCTCCAATGGGTCTATAGCAGCTATCTACAAGAGAGTTCATGTCATCAACTGTCCTACGTGGAAGATATTAAATGAAGAAAGAGAATGCAGCTCTCTACAGCTCTAGAGATAGTCTATAGCGCCAAACGAGGCAGTCTCCATAAATTCTGTGTGTGCATGTAAGCATCAAATAGCTATCCTTATAGATAGTTCTTTAGAATGCTAACTTTAGTGTGTACTATATAGATGATGTGGAAGTCTTATAGTTAGTTGCTAGCTATAACCATTGGAGATGCCCTCAGTAGAGAGTTTCATGGCGTTGTTTCCAAGACTGCCACATCATGTAAAATAAAATGAAACATCCATCCTCAATGCATAGTTTCATTCTATTATTTCATAGACATTTAATTTCATGACTCATATAGAGTTGGTAATCGTGCCAAGAGAGTTTCATCTAGATGAAACTCACTTCTCTCTCTTCTTAAAAATGCTGCCATATCATCAAAAATGCCTATGTGACAGCCTATTAAATGCAGATGAAACTCCCACTGAGACTGGCCTTAGTGTAGCCAAACTCACGTAAGGAAAATAAAAATCTGGGAACAAGAGCCAATTATCTGGGAAATTAATTTTGAGCCAAAAACTTGAATTAAAAATTTCAAATCAAAATCTTGATCCAAACAGAAATTGAAAGCAAAATTAATATTAAAATTTCCCACCTAATTATTGCATCCAAAAATTAAAATTCGAAAATTACCTCTCAGAACTTGACAATCTTGAAATTTAAATTTTGAATCTAAAATTTGAACCAAGGTTTCAAATTTAAAATCTAAATTGCAAAATTTACGAATTGGATTCAAATTTCGGAACTCCTCAAAAATTCTTTTGGGCCTCGGCCTTTTCTCTCCAGCTCGGCTGGCCTCTTTCCTCCTAGCTCTGCCCAGTCGACCACCCCTTCTTCCCTTCTCCCCCAGCTTTGCTCCACGCCGTTGATGGCCGGTTGGCCCAGCTCGTGCTCGCGGCCCAACTACCCCGCACAACTGCGCCCCTAGTTTCGCCTCTGCGCCTGTACGCCGAGCTCCGCCCCTCCCCTCTGCTAGCCCTGCTGCACGCGCTCAATGCCACCGGCCTGACATTATTACCGCGTTGCGTCACCAGGCCTACACCACAAGCTGGCCAACATCGCCTGCCTCGCGCTACGCCCTCTGTGCTCGCCTTCACTCCAAGCTAGCTGCGCCTACCACCGGCCTACCTCTGTGCCCCTCTGCCTGCACCCTCGCGCTGGCCTACGGCCGCCCAAGCCGCACGACACACCAACACCACTATTCGGCGTCACGCTGGTGAGTTTCCCTCGCCCCACTCTTGCTCATGCTCACGCCATTTGGCTCTCCCCTTTTCTCAAGTTACCGACGCCTCATTCGACTTCCCCGCCGGCTGCTTCACACCGCCGCCCGAGCGCCATGCTCCGCCCCGAGCACTAGCGCCACCTCCCTTGGCACCCTTTCCCCTGGGGAACCCGTTTTGCTGGCCTCCTCCCCTTCTCTAGCCGCCCTTTGCCGACAGGCGTCACCACCACCCTGTGCCTCCCCTGCTCTGTTTCTTTCGGCCGGCCACACCTCCCTGTTTCTGGTTGAAGCGCCCCCCTATTCCCCTTTCTTTCTCCCTCTCTCCTTATGTCAAGTGGGCCCAACTAGAAGATGGCCTCTAGCTCATGTGAGCCTTTGTATCCTCTCACTTCATTTCTAAATCTTGAAAGTTATATTTAAAATTTCCTCAAAGGAGCAATGTAATAAAATATGATTTATAAATAAGGATGAAAATGAGAAGTTAATTGTAAAATTATAATGGCGGCCCATGTAATTAAAAACTTAACTTTAATTAATTTCATAACAATAAAGATTAATAAAATAAAAATGGTAACCCTCTTGTAAAACTAAAGCAAGATCATGCCTTGCTATTTTCCCAATGACAAGTAACTAACATGGACTCAATAAATGTTAATGTTAAAGTTTAATATGTGAAACTGGTTACAGGAGTTTATAAATTAATAATTACTCTGGAATTAATTAGTGTAAGAAATTAAAAATGCATGTAACCATAAATTGGGACTTGAAGCTTTATAAGGATAATTTCAATGCTCTCAAATCCTACTCTCAAAACTCTAACACTAATTTCAAAACCTATCAAAAACTCGAGTGGTCTAAATAATATCTGTCATATATTTATCCTTGGATCTAAATCTCTTAATGCAAATAAAGTTAATTAATAGAACAAGATTTGGCCACATAAACATTAATCATGATTTGCTCATTTCTAAAATCATGAGACCTTTCTTTAAATCATGCTAAAAACAATTGTTAGTAAAGTCTCCAATAATTACCTATAAAATACTGAGACTTAAATTACCGGCTTCCTTGTTTATGATTATGAATTCCTAAACATGAGTAAGGAGCCATTAATCTCTTCCCCAAATCCAATCACTAACAAGATAGCCCTCAAAAATAATTGTAGACCACTGATAATTATCATAAACCCAAATCTTGCAGAAAGATGCATAAAATAACTCTAACTTGTGGAAATAAAAGCCTTAATTAAAGAATCTTGCTAAAACGCAATCTTACCTAATTGGGAATCATCCCATCATCATCTCTGGATTTAAATTCAATAATAATGATTGAGAGCAAATAACAATGTAAAATGCAACTTTATCAAGAGGATCCTGTTAATTCGTAACTAGCCTTTCCAGTAAACTACAACCGTTGGTTATTTCTAGTAAATTTGTCAATCATCAAAATAACAAACTTTGCTCCTAATCACAATTGGTTAAATAACCAACCCCATACCTTACATAAGATTTTGACGTAATGACTCAATTATCTAGCAATCACAATCTCAGATAATATTACATCTTGAGCTATCTAGTTAATTCAACTAATTAACATATCACATGCAAAATTGTATCCTAAATCACCAAATTTTATCACTCAATAAATAGTACTTAGTATCTCAGTTAATCTCTTCCATCTGTCCATAGATCCTACCTAACTTATAGAACTTCCTTAATAAATATAAATTAAATAAAGAAGCTATGATTTAAAACTTCAAAACTTCGTATCTGGTAATCGGCTATGTTTTGATCTAAAAACAGAATACTCACAAACATTCCTTTAGCTTCAATCTTTCTTTAAACGTTACCCCACAAAGTACCCTATCACTTCGCTCTCACTCAAAATCCGTTTAACCCCGTCTCTATCCCACAACTCACTAGATCTTCTCTCTATCCTCAAGCATATCAAAATATAAATATGCTCAATTAAATCTAATTGAACATTTAAAGTTATTTCGATTTATTTGGTTCTTCGTTTGTTTGACGTGTATTAGAATTTGAAGACTCAAAGAAATGACAAATTCAAATGGAATCAAGACTTGGGTAAAGCAAAGGCTCAGTATTCAAGGTCATTGACTGAGCAGGCTTTGAATTAAATCAAGGCTGTGGTAAATCGAGCAAGGCAAGCCATCATTTTGATCATGGTGATCCTACATTTTATGTAAAATTATGTTCCTTTAAATTACCGACTTGCACGCTTAATGTATTATGTAAATTACTAGCTATAGGTCATATTAAAATGTCATGCTAGTCGTGTAACTCTAGAGCATTAAATTGTCCTACTCATTACTCTCTAAATATGAAAACTTGTTTTGGGACAGTCACGGGATATAAGTGACTGATAATTTGTGACAACTCATTTTATGCTTCTAAAATCCCCCAAAAACTTGCTATACCTATCTAGACGGATGGTGTGGTTGGTGTGGATGTAACACGAAAATATGTGGCTTGTGGTATGTACCGCCTGGATAAATTAAGGACTTAATCCTATGTTGACCTCCTCGTGTAAAATAGTACAACCACAAGCTGGCAAACTGTAGGCTTGGATGAATAATTACTAGACCCTTGAAGTCATCTCACAAATAGGAGAAAGGAGTAATTGTGTAGGAGAAATAAAAATCTGGTTTGAATGAGACACCGAGTAAATGTGATGTTCGCCAGCTGTACTAGACATTGTGGCGTGTAGAGTTTACCTGCGCTAGACGTTGTGGTGGAACTTCCCGCACAACTTTTAGGACCTTCTACATGAGGGATAAGCCCATATGAGCGAGATGACCATAGGGCGAGGTAGTGTAAAGGCTTCATGATGATATTTCGATCTACATGGCCAAGGAATCATGTGTGCCATCGAGCTGATTGTCTCTTATGGATAAAGTGTACAATCTCTACAGAGAATAAATTATTCGAACAGATGTACCCATGGTTAAGGGCGTACATGGGAACTTCATCGAGTTAGTTCTATTTCAAAAACCTTTTATGGGTGGAATGAAAACTCGTCGGGCTGAGGTAACCCCAACTGTGGCTTTTCTTATAGGAGAATGTACTCCAGTGGTGAAAACTAGCATTTGGTTGGGGGTAACCATGCATTGTAAAAGGTGGATGTAACATGTGCTACGATTAATACAACATTCTCATAACAAATTTGTAAATTTTGTTTTAGTTAACATTTCTAAATTTAACATTTCTAAGTTTTAGAAAATTTTCTACTTATTGTATTTTCAAAACAATGCTTTTAACAGCTAAAGAACCTCAAGCCTCTCTTGACAGCTTTGCATCTATTATTATTACATCATGTATGATGGTTTGCTAAGTATCGTTGTACTCATTCTTACTTAATTACCATCAGTCAGGAAGGAAGGAAAAGGACAAGTCCTGCTATGTGTGAAGGAGTCGACAAAACTGGAAGATGATGAGGCCAAGAACTAGGTCGTGAACCCCAGTTGGCTGCTTGTGGGCAAGTCCTAAGGGTCCCATCTGTGTGAAATTTCCGCTGCAGCATTTTATTGATTTCGGCATGATCGGCCCGTGAGTAAGTTATTATTATATTATCTATACTTTTGCATGATATGTTTTGGTATACTGTGAGCACTATCTACTGATTTAGGGTATAGTACAGTGGAATCACAGAGAATTTAGGTTTGCTAACCAGGGGTCCAACTGCTTTGCCATTATGAATCCAGAATGTCGGAGCAATTATGCAACGCATCAATGTAGTCACGCATATTAGTTTCACCTATGAATTACCTGTACTCTTTCCATGTATGGTGAAAGAATAAATCCTGTGCATGGCACTGTTCACGTGTATGGCACTGTTCACATGTACGTTACTGTTTATGTATACGTAACCGTACGCGCCGGTTGCCGGAACGTCGCAGCGCTTCCGCGTAAAGCCAGGGATCGCGTCGCTTCCGCTGCGGCTGGAGAATCACCTCTTCGTAACTGATGTGTTAAGTCATGTATAAATAGCTCATAGAAATCAGAAAAGTATGATCCATTCAGAACAGCAGCAGACTTCATTTTTCTCTCGCGTGTGTGATTTTTGTGAGTGTATGTTCTACACGTGAGCCTCTATTTCGTGGCTGAGCGGGAGGCAGGCGCAGAACCGCGCGTGGGCGATTTCAAGCCACGCGCGTGGGCGATTTCAAGCCAGGATCAAGTCTTGGGTGAATCTGCCGCGCAGGGCGTCGTTTCCATCCGAGATCAAGTCTCGGTTTCTACACGTGGTATCAGAGCCAGGTTCCATGAGACCATCACAGCGGGTGCGATTGGCATCGTGAAGATGACTGGCGGAAATGGAAGCAACAGCGCGCCGCGCGAAGTCGTGGTGGAGCGCGTGGTGCGGGAGGCGGGCGCGTCGGCTGTCTACCCCGAGTTGATGTGCACGAACTATCACGAGTGGGAATTGGTTATGCAGGTGAATCTCGAAGCTCAAGGATTGTGGGAGGCAATCGAGAGCACTAAGGTTGAGCGCCGCGAGGATCGGCTGGCCCTGGCCGCTCTTCTTCACGCGGTGCAATCCGAGATGCGTGCAGCCCTTGCAGTCAAGAAAACGGCGAACGAGGTGTGCAGGATTGAGATCGACAATGGGGTCTGCAGCGTGCTTGATGCTAAACGCACGCTGCTGATCTGTGCGCCGCGCACTAGGAATCGGTTGTATACTCTGAAACTGAACCTGGTAGCGCCGGTGTGCTTGGTGGCCAAGGCAAATGACCAAGCGTGGCTATGGCATGCTCGTTATGGTCGTATCAACTTCTAGTCTTTCCGGGAATTGGGCACAAAAGTGATGGTAGAGGGGCTACCAGTGATCAAGCGTGTCGAATAGTTCTACGACGGCTGTGCCCTCGGCAAGCAGCACCGCTCTCCGTTCCCGACTGTCGCACGGTACCATGGCGAGCAACGTCTGGACTTGTTCCATGGCGACCTGTGCGGTCAGATCAAGCCCAACACCCCGGGAGGTAAAAACTACTTCCTGCTAATTGTCGATGATCACAGTCGTTTCATGTGGGTTGAGCTACTGGCTACGAAGGACGAGGCATTCAGGTATTTTCGCAAGGTGAAGGCTCTCGCCAAGAACGAGTTCGGCGGAAAGCTCAAGGCGTTCTGCACGGATCAGGGTGGAGAATTCAACTCCCTCGAGTTCGAGACGTTCTGCGATGAGCATGGCATCAAGCATTTCACCACCGCGCCATACTCACCTCAACAGAATGGCGTCGTCGAGCGGTGTAATCGCATGGTGGTGGAGATGGCGCGATGTCTACTGAAAAGTAAGGCGGTCTCAGCTGAATTCTGGGGCGAGGCGGTGAGGACGGCTGTTTACATCATCAATCACGCGCCCACAAGGGGACTCGAAGGACGGACACCATATGAAGCGTGGTACAAGAAGAAGCCAAAGGTGAATCACCTACGCACTTTTGGGTGTGTCGCACATGTCAAGCGACTCGGCCCAGGAGTGAGCAAGCTTTCAGATCGATCGATTCCCATGGTGTTTCTCGGGTATGAACCCGGGACAAAAGGCTACCGGGTCTATGATCCAGTGGCCAAGAAGCTGCACGTCACGCGCGATGTTGTGTTCGAGGAGAACCGTGCATGGGATTGGAACGCGGGGGACAACGTCGCGACATTGCCCGCGACATTCACGGTGGATTACTACACAGTGGCGACTCCGAGCGAAGTGACTAGTGAGTCACCACCAGTGACACCAGCTGCGCCAACAACAATCGAGGCACACACTCCGGGGGTGTCGGCGACAACAGCTACTCCAACAATCGAGCATGCAACCCCGCCATCCGATGCAGCGTACGACACTAAGGGGGTGCCATTGAGGTACCGCACGGTATAGAATTTGCTTGACACCACCGATGAGATCCTCGACTACGAATACAGCGGCCTCTGTCTCCTCGCTGCCGAGGAGCCTAGGAGTGTGGAAGAGGCGCTTGAGGAACATTGTTGGCGCGGAGCAATGGAGGAGGAGATGAAATCGATTCATGCCAACGAGATGTGGACACCGGTAGTTCTTCCGTGCGGACACCGTGCAATTGGACTAAAATGGGTCTTCAAGGTAAAAAAGGATCCAGCCGGTAATGTGATTAAGCACAAGGCACGTCTAGTAGCCAAGGGCTATGCACAGCGACAGGGGGTGCATTCTAATGAGGTCTTCGCACCCGTGGCGCGGCTGGAGACGGTGCGTCTTCTACTCGCTCTCACCGCGCATGGCGCCTGGCAGGTACACCGCATGGATGTTAAATCCGCTTTCTTGATTGGTGACCTGGACGAGGAAGTTTATGTGCATCAGCCCCCCAGATTCATTATCGACAACGACAAAAGCAAGGTTCTCAGGTTGCGTAAGGCCTTATACGGGCTGAAGCAGGTGCCCCGTGCCTGGAACGCGCACCTCGACAAGGAGCTGCTGGCGCTCAGTTTTGAGCGCAATCCTCTGGAGCACGCCGTGTACAAGCGTGGTGGTGCTGTAGATTTCCTGCTTATCGGTGTGTACGTTGATGATTTGATCATCATCGGCCCTGGCAGGGAGGTCATTGTAGCATTCAAGGAACAGATGATGAAGAGCTTCAGCATGAGTGATCTTGGTCTGTTAAGCTACTACTTGGGCATTGAAGTCAAGCAAGGCAATGGTGAGATTACTTTGAGTCAGAGTGCTTATGCAGCCAAGATCCTTGAGGTGGCCGGCATGAAGAGATGCAATCCGAGCCACACTCCAATGGAGAATCGATTGAAGCTGAGCAAGAAGGATGGCACAGCACCAGTTGACACCACAAGATACAGGAGCATAATTGGTAGCCTGCGCTATTTGGTACATACTCGTCCCGATCTTGCTTATTCTGTCGGAATTGTGAGCAGGTACATGGAAACTCCTACGGTGCAACACTGGGCAGCAGTTAAGCAGATTCTGCGCTATCTAGCAGGGACCATTGGATTCGGGTGCTGTTATAGGAAGACAGAGATCATGGAGCCGGCGCTTGTAGGGTTCAGTGACAGTTACCACACCGGCGATGTTGATGATCGGAAGAGCACCAGTGGCTATATATTCTTCCTCGGCTCTAGTTTGATCACCTGGACGTCGCAAAAACAGAAGGTTGTTGCTCTTTCTTCATGTGAGGCTGAATATATTGCGGCAGCGGCATGTCCGGGTGTATGGCTCAGTCGTCTACTTGGCGAGCTGACAGGCCGGTACGCACCTGTAGTCAGACTATGGGTGGATAACAAGTCGGCAATCGCACTCAGCAGAAACCCGGTGTATCATGAACGCAGTAAGCATATAGACACTCAATTTCATTTCCTAAGAGAATGTGTTGAAGATGGCAGGGTGAAGATTGATTACGTCGGTACCGTCGGGCAGCTGGTGGACATTCTGACCAAGGCGCTAGGCAGAGTCAAATACATCGAGTTACGACAGCAGCTGGGTGTAGTAGAAGTGGCACGGGATTAGGGGGTGAAATGAAAGAATAAATCCCGTGCATGGCACTGTTCACATGTATGTTACTGTTCATGTATACGTAACCGTACGCGCCGGTTGCCGGAACGTCGCAGCGCTTCCACGTAAAGCCAGGGATCGCGTCGCTTCCGCTGCGGCTGGACAATTGCCTGTGCGTAACTGATGTGTTAAGTCATGTATAAATAGCTCATAGAAATCAGAAAAGTATGATCCATTCAGAACAGCAACAGACTTCATTTTACTCTCACGTGCGTGAGTTTTGTGAGTGTATGTTCTACACGTGAGCCTCTATTTCGTGGCTGAGCGGGAGGCAAGCGCAGAACCGCGAGCGGGCACTTTCAAGCCGGGATCAAGTCTCGGGTGAAACTGCCACGCAGGGCGTCGTTTCCATCCGAGATCAAGTCTCGGTTTCTACATATGGCTCATCTATGTCGGTAAATTTGACATTTGTGTTGAAACTAGAACGCAACAAAAGGCCAAAATAATCCTAAAAATGTACTAATTTGAAATATTTCTAATATTGCAAACAAGTCAATTCGAGATCGCTAGTTAAACATAGGAACCAAAAACTCGATAGCCTGCATGTTTGACAAAGTTGGTGTTCATTGTCAGGGAACTGAGGTGGTATGTGACTACTGAATTATTCTACCAAGAGTGAATTCAATAGTGTTACAAATACATTCAGACCCAGAACTCACGAGCTCAATCAACGGCCTCGCTGGTACGGCTCCACTTCCTCTTGGCCTGGTTGTGCCACTTAGGGGTAAGGTTCAGTTGCTATCTTTTTAGTCGGAGGTAGTAACTGTTCTAGTCTTTGGTGATGACTGTTCTCTTGACAATCTTGGTGATAGAGGTGACAAGCTTCTGCCGCTGTCTTTTACACCAGCCCGATGGTTCTGCATGATTCTAGATGTTCTCGGCAACCGAGAACGCCCATTGCTGCTGGCGAATGGGATAACTCGCAGAATGACGCACGGCGGGGCAAACTAACCGGTGCTGATGTTCTTTGCTCTGCATCTGGCTGAGCAGTTGGTATTGCTCTGTCAACTTTGGAACTGACCAAAGGTGATCTTCGTGGTGATGGCGTACTGTGTTTTTGTGCCCGAGGTTAGGAAGAAGCAGCCATGGACAATGCTGAGCTAGGATGGGTTGTCTTCACACCAGGGAGTGAAGGCATTGTACTCCTCTTTTCTGATGAAGTAGTTGTTGGTGTTTGTGAAACTGCCGGTGATGATAGGGATTCTTCAGAACAATTGTTCGATGAGGGGCTTCAACGACTGGCACCATTGTTGCTTCTTGTTTTGGGGTTCTTCTAGTCCTTGATTTTACGGAGGAATGGGTAGTTTATTTCTCGGTTGTTTCTAAGGGATTACGGCTGCCTTTGCTGTCTTCTTGATTTAACTCTTGGCTTGGAGGACTTGGTGGAGAAGATGGAGGTATTTGAATGGTGAACGTTGCCTGTTTTAGCTCATCGTAGTGTCATTTGCATCATCCTTTTGAGCCTTTGGATCTTCTGTTTCTTGATGTGAACTATGCTTCAAGTATTCTTCAGGAAGAGTTGGTGTTCTTGTTGCTTGAGCTGCTTTATGTTGGTGATATGCCCTAGAGGCAACATGGAGATGTTGAATATATCACATACTATGTTTATGATACATTGCTTTGTTCCTTGAAATAGACATTATCATTATTGATCAATGAGTATGTGACTTATTCATGAGACTCTTAATACCAAAATGTTACTATTTCTAAATGATCCCTGATTATATATCATATGAGGAACAAATATGATTTAAAGATCAGCATATGTATTGATTAATGATCATGTCTCATGGTATGGAGATACCAAATCAACAATATGAACATGTGTTAGTGAACATATGTTGGATAGACCCGCCATGAGACACTGCAGAGATTCCATGTGTCATCAGTTGGTCTCAAGTAGTGTTTATGTAGAATCCTTAGACTTGAGATTATCATGGTTCCCAACATGCGTAGTAGCCTATTTTGGGACTACTAAACACTACTCCGTAACTGGGTAGTCATAAAAGTAGTCTTCGGATTTGCTATGAAACATGTAGTGGGATATGAATGATCAAGATAGAATTTGTCCCTCCTTATGGGAGAGATATCTCTGGGCCCCTCGATGTAATGGATTATGAAAGTGCATGCCCATGCCAAGGTGATTGAGGAGTCAATCACGAGTTTATAATCCATCACGGAATCGAGAGAGTGATTGAGCTATTAAGAGGATGACACAGGTCTCGCCTTGAGCTCAATCTATATCGTGAGGCAAAGGGATTCGTACATGAGAACATTACAGGTTCAGCCGATATGAGCTTTACGTATACTTTGGGGTTAATATGTCTTACTAGAGGCCGCTAATAACAGGGTGACCGGAAAGGCGTTTCCGGGTCGCGACCAAGTATACGTGAACCTACAGGGTCGCACACTTAACGGGTTGGAACACTAATTCGAATGTGATTCAGATGTGGGCTCAATTCGGATAGAGATCCGGATAGACTCCTATTGGGCCTCGGTCCACGAGGCCCAAGTGAGGAGGTCTATATATATGGAGGCGAGGGGCTGATGGGTGCATGCTTCTGTTAATCCCGAGCCAAACCCTAGCCGCCACCTCCTGAGCCAAACCCTAGCCGCCGCGAGTCTTTGGTACACTCGCGATCGGCGTTCCAGCCCCGGACATGTGGATACCGGTGGAGGCACTGCTCGTTGCGGCGTTGATCGGCATCAACAATCTACAGATTGGATCTTGCATGTGGTGTGGTTGATCGCGTGGAGGAGACGATCTGTTCGGTTCCACTACTACCTCGACGCGCGTGGTTGGATCGGCTTCTCCAACTCTTCTTCCGCTGCTCTGCGCGTCTAGTGGTAACGATCCATAATCCTTCCTTAGCATGATGTCCTGGTGTGCGCGGTAGAAAAGTTTTGTTTTCTGCTATCGTAGCCTACACGCATTCCTTCACTTTATGCTTCAATTTATTTGCAATCTCATGTTCTTTGTGAGGAGCTGGAGTTGTCTTTGCTTGATATCTACTATGCTTAGAGCTAGAAGTTGCAACAAGGGTTCTCTTTTGTATGGTTTCTCTAAGACCTTTTGAAGGCTGCTTATCATCTGATCCAATGTCTGGTTTTCGCATTCTCTTTTTAATGATTGGAACTGGTGGGATAATGACAGCTTGTTTCTTAAGATGCTGCCAAGTTTTCCTCATAGGCAGGGGGTTTAGGGCTCCATATCCTGCCACTTTGTTGTGATTGACTTCATTGACACTACTTGTAATCCCTTGGCCCCCTTCTTGCATCTAGTTTCTGCCCCATGATGTATAACTCCTCCAGGTATACTTTTGTTTTCTTGGCAACTAATTGACATCTCTTCATTCAAATCTTTTCTTGTGGGAACAATTGGTTGCATAGCACTGCTAGTTCCATCTTCTAATAGATTGCTTGTTTCCCCTAAGCTAGGATCTTTGCATTCTCTAGTAAGATCAGCTTCATAGAAAAATTCGGCCTCGTTGTCAGTGCTAATGCTTTCTTTCTCTTCTGAACTGCCGCTTGCTATATCTGATGCTTTGGTTTCACCCTCTGTGTTGACATCTGGTTCTTGAGCGCTATCTTGTCGCAAAGCCTCACCGTGCCATTCATGATCCTTTGAGTTCAAATCTGAGTCGATCAAGATCTCATCAAAACCGTAGAACTCCTCCGCATTCCCTATGGAGGAAAACTCTCTGTCATCATGGCTTTCACCTAGCGTTTGTGCTATAGGACTATCAATGTCTGATAGCTCCACCTCTGAGAAGAACACCTAGTTCAAGTGTTGAATTATGTGGGCCAAGCCCGTACAATAAAGAATAATTCCTAAATTAAATCTCAAAGGCCCACTCATGCAAAGGAGGGTTGCATGTGAACTTTAGTACCATATTGCTAGTTCTAGGAGAGGAAGACCACCTTAAAAGGGATGGTGCACTACTAGCCAATTGAGGCATGTGTGGGAGAGAACTAGAGGATCACACGCGTGCGCTCGCTCGCCTCGCCTCGCCGGGCCGGGCCGGGAGGGGGGCGCGGGCGCACGGCACCTGCGTGAATGGTCTGCCAAAATCGGCTCCAGATGCTTGCGCAGACGCGACTTCCTTTTGCAGTTTTATTTTTTGCTGTTTTGAGTGGCGGTGAATCCGGATCGGTTATGCGTGACTAATCCGTTTCGGTTACGAGTTATGGAGAACGTGCAGGCATCTTGATCACACGTCCTGATTCTTCTATAAATACTGAGTCGCCGCCTCCATACAGTAATAAGCGAATCAATCTAGGGTTTTTGCCTCCTCCATTGTACTGCGCCGTCCCACGTAGTCTACTCCATCCCGTCCGCCGGCGTGCACTATCGTTCGGGAGAGTAGGTCTCCGGAACCGTCGCCTTCGAAGTCCTGCACCGGGAGAGGGCGAATAAGGTTTTTGGGAAGCGCTCTGCGCGACTGCTCGCTGCAGCTCTGGCTCATCTTCCTCGTCGTTCGGCTTCGTCGAATCGTCACCGACCTCGTGTCATCCACACCGTGCCTGCAGCGTCAACATCGGCAAACCGATCAGAACAGAATCATCGGTACATAACAGTCATGTTTTCCGTATTAGATCTGTTCATGTACATTTTCCTGGTTTACATGTATAGATCTTTTATGCCTGTGATGGTTCTGTTATTTTGCGTGCATGATGTCATGATTTATTTATGGAATAAATTGAACCTACATGTGCTTATATTTTCAACAATCCAAAAACCTTATTGTAGGCACTGTGGTTTTACTATGGCTGGATTTGCCGATGCACTGAGGCCGGATAAGTTCTCCGGTGTGCACTTTAAGAGATGGCAGATCAAGGTCACTCTGTGGCTTACTGCTATGAATGTATTCTGGGTTAGTAACGGCAAGCCTGAAGGTGTTCTTGATGCTGAAAAGCAGAAAGAATTCGAGACTACCACTACTCTCTTTGTTGGATGCATTCTTAGTGTTCTTGCTGATCGTCTGTGCGAGGTGTATATGCACATGACAGACGCGAAGGAGTTATGGGATGCACTGAATTCCAAATACGGTGCTACTGATGCCAGCAATGACATGTATGTCATGGAGCAATTTCATGACTATAAGATGGTTGATAACCGTTCTATAGTAGATCAGGCTCATGAGATACATGCCATTGCCAAGGAACTCGAACTCCTGAAGTGTGCCTTACCCGACAAGTTTGTGGCTGGATGTATTATTGCGAAATTACCTTCTTCATGGAGGAATTTCGGAACAGCACTCAAACACAAGAGACAAGAGTACTCTGTTGAGAGTCTAATTGGGTCTCTTGAAATTGAGGAGAAAGTTCGGGAAAAGGACGCTGTGTCTAAGGGTGATGGAGGGCAGTCTAGTGCCAATGTGGTACAGAAACCCTCAAGCAAGAACAAAGGGAAATTTGTCAAAGCCCAACAGACAACCAACTTCAAGAAGAAGAAGAAGAACAACAATCAGGATGATAGAACTTGCTTTGTGTGCGGTGAGCCTGGTCACATGGCCAAGAAGTGCCCACAACGCAAAGGAAAGAAGGCACCTGTAGGACAGACTTCTAAGTCTGTCAACGTGACCATTGGCAAGACTGGAGATGGGACTGGGTATGGTAATTTACCTACTGTTCTTTCAGTTAGTCAATCTACCAATTGGTGGATTGATACAGGAGCTAATGTACATGTGTGTGCTGATATTTCGTTGTTTTCCTCTTATCAGGTCGCCCGGGATTCCTCCGTCCTAATGGGGAATGGGTCACATGCTACTGTTCATGGTGTTGGCACGGTAGATCTGAAGTTTACTTCGGGAAAGATCGTGCAGCTGAAGAACGTGCAGCATGTCCCTTCTATAGACAAAAATCTCGTTAGTGGCTCCCGTTTATGTAGAGACGGGCTTAAGTTGGTATTTGAGTCTAATAAAGTAGTCGTGTCTAAACATGGATATTTTATTGGTAAAGGCTATGAGTGCGGAGGCTTGTTCCGCTTTTCCCTTTCAGATTTATGCAATAAGACTGTGAACCATATTTGTGGCAGTGTGGATGATGAGGCTAACGTTTGGCACTCACGTCTATGTCATATTAATTTTGGTTTGATGTCTCGGCTTTCCAGTATGAATTTAATTCCAAACGTTTCCATCACCAAAGGTTCTAAATGCCATAGCTGCGTGCAATCAAAGCAACCTCGTAAGCCTCACAAGGCTGCCGAGGAGAGAAATTTGGCACCACTAGAACTCCTGCATTCAGATCTTTCTGAGATGAATGACATATTAACGAAGGGTGAAAAACGATATTTCATGACATTGATTGATGATGCAACTAGGTTCTGTTATGTGTATTTATTGAAAACGAAAGACGAGGCTTTAGACTATTTTAGAATCTATAAGGCAGAAGTTGAAAACCAATTACACAGAAAGATAAAAAGACTTAGGTCAGATCGTGGTGGAGAGTATTTCTCAAACGAATTTGACTTATTTTGTGAGGAACATGGCATTATAGATGAGAGGACGCCTCCTTATTCCCCCGAGTCAAATGGGATTGCCGAAAGGAAAAACCGCACGCTGACTGACTTGGTGAATGCCATGTTAGACACTGCGGGCTTACTAAGGCATGGTGGGGGGAGGCTTTGCTAACATCTAATCATGTATTAAATAGAGTTCCTAACAGAAATAAGGACAAAACACCATACGAGGTATGGATTGGGAGAAAACTATCACTTTCTTACTTGCGTACATGGGGGTGCTTGGCGAAAGTTAATGTGCCAATAACTAAGAAACGCAAGCTTGGACCTAAGACTGTGGACTGTGTCTTTCTGGGATATGCTAATCATAGCATTGCCTATAGATTTTTTATAGTTAAAACTGAGGTACCTGACATGCATGTTGGTACAATTATGGAGT
Source organism: Dendrocalamus sinicus (assembly GCA_036346575.1). Lineage (NCBI taxonomy): Eukaryota > Viridiplantae > Streptophyta > Magnoliopsida > Poales > Poaceae > Dendrocalamus > Dendrocalamus sinicus. The sequence goes on from CM070647.1 coordinate 28,162,036, forward strand.
CTCGAAATGCAACGTTCTTTGAGAATATTTTTCCAATGAAGGATACACATAACACTACTAGTCAACCTTCTAAAATAATTCCCAGTTCAATCACACCACCTGAACCTTTTGAACATACACATGAACTTGTCAATGAGGAGGATGACAGTGGAGCTTCTGGAAGGAGCAAGAGACAAAGGATATCCAAATCCTTTGGTGATGATTTCACTGTATACCTTGTGGACGACACTCCCAAGTCTATTTCAGAAGCGTATGCATCTCCTAATGCAGACTATTGGAAGGAGGCTGTCCGTAGTGAAATGAATTCCATTATCGCTAATGGCACCTGGGAGCTGACAGATAGACCTTATGGGTGCAAACCTGTAGGGTGCAAGTGGGTGTTCAAAAAGAAGCTTAGGCCTGATGGTACCATTGAAAAGTACAAGGCTCGGCTTGTTGCCAAGGGCTATACTCAGAAAGAAGGCGAAGATTTCTTTGACACTTACTCACCTGTTGCTAGACTGACCACAATTCGAGTACTACTTGCTTTGGTTGCCTCACATGGTCTTCTCGTTCATCAAATGGACATTAAGACAGCTTTTCTTAACGGAGAGCTGGATGAGGAAATTTACATGGAACAGTCTGATGGATTTGTAGTAGAAGGTCAAGAAGGCAAGGTGCTAAAACTGTTGAAATCTTTGTATGGTCTGAAACAAGCCCCTAAGCAGTGGCATGAGAAGTTCGATAGAACACCGACATCTGCAGCTTTGTCAATGAGGCGGATAAATGTGTATACTATCGCTATGGTGGGGGTGAGGAGTTATTCTATGCTTGTATGTGGATGACATCCTGATTTTTGGGACAAACATCAATGTGATAAATGAGGTCAAATCATTCTTGTATCAAACTTTGATATGAAAGATCTGGGAGTGGCTGATGTTATTCTAAACATTAAATTGGTTAGAGGTGAGGATGAGATTACACTTTTGCAATCTCATTATGTGGAAAAGGTCTTGAGCCGTTTTGGCTTTTCTGACAGCAAGCCTTCTCCAACACCTTATGATCCTAGCGTGTTACTTCGTAAGAATAAGAAAATTGCTAGGAATCAGCTGGAATATTCTCAGATAATTGGCTCACTTATGTACCTAGCTAGTGCAACAAGGCCAGACATCTCCTTTGCTGTGAGCAAGTTGAGCCGGTTTACATCTAACCCAGGAGATGATCACTGGAAGGCGCTTGAGCGAGTGTTGCGCTATCTGAAAGGTACCTCGAACTTTGGACTTCACTATACTGGGTACCCGTCGGTGCTGGAGGGTTATAGTGATTCCAACTGGATCTCTGATGCTGATGAGATCAAAGCCACTAGTGGATATGTTTTCACTATTGGTGGTGGTGCTGTTTCATGGAGGTCTTGCAAACAGACCATTTTGACGAGGTCAACCATGGAAGCAGAGCTTGCGGCACTAGACACTGCTACTGTTGAGGCAGAATGGCTACGGGATCTATTGATGGATCTACCTACGGTGGAAAAGCCAGTGCCAGCTATCCTTATGAACTGTGATAATCAAACCGTTATCGCTAAAGTGAACAGTTCTAAGGATAATATGAAATCGTCTAGGCATGTCAAGAGACGATTGAAGTCTGTCAGAAATTGAGAAACTCCGAGTTATAACCTTGGATTACATCCAAACAGATAAAAACTGCGAGATCCTTTACAAAGGGACTATCATGGAATGTGATAGATAGTGCATCGAAGGAGATGGGTATGAGACCCATGTGAGTTATCTATGGTAGTAACCCAACCTATGTGATCGGAGATCCGTGAATTAGGATCTGGGAAAAACAAGCCATTAGTTAATCGGAGGAGAGTAATTCCAACCCTCTCTATGTGAAGATGCAATACTCTAAAGCGCAAGGCAGTTGGTTAAGGCCTTAATGTGTTCCATTGGCTTTGAAGCGAAGACGTTATCTGCGAACGTTCTTGAAAGAACACACCTATATGAGCCCGATCGTTAGTCGCAGTCTATGAAGATTTTGGGAAAATCTCCTACTAAGCTCATGAAGAGACCAAGGAGTATGACTTATACGCTCCAACCGAGGGTAGCCTCTGCGGCCTAGTATCGCTTAAGTCTTTAAGTGAAGCTTGCTTGCACCAAACTTGCAATTCAAGGCGTAGTCCATTGTTCAAGTTGTGAGTAAGTGTAGCTTGAGTTCTAGGTGGATGTTCAACCTTAATCGGTCTCCATCGAAACACCGATATATAAACAAGACATTGGAATTCAGCAAATCTCTGTGGGACTTTGAGATCCGGTGGGGATTGTTGAATTATGTGGCCAAGCCCATACAATAAAGAATAATTCCTAAATTAAATCTCAAAGGCCCACTCATGCAAAGGAGGGTTGCATGTGAACTTTAGTACCATATTGCTAGTTCTAGGAGAGGAAGACCACCTTAAAAGGGATGGTGCACTCCTAGCCAATTGAGGCATGTGTGGAGAGAACTAGAGGATCACACGCGCGCGCTGCTTGCCTCGCCAGCCGGGCCGGGCGGGGCGGGGGGCGCGGGCGCACGGCACCTGCGTGAATGGTCCGCCAAAATCGGCTCCAGATGCTTGCGCAGACGCGGCTTCCTTTTGTAGTTTTATTTTTTACTGTTTTGAGTGGCGGTGAATCCGGATCGGTTACGCGTGACTAATCCGTTTGGGTTACGAGTTATGGAGAACGTGCAGGCGTCTTGATCACACGTCCTGATTCTTCTATAAATACTGAGTCGCCACCTCCATACAGTAATAAGCGAATCAATCTAGGGTTTTTGCCTTCTCCATTGTACTGCGCCGTCCCACGTAGTCTACTCCGTCCCGTCCGCCGGCGTGCACTATCGTTCGGAGAGCAGTCTCGGAACCGCCGCCTTGAAGTCCTGCACCGGAGAGGCGAATAAGGTTTTGGGAAGCGCTCTGCGATCGCCGCTGCAGCTCTGGCTCGTCTTCCTCGTCGTTCGGCTTCGTCGAATCGTCACCGACCTCGTGTCATCCACACCGTGCCTGCAGCGTCAACATCGGCAAACCGATCGAAACGAAATCATCGATGCACGCAATGGTCATGTTTTCCGTATTAGATCTGTTCATGTATAGTTTCCTGGTTTACATGTATAGATCTTTTATGCCTGTGATGGTTCTGTTATTTTGTGTGCATGATGTCATGATTTATTTATGGAATAAATTGAACCTACATGTGCTTATATTTTCAACATCAAGAACTCACGATGTTCATTATTCACATACCAACTAATTACATCACTAAGGCAGCAACAGGTATTGAACATACCTCAATCTTCAAGTCTTCTAGGAATTTCTCCCTGCTGAAATTCCATGGCAGATCTATGTCATCCAGAGTGAACACCATCATGTTGGACTGCAGAAAGCAAGTGTTGAACATGATCCTGAACATGGTCTCCTCATGATCTTTGTCACCGACATGGATGCACTCGAAGACAACATCACCTTGTATTTGACACTCAATGGTAGCTTTGATCACCGTGCTTTCCGCCTGTAAGTGAACATCCAAGTTTAGAACATATCAGGTCATCACGAGACCATTAGAGATCACTTGCAGGATTGAGAAAGCATCACCTGCTTATACTGCTTGAACTGTTGCTTGATCCTTGGTGTGCTAAATAGAACCTTCGGCGATGTATCGATCTGCGCATGCAGTTCTTGACCGTGGACACGAACAATAGGCCTGCATCCTCCATTGCCGTCAAAATTTGGAACAACTCTTGAGGATGAGGCAGTCCAAGATGAAGGGTTTGCCTCATGCCCTTCTAGGAACCCCTCACTACTACTACTACAGAAAGGCTAATAGTAGACGGCAAATCACAGACGGTTTTGTGAAACCGTCTGTAATGTAAACTATTACAGACGGTTTTAATTTGAAGGTCGTCTGTGGTATTTGTGGCGGAAAAAAGGAGTATCACAGACGGTTCTTACTGCTGAACCGTCTGTGATACTAGAATATCACAGTCGATTTTTATTAAAAACCGTCTGTGATAATCTGGGATTATCACAGATGGTTTTTTATTAAAAACCGTCTGTGTTGTGTCGACTATCACAGCCGGTTGTTGTTAAGAACCGTCTGGGAATGTTCACAGACGGTTTTTCACAAGAACCGGCTGTGATGTCCCTTTGTCTGTCATATTCTAGATCAGAGGTTAATATATAAGTACACATTGCTTCTAATAACTTAACTACAGAACAACTGAGACAAGAGGTCACCAATTAAAGGCAAATTTATTAATTTCAATTAGAGGCAAATTTATTACAAAAGTCGCATTGTAAAGAGTTTCCCATTGTATTCTTTTGGGCTTCGTAGCTTCTTCTTCAACTTGGGGACTTGGAGGATCAGCGCTAAATTCTCGAACGCCGTTAAGATTGCCCTTGTCCTCGGCACTTCCTCGTGCAGCTGGGCAAATGATCGAAGATCCATAATGTCGTGCAGATAGCATGAAAAGATTCCTCGACCGCCATTTCGCTTGATCGGCAAGGCTATCCATCGCCTCGCAATGCGCGTAGAGCTTCTTCCACATTGCGCACATTGTGGAGAAGAACCAGGGTGAGGGCTGTTTCCCTTTCTTGAGCGGCAGCGAGACGCCTCCGTCGACGGCGGAGGATCAGGTCAAGCTGACGGATGCAAGAAAGTCGGGGAAGGAGAGCAGGGCGGGTGCGGAGAAGCTGCTCCAGATGCAAATTGCTGGCCGCCTGTGTAAGGTTCCGGCCGAACAATTCGTGATGAACAGATGAGAGGAAGGAGATGATCACAAGAACAGTAGTAGAAGCCATGTTGTATTAATTGTATATTGTACGTACGTAGAAGCTAGCTAGAGACCTGGATTAGGAGCGCATATTTAACCTTTAGCACAAACGGTTCGTATACCCAAACATGAATGATATAGACGCTTCGTATAATGATCGAGAGACGTTAATTGGACGATCGAAACACGAAGCGTTCTGGCATCGAAACACGCGCGAAGCTGTTCTGGTATGAAGCTTATCACAGACGGTTTTAAGTTTAGAACCGTCTGTGATAGTTATTGGTGTTGTCTTAATTGCAACAGCCGGCAAAGGCTTATCACAGACGGTTCTAAACTTAGAACCGTCTGTGATAACATATCACAGACGGTTCTAAGTTTAGAACCGTCTGTGATAGTAAACTATTACAGACGGTTTTTAACTCAAAACCGTATGTGATATGTTATCACAGACGGTTCTAAGTTTAGAACCGTCTGTGATAATCTTCCTACATATACCCTCTCGCTAGGGTTTTCCGTGTGCGCTGCAGTTATTCGATTAGATCTAAATCCCGAGCCCGTCGTCGCCGCCGCCTCCCCGAGCCCTCGCCGGCTGCCTCCCCCAGCCCTCGCCGGCCGCCTCCCCGGACGAAGACGTCGCCGCAGCCTCCTCCTCCTCCGTCGCCGCCTCCCCGAGCTCGTCGCCTCCTCCTCCGTCGCCGCCTCCCCGAGCCCGTCGCCTCCTCCTCCTGCGTCGCCGCCTCCTCCTCCTCCGTCGCCTCCCCGAGCCCGTCGCCTCCTCCTCCTCCGTCGTCGTCGCCGCCTCCTCCTCCTCCTCCTCCTCCTCCGCCGCCGCCTCCTCCTCCTGCGTCCCTAAGGTCACCAAAACCGTAAGGTCATCAAATCCTCCCGAGCTTCATGCTTCTGTTAGTGTTTAGGTTGATGCTTGATGCTTCATCTTGTTATGGTTAGTTGCTTAGTACATATTTAGGTTGATGCTTCATGCTTCTTGTTAGTGTTTAGGTTGATGCTTGATGCTTCATCTTGTTATGGTTAGTTGCTTAGTACATATTTAGGTTGATGCTTCATGCTTCATCGTTAGTGTTTAGGGTTGATGCTTGATGCTTGGTACATATTACATTGGTACATTGTTTACTGCAGTAGCTTAATTAGTTTGCTATTTGGTTCATATTACATTGTTACATTGTTTACTGCAGTAGCTTAATTAGTTTGTTATTTGATACATACTACATTGGTACATTGTTTACTGCAGTTGCTTAGTTTACATTGGTACATATTACATTGCTTGTTGTGTTAGTATATAGTATATAGTACATAGTATATAGTTTGAAATCATTTGGGTCCCCCTTCCCTCTACTCCTCGATTTAACACATTATATTTTTTGCAGTGCCACCAGCAGGAGCTGGGCAACACGTGTGGATACTATGTGTGCCACCATATGAGACTACTCCTCGATTCCACCAAGATCACTAATTCTAAGGTTTGTCAATCTTCCCACATTTATTTCATACATGTCAGTTTTATATATGCGCGCGTTGATATTCCTATCGACAGGCTGCGTCCATCTCTACATCTGCATTGACACAGCCGGATTTTGCAAAAATTCGAGGAGAGCTCATTTGGTTTTTGTGGTCAAAAGTCGTAAGATCAGATGGAGAGTTCCACGCCTGAATGATTTTTATTGTAATTCTAAGTGCAAATACAGTGTAGATCTTTTACAATTGTGTATTTGTTAATGGATATTTTATTTCAACTCAATGAATTGATTTGCGAAATGGATGCTTTATGTTTGTGAAATGAAATGCGTTGTCAATTGGATGTTTTATGTCCGTGAAATGAATTGAGATGTGAAATGTATCTGAAATGAAATGAGATGTGTGAATTGTATATGTTTATGTCTGTGATTATCGCTTGTTTGAGAGGGCATGGCTAGCATTTCTGAGGCTAGCTATAAATGAAAATAGATTCTGGCTGGGGGTGGAGTATCACGACGGTTTTCATTAAAACCGTCAGTGATTATGCGATATCACGACGGTTTTCATTACAAACCGTCAGGATTATCGATATCACGAGCGGTTTTGTACTAAAACCGTCAGGATTATCCGATATCACGACGGTTTTTCTACCGTCGTGATATCGGATAATCGCTGACGGTTTTAGTACAAAACCGTCTGTGATATCGGATAATCACAGACGGTTTTTAATGAAAAACCATCTGTGATATCGAATAATCACAGACGGTTCAAAAACCGTCTGTGATAACTTGGATTATCACTGACCCATAATTTTAGACGGTTCAGAAAACCGTCTGTGATGACGTTTCTGAACCGTCTGTAATGTGATTTTCTGTAGTAGTGCCTGAGCCTTGTCACGTATTGCAGTTACCTCAAATGAGAGGGCTGTGGATTCAGTGCTGAACTGGCACTGAGCAGCTCCATTGGTGCTCTCCTGTACACCATTTCCAGCATCTTCTGCTCAGACGCAGACTCTTCCATGTACACAATTAAGCAGGCTAGACATGGCAATGCGAGGGCAGGCCACGCACCGTTCTCGCAATGCACGAGCAGGATGTTGCGCTGACGGTTAGATACCAGCCAATCGACGCACGAGCTGACGAACACACGGATTGTCGCAAGAGGAAGTGATGGGCAATCGGCATATCGGCATGGGTAGTCCGTGATGTAGGCACCGTGCTGCAGGAGAGAGTCGATGGCGGCAGCTCTCATGTCGGTTTCCGTGAAGTTGAGGACCATCGGTGAGGTGTGTGGGTGGCTGCTCTTGAGCTGAATGATGATGCTGGTCAGGTAATCCTTGTGTGCATCCTCATCAAGTGCTTCAGTTGATAAGCAAGAGTTGAACCCTGCAAGGGAGTGGTAAATTGTATTTCATTAGTTCGATGGCATTGTATTAGTCAAGAAGTGATGATATGTCGTAAGACCGAGTATTTCTATGTTGTGCATGCTCTTGGCTTTTGACTGCGTATATAATCTCATTTTTCAGTGTAATATGTACTTCAGTTTACATCACACTAATTCAGGGATACATTTTTGATGATTACTAATACTGGAAAATTAACGAGACAATGATATGGTGGGAACAATATATGCTTTATATGCTTTGTTGGCTAAACTTTTACAAATCAACTTGTCAAGTAAGACTAGGTACGAAATTAACTTTTCTCAGAATTTGGATTAGTTCTAGTCCAATTTCAAATGAGTAAAGGCAACATTATGATTTTTTGTATACTAGCTAGCCTAGAATGAATCTTATACATTTTGAAAACTAGCCAATCTTACATTGCATCTCGAAATTCACACACACACACACACACACACACACACACACACACACACACACACACACACAGAGTAGATCAAAAATTAACTTGCATGATTAAAAGGGGGGAAAACAAACAAATAAGAAACAACACTAGGTAAGGCACGAGCAAAGAAGCGATCAGTTCGTCCTCAGCGAACGGGTTCAGAGATGTGCGACAATCCATCCATCGCCCTCCTGGCGAACAGCTTCCTCAGCAACGCCATTACTAATTAACTTCTGAGAGAGAGAGAGAGAGAGAGAGAGAGAGAGAGAGAGAGAGGGTTTGACGTGGAAAGGGGGAAGGGAGGGATCGCTTTGGTTATCGATCGGAAAGAAAGCTACGTGAGGGAGTGGAATGGAAGTGTGGAAGACGACGAGGAGTTCATGGCGCGCGGGACGGCAGCAACTTGCTGCTGGCTAGCTGCTGCTGCTTCTTCTTCTTTCCTTTTTTCTTCTTTTTTTTTCTCTGAAATGCACCTCTTCACTTTTTGACGTGTTAGTTTTGGCTAGACCACACTGGCGACGATGAAGACCCCTTCCTTTTTTTTAGCGAGGAAGGCCAAGCCTTACCTGAAGGCCCGTATGAATGTTTCCTTGGCCGTCTTCATCGTCGCCAGTGTGGTCTAGCCAAGCTGCAGATCTGAATTTGGTCTCGCCCTTTGTGAAAGATGTTTGAAAGTTGCTTGAGATTTGATCGAATTTTGAAACTTTCTTGTGAAACTTTGCTAAAGCCCTTTAAATCTTTCTAAAACTTTCATGTAATCGAACTATTTTTGAAATTTTTTGAAATACATTGAAAGTTGCATGAAACTTTTGCACACCCGCTGAAATCTGCTTGAAACATTAAACTCAAAACTGGAAACTTTTCGGAAACTTTTCACGAAATCCCTGAAATCTGCTTTGAAACTTCTAGCTCGAAACATAAAACCTTCCTATAAACTTCTATACAAATGGAACTTCATGAAACTGCTCCCTAAACAAATTACTCATCCATTTCTTTTCAAAAAATTGTACACCTCAGCTATTTAAGCCACACCTGAGCCTCAGATTCCACACCCCAAACTGTCTGTCCTCTAAACCCTAGCTCGCCCCCAGATTGCCTCGTATTTCACCAGATTTGGAGCTCGAAGCCATTCCGCAGTGAGTTTTTTGCTATTATGGTACCCTCTAAGTTGGGTTTCGACGAAACGGTATCTACGTCGTGGGCTTCTCTAAAATAGTACTCTTGTACTTAAGACTTCTCTCAAATAGTATTCTCAGGGATTTTAATTCAAATAATTTGATTTTCGAATTTGTACTCCCCCAATTGACTGAACTGCCCCTGCTCATTTTGTTTAACCCTAATCACTTTTATTTTCTTCTTTTCACATCGTTTGGGTTTCATTGGCGACGGCGGCACGCCGACTGGCCGATCGGAATACTCGGCGCGGCGCCGTCAACGCCAGGCGAGAGCGCGGCAAGGATCGCATGGGAGTGCGCGCACCCCAGGCCACGGACGATCGCACGCCAGCCAGGGACGGTCGCACGTCGGCAGGGGCAACCGGACCACGTACGCGGAGGATGGAGGAGCTGCCGCCAGACAAAAAGAAATCGAAGAGTTTGTTCATGCTACTGGAACTGGAAGAAACAAAATGAGCAGGGGCAGTTTAGTCATATGAAGGAGTTAAAATTCAAAAATCAAATGAAAATTAGTTCAAATCCCTCAGAATACTATTTTGGAGAGGTGTTAACAACAAGGGTACTATTTGGTAGAAGCCCACGGTATAAGTACCGTTTTAGCGAAGCCCAACTTAGAGGGTACCATAATAGCAAAAAACTCTTCCGCGGTTGCCGCCTTCGTCGAGAAATTGCACCAGCACTGGTGAGTTCCGAGCCCTGCCATTGTCACCGGCCCTAATTCTTTGTCGAAGTGTCATCGTTGCCGACAGCGTCCACTACTACAAAACAAACTATACTAGACGCCTCACCATAGACGGTTCATGTGGACCTGTCTGTGCTTTAATTATGACAGATGATTCATGGCTAAACTGTCTCTGAAACTATCACAGACGGTTAGGTTTAAAGCCGTCTGTGATATATGCATTATCACAGACGATTTTTAATTAGATCCGTCTATTAAACTATTATAGACGGTTTTTATTTACAACCGTCTGTGTTTTGTCCTTTGTTGTATGAACTACAGAAACTATTGAGACGAGAGACAAATTCAAAACAAATTTATTACAAAAATTCGAAAAAAAGAGATTCTCAGATCTTAGTCTTCTGGGCTTCATATGCTTTTTCTTCGACTTTTGGAGTTGAAGGATCAACCGCTGATTTCTCGAATACCGTGAAGATTGTGCTTGCCCTCTCCACTTCCTCCTCTAGCCTGGGCAAATCATTAGTATAGCCCATAATCTCAAAGAGGATGTTATGATAAGCTTCCCCATAATTGACCGCTTCTACTTGATCGGCAATATTATCTATGTATCTCTCCACTGCCGCAAGAGCTTCTTCCACTTTGCGCACATTGCAGAGAAGAACGAGGCTGAGGGCGATTTAGCTTTCCTGAGCGGCAATGAGACACCTTCATCAAAGGAGGATGATGAGGTCCAGCTGACAGATGAAAGCGAGTCGAGAAAGGAGAGCAGGGCGTGAGCGGAGGAGCTACTCCAGACGTAAATTGTTGGCCGCATGTGTAAGGTTGCTACCGAACAACTCATGATGGATAGATGAGAAGAAGGAGATCAAAAGAATATTATATACCATTATTGAGAAATCTGGTGAAGAAGATGATCTAGGGAGAGGATAGTTTAGAAGGAATTGTACACCGCACTGCATATAAAGCCAGAACCGTGTGAAAGTTTAAGGGGCATATGCATCAGAATATTAACAGGCGGGAGTAAAGCGTGCATTTTTGAGTGTTATCATAGACGGTTCATATACCAAACTATCTGTGATATGTGCATTATCACATACGGTTCGTATAACAAACCATCTCTAATATGTGCATTACCACAGACGGTTCATATAATAAACCATCTGTGATAGTGGCAGACATCACAGATGGTTTGTATGAATAACTGTCTGTGACTTATCATAGACGGTTATTAATAAACACCATATGTGATAGTTTGGTATCACAAACAATTTGTGATTGGAACCATCTGGGATACTCTGCTCCATTAAATAGTAGGTGTACGTGACATAGATTTGTCTTCATTGCGCTGCATTGAAGGAGGCGGTTGGCTTTGTGGAGTTCTGTGAAAACATATCGCTTGTAGATCTAGCTTATAGATTGATTTCTTCTTAGTGATTAGAAGTTAGTATTTGTTTATAATAATTTATATGCCTTGTAATAGAGAGATGATAGCTAGAGTTTTAATTAGATCTAGCTAGCTAGGTTTAGGGAGAGATGGTCATTTTGCTTCAATCTAAAAATGGGTCAGTACTCCTAGTTTACTTCAATATATTCTTACTTGATGTTGTTTCATGAGTACGTGGCTAGCTAGCTACTTATTTTAAATATGGATAATTTATTATAAGGTGAATACAATTATGTGTGTAATTTATAATTAGCTAGGCTAATTAGCTATAGTAGCATTAATAATCTAATTTGACACCATTTGTTATATGTGTAGCATAGATATGATGGACCAAAGCTGGATATACGTTGAGAACTATGTGAGTGAATAGTACATTAATAGCGTGTCTGCTTTTAGAAGAGTGACCGAGCTAGATATGTTGAAGAAAGGGATGGAATATATGTATTGTCCATGTATTGATTGCGATAATCTACAACTCAGCGCAGATCGAAGCTCACTTGATTCGAAGGGGTTTCAGAAAGGGGTATACATGTTGGACCAGTCACTGTGAAGAGAAGATTACACAGGAAGGTAGTTATAACATCATCGAGGGAGACAATGATATGCCAGTTGTGGACTGTGCTTTTGATGAGGATAGATCGTAGAATGACAATTTGGATCATATGCTACGTGATGCAGAAGGCAACTATAGTTAGAGAGTTTAGTAAATTCGAGAGCTTGATGGAGGATTTGGAGAAATATTTGTTCCGAGGCTATAAGCCGCAATACACAAGGTTGTCATCTGTTCTAGAACTGCTAAAATCGAAGGCAAGCAATGGTTGGTCTGACAAAAATTTTACGGCATTATTAGGTTTCCTAGCGAACATCCTTCCAGAGAGTAATGTGTTACAGAGAACCACCTACCAAGCAAGAAGATTCTTTGTCCATTGTCAATGGAAGTAAAAAGAATACATGCAAGGCGTGACTTGGTCACTATGAATATCAGGACCGAGTTAGTACCAATAGAGGCCAATAAAGGCTAGACATACCTTCCCCCAGCTTGCTACACTCTATCTAAGTCTAAGAGAACTGAACTGTACCAGTGCTTGCATGGTGTGAAAGTTCCGTCTGGTCACTCTGCCAGCATGAAGAAACTTGTTTCCATAGAAGATTTGAAATTAACCGGCATGATGTCTCATGACTGTCATGTACTAATGACAAAAATACTTTCTATTGCAATTAGAAGTATTTTACCGAACAAGGATTGAGTGATAATCATGAGGCTATGTTATTTCTTTAACGCAATTGCTCAGAAGATCATTGATCCCGATGGATTAGATGCTCTGTAGACCAAGGTGATAACGACTCTATGTCATCTTAAGATGTATTTCCCTTTGTTATTTTTTGATATCATGGTCCATCTCATTGTCCACCTTGTGAAAGAGATAAAGATATGTGGTCCTATGTTTCTACGTCATATGTACCCATTCGAGAGGTACATGGGAATTCTCAAATCCTATGTACGCAATCGATCTCAGCCAGATGGTAGCATCATCAAAGGTTATGCAACCGAAGAGGTCATTGAGTTCTGCATCGATTACATGGCTCAGGTTGAACTGATAAGTGTACCTCTATCTCATCATGAGGGGAAGCTAGAGGGTATCAAGACCATCGGAACGAAAGCAATAACTCCAAATCTAGAATGTATGGTCAAGCCCATTTCATGGTTTTACAACACATGACTGAAATGACCCCGTATATTGAAAAGCACAAGCACATGATATGCCAAGAGAATTCAGGCCAGTCAGAGGTTTGAATCACGAGATAACACAACCGTCGGTTCAACAAATGGTTGAAGGTGCAATTGACTGGGAGGTCATCAAGTGAAACACTACAATAGTTGGCAATAGGGTCAAAATTTACAATTGTGACATGAAAAGGATATGACATTAGTGGGTACACATTTTATACAACAGATCAAGATAAAAAGAGCACAGTGTAGAACTTAGGTGTTCACATAGATGCATTTCATGTGCACATCAGTACCGTTGGCCCAAGCTTGTACTATGGGATTGTAGAGGAGATTTGGGAGCTTGACTACATAATTTTCAAGATCCCTTTGTTTCGGTGCTGTTGTGTCCAACTCCCACGGGGTGTAAAGGTCGAAAAGTACGGTGTCACTACTGTGGACCTCAAATGTGTAGGATACAAAGATGAACCATTCGTACTCGCGAGGCAATTTGTTCAAGTTTTTTATGTAACCGACTCGGTAAATAAGAAGTGCCATGTAGTTCTTCATGGAAAACGAAGGATTGTCAGAATTGAGAATGTCGTGGATAAGAAAGAGTACAATGAATTTGACAAGTTGCCTCTATTCAGATGCATCAGGCTCAACAAAGAACAAGGCGATGAAGCAAGCTATATGCGTGTCAATCATCATGAAGGGATTCATTTAAAAGGAAATAGCCAAGTGTAATCAATGATCCCACACGGCAAATACCTATTTGAAAATTATTGCAATGTAATCAAAATTAAGAAACTCGGTATGTAATTATGGAACTATTCCATTGTAATTGATTCAATAACTAAGAAATAATTACATTTATAATTACGCTTGCTTTTTCATATTGCATGGCTTGCATGCATTTTTTACAAGAAAAAACTAATTTGGCATATTTGGCATATATTATTGCTAAAAGATCCCTTTGGAAGGGTAACATGCCATTCCAAATAGATCATGTAGTAATAACACGAAGTCCTCCTCTTGTAGGAATGTATATATTTAGATTTAATTCCAGCATAATTAAATATGATCAAAGCACATTTGCAGCAGTATATATAAATGACAAAAAAATGCATATAACCATGTAATTCTACCATATCAATAAAAGCATAAACATAAAGCAGGAAGCATAATGACTGCTGAAATGAGCACAAAGAGCATTCTCAAGAATAGGGAATCAACTAAAATTAGCATAAAGCTCAAATTTTAGTTTAGTGCTCCCAGATGTAGGGTTACACAAGAATTAATCTTGGCCGTCCCGCTACTATGATCTATACCAAATAAGATTCAAACCTTAGGGAGGAGAAGTGGTGTCGGGAGGAGAGGAGACGTTAGGAGGGAGAGGCAACCAGTGACGGGAGGGAGAGGTGGTGTCGAGGGAGAGAGGTGGCCGACGTCGGGAGGGAGAGGCGATGTCACGAGGGAGAGGCGGCGTCACGAGGGAGAGGCGGCCAACGTCGGGAGGGAGAGGCGGCATCACGAGGGAGCAAAACCTAGCAGGGGCGACGGAGAACGGAGTGCGTGAGTGAGGAGTGAGTGCAAAACCTATAGTAGGGTATATTTATAGAGGAACTATCACAGACTGTCCCATTATTGAACCGTCTATGATAATAGTATTATAGATGGTTCCATTGAGGAACCGTCTATGACATGTGGCATATCATAGATGGTTCTATAATAGAACTATCTGTGATAGTATTATCATATATGGTTTTTTTGCTAAACTGCCTGTGATGGTTCCCTGTTTTTCAACTAGACAGATGACGTCCACACAGTCATTGTCGTTGTCATCTGGGCTCGATGTATCTAGGCCTGGTGCTCTGATGATAGGGAAAACAAAGCGTGCTAGTGGAGTATCGAAAAGGCCAGATGGCCGAATAACCATCACGTTGGTCTCTCTGGATAAGGTCTCTCTGCAACCGAAGAAAGTAGCGGTAGCATTCCGAAATACCTGTGGGATAATTGGAAGGCAACAGGTCCTCATCACTGTAGCGAGATGGAAAGATTTGACAAAGTTTCAGAAAACTCAGTTGTGGGAGGAAATAACAAAGTCATTCGACATCCCAGCAGAAGTCTAGGGATTCGTGCAACGGTAGGCACTCCTCACGATGGGAAAAGCATGGAAGAACTTCAAAAGCACACTTGTCATGCAGTACATGGCCAAGGATTGTACGCCCTTCACGAGGTATCATTTCCTATCGTTAGAAACATGGGAGGCCTTTGTGCAGATGAAGATGACGACCAAATTTGAACAACAAAGTACGGCGCACATGACTCTCCAGGCACAAAACACACACCCTCACAACTCAGCACCACTGGGTACGCGGATAAAATCCCACAATGGAGGATGTAGGACACGGTCAAAATCCGATCGGAGGCTTCCTGCCATTTGCCTAGATCGCAAACAAGCGCGCGCGAAATTGGTTAAGAGCGAGGTCACCAACCACGTCTTCGGGTGTCTCCTCTTTCAAAAACCCCGCAGACGAGGAAATGTCCAAACACCTGGTAAGATATGATAAACTACATAGCTGTTAATAGCTCTTGAACTTCATGGGGTCTAAAATAACATGATTGCATATTGCAGCAAGCATTGACTACTGAATCTTCCCAATGCTCCTTAGAAGAAGACAGGGAGAGGGATATACTATCATAGGCCCTGGAAAACAAGGAGCACCCAGGTCGCACACGAGGCTTGGGGGTTTACGTACCTTGGAGGCACGGATTCCTAAATGACTCCAAGGCGTATAGGAGTAGGAAGAGATCCAAGGCCTATCGCGATGAACAAATAAAACAGGAGCTTCGTGCACAACTTGAGAAACAACTATCTGCCTCACTTCAAGAGAATACTATCTCACTTCAAGGAGAGAAAGATTCATTGAGGGAGGAACTGAGCCAAGTGCATAACCAATCACAACTCACCCCCATTAATGCAGTACCCAGTCCCCCTCAATGTCAAAGTAGCTGTGCATTCACGTCAATTACTAAACATAGTGACTCCCACTTACCTATCGATAACATCCAGGTAATGTACCTCTCTAGAATGCTACATAGATAGACCTGGTGGATGCCTTAGCTCGTTGTGCATCATTATATATGTAGGAGCATATGCCGTGCATCCTCAAATTCAGGCTTGTTGGCTCCATTCCTACTGACACTGGGCAGGGGATGGCGTATCTATGGCTATCAAGGATGCTGCTACACGGTGCCAAACTAGAGACCAGTTTTGTGAAGGTCCAGGTGAACATGATTAATGATGTTTTCAGGATCATCCCTCTTGAGAAGCCCCCAATGAAGATATTATGGCATTAGGGGATGCCGTTCACACATTCATCCAGTGGCCCAAGAGTGACATCACCCTCGACCTGTCTGTGCCATGATCTCCACATCCAGTGGCCCAAGAGGGACATCGCTCTGGACCTATCACATTAGCTCCCGTGGAGACGCCGTCGAAAATGTATTGCAAGCGAGGTACTAAGACCCAACCGAAGAAGATTAATGTGTCTCCCAGAAATGGAAGTTCATTCTCGGAGTGTCGTTGGTCCCCGAGTCACAATTACCCAGATTGGACTGGTTTGCAATACTTTGCATAGAGGTCCAACATGAAGCCAAACTAGCATAGTGGATTCACCGTGAGATACATGAAGGCACATTTCCTCTATGACTCAGGCTACTTTGTTGTGACCTTCGAAGACTTATTCTTACTATTCAACCTTGACGAACTCGGCACCTCACTTCTACGATGTTGGACACTGTAAGTGTACTGTACAATCATATTCTATATTCATGTAATACTGATAAATGTCATAACTCATTGGTTATATATAGATCCATGATCCAACAAGTCCGGTTATGGTGAGAACTAGTGGGTTTCCTCGACCCACCCTTGGTCTTTGAGCAATCCATCAATGATAATGCATCCTTCATCCAAGATTACATAACAAAAGGATTAATTGCTCACAGTGACAATGAGTACATCATGGTACCTTTCAATCAACGGTAAGTGCTTCACTAATTGCCATACAAATTTCATTTGTAGTACTAAATGAACATAGAATTAATCACTATGGTGATATACATGATTAGGGATCATTGGATTATGATTGTGATTGTACCAAAGTAGAGTAAGGTAATATAACTTAACTCCTTAGTGGCAACCACAACTTAACTCGTGTGCAACAAGCAATTGATAGGTAATTCCTCTATACATAACTCTATCATAATCTTCTCTTCATTTGCAATGGCCGATGCTAACTTTTTGGAATCACGTATATCATTCAACACTTATTTTAACCAGGAATGGAGACACAAGAAATCCAGCGCCACACTGCGACACAGGACGTGATTTTCGGTACCCGCTACAATACAATAATCCTATATCACACTTCGTTATAATGCCTCTAGAATTGATAATACCTATGCATGTAATTCGATTTTTACAGTGCCACTAGTAGCTATAGGGCAACGTATATGGATTCTATGTTTGCCACTATATGAAGGAAATCTTGGATGCTAAGACAAATGATCCAGAGGTTTGTCAATGTATGTATGTATGCATGCATGTATATATGCGCTAATGAATTTAACTACTCCTAGCGACAGCATGTGGAATTTGACGAAAGTGCAATCGATCTAGACAAACTCACTGAAATTCGAGTAAAGCTCTCCCAATTCTTGATAGCAGAGGTCATAAACAACACTAAAGGGTTCCACTTCGGCAATGGTGATTAGATGTTGAAACATTAGATATAATTGTAATCAATCAATTGTGCTTAATTAAATAATTTATTTAGTTATTTGATTCATTTGTGAGATCTGTGTAACGATTGTCATGCGCTATATATGTTATCTGCTTGCTTGCATTGTTTAATTCATTTATGAGATTGTGCAATGACTGTCTTGTACTATATATATGTGATCTTCTTACATATTTTTAGAGGGCATAGCTAGCATTTCCTGAGGCTAGCTGAAAAACAGAAAATAACGTAACTTTTGGAATAGCTACCACAAACGGTTTGGTGCTCCAAACCGTCTGTGATATATAGATATCACAGACGGTTTTTAAAAACAACTAGATGTGATATGTACGGTATCACAGACAGTTAATAACAAAAATCATCTGTGATATTCTGCTATCATAGACGATTGTTAAAAACAAATGTCTATGATATATACGATATAGTAGATGTTTTTTTGAAAAACCGTCTGTGATAGCAGAATATCAAAGATGATTTTTCAAAAAAAACCGTTTGTATTTCAAATTATCACAGATGGTTTAGAAACTATCTGTGATAACCACCTATTATCATTGATACATAAATGCAGACGGTTTAGAAACCATCTGTGATGACGATTTTGAACCGTCTATGATAACACCATCTGTAGTAATGTTATTGCCATTTTCCCATCTTCTACCCTTGCTTTTAATGATATGAAAGATGTTGAGGGGTTGAAATATGCCATTTAATAGTGGTAACTATGGTCCAATTTCAGTAATTGCTACTTTGATTTTTATATCTCCTTGTCTATGTGCATGAACTAGTTGGACAAGTTGCTCCCTCCATTTTTTAATTGATTAAGATGTACTAATAAAAAAATAAAAATCATAAAGTATGTCTAACAACAAATCTAATGATATAAATTTTTATATAGCTAATTTACATAATTTTAAATTAGGCGGAAGAAATTAAGAAGCAAACAACTGGTTACGGTCTGATTGTATTGATTTTTACTTGTAGTTTTTTGCTTAGAAAAGTCAAAAAATAATATGAACACTCGGCTTCTCCGCTCCTCTGGCTACTATCCCGCTTCAGAGATAAGGCAGGGGGTCACGAGTGCATCACGCATCCCACTTCTCTTTTCTGTCACGTGCACACATCTATTCCTCAGTTTTTTTAACTTCTCGTCTTTTCCTTTTAAAAATCATTTCTTTCAGCCACTACCATTGATTTTTAGCTAAAAATTATAAACCAAGACTAAAATCCATCAGTAAAAAGAACTACAAATGTGTTAGACCATGTGGCTAAGTCTAGGATATTTTGGTGATGAATAATTGACAATCGTTAATTTGTGATGATGAATAATTGGTAATTTTGTTTAGCGTTGTTATGTGAGTTATGTCGCATGTGTGTGAGGATTAATAGTGGTGCGTGACCGATTTGTAAGGGGTGCTTTGGCCAAAACATTGGAGAGAAGAATATGAAATTGCGGCGGTGCTTTTCATTGAAGGCATCTCTGCACGTTCTCTGTCGACGAACTTTCGTGGTCTCGTGCACTCACACAAAACTTCCCATGGCGAGGCGACTCAGGGCGTGAGGCCACTTGCCCCATTGGCATCAAACCGTGTGATTCCGTGAGTGTTCTCGGTACGTGTGCACACAAATACTTGTCTTCATGAGAACTAGTAGCAGCACTACGATATCCATCTGATTTCGATCCACGTGCAATTAAGACTAGGCTCTTGCACGCGTAGTGGTAGTTGAGCTTCTGTTTTGTATGATCTTTATTAAGTATTATTTTTGCATGCACTGATAAACTATGGGTAAGAAGTTGCACTTTGGTAATTGAGTCTAAAATATTGATTAGTTGTTGCTGGAGACTTGCCTTTTTACATATACATATTGAGTTATGCATAAAACTAGGTTGTTTACTATTGCGCATACATCCACATATATCACTTATAGTTCTTTTAGTTAATAAAAAACAAAAATTTGCTATGGATTGCAATCATTCATCCCCTCTGATTGCCATCATCGATCCTACAAGTGGTATCAGAGCAGGTTGCTATGGCGTCAGAGAGGTATATGAACAGTCCCCTATGCTAGATGGTACTGATTTTGCTTTTTGGAAATGTCGTATGCAAGCTTACATTGAGGCTTAAGGTACTGATGTTTGGAAAAAAGTTTCTACACCATATGACGTTCCTGCTACTATTACTAATTTAAATAAAACAGATGTTGATTTAAATGCTCAAGCTCGTAACTTGCCGTTTCAAGGAATTTCTTGTAAAGAATTTGATCGTGTAGCTCATATTAATTCTGCCCATTTAATATGGAAAACTCTTTGCGATTATCATGAAGGAAACACTAAAATCAAGAAAGTGCGTAAAAATCTTTATCAAAAAGAATATTCTGATTTTGTTATGAAGACTGGTGAATCCATTGATGATCTCTTTGCTCGTTTTGAGAAAATATTAAGTAATTTGTGTGGTGTTAATGTTATTCCTACTGATGAAGATAATACAACTAAAATTTTTAGATCTTTAGGTTCTGAGTGGTTGATGGTTATCACAACTGTTAATCAAACTATCGATCTAGATACTTTAACCATGGATGATCTTTATTCTAGATTGAAAGCCTATGAGATGGAAGCTTTGCCATCCAAATTGATAAATCTTCACCTTTAGCACTTGTGACTAATCCCATGCAGGCTACTTCATTGAGTGCTTTGCTTTGTGTTTCTTTGTCTGCCTTATCTTCTTTTTCAGAGGAATAGTTCGAGCAGCTTCCTAATGAGGACTTGGCGTTGATCTCCACACGAGCATACAAGGCACTCAACAATGTGAGGATGAGGAAGCAAGATGGCATGTCAGGTCCAATCTGATGCTATGAGTGTGGCGAGCCAGGCCACATTATCGTCGTCAGCCATCCAAGAACAACAACACCAAGGGAGGCAATTTCCATCGCAAGTTTGCTGAAAAGATCATATCGCCTATTGTGCATCTTGATTTGAGCGATGTGGAATATGAGAGTTGCGACGACGACGACGATGATGCTAAAGGTAAGAAGAAGAACAATGATGACTTCACAGGCATGTGCTTTATGACAGGCAACAACAATGATGACAACGATAGGGATCCTAATGAGGTAAGGCCATCATATGATGAGCTTGAACATAGTTTGATTAAACTTGCTATTAAATTAAAAAAGACAAAATATAAATTGTAAGAAAATAATTGTATTATTGAAAGCCTAAATTCTGAAATTAATAAACTTAGAGTTTTAATTCCTGATGATGAATCACGTGAGTCTTACCAAGTTTTACATTCTGAGTTGGAGGCCACTAGGTCTATTAGTGTATCAAACCTAGTTCAACCTAGAGATGTAACTGACAAATTTGATGAATTAAAATTGATACATGATTCTTGTGATGAAAAATTAAAATTTGCTAATGATGAAATTGAAAAGCTCAAATCTAGTTCTTCTATATGTTTAAAGTCAAGTATTTCAAATGCTCAATCTAAAGCTTGCTCTAATTATGAATTGCTAGAAGTTAGACTTAACTCATCTCAAGAATCTATTCAACAAATGCTTTATCATGAAAACATGTCATGCTCAAATTGTCCTAAGTTAAATATTGAAATTAATGCTTTAACTAGGCAATTGAATGATTTTGCTGAAAAGGACAGATTGGCTCAATCTAGTGCTTCCAAGAATTTTGTGAATGAACCTGTTAAATGCACTACTTGTTCCACTTTAGCTAAGAAAAATGAGTACCTTAAGGACACTTTAGAGAGATTCTCTTTTAGTAAGAAAAATCTGAATATGATTCTAGACAAGCCAAAAATAAGTGTGAAAAATCGTGGTCTAGGATTTAATTTTGTTGAGCATGCCAAGAATAATCCTCCTAAGGTTGTTAAGGTTCTTGAACCTGGAAAAATTGAAGTAAAATCTAAAGCAAAACAAAATATGTTTAATTCTGTTGGCTTTGTGCAAAGTTCATCGAATAATAATGTAGGTGCTAGTTCATTATCTCAAAAGAATTCTGGTTATGTTAAATTCCATTGCACATACTGTGGAAAAGATAGGCACTTATATGAATTTTGCTTTAGGCGTGCTAAGAAAGAGAAGAAGGAAAGATTGAATGCTTTAAGACTAAAACATGTAATCTCTTTTATTCCTATAATTAATGTGAAAGTTAAGTTTTTAGAGAACTTTTATGGTGATTTTAAATCTACTTCACATACTAGTTTGGGATATAATTCAATTAAGTTACATTCTTTTTGGCATTTTAATCACCCATATATGCTCATGATTTTGGTTCTAGATTTGTTGCTATTTCTCCACGTCGTATGTCACAGTACTGGATTCCTAAATCTTATTTCACTAACCCTAATGCTGTGAGACCGATGTTTCCTGTGATGTAAGAACAGCTGATGAGGATGGAGAACATGAGCTTGAGTGGGTTCTGATCTTTTACGTCATTGCTTGGTTGGAACACTTGATGATTCTTCACTTGTTTGATGGCTTCTAAGAGATTTCACTTTTTAGAGACCATGTAGAAAAGGTGATGTAGTCTTACACCTTATTGAGTTAGATTCTCAGGTTGCTGATATTCTTTCGAAACCACTTAATTCTGCACGTTTTGCTCTTTTTGCGAAGTGAGTTGGGCGTGTTGCATCCTATAGGATTATTTGAGGGGGAGCTTGATGTTTAAGAATTTAGAAAGCTTCGTTTATTATACTTGTTAATTAAATCAACAAGTCCAAGCCATCAAATTTAAATGAGTTGCGAAGCTCTCTTTATCATATATACTCATATGCTGTGTAGTTTTGATCATAACTGGTTATAATTAATTTGTTGCACTTGAACTAAAATAGGACATGGCAGAATACTTTGACTAGATTGATTATAGATAGTACTTTGCGATGTTCATAAAAAAGGATTAACTTAATTGTGAGTCTTATTTTAAATCTCGGCTATGAGGCTCACATATTTCATATTGCAATCTTTTTATGATCATTCAATTTGGTATGTTATAAAAAATATAGAAAAAGATATTTGAAAAGATGTATGCTCCAAGCATGCCATGGTAAACAAAAAAAGAAGGGCACAAAAAGTGCACAAGATGAAAAGAAGTATGCTTCAATCATGCCACCATTTACAAGAAGTAAGCTATCATGAAAAGAAGTATGCTACAAGCATGTCATATGTGTAAGAATTGAATGTGGAGCAATAGGTTGTTGTATGAGACTGCTAACTCGTCTAGATTAAAGATTTGCTTCACTTTTAGGCCTTGACTTTTTGTTGTGATATCTCATTGTACTCTCTATAATTGGTTTATTCATTATTGAGATGCTTGTCATTGATATAAATTGCTTAATCATATTGGAAACTTTGTTTTGATATTGTTATATGATATATGACTTTATATTATCTAGATAGCTCTACTCAAAAAATATAGTTTGGTTAAATTATTAAATCAATTCAAAGTGACGTGGATAATCTACAAAGCTTCTTGATTTTTACTTGCATTGCTCCTTCTTAGAATTATCTTTTCTCTGAATTTTCTTGATGATTACATTGACAAAGGAGGAGAGATTTGTTGTGCTTTGTGAGATATTGGAGAAATTTGCTAAAACTACATCTCTTGTGTTGGGGGGCAAGATTTGAGACTTGTGACTTGAAATGCTTTTTTGGCTTCAGTTCTTCACTTATATCTAATTGAAGCTAATTCATCATACTATCTTGAGGTATTATCAATGTATTCATCAAGGAAGAGATTGTTAGATCATGTGACTAGATCTAAGATATTTTGGTGATGAATAATTGACAATGATTAATTTGTGATGATGAATAATTGGTAATTTTGGTTAGCGTTGTTATGCGAGTTGTGTCGCGTGTGTGCGAGGATTAATATTGGTCAAGTTGGAAAGAACTTGTGCCGGTAAAACGTTCTTTGGTCTTGTATGTGCAGGATGGGTATGAAGACGGTCATGGTCGGTGACGAGGAGGATCGAGACTAGGAGGGGGAAATCTGAGGTCCAGACGGTCGAGGATGTCATGAGATGGTCAGGCTCATGCTGGAGCACATGGAGATCAAAGGTGGATGATGCGTGGAGAAATTACGGGAGGTGCGGTCTAGGAGACTTCGATACGTGACATATTAGAAAAGTTGAAATTTTAAAAAACTCGTGTTAGGAAGGGTTTCGGATCCCTTGAATAGTAGTGGCCTAAACGCCTGGTTGAGGCAAAAATACCAAGGCCCGATTGAACGAGTTGTATTAGGGTTTCTAGTAGTGCGTGACCGATTTGTAAGGGGTGCTTTGGCCAAGACATTGGAGAGAAGAATATGAAATTGTGGCGGTGCTTTCCATCGAAGGCATCTCTCCTCGTTCTCTGTCGACGTACTTTCGTGGTCTCGTGCACTCGCACAAACTTCCCACGGCCGGGCGACTCAGGGCGTGAGGCCACTTGCCCTGTTGGCGTCAAACCGTGTGATTCCATGAGTGTTCTTGGTACGTGTGCACACAAATACTTGTCTTCACGTGAACTAGTAGTAGCACTACATATCCATCTGATTTCGATCCACGTGCAATTAAGACTAGGCTCTTGCATGCGTAGTGGTAGTTGAGCTTCTGTTTTGTATGATCTTTATTAAATATTATTTTGCATGCACTGATAAACTATGGGTAAGAAGTTGCACTTTGGTAATTGAGTCTAAAATATTGATTAGTTGTTGCTGGAGACTTGCCTTTATTACATGTACATATTGAGTCATGCATAAAACTAGGTTGTTTACTATTGCGCATATATCCACATATATCAATTATAGTTCTTTTAGTTAATAAAAACAACAAAAATTTACTGTTGTTGCAATCATTCACCCCCTCTGATTGTCATCATCGATCCTACAAAACGCCCCCTACATTTTGTCTTAGCTAGGTTGGTGACAGATAACAAGACAGCTTTGGTAAATTAGGAGAATCAAATCCACCACTCCCTCTCTCTCTCTAGCAACCATATGAGACCGAGCTGTGGGGTTATTTTTGCCACCTTTTCCCGCCCTATTTTTCTCCCCAAACATGCATGCATGGATATGCAGGGACCTAAACAAGGAAAAGTGCTATATATGGGCAGTGCTAATTAACAGATGGTGTGCTTGCTCTCCCCCATTGTTATCTTCTGTTGCTGCCTAGCCTCTTTATCCAGCTGCTCCATTCTCCTCCCCTCACCTCAGCGGCCGGCGGTTTGACGTCGACCGTGCGTAAGGGTGAGGCGCGGGACCCCCCACACCATCGCCCTCCTTGGTCGTTCATGTGTGGGAGGGATATACGTACATAAGTGCATGCATATTTTCATTGCCCAATCTTCCAAGATTTGAAAGGTTCTTCCCGGCCCTTTTCTCCTTCCTCAGATCTCTTCAATTTTTTTTGGCACTGTTTAGGGTTATTTGAAGCTCGGTTTGGTGTGGTTTGGCAATGAGTTGAGCAAATTGGACGGCCTACTTGTTGGGGGCTATGCATGTTGATGCCGTGCTTCGGTGAATGGTGATTCCTCTTTGGTAATTAAATTGCCACGGGTGGTGCTCTTTGCTATATTGAATAATCTGATAAAAAAAAGACACCTTTGGATCTAGCATCTTGAACCGACAAACATAAATACTTGTCTGAATAATTAGTCTGCTTTGTTTGGTGTTGCAGTGTAGTTCATATTGTCGTTGGTTCATAGGGTTTGCATTTTGATGTATAACTTTTCAAAAAAAAAAGGGAGAGAAGCTAATAATGCTCTTTTTTAGAGGTGGGAAAAAGAGAAGGCAACATCGGGTTTTGTCGGTGAATGCCCGTGCTTCAGCTTTGGGCCCATCTGTACTGACCAAATTAAATACATTAGCCATATGCAGTGCATGTGCAAACAAAGAGTTAAATAATAAGATGATGCTCTGTATTTGTTAGAGCAATAGCGAGTCCTTGAGATTAGCTTTATCTCAACAGGCTTTGCAACTACTCTGTTGTGTATGAACTCCTCTAGAGGACAAACATTTCTGATATACCGTAATTGTCAAACCCATGGTAATGGTAATTAAATGTTTTCTTGAATAGATTATCTTTCATAAAAAAAGTGTCTTCTAGAAGTGATGAATGTTTTTTGCTCTCTGATATCACCGCAACAATTCTTTCCTTTGATGCCCTCCACTTTTCGTAGTCTAAGAGCAAGGCTAGTAATACAGCTTTCAGCGGGCTGTATGAACACTTACAGCCCACTTATCAGTCTATTTATATAGTAGTTTACAGCCAGCTGAAGGCTGTATAACCCACCCCTTTCTCTCACAAAGTTTCTTGGTTCTTGTGCTTCAGCTGGCTGTAAACTTACAGCCCACCTCTCTTCTCTCTCCCCCTCTCTCTCCTCCACCTCAGCATACAGCCTACTAACAGCCTCTTATTATACTTGCTCTAACATGTAAAAGCTATTAATATATGGCATGCGCATTATCGAAAAAAATCAATTACCTCTTCCATTTCAAACTGTTGCAGAACAACTTATTTATAGATGTTCATACATATGCCGAAGTTGCCCTAATAAAGCCTTCTTTGGATATACCATGGTACCGACTGAACAACTATAAGTTGGTTTATTTATACGCCCAAAATTCATGATTCCATTCTGCTTATCCAGTCTCTTGGTACATTTCCCTCACTTTTGTCTGTTTAGTTGCGTGTATGCTCTTTGGTGACATGTCTCTCTCTTTCTTTCTCCTGTATGCAGATCTTTTGAAGTTTGCTGACAACATATATCCATATGTATGTTCTTGTCCTTGCAGGTTAGGCCTACATTTTGTTTCCTACCTCAATACTGTGTAGTCTCATTGAAGGCAAATTGCCTCAAAGTACAAAAATTCCCAGAAGAAGCTACATACACACGAGTATTCATCACAATGGGTTCCTGTGCTTCCAAGTCTGGCCTTGAGCAGAGGAGGCCAGAGAGATACTGCACCAGGAGAGGAAGAAGAGGGCGCCGCAATTCCCGATCCGTCATGCCAGAGGCGCCCAAGTCACGGTTGAGTGATTCCAGAGGACGCATGACCGACTTCTCAATGAGCGAGATTGTCCATGTTGAGACTGCGTCAAACCACGGCAAACAAGAGCATTCCAAGACATTCCACCTCACGCAGATGCAGTGGCACCACAGCCAGAGGGATTCCAATGGTAAACTCCACTTGATGCTTATCTGTAAGGGACGATGGACCAATAAAATTTGCTCATACCAATGCAGGTTGCTGCAAACAAGACGCCTGGTTTGATTCCGTCAGTATTCTCGAGGACGATTCGGATGATGAATTTAAGAGTGTCAATGGAGGTGAGAATTACATACTTGGAACATTTAGGAATGGTCATTGTGCAAATTGATGTTCCAGGAAGCTGTAATGCTGAAGACTTGAGCCCTCCTGCAGATAGTTCGGCCGATGAAAATGAGAACCAAAAGAAGCAAGACATCTCTTCCCGTTTTGCGGACACACTCTCTCGAATCGGAGACTTATGTCGTGGTGTGCCCTTGACATTATCTGTTGAACAGTATCTGAAAAGTGATAATGGTATGAGCAACTGCACCTCAAAGGAATACCATTACAAAGATTCCAACAACATCTAAAGTTTCTCTAACATTCTTACATTGAAAGGTGATGATCCTGAACGTAGGAGCCAAAGGATGACAATGTGCGCCAGCAATTGCCTACCAAGCTCCTTTAGCTTTAAGGGCTTGAACGAGAAAAATGATACAGATGACAGGAACAAGGAGAGCAGCACCCCATCTCGCATATGCAAGCTGTTGCACTCTATCAGCTTGAACGACAAGATGCAACAATTGACCTGTGGCAGCCCAGCAAAGAGGAAGTCAACAGTTATCCGGCTCTCATACAAGAGAACATCATGCGATGGCTATGAAGATGGCAGTGAATTCAGTAAGTCAATTGTCTGTTTGCCCTTGACGTCTCTCTCAATCTAGCTAATGTTCTTCGTTTCAATGTAGGTGAATCAAAGAAATATGTGGTTCGTCCGAAGGGAGGGTTGACAATCCCATGTGGAGGGGAAAAGCCCACACCAGGATGCTGGTCACGGATTGATCCATCTCTCTTCACGCTAAGGAGTGAAACCTTCCTCAGGCATGATGAGAAATTAAGAAACAATTTATAATGTGCTCAAATATGTGCAACACGAGCTGTACATACCAACCTCTGATTTTAATCTTTTCAGAGACAAGAAGAAATGTGCAGCTCCAAACTATGCTGCGTATTATCCGATAGGTGTGGACTTGTTTGCCTGCCCCAAGAAGGTTCAACACATTGCTCAGCACATTGATCTTCCACAAGTCAAACCACACCACAAGCTCCCGTCACTTTTGATTGTTAACATCCAGGTATGCCCCTGCAAAATAACATCAAAGTAGGTATAGTTTGCCAAGTACGTTAATTTTGGGCCGAATTGGGTCTTTTTTGGGGGTGGGCCAAGAAAACCGAATTTCACCGAAATTCGGCCAAAAAATATTTTCCCAGGTTACAAGCTTCCTTTTTGTTTCAATCACAGATGCCTACCTACCCTGCTGCTATGTTCCTCGGTGACAGTGATGGGGAAGGATTGAGCCTTGTCTTGTACTTCAAAATCTCCGAATACTTTGACAAGGAGGTTTCAGAGCATTTCAAGGAGTCTATCATGGTTAGCCATCTCAATTCAACATCTTGTTCTACTGTCTAAATAGAATTCTTTCCTATTAGCTAATAAGCTATTTCTGACGGCAGAGATTTATTGAGAATGAATGTGAGAAGGTAAAAGGGTTTGCATCAGAATCTACAATCGCTTACAGAGACCGGTTGAAAATCATGGCCGGATTGGTTAACCCAGATGATCTCCAGTTGAGTTCCACACAGAGGAAGCTTGTCCAAGCATATAATGAGAAGCCAGTCCTCTCACGCCCCCAACATAATTTCTATGAGGTGCAGAATTGACGTTCCTTGCTTAAATTAGGAAGTAACACATTTGAAATCATTATATGATTTTCATTGTGTAACCATAGTGGTATTTTCAACCATGACATTAAGAAAACTCAAAAGCAATAATTGCTTGGATAATGTAGTCTGAAGGACATCTTGGTTCTTGAAATAACATCCTTAGATTACATCCTTCCTGTTTTCTATAAAAAAAGGTGGATCATTTTGCTTTTCAAAATTTAGTAAAGAATAATCTAAGAATACTACAGCATGTTAATATTTCATCACCTACATCACCAGGGAGAGAACTACTTTGAGATAGACCTTGATATACACCGGTTCAGCTACATCGCAAGGAAGGGACTGGAATCATTCCGGGAACGCCTGAAGAATGGCATCCTCGATTTGGGCTTGACAATTCAGGTAAATTTGCCTTCGAACTCTCCAACAAAGATGCAGTTCTTACCCTTCTTCACCTTCTACTATTTATGTGCATTAAGATTGATATGCTTACTTATTTATTCAAAAATTACATAAGGCACCTGGGTTCCTAGGTGCTCACATTAAGAACTTGTCTGTTTTATTTCCATTATTATTAATATTCTTTATATGAGTATTGAGTATTTTATAGTCTCTAAAATATAAATCTGATGATTTACACCACCGAACCAACAAATTTCAAATTTATCAAATACTGTCAAAGAAACAGTTGCCCCTGAGTGGACACCGACTTTTCCATAGCAAACTTTCCCAAAAAAAACTACACATGAACATACCGGCGGTTTGAAAGGTCGCCAGCACGTCGCCGGTAGGGACCGCCCCCTCCCCCCCCCCCACACACACACAAAGTTGCAGCCCAAGGTCCGCCGGACCATAGGGCAAACTCCGAGGCCGTGAAGGATTCCCGCGGTGCTTGGCTCAAGGTACAGGGCATGTTCTTTAAGTCAAAAGCTGACGGTTTTTGGCTTTTGCTATAGTACCTAACTTTCAAACGGAGTATTTTCTTAAGACGGGGTCTACAAGTTAAACGATCTACACGTTAAAAGCCCAACATCTGTACAGCCAAAATCGCAAGTGAGTATCTATTTCTCCGTAATCTGTACCGTAAACAGCCAAAATTCAAAAATTTCAACCAAAAGCCATAAGCCGCAGCCGAAAAGAACAGGCGCGCTCATCCGCCTGTTGCCTCGCCAATCCAACAGTTCAAGGGTTAGCAGCCCAGCCCAGGTTCCCCTTGCGCCCAAGCTGCAGTGGCAGGCGCGCTCACCTGGAACCGAAAGCGCTCGGCTGGCGCTCAAGCAGCAGCGCACCCCGTCGCGCCCTCTGCGACAGGCGCAAACCGTGCTCGTGAGAAAGCTTGGAGTTATCTCAAGAGGATTCGTCGCCAACCTCTCAAGACTATGCGTCCTTTGAGGCCATCTTCCAGTCGCCCATGTCGCATGAACACTTGCAGGCTCTGAAACAACTCTTTAGGCTCACTGACACTTTCCGCCTGCCCAGTTTCACCGCCCTCTCAGCATCAGCTCAAGTCCCCCAAGTCTAATCTAGTCGGTCCTTCTGGACTCTAGCTTGGTCGTTATCTTTTAGATGGATAAACCACCGTGTAAGATTCTTGTATGGAATGCCCGTGGGCTGAACTCTAGGTGTCGTCGAGATGCTCTGCGGGTGTTAGTCGATACTCACAAAGCTGGCGTGGTTTGTGTCCAGGAGACCAAGATGTCCGTCATCTCGTCTTCAGTTGTACTCTCCATGCTGGGCTCCCAATTCACCTTTTCATCCTATCTCCTGGCCACAGGCACTCGCGGTGGGGTTCTCATTGCTTGTAGGTCGCCCAACGTCGAAGTTCTTGGTTCTCACCATTGGGTTGTTCTCGGTTAGCTTGCGCATTCGCGTAGCCGGCAAGCGAGCACCGTGATGGATTACGTCGGTTTACGGCCCCCAATCAGATCCGGCAAAACAGGAGTTCATAGAGGAACTGCGGCAGATCAGAGCTTCCAGAGCGGTGCCCTAGTGTGTTGTCGGAGATTTCAATATGATCCGGAGCCACTCCGACAAAAGCAACAATAAGCATTCGTCGCTTCCGCCGGCTTGTCAATGATCTTCAGTTGAACAATCTCCACCTTAATGGGAGAGCCTTCACTTGGATCAACGAACGTACGTCTCCAACTCTGGTGAGGCTCGACAGGGCCCTTACCTCGGCAGAGTGGGACGACCTGTTCCCCTTTTGTTCTCTCATGGCGTTTCCCACACTCTGCTCCGATCATGCCCCCCTAGAATCCTATAGTACTATTCGGGGAGTTGATAAGTTAATTCCTGTAGATGTCTACTAGCCTGCTCCTCGTCACCAATGCCCATCTTAAGCTCTGTGGCCGCTTCCATTTCAATAGCCACTGGGCTTCTCAGGAGTTCTTAGAAGTCGTCAAGCAAGCATGGAAAAGCCAGGTCCCTCTTACCTCGCTTTTTCACCATCTGATTCCCTCTTTCGCGCTATCGCAAAAGGACTCCAAAGCCGGAGTTAGCAGCGCTTCGGGAACATTAGTATTCAGGATCTGTCACTACCGTCTTACCCAACCTTGTCTCCACAGCCATCTTTGCTGCCTCGGTTGCTCTGGCCGCCTCGACCGCACCACCACTTGCGGTTGTTTGATAAGCCATGACCATCTCTTGGATTTCCCTTTACTAGCAACGCCTAGTCATTGTCAGTCTGAGATCCCTGCTCGTTACGTGACTGAAACCCCTTCAGTAACTCCTTATGCACCTTGAGGGAGCCGGTGATCTCATCTATCTTCTTCTTATCCAGATCGGAGGATTACATAAGTATGGTGACAATAGGTATGTAGTTTTTTGGAAGCACGCGCAGGTACTTCTTCACCACCACAGATTCCTCCATCTTGTTGCCAAGAGAGCTAATTTCATTGTACAACGAAGTTAGCTTATCAGCGAACTTGTCCATCGATTAGGTCTCTTCCATCTTGATATTCTCGAACTCGCTCCGCAAATTCTAGAGCCGCACCTCCTTCACACGATCAATGCCCTTGTGCATCATCTGCAGCGTCTCCCACGCCCCTTGTGCCATCATCTCCTTGTCGATGAGCTGATACATCATCGCATCTGGCACCGCCTAGTAGATAATGGCCAAAGCCGCCTGATCCACCTCATCGTCTACCTCCTTATCCTTCCCCCTTTGGATCGACTGCACCCCAGACTCCCTAGGCGCATATGTTCGTCTTCATCTTCGTTGCCCACACCAGGTAATTGTCGGTTGTCAGGAGAGAGTACTGGAGGAAGATTAGCTTACCCAGGGCATTCACCTTATCACCCATGATCTTCAGGAATCACCAAAATCAACAGACTCTGATACCACTTGTTAGAATTTTTGTTTGATCTTTTCTCTGTTGCCATGTCGTTCAGGGTGATGCGCCGTCCTTTCTTCCGTGGGACCCACTGCTGCTTCCAACATGCGTGATGGAGCAGCAACTTGCCTCCCCTGTAGATTCACATGATGACCAGATAAAACAAGATAGCACTCTACTCTCTAGCCTTCATCTTGCCAGGACGTGACGCCATGAGACAATGGAACACAACAATCAAGAGCACAACAGATTAGTTTCTTCTTTTTCCTTTATTTCTTCTTGTTCTCAATCACAACCGATCCGATCGTTTTACTCGTTATATGGCCCTGCCTTTTATACCCAACACAACGACTACTACGTGGAGACAACTATGACACGGCCTCGAAAACTAACTCGTACGCTGAAACAAACTTGTACACGGCTACGACCACGACAAACTGACTCGAATACGACAAAACAAGATTACTAACTCTAACAAGATGAGATGGCCAGCATGCTGCACCAACATTTTGACGCCTTGATGCAATCAGATGATCAAATGTCTCGGTCCATCCATTTGGAGGAATTAGGCTTTCTAGCCTAAGACTTTGATCACCTCGAGCTTCCCTTTACTGCGGAAGAGGTTCGCAAGGCAATCCTGGTCGATAAGTCCCCGGGGCCAAATGGGTTCACTGCACTATTTTATCTGAAGGCCTAGTCTATAATAAAAGACGACGTCATGGCCGACATACAGGCATTCTTTTTCACAGACCGTCGTGGATTCCACCGACTCAGTTCAGTCTTGATTCTCCTTTTACCGAAAAAGCATGGAGCCAACCAACCATCAGAATTTAGACCTATTAGCTTAATTCACAGCTTTTTGAAGCTCATCTCCAAGTTACTTGTTTTGAGACTGCAGTCGCATATGGACCAATTGGTCAACATCAATTAAAGTGCTTTCATCCAGGGGCGCCTCATTTAGGACAACTTCAAGTTCGTCCATGACGCCATTAGAGATCTAAAAAGAAAAAGAGAGGACAAGATCCTCCTCAAGCTCGACATCACCAAAGCCTTCGACACCTTATCCTGACCGGTCCTGTTTAAGGTGCTGCACAGCTGGGGATTTGGCAACTAGTTGGGAGATTGGCTCTCACTCATGTTCTCAATGGCTACCTCTCTAGAGTTTTGCTCAATGGCACACCGGGCAAAATGTTTCAACACTGCAGAGGTCTTCAACAAGGCGACCCCTTGTCACCTTTGTTGTTCGTCATTGCCATGGAGGCCCTCAACAAGTTGTTCATAGCGGCTTCGCAAGCCCAAATCTTATCGACGACACCAACCCTAAGGAGGATTCGCCTCTTTCTATGTAGATGATGTAATGCTTTTCGTACACCCAAACCCCATGGATGTGATTGCTACTAGAGAAATTGTGTCGGTTGTCGGAGCAGCCTCAGGCCTCTGCCCAAATTTGCAAAAATCCTCCCTAATCCCGATCTGCTGCACCCAAGAAGATCTCCACTTCGCTAAGGAGGTCTTCGGCTGTCACACGGCTTCCTTCCCCATTAACTACCTCGGCATGCCTCTTGCGCCCAATAAGCTGAGAAGAAGGGAGTTCGAGCCGTACATCAACAAAATTCAAGCTAGATTGCCCACGTGGAAGGCCCAGCTGCTTTCCAGGGCTGGGAGGCTTATCATCGTCAAGGCAGTCTTAACATCTATGGTAATTTACCCTCTCCTCACTTTGGTGTTTCCAGATTGGGCAATCAAAGAAATTGACAAGAAAAGTCGGGCATTCCTTTGGACCGGGGAAATCTTGATCAAGCAAGAAAGTGCCCTGTAAGTTGGCAACAAACCTATAAACCTTACATGTTTGGAGGACTAGCCATTATGGATCTCAGGCTCACTGGCATAGCATTTCGAAGTTGTTGGGAATGGCTTGCACGCGCCGAATCAAACTATCTGTGGCAAAATGTCCAAGTGCCAGAAGATGCTGCAGCCGAAAATCTGTTCTATGCATCTATGTCCTCCCAGATAGGGGATGGTTCTTCCACCCTATTTTGGACCAACAGATGGTTGCAAGGAAAAGGTCTGTGTGAGTTAGCTCCGGCCATTTGGGCAAAGGTGAAAAGTTCTCGCAAGAAACGAACCTTGGTTAAGGAAACACTCCAAAACTGTAGGTGGATCTCTGACCTCCGCGGACCCTTTGCCATTCATGCCATTTGTGACTTCCTCAAGCTGCGTACCTTGGTAAGCCAGGTGCAGCTCCGAGAGGGGGTTAGAGATGTCACGCTTTGGCGCTGGATAGCGGACGGCAAATACTCTCTCAAATCAGCATATGCCACCCTGTGTCAAGGTTCGATCTTTTTCCCGTGTGCTAAAGAGCTGTGGAAAAGTACTTCGCCTTTGAAAGCTAAGATGTTCACCTGGCTGGGCCTGAAATGCCGAGTC
The DNA here is from genome assembly GCA_036346575.1 of Dendrocalamus sinicus. Lineage (NCBI taxonomy): Eukaryota > Viridiplantae > Streptophyta > Magnoliopsida > Poales > Poaceae > Dendrocalamus > Dendrocalamus sinicus. Next base: position 28,196,680 of record CM070647.1, read on the forward strand.
TGGACCTTCTGACGAATGAGAAAATGGAATATTCCAGCACCCTCTCATTGCATCCTTTGTGAGCAGCAAGATGGGACGATTGACCACATCCTTGTCAGTTGTCCGGTCGCTAGGCAATTATGGAACAGCATCTTCTCTTGGTTATCACTCTGCAGCTCCTACCCTTTCACTCGGCAAACTCTTCAGGACCAATGGTTAGCCATTAGGGAACTGGCACCCAAATCCAAGCGCAAAGGTGTAGACTCCCTAGTGATTCTGCTGGTTTGGATGATTTGGAAGGAAAGGAACAGGATCTGGCATAACCAAGGAAAGGTTAGTCTTGGAGGAGTTTACCAATTGCACCAAGCGGGAATTCTTCCCTTGGTTGGCTCTGCGTAATTCCATGCTGGCCGATCTGCTTACAGGCCCAGGGCAATGTTCTCCTCCAGCCGCTTAGTGATTTGCTCGGTTGTAGTTGTTGTTCCAGTCGCTACTGTCTCCCGGTAATATCCGTTTTCCAGTTTTTTCCACCCACATGGTCCTCATGACCTCAGTCTCCGGACTGAAAACAGGATTGTGAACAGTGATGTCTTCTTCTTCCTACTGAATGAAATGCAAGCCTTTTGCATTTTCGAGAAATTTTTTTTGCAGTTATCTGGGTACAATTCTCTGATTTCTTATGTTTGAGCTATGTTAATTTTTTAATTCATTTTATTATCGTGCTGCAGGCCCAGAAGCTAGAGGAACTACCTGAGCAGGTCCTCTGCTGTGTTAGGCTGAACAAGATTGATTTCATTAACCATGGGCAAGTTCCAACAATCGTCACACTTGATGACAAGTGACATATTTGATCGTAGCGATTGCATGTGCAGGCTGTTGGAAATTGATGAAACTTATGTACCCGACATGTTCATTCTGCTTAAAATATTCGCTATTTGCCTGCTTCTAAGCAGGAAATTTTCCTGTTACTATAACAATGAATATATAAGTCAGAAATGATCCATCGGGAGTTAGTCTTCTAACCTTTTCCACCTCACTTGTTGGTAGCAATATGCACCTGCACCGTTGGCATATGACGTTTCACAGTCAATTTGAGACCTGCGGACATTTGAAACCTAACAAGGCTCAATGATGATTAGGTCAACATGAAAGCTACATAATAAGATGCTGTCAGAAACTAGAAATAACCGAACCTTGCTGCCAATTTCTCTCTTCTTTGAGGCGCCTGCTTACCTTATGAGCCAGGTTGTATGCAGTGGAGAAGACCTCACGTTTTTCACCAGACCTAACTTTAAGCCTCCCCAGCTGTGTGACTGCCTCCATATATACAGGTTAGCCAGAAATGCAACCGTAAAGCTGTCCATATAGGATAGCAGCGTACCATGTTTGAAAGGGATACAAGTGAAGATGTGCAAAAAGGGGAGGCAGCTGTTCGGAGGAGGCATTTTGTCGAACACATGGTGGGCGGGTGAGGGGAGGGAGCCGAGCGGAGCGTATACGGGCAAGGCGTTGGAGCGGACCGTAATGATGTTAGCCCTCCCTCAATTTCCTCTCTCCCTCGCTCCTCGGAAGTTCTGAACTAGGCATCCGATGAATTCTTCTACTTTTGAACTAAGTCAATCTTCGTTTTTTTTCCGAGAGAAGCTACTATGGTCTGCTCCACAAGCCTTTTGTTTGTTAGAAATCGATTTTTGGATAGAGTGACTTCTCAAGATAATTTTTATATATAAATCGTTTATATGCTACGTAAGCCATTTTAAACTGAGTGGCTTCTTAACACAAGTATCTCTTCTTCAATCTCTCACAATTTGCCAAAATATAAAACTTACAGCACTTGTAATCATGGCCTATAGCAAGTGCAGCAATTTGCAGTTGGGCGCTTTGCCACCGCACGGTCGATCTGACATCTGATGGCCTAAATTGATTTACAGGTCTGTTCTTTTTTACTTCGGTTTATGGCTGCGGTTTATGACTTTTAGGCTGTTCGTAAGAGAGAGTATGGAGTAACAGAAACTCATGTACGGTTTTAACTGATATAAATGAAGTCGTTGCAGTGTGTACTTTAATCAACTTATAGACTTTGTCTTAAAAGGACAGTTATTTACTATAGAAAAATTGAAAAATAGCTTTTAGAAATCGGAAAAGTGACGCTTCTTTTGAACAAACAGTAAGAAAGAATTGGCCTAAATCAAACTGCTACACTAATTCCTTCCGGTGCTTTTTTAGACGTTCCTTGCAGTGTTTGGTCATTGTGGTAGACTGGTAGTCAACCGTACATGAGCCGCATGTAATCATATTGTATGACAAACCAAATAACCAATGCCACATTCAACGTTGATTCGCAAGCAAAAAACCCATTCAGCATTCATCAGTTCTTTATAACGCCAAATGAAGTCGTGACCTCCTTCTGCCTGAAATTCCCAGCCGTTCAACCACCATCCGAACAAGATGCGCTGAAGACAAAAACAAAGTACGGAAAACAGAGGAGCGATGCTCTGGAAGTCACCGGAGATGAAAAAAATCTGATCTATTATTTTATCATCAAGTTCTTGGCTACAAAGCACCTCACCGCACCCCTAAAAACCTTCTCCACGAAAGCCCTAAAACCTTGTGCACTAGCCTACAGCCTCCCCTACTTTTATAGGCCAATGCGCAAAGTGTGTCCAACACAAACACCTCAAAACCGTGTCCTTAACCACCTGGATATGAGATCATATCTCTTCTTCAAATTAAGGGACCCAAAACCCTTCCTAACATGAGTTTTAACTACCTCGTACAAGTCATGGAGTCCATTCATCACACACGACGAACCCTCCAGGATATCCCTTCTTGTATCTCCATCGTGCACCATCACCTCATGCTCTTGCATGAGACCAATCACCTTGCATGACCACCTGACTGTTTGGACCTCAGATTACCCTCTCCTAATCCTGGTCCTCCTCGTCACCCACTGTGATCGTCTCCACATCTTCACGCAGCATCCACCTTTGACCTCCATGTGCTCCAGCATGAGCTCGACCACCTCGCGCGATATCCTGACCGCCTGGACCTCAGATTACCTCCTCCTAGTCCCAGTCCTCCTCGTCACCAACCACGGGCACCTCCATTCCCACCTGCACATGCACAGGTCAAAGAAACCATCTCCCTATATAACACATTAGCAAAACACACCCATGTCTACCCCCAGACAAGAACCAAACCTTCTACAACCATGCCCTATATCGTTACGACCTGTAAAGTCTATCGCTAACTAGAACAGACCCTCCGACCACTCAATACGACCGCTAACTCGTAACCCACAAGTACTCGGAAACCACTCGCACCACTACTGACCGACTATCGAGTACCGACTATGGAGTATCAATCAGAAATCCTAGCCACAAAACGTACTTGAAGCCTGCAAGTATAGACAACATTCTGACACACGACTGCTTACCGTGATCGTGAAACCACTTCTACCGAGTACCGAGTCCTCTGACTATGAGTACCTCAAGCAACAACCAGCCAACATCGACCACCACACACCGACCAGTCAACCACCGGCCCAACACAAGTTCTCCACGTACTTGAAGATCTCAAGAGTGAAGCACTCGACCATAAAAGTCTACGAGTACCGGCTATGAAGCCTACAGCAACCGATCGCTAAGCCTCTGACTACCGAAGACAGAACAGCAGACTGTAAAGTCTACGAGTATCAACAAGACTGCCAAATCTACAACCATGACAACAGTCTGCAAAACCTACGACCATCGACTGCACAGCCCTCGACTATCGACCAATAAAACCCTCGACTATCGAGTATGACCAGTAAGGTTTACGACTATCGAGTATTGTGAAAGCAGTCTACAAAACCTATGACCATCAAGTACTGTACTTACGACCATGAAAGCAGTCTACAAAACCTACGACTATCGAGTACTGCAGCTACGACCATGACGGCAGTCTGCAAAACCTACGACCATCGAGTACTGTAGCTACGACCATGACGGCAGTCTGCAAAACCTACGACTACCGACCGCAAAGCCTTCGACTATCGAGTACAACCAATAAAGTCTATGACTATTGAGTACTGTAGCTACGACCATGAAAGGGTACTGTAGCTACGATTACCTGCCATGGTCATAAAACCGTAGTTGTACTGCCGTGGTCAAAGGGTCGAGGACGTACTACCGTGGTCGAAGCCAGACGTGGTCGTAAAGTCTACGTGATCGAAATCTGCTGTGGTCGAAGCCAGCCGTAGTCGTAAGCCAGACGTGGTCGAAAACTGTCGTGGTTGTAGTATGATGTCTGAAGGCCATGCCATGGTCGTAAGCTGATGTTTGAACTCACTCGAAGCTGTGCAAATCCACTCAAAGGCAAAGGCTTCCACTACAAACGATCAAGTGTTTCACAAACACAAAATCCAAAGCAAAACAAATGTTAATTATTCATCATTTCTTTATCTATGACCATCCACATGGTCTAACAACACTCATCCTCAAAGACATACTGTACATGCCTGCTATGACGCACAACCTCTTGAGCGGGTCGATGTTTTGTAGGCAAGGAATAAAGCTTGTTTTTGAGTCCAATAAGGTCGTGTTGACCAAATTTGGTAATTTTGTGGGCAAAGGCTATGATAGCGGAGGCATATTATGATTATCCATTCTTGATTTGAATAATGTAAAGATTTTTTAATGTTTCCTATTGCAATAAAATTCATGATATTTGGCATTCTTGTTTATGTCATGTTAAATTTGAAGCTATTGTGCGGTTGTGCAAAATGAGTTTAATTCCAAGCTATAATTATGAGAAGGGTTTAAAGTGTGAAGTGTGTGTGTGCAAGCAAAACAACCCTGAAAGCCTTTTCATAGCGTTGAAGGGCGAAGCACTTCTCCACTTGAACTAATTCATTTTGATCTTTGTGAAATAAATGGAATATTAACTAAAGGTGGCAAACGTTGCTTTCTGATTCTCATAGATGATGCGACTAAGTGTTGCTACATTTATTTAATTTAAGTCAAAAGTCGAAGCACCAGAACTCTTTAAAGTCTATAGAGCCAAAGTTGAAAATCAGCTAGAAAAGAAAATCAAACGGTTAAGGATACCTCCACATGGTCTCTCAACCTCGTTCGGCTTTTGTGTAAATGAAGCTGATAAATATGTCTACTATCGATTTAGTGGGAGTGAATGTGTCATTCTCTATCTATACGTAGATGACATATTGCTTTTTGGAACCAACATGGATGTAATCAATAGAACATAATCTTTCCTCTCTCAGAACTTTGATATGAAAGATCTGGGTGAAACGGATGTGATTTTAAATATCAAGCTTATAAAGGGTGAGAATAGGATTATTCTTGTATAATCCCATTATGTGGACAAGGTCCTAACCAGATTTGGATTTATGGATTGTAAGCCAGTGGCCATACCCTATGATCTAAATGCTAAGCTACATAAAAACACTAGACATTGAAAAGACCGGCTTAAATATTCTCAGATAATTGGATTCCTAATGTATCTAACTAGTGCAATGAGACCGAACATCTCATATGATCTAAGCAAATTGAGTTGTTATATGTCCAACCAGGAGATGATCATTGGATAGCACTAGAAAAGGTACTCAGATACTTAAAAGGGACCTCAAGTTTGGGAATACATTATTCTGGCCATCCAACGGTCTTGGAAGGATTCAATTATTCTAACTAGATCAGTGATTCAGATGATATGAAGGCTACGAGTGGCTATGTATTCACTCTAGCAGGTGGGGTTGTTTCATGGAAGTCTTCTAAATAGAGTATCCTTACATGGTCCACTATGGAGGCTGAGTTAGTAGCACTTGATTCAATGGCCGTAGAGGCAGAATGAATTAGAGAACTCATTTCTAACCTACCTATTCTAGAAAAGCCAATTCCAGGAATATTGACCTACTGCGATAACCAAAACGTTCTGGTTAAGGCAAAGAGTAGGAAGGACAATATGAAGTCCTTAAAACATATAAAGAGACAACTTAAGTCAATAAGGCATGCTAGAGAGATGGGTGTTATTTCTGTAGAATACATTTGGTCTGAAAGAAGCTTGGCAGATCCTTTCACCAAAGGACTGGCATAGAAGGCTATCCTTACAGCGTCTAAGGGAATGGGGCTCATACCCATGTAAAGGCTCACATTGAAGATAACCTATCCTAGAAGATCGGAGATCCTGTGAACTAAGCTCTAGGACAACAAATTATATGGGATTAGAGAGCACATCTAATGAGTGACATTAGCTACAGTGCTCTCTCTGTATAGAAGGTTGAGCTATAGCTCTTAATGAATTTAATACCTATATGGGTTCGGGAATCATCCTATAGGATTCCCAGAAGAATTCACCTATTTGCGTATGATCATGAGGTCGTAATCAAAGAAGATAAGGATATACTTTATCAAGTACTCATGAGGTAGATACGGGGACATGATCGTAACGTTCCAACCCGAGAGGGAAATGGAAAGCCGCCCAATACAGAATGTGGCTTGGGCAAAAATTCTCACATGAAGGCATGGATCAAGGAGAAATCCTCCTTTGTCTATGTAGAGTTGTAGTCCTTGTTGCTAGGCCTTGGATTCAAACCCGCAAGGTACCCATCGTCGAACAACTGTATATTAAACAAGACTTATGAACATCTTTTATCAAATTGAAAAATTGGTGGGGATTCTTGGACTCTAAGGGCAATTGGGTAATTTTTGAATTTGAAAAACGAGAGAGAGGAGGTCCTACCTGTTGGTGGGACAGAGGAATAGATAAGGCCTTCGGCCTTACCTCTCGCATGTGCTGGTGGAGAGGCCTCAACTTGACTGCGGGCCTGTTCTTTTCGGCTGCGGCTTATGGCTTTTGGCTGAAATTTTTGAATTTTGGCTGTTTACGGTACAGATTACGGAGAGACAGATACTCACTTGCGATTTTGGCTGGTACAGATGTTGGGCTTTTAACATGTAGATCGTTTAACTTGTAGATCCCATCTTAAGAAAATACTCCATTTGAAAGTTATGTATTGTAGCAAAAGTCAAAAGCTGCCGGCTTTTGACTTAAAGAACAGGCCCTGCTTCGCCCAGGCGGCTGGGTCTAGCGGAGATGGCGGTGGCACCGAAGGCGCCAACGGCCCGAGCGCCTCGACGCTAGCCATTGGCGATAGCACGTCGGCCACCTCTTCGGGACCTCCCCTCTCCTTTCCACACCGAATGCATTGAGTCCTCTTCCTCCTCCTCCGATCTCGTATACCTCTCAGCTGTGTCTCAATTTTGAGCTTTGAGGGTAACCAGCCGAGCTCTTTCCACTGGTAGTGAGGGAATTTTTGGGGATTTACCTCTAACAGGTTGATTCGGCTAGGTTTTGTGTCGAGTGGTTGAAGGAGAGTCTGAGGCTTGTTCTTTGTATTCACAGGTGCCCTTGGCTGAAGCGTTCATCGGTCTTGTGTAGCATCTACCCCGACCCTCAACCTCCTACTTTGGTGACCCAAGGTTTGAAGTGCGCCATTGTATCTCCATCTATCTCGTCTCCATAAACGGCATATTCAGGCGTTTAGTTTTGTGGGACAGCGCCAAGCACGTGCCTTGCCCCGTCTAGTTTCTTCTCAGTGATTTCGAGTATTACCGGTGTTGTGAGTTTTCGACTGTTTACTCTTTGCACTTTGCTTGATCTACTTCAGATATCTGTGAGTTATCACTATCTGTCTCTGATTGGAAATTGCAAAGAGACTCTGTGGGTTAATTGCTCGGTGATGAAATGACATGAAACTAAAATTATATATGAACTTGAGTATAGATTGGTCTTGAGCTCTCGGCCAGTTTGCTATTAGTGATACTCTAATCATTGAAATTGTTGTGTATTACTTGTTGGCTCAGACCTGTGCTCTATGGTTCATTTCCAGTCACTTTAGTTGATATTAGCACACCGTCATACTATTATAATCAATATTGTTCATATTGATTGAATGTTAGATTGATTATTGTAATCATTTGTGATGTCTAGCAACCATTTTCATGATTTGTTAGTTTCTTTAAATAGCAAAGTTTGATTTAAGCTCAACATCTAATCTTTAAGCTGTCATATATAAACAAGATTGGATTTTTGTCATGGCTATGAGGGGCAAGATTAAATCTTGTGCAACTAGCCTTCTGAGAGCAATAAAGAATATTCAAAGACTTAGTACTATGCTAATTTTAGACATTCACATGATATATATGTTGGGCATAAGGTTCTACTTGAATGACTTAAAAAGTTTATATGTGTACATGTTAATTAAGTCATTTTTATTCCTTTGGTATCATGCTTTTATCTTTGTTAATTATGCTGGAATTAATTCTGAAATTATGCTAAAACCGCATTATTTACAACACCAATCACTCTAGAATCCGATGCCCTGAGTTTGCGCCAAGCAATGAAGGGCAAGGATCTGGATAATGGAGTAAACGCGTCCATAATTCGTAAAGCTAGGGAATTGTTATGGCTTCAGTTTGATGTAACTAATGTGATGTATTGTAACAGAGTGTGTAGCAAGGTTGGGCATGAACTTGCTAAGTTTGATGTAACCAATGTGATGTATTGTAACAGAGTGGGTAACATGGTTGGGAATGAACTTGCTAAGTTTGACGCTACTTTGGGATCCTCTGATCCAGTCGTGTGGGCAGAGGATTTCCCTCAGTTTGTATGTAAGAAGGAGCGATTTGTCTGCTTCATCTATGTAATGGAAGTTTCCGTTGCCTCAAAATGTATGTGTGTGTATGTATGTACTTGTGTGTATATGTGTAGGAATATATGCTCTGCATTAAAGTTTACGATGCACTTTTAACTAAGAAATATTACGAAAAATTCTGACAAAATTTCTACATATAATTGTAAATTTGCTTTATCTATGTATAAAACTTCAAGTCTAAATTCGTTCTATATTAAGAGTAATAAAAAATCAGATTTTTTTCTTTTTTATTACTCTTAACATAGAACAAATTTAAATTTAAAATTTTATACATATATGAAGTAAACCATGAAGTATATGTACAACTATTTTCAGAATTTTGGTTTGTGTAGAAATGCTTTCAAAATTTTTTGTGATTTTTTTAGTGGAATGCACCGTAATTGTACCATAAGTTTGAATACATAGCATATGTTCCTATATACTAGAAAAGGAAGCGCGCTTCGCGGCGCCCTACAACGTTGTTGAAGTGAGATCATAAAACAATAGTACAAAGTGCATGTAGAGGAACTGAGAGACCATGTGGTCGTTACCCTATGTTTATGATGAGTAATTGACTCGTGTCTCTAGGAAATTTAAGTTTGTTTTGAACGTTTTCTGCATAGTTGTAGCATTCTGACCATGGTATAAGTGGTCGGAGGGCGTTTCGACCACGGCGTGAAGGAGAGAGTGTGGTCAGTAGACTTCCTGTGTGATCGTAGGTAGCTACGACTGTGAGATTTAAACGTGATCGAGTTGTTCTGGTCGTAAATGATGACGCGGTCATGAGATTGATCCCTGGATCATGAACGTCCACGTGGTCGTGACTTCAACCGCGCGGTTGTAGCTTCGACCACGTGGTCGTAAATGGCTATCTTACGCCCAGGTCTCTTTTACGACCACTGGTTCTTCGACTATGGCTACTACAGTAGTTCTTCGACCACTACTTAGGCCTTACGACTTCTACCGTGGTGAATATTTCGACCACAGCCGCTGCTACCTCGACCACGTGCGGTCGGCGGCGAGCGCAGAAACGCACGCATGCCCGTGTTGTAAATAACGGAGTGCAGCGTAGTCATCATATGAAAGAAATGAAGCGATGCTCACAGAGTCACAGCTTAGCAAAAAAAATAGTACATAGTATGGTACGACAATGGTAAATGGCTAAGTTACATTTAACAAAACTAATATTGGATCAGAAATGTATGATAGTCATTAGTCAATATTTTCACCCAGATCACCAAAGGAAAATGATTCTCTAGATAGTGTTTGCCGTGCTCATGCAAACATCATTCAGTATTGAGTATGATAGACTGGAAGTAGCATAGCATACATAAGAGTACATTAGCAGCGTTTCTAGTTACCTGAGCTGTGCTTCACAGGAGCCATATAAGCCCCAAACGCCCTATCACCAGATGCAGGAATATCAGAACTGTCAAACTTCACTGAAAACAGGGGCTTCGCCCGCAAACCGCTATTCTTTATGAGGTGGACTAATCTCAGGAGAGCCTCTTCAGGGAGCTTGAGAGATCCAGCATTCAGCTCAATGGTGTCAAATCCTAATGCCCTGCATTCCTGCAACGGAATATCTTGTGTCATGTATGTTATTTCAGACACGATTGTGCATATTGCAATTAAAAAAACAGCAAAGAGACCTGCATACCTCTACATATTGCTTGAAAGTAGAGGGTCCTTGACGCAAAAGATGATCCGCCCAATCACCTGTGCTCACATATATGTCATGCTTGTGCGCTAGATCAGTGATCTCTCTAACCAGTTCTTTTCCCATTAAACTATGAGATCCACCAGAAAACTTCAAACCATCAACAAAAGGACCAAGAGAACCCAATATTTCCTGAAATATAAAATGGCAGGGACGAGAATGTGCTTTCAGAAATGGCTAGGATGGCGAAAGATGCAGCTTGCATCACCAGACATGATTCAGGGTAGTTCATTCTTTTCATTCTAAGGACGAGTCTAAAATTTTCCTTTGTTTGAAAGAAAGCAGTAGGGAATCTAAGTTCTTCCTTGTCAAGAGTAGTATTGCTGCCTTTCTAGTGGCTTTACTCATTAACATCACTATAGTGGCTGTCAATTAACAGTAAATTATGAAGCATAATTAATAGTATTACCATCTAAGAAGCAGCCGTAACAGCAATTTATCCTGAGCTTTTTACTGGTTCATGCAGGGCTTTCTGGACATAAAAAAGGCACAAATTGCTGGGGAGGCTAGTGACATTCTGTATTGCAGTTGCTCTTAACTTAATTGTCTCTATAAAACACAATTCTGTAGGGAAATGCAAGCTTAGCATTCTAATCTAGGTGCCAATCACACTACGTAAACCTAGATGCAATCAGAATGAACCGTCTAAATTTAAAAAATTTGGCAACCCCAACAATTATCTGCAACTACAAACCGACCGTGCTGCAAAAACTAATTGCACGACGAATTAACCCAATTCAACTCGACGCGAAGCAATAGCGATGGGTAAAGCGTGAAACGATGAGAAATGGGGCCATGGGGTGGATCGGGCGGGCGGGCGGACTGGAGCGCATCGTGGGTGGGGCGGAAGGAGTAGATGGGGCTCCTCATCTCCGTTACCCGTCGCGCCGCGGCTTCTCGGCCGGTCGTCGTCCTCGTCGCCGTGGCCGTGTCCCAGCAGCGACAGCGACACCACCTCCTCTCCCCCGCCTCATCGTCGTCATCTTCTTCGTCTCCTCTCCCCTCTCTCGTGGCGGCGGCGGGGAGGCGGCCGACTGGAGGAAGGAGAGGTGTCGGCGGCGAGGTGAAATCCAGCGGTGGATGTCCAGCGATGGGAGGAGGAGCTCAGCGGCGGTGGCGGTGGCCTCGGCGGCTCCCTCCGCCTCTGCGCCGGCCGGATCCGGCCTCCCCCGGCCTCGGCGCCTCCCCTCCGCCTCCGCGCCGGCCGGATCCGGCCGCGGTGAGTCCATCCACCCCGCGAGCATCCCATCCCGCGCGCGGCGGGGAGGCGGCGAGGACCGCAGATGTCTCATGGTCGAGGACGACGACCGGCGGCGCCTCCATGGACGCGAGTGACAAGCTTCAACCACGTTGCGGAAAGGCAGCGGCAGAGAAGAACGGATCCTTAATGGGGACCGGGCCACTGGGGGAGCGGCGGAGGAGATCGGCGGCGGCGCCATGCCGGAGGAGGCCGGGTCGCGGCGCCGCCGTCGGGAGAGGCGACACCACGCCGGAGGAGGGTTGGGGAGGCGGCGGGGAGCGGGAAGGAGGAGACCGGGAAGGAGGCGGCGGGGAGGAGGAGGCGGCGGGGTAGGAAGGGGAGGGGCGGCGGCGGCGGGTGAGCGGGGAGACGGCGGGGCGCGGAGGAGGGGCGGCGGAGCGGGGGAGGGGGCGCGAGACTGCGAAGCGGGGAGATCCGGAGGAGGGAGAGAGACGGCGCGAGGGGCAAAGGGCTCGGGGCGACGTGGATATCACAGGAAGCGCCCACGCCGCCCGAAACTCTCTCGTGCGAGGAAACGGCAGCAGGTTTTAAGTTCTCTGATGTATATGTGCATATATATCATGTTCTAAGCAATTTACATTAAGAGACAACTATGTATGCTTCTAAGGAATCATCATTTCAAAAGAAGACAGCTAACTGAAAGGAGGTTCACGGCAAACCATCGCCATGTTCATCAATTATAACTTCAATTTATCCTGTCGAATAACACTTGCGGAGTATGGAAGGAACCGTGTATCTACAAATCAGGCTATCAGGTAAGAGTTACAAATCGAGCATATACACCTGGCCAAACAAACCTCTGTCGCCTATACTTCTCCGTGGGGTAGGACCAATACCATTTACAACCAATGGAAGTCCAACGAGCAAGATACAATGCTGCAAAACAGGGTGTGCAAGCTCAAGGAAGGATACAACACATGATTTTCCTCTTAGTTAAAACCAATGTAGAACCTACAAAGCCAATTCGCTCAAGCAGTACGTGGAAGCAGCACACCCAGAATTTGGACTAAAGAACAGAACAATTTACCCTGCTACGCACTCCAAAATTTTATGTTACTTCATTTTCTTCTTTTAGATGTAAGGAAGAAGCTGACGATGCATTATGTAAGCCTGCTCTGCGCAAAGACGGTTTGCTACTGGATGCTGTATTCTGCCCCCTATGTGGTAAGCTGCTGGAAGATGACACGTTGGCATTAGCAGAAGCATGGCTGCTGTTCCTGGTCGCTGGCACGTCATGGTTGTGCTTGCCTTCGTATGTAGTTATCACAGCCTTAGGGTCTTGCGAAGATCTTTCGATATGCTTCTTTACATCACATCCTTGGTATGTGCATTTGTAGTAACTCCTACACGTTGCAATCAATATGTGATATGTAACTTCAGTTCAAATAGATTCAACAAAAAGAGGTATCAACAAATGGACCTGATGAGACAAATAGTTGAAATTGCTAGCTAAATATCATTTTGACAGCAGTAAACTTGTCCAAAAGAGCCGTAGCTAAATTAAACGTTCTTTGTTATTTGTTTAACAAGCCAAGCTAAAGAACAAACCATACCATGACAAATATGTATACAGAATTATAGACAGCAGAACGTATATCCAGTTATCTTCCACATCATATGTAATAATGACCAATTAAGTAATCACCAACTAGAACAGAGCAGATCAAAGCGGAGTTGTCGAAGATTGCTGACTTTGACCGAATATTCGGCTGACTAGTTTTGAGTCGATAGGCAAACCATCACGACTACATGATTTGGAGCGAAGTTAGGGTTTGCGAGCAATTAGTCGGCCGCTTTCCAACTACTCAGCTGCATAACGTGTTTAAGTACTGTATTCAATGATGTTGTGCTCAGCAATGATTCAGAGTAACTAGTTCTCTTAGATCATTTTGTGTACTTAAAATTAATCCTATTGGTTGTCGGTATGTTTAGTCTGTGTCTTTGCATGCTTTTGAACTATGACTTCAATTTATTGGAGTCATACGTCAGTGGAGAATCTTAATTACCCACAAATCAACCTTGCTATCTTTTAAGCTAGTAATAAAGCCATGGTATAATTGGAGAGTGGTACAAGTATGTTTGATAATTCTGACAATAGTATTGAGTTCAAATATTTGTAAGACTTCATCATCTTATGGCCCTCCTCCTCGCTATCACTTGAGCCTGACAGTTGCCCACCTCCCGACCCCTGCTCCAGCCCTGCCTCAGTTGATCTCCCCAACACCTCGTAGGCAGTGGAGGTAAGGAGAGATCCAAAATTTAGCCGGGAATGAAAGCTTCTTAATTTGAGTTGAGAGTTCAAACATATCTCTGTTTTTCAGTTGGGAGTTTTTCTAGTTGAAAGTTTTCAATTTCCACTTAAAAAAGTTCTAAACATTCCTAGCAGAAAGTTCAAGGGGGGATTGCAGCAAACACCCACTGATTAGAGATCTCCATAATCGATGACTTGAGATGCTTATATAAATTTCTAATGGTTACATCTTCATTACTTCACATGTAAGAAATTTGGGTGAAAATGTGTTATGAAGATCATGTACTAGGTAGATGAACTACTTTAAGGAATAACCTTTTCACAGATGGTGTCATATTGTGAATTTTTTGTAATACAGTGAAGCGATATGTGAAATGACTTAGAGCTAGATGTATAAACAATTTTAAAAAAATAATCTAGACATCCAAAAGCAAGCACCTTGAAACAGTCAGTTTCAATTATTGATTTTGGTCTAATTTCATTCCCTTTATCCAAAATATGAATTAAATATACTGAAAGACATCCTTTAAATTGAGAATATAGATTGTTGCTATTGGCTTGAACCTCCAAAGCATTAAGCATGACGTTGTAATACAATCAAACATAACAGAAGTTCATATCAATCATAGGCACAATTTTGTGCATGAAAGTTACGCTTTATATCCTTGATAACACTTAAAGAAATTAATAAATGGCTAATGGATCTAATTTTCAACTCAAGTGTGAATTATAGAAATACTGATAGCACGACAGCCAATCCTTGTAAAGGGCTAAAAGCACACGTAAGGACACTAGCTCCAGAGTGAGCATACAAACTCTTCCTCCCTCTTTCATGTGTACATAACCACATTTTTGCTCATGTAGTTCCAAATATTATTCATTAAGAACATTGGGTTAACTCTTAGAATTGAATCCATGAGATGTTTCTTTGAAGTTTAAATATGCACCACACTTGCAACAACACAAGGAATTGGAGCAGAGAGAACATTTGAAAGGATTCTATAAGCTTAGATCAGGTCCAATGTTGCCTAGATTATTAGATAATCCTCCTTGATAGAGCACATACATTCCAAGTTTTCATGCAATAGAAATATAGAGTTACCTATATAGTTTTAATATCGATAACATTGTTTGTTCTAAGTAGTGCGCTATAGCAGGTGAGGGGGCTGTGGACACTTCATAGTGGCTATTTTATTGTGTGCACCAGCCCTTTTGAATTGTTCCTCCTGAATTATTGTATAGCAATCTAGAAGTTAGTAGATTTAATAGTCCAGGCTACTTTAGTGTGTGCACCAGCCCTTTTGAATTGTTCCTCCTGAATTATTGTATAGCAATCTAGAAGTTAGTAGATTTAATAGTCCAGGCTACTTTAGTGTGTGCATCAGCCATTTTGAATTGTTCCTCCTGAATTATTGTATAGCAATCTAGAAGTTAGTAGATGTAATAGTCCAATTTTATCTTCTAAAGAAACAGGCATGATTTTCCATAATTTTAACCACCGGCATTAAACAGGCATGATGTAATAGCCCCTTCTTCACCACCGGCATCCTCTCCCGAGGTTGCTCCTGATCTTGTTCCTTCTTATCCTTTCTACAATACTCGTCGCCCGCGAGTTGAGGATCCTTCTGATATGCCCTCCCCTTCTGACGGGTCATCCCCTTCGGCCACTCCTCGTTATGCTCTTCGCGATCGCCAGTCTATTCGGCCTCCTGAGCGTTTTGGTTTTGCTGCCGTTGCTCTTGCCAAACCGACTTCTTATCGTGATGCTATTGTTCATCAGGAGTGGCAGCATGCGATGGCGGAGGAGATCGCTGCCCTTGAGCGTACTGGCACGTGAGATCTTGTTCCTCTTCCTGCGCGTGTTACTCCTATTACGTGCAAGTGGGTCTATAAGGTTAAGACTCGCTCTGATGGTTCTCTTGAGCGTTACAAGGCTCGTCTTGTAGCGCGTGGTTTCCAGCAGGAGCATGGCCGTGACTATGATGAGACTTTTGCTCCTATTGCTCACATGACCACCGTTCGCACTCTTCTTGCTGTGGCCTCTGTTCGACAGTGGTCTATCTCTCAGTTGGACGTCAAGAATGCCTTGCTCAATGGCGAGTTGCGTGAGGAGGTCTACATGCAGCCACCCTCTGGGTTTTCTGTTCCTGAGGGTATGGTTTGTCGTCTTCGCCGATCTCTCTATGGCCTCAAGCAAGCTCCTCGTGCCTGGTTTGATCGTTTCTCCTCTGTTGTCACTGCAGCTGGTTTTTCGGCGAGTGCTCATGATCCTGCTCTTTTTATCCACACTTCATCTCGTGGTCGGACGCTTCTCCTTTTGTATGTTGATGATGTGATCATTACTGGAGATGATCCTCAGTATATCACTTTTGTCAAGGAGCGGCTTCATGAGCAGTTTCTTATGTCTGATCTAGGCCCTCTTCGCTACTTTCTTGGGATTGAGGTTATTTCTACTCCTGAGGGTTTCTATTTGTCCCAAGAAAAGTATATCCAGGATGTTCTTGATCGTGCCTCTCATACTGATCAGCGGACAGTTGAGACTCCCATGGAGCTTAATGTTCATCTTCGTCCCACGGATGGTGAGCCTCTTGCTAATCCTACTCGCTATCGTCATCTTGTTGGGAGCCTTGTTTATCTTGGAGTCACTCGCCCTGACATTTCGTACCCTGTGCATATCTTGAGTCAGTTTGTTTCCGCTCCCACTCAGCTCCACTATAGTCATCTTCGTGTTCTACGATATCTTCGTGGAACTATCTCTCGTCGTCTCTTTTTCCCTCGCTCCAGCTCTTTACAGCTTCAGGCATATTCTGATGCCACCTGGGCTAGTGATCCCTTTGATCGCCGGTCTCTCTCTGCTTATTGCGTTTTTCTTGGTGGTTCTCTCATTGCTTGGAATACTAAGAAGCAGACAGCAGTTTCTCGTTCGAGTGCTGAGACTGAGTTGCGAGCTATGGCTTTGTTGATTGCTGAGGTTACTTGGCTACGGTGGTTACTTGAGGACTTTGGTGTTTCTGTTTCTACCCCGACTCCTCTTTTGTCTGACAGTACAGGTGCTATTAGCATTGCTAAAGATCCGGTGAAGCATGAGCTTACAAAGCATATTGGTGTTGATGCTTCCTACATGCGGACACAGGTGCAAGACCAGATTGTTGCTCTTTAGTATGTGCCTTCCGAGCTTTAGTTGGCAGATTTCTTCACAAAGGCACAAACCAGGGCTCAGTACAGTTTTCGTCTCTCCAAACTTCATGTTGTTGATCCACCATAAGTTTAGGGGGGTGTTAGATGTGTATTACATAGCTGTGTATTTACCCCATTGTATAATGGATTTCTTGCATATATGCTACCTGTACATGTATATATATTGGCCCTTTGGCCACATAAGGAATACAAGCGTTATTCCAACAAACGGAAAGTCCTTATAATTGATCATGCTGAACCTAGTTTTCAAATGCAATATTTTGCTGTCAAATATATACGCATGCTTATTATGGGTAATTCGTAAAATGCTATGTTAAAGGTTGATTGCCTAGTTATACCATGCACTTGATACTTAGTATCCCCTTCCTTGATTATTGATATTTTCTTACCATGTCACCCTAGGAAATTTACAAGTAATGACAGCTCCACCATTGATTAAACTCCAGACAATTATGGTTGTACTTAGAAATGCCTAGTGGTTGAATGAAGTGTGACACAAACATTGCCAACTGAACTTAAAAACATAATAATAATAGTAACATGGGTTACCATTGGAAACAAAAAAATATTTTCTAAAATGGTGGAGACTTGGGCAAGTGATTGGTTGAAGACCGGTGCAGGGATTGCACATATTGGACTGGCCGTACAGGGATTGGACGTGTCATTTTTTGATGAGCCATGTAGGGATTGTATGTGTTCTTTCTTGAATAGTTGTACAAGGATTGCGTTAGCTCTGGGTTTGTGGTTGGTCTCGCCTTACTCGTTTTAGGACCGAATTCTTGTACTCATCTTTTCTACATACAAATTGTGCAACCACAAATCTAGTTATGGGACAGACCTGGCCTACTAATTTGCTTGGCTCCGATGTGAATCCTACGCTCTTAGATTGATACATGGATTTCTAAATTTCTAATGCAATTGGTGGAAATAACCCGTAACAATCAGTCCTTGTGGATCTTGTTGAGAAGGACCGTAGGCTGCCTAACAACTGGGCCCATCATTGAAAACGTAACCTGAGATGGGAACGTTCTAGGGGTGAGGCGTAACTCAGAAAGGGAGCGGCCACTATTGCTAGTGCTGAAGATTAACCTTGGAGTGACAGTAAGCATCGTAGGGTATGTTCATATTGGCTTCTGTTTTTAGAAGTAGAAGCCAATACAAACGCCCCAGCTTCTATAAGCCGCTTTTATCAGTCACTGCTATTCATCTGCCACTACTTTGCGCTTTCACATATTGTAACGTACTTTGTATTTTATTATATCATAATTCCGTAAGTCGCATGGCAGTCCAAATGTTGTAGTGCTTTTCGTTGCACCATCTTTTTTACATAATGTATTACTATTCATCAGTCACTATTATTCATCAGCCACTACTATTTATCGACTACTATTATTCATCAGTCACAGCTAAAAGCTATCAGCAAAACCAATATGAACATGCCCTAAGTATTGTAAAAAGCTTGTTATGATTTTCTCAATCGTGTGACTACAGAAGCATGTAGTGGCCAACATTATGAGTTAATCATATGTTTATAGGTAAAGCTGTACAATTTCTGTAAAGTGTTAAAAATATATAAATAAATAATAAACTAATAATAGTTGTGATAACCAACTCAAAATGGAAATGAAAGTGGAGGGAATTTGTTCTCATGAAAATGAAAATGAAAGTGGAGGGATTTCACTCTCATAATAATGAACATAAAAGTGGACAATTTCGCTCCCATGATAAACTTGACTAAAAAATGATATTGGTTTTAATGTAAAAATAGCTAAGTCATAGGTTCAAAATCTAACTAAATTAGGCTTTATGCTAAATAGAGACATAAGACTTTCACTTAGATAAGCCTTGCATGTAGAAGTATATATGTAATTGCATTCTGCTATAGAGACTTGCTGAGTATGTTTGTACTTATTGTTATCTAATATATGGTTTTAGATGATGGAAGTAGTGACCTGGTGTATGGGTTCACCCATGCCTCCGGCAATGGCATGGAAGACGAAAGGCAGAACTAGGTTTAAGCCCAGTTGATTGCCTGTGGCAAGATATAGAGATCATTTTGGTTTACGTATTATTCTACTGCTTTATTATGAACAATCTCATTTGGCCTGACGGCCCATTATGTAAAACTTCGTCATAAGACATATTTGTGATTGTCTATGTAATACGAAGTACTCATTTTTTTCATCTGTATGTATGGATGTGATATTTGCCGTGTGAGCTAGCTACTTATCTAGGGACTACCTCGAAATACACAGGAGATTCAGATTATCAAATCCAGGTCCCCACAGTAGAAATCTTAGATCTCCTGTGTTACGATCCCAATACTTCGCTGCACTACCGTGTATCGTGGGACCGTCGACGTAAGTCGTGTGGAGTAGCGCCTCTTCTTGCTCCCGTATGCAGCGCCTCTGCCCGTGTTTTCTCTATACGCGGAAGCCATGCTCTGATCCGCAATGCTATGATCTCTTCACGTGATGCGCAAACAGCCAAGACACAAAATAATTGCTCTCTCTTTTCATTATTACTCTTCTTACTTCTCACACTTCTTTGCTTACATTGCACTGCCTCTTTGCTACGTGACATGCATGGGCTTATAAAGGCTGCATGCTGACTCAATCTCTAACACAACCCACCATCCAGACTCGACTCAGTTTCTACTGCTCGGACTTAAACACGGCAACGACACGTACAAGGTACGGACTCGTATTCTCACACGGAAATGGAAACATGGCAGCGTATATGGACTCGTATACGTATACGCGGATACGGTAAAAACAAGGTTACTTCTAACAATCACCTCATTAATCTTGTTATCATGTCGATCTTCTCTCTTGCTTCTGCTTCTTCCTTGCATGCCTGCCTGCCTGGACTGGAGCACCTGCTCCTGCTTCCTCCACGAGCACCTCCTCTCATTGTCGTGTGCCATTGCTTTCGACCAATGTCCTCTACGTTGTGCTTCCTCTCGCCACCTTAGGACCCATCTCCGACTTCCTTCCACTGCCCGCGTGAGAGCTCCTCCTGAACCTCTGCTTGCCACGACCATGATTGCTGCATGTGGTCGGTGCCGACCACCCAAGCCATCGCCTCGCTCCTCTCCGCCTGCACGCGCTCGTTCGGAGTTGGCTGCATGCCTGTGCGCACCTCCTTCACCGCTCGCTATGACCATGCCATGCTTGCCGTGGTCGCTCCTCGTTACGACCATGCCTTCTGCCCCGTCTTGCTTCCTTGCCGACTTGGTCCCCTTCCTCGTTACGACTTCTTGTGCGCCATGCTTGCCTCCTGCTGCCTCTGCATCTCGTCCATCTGTGCCTCTCTCCACTCAAACCTGTTTACAAGTTTTCAAAGGAATCTTGTACAACCGATTTGGAGATCTCTTCGCCTTCATCAACAAATCTCTGTTCTTGTCATACACTCGTAAGAACTCATCCTCCAACACCACCTTGCACCCTCTCCGTCATCTGCCCGAGACATAGTATGTTGTTGCATAGACTTGGTATATAATAGATTCCTGTCAACAACTTCTTATCCCCGTTCCTGCATTGCAACATCATCGTCCCTTTGCCCTTTATTTCCACCGTGGAGCCGTCGCCAAACTTGACCTTGCCCCAAACCTTCTCGTCGAGCTTGTGGAACATGGAGCGATCTCCCGTCATGTGGTTGCTTGCTCCATTATGCAAGTACCATTGATCCGTGTGATCATGACTTCCTTCTTTCGTGCGTAGTTTTGGGATTACGTTCTCCTCATTCAGTTCTGTCATGACCGACTCCTTTTCAACATATGAGGAGAGAAGTACTAGCTTTTTGTCATATTCTTCGTCTTTGGCAAGGTTCACTTCCCCGTCCTTCTTCTTGCTCTTGCAATCCAAACAAAGTGCCCAAACTCGTTACAGTTGAAGCACTTTTTATTGCTGCGGCATCTTATTGCGTAGTGCCCATATTCGCCACATTCAAAGCACTTGACATGTGACAAATCATAGGATCTATCACCACCTCCTTGCCCAGCATTGTCTCCACGCCATTCCTGCCGCCTCGACCACTCTGGCCACCTCGACCGTGCCACCTCCCACGATTGTACGATGTGCCACGACCGTCTCTCGGATCTCCCCTTACTAGCAATGCCTGCTCGTTGTGAGATCCCTACTCCTTGCGCGATTGAAACCCCTTCAATAACTCCTCATGCGCCTTGAGAGATCCGGTGATCTCTATCTTCTTCTTGTCCAGATCAGGGGAGTACATAAATGTTGTGACAACAAGTATGCACTTCTCCGGAAGCACGCGCAGGTACTTCTTCACCGCCACAGATTCCTCCATCTTTTCGCCAAGAGAGTTAATCTGATTGAACAACGAACTCAGCTTGCCGGCGAACTCGTCCACCGATTGGGTCTCTTCCATCTTCAAATTCTCGAACTCGCTCCGCAAATTCTGGAGCCGCACCTCCTTGACACGATCAACTCCTTCATGCATCGTCTGAAGTGCCTCCCACGCTTCCCGTGCCGTCTCCTTACCGATGAGTTGATGCATCATCGCGTCTGGCACCACCTGGTAGATGAGGGCCAAAGCCGCCTGATCTACCTTGTCGTCCATCTCCTTGTCCTTCCCCTTCGGATCGATTGCGCCCCATACTCTCTGGGCGCGCATGTTCGCCTTCATCTTCATTGTCCATACCGGATAGTTGTCGATCGTTAGGAGAGGGTACTGGAGTGAGATTAGCCCACCCTGAGCCTTTGCCTTGTCACCCATGCTCTGATACCACTTATTACGATCCCAATACTTCACTGCACTACCGTGTGTCGTGGGACCGTCGACGTAAGTCGCGTGGAGTAGCGCCTCTTCTTGCTCCCGTATGCAGCGCCTCTGCCTGC
Source organism: Dendrocalamus sinicus (assembly GCA_036346575.1). NCBI lineage: Eukaryota > Viridiplantae > Streptophyta > Magnoliopsida > Poales > Poaceae > Dendrocalamus > Dendrocalamus sinicus. Next base: position 28,218,640 of record CM070647.1, read on the forward strand.
GTTTTCTCTATACGCAGAAGCAATGCTCTGATCTCTCCACGTGATGCGCAAACAGCCAAGACACAAAATAATTGCTCTCTCTCTCTTCTTTATTACTCTTCTTACCTCTCACACTCCTTTGCTTACATTGCACTGCCTCTTTGCTACGTGACATGCATCGGCTTATAAAGGCTGCATGCCGACTCAATCTCTAACACAACCCACCATCCAAACTCGACTCGGTTTCTACTGCTCGGACTTAAACACGGCAACGACGCGTACAAGGTACGGACTCGTATGCTCACACGGAAACGGAACATGGCAGCGTATATGGACTCGTATATGTATACGCGGGTACGGTAAAAACAAGGTTACTTCTAACATCCTGCATAATCATATTGGTTTTTTATCTCTAGAGTTGTGCTGTGCCCGCTGGATCACCAGCTCAGCGCTATGCTCTATAGAAATACTTAACCACTGTTCTTCTGCAACCCATTATTTAAAACATTGGATATCCCTTTTTACTTAGCAGCCCACCAGCACATCCATTTACATGATTACATCATTCAACAAGGAATTAGTTCCTGACTTCCAAAGCACCTCATTTGATGGTTTAGTAATGCAACAAGAGCAGCTAAGTTACTATATAGTACATGTTTATGGATGTCATACTACGGAGCATATTGCATTCCTATACCATACTTGCATTCATCTACAACGTTTATAATCCAAGGACCAATGGGGCACCGACATATACCATGCATCTACAACTATACAAATAGTAAGTTACAAAGAAATAACTAACAAAGAATTGCGAACGGGTCCAAGATAACATGGAGTTAATCAGAGTTGCTCCAACAGTCCAACTAAATGGGCCATTTTCAAAGCAAGTGAGAACTCATGGAAGACTGGATATAAAGAAGATAGATAGTAAGTGCAAAATGACAACGGGGTTACCTTGGGTGAGGATTCCCTTTTACCACTTTCTGTCCATACTTGCGCCACCGGTATCCATCATCCAAAAGATCAACCTCACTAGTTGTTTGCACAATGATCCTTTGAGCTGGAGCTGGCACATGCCTGTCCAATAAAACTAGCATTTATAGATTGAAGCATAATTAATGGATTTGCGATACACCCACGAATCTCATACCGGATTCGTCAAACCCGAATCGGTTCAGGGTACAAGGTTCGTGTTTGCAGTGGAATTTGGAAGAAAAAGTGGTTGCCACAGGCCACGAACCCCATACCTTGACTCAAGCAAACCGTGTTCTGGTAACTATTGATTGAAGCTAGAAAATTTCCTACTAATAAAAATTTTGTTCAGTACATCAACTACCTTTTGTTTGCAATAGCATCACCAGCATCTCCGTTGTCGGCCCTTATTTCATCATTGCTCTCCTCCTCACTATCACTTGAGCCTGACAATTGCTCACCTTCCTCTCCCATCCTAGACATCGAAGGCCCTGCGATGCCATCATTTGACGCCTCAAATTTTCCAGAATGATCTTGGGAGCCTGGTTCTGATCTAGTTGAAGCATCTTCATTCTCATGGAAATCGTCTAATTCATTCAGTAAACCACCACCATCTTTGGACCTCCTTTTTGGTGGGCGTTGATGGTTATGTTGGCCTCTATAAATTATTTGAGTGATCTGTCCATCTGCTGAGCGCTCCACTTTCTTCTTAACTGGACAGCTCGCATGGGTACATTTGTAGTAGCTCCTTGGATACTCCCCACCCTTAACTGCCTTCTGGCCATACTTCCGCCAGTTGTAGCCATCGTCAGCAGGTTTATCCACAGCGAGGGCAGCAGTTTGGAATCCTTGTGAAACCTCATTTGATTCAATGTTGTTATTACCCGTATGTGATGGCGGATTTGGTATCTCCTGCGTTGATGCCACATTGGCAGAAGTGTTTACATGCTGTGATGTCAAAGCTGATGGTGTTGTCGATGAGAAAGGGAGTGAGCAATCTGCTTGATTGGCCATACTGTAATGAGAATGGACTGCTTGTGCCGTTACTTGTGCTAAGGCTTGTTGATGGGACATTTCAAAGTTCCCCTGCAGAATTAATTATAATAGCATATATAAGTCAAGATATGAACAAATCTTTATTTGCAAATGTAATATCTAATAAGCAGCACAAGTAAACAAACAATGTCAAACAGATGTTCAAGAATACTCAAGACAAAGAACACAAAATCAAGCATCATTGTCATGGCTTCATGCTATTTATTTACAATTATAATGCCTCCGGTCTGAATTACTTGTTATTTTAGCTCTCTGCACATAGAAGGAATGAGTTAATGCTTTATTATTTGACATAGTTTGCCCTTAATTATATAACCATCTCTCTGACACCATCACCATAAAGCAATTAATAGGGGCATTTGGTGGGAAATATTGCCTTGAGAAACAAAATGACAAGAATTTGCAAACCAAAAGCAAACATTAAGATTTGTTCTTAAAACAACAACAAAAAGGAAGATAACATCAAAATCAAGTATGGCATTCAGGATGTCAAGACACATTTGCTGGTTCAATGGGTACACTTTATCCCACCCAGTTCATTTACACAGCACTATGTTTCAGGCATATCTCATGAAACATAAGGGAGGACTCGAGAAAACTTTAGAATATTAGTTTGCAACATGGTTGGTTACCCTCTGCAACAAATTAGCACATTAGTACTGGCACGCTGGCACTGGCTCCAGGCTGGGAACCAGAGCAACCAGCCAAAAAAATTGCTAAAACTTGCCTGAATCACAGCGTACCAGTCACAACACGGCCAAGAATCACTAAAGAACTCAACGGTTTCTGTTGATGACCACCCAGAAGCTTGCTGATCTCAGAGATTTTCCATGATGTTGTCTTAGTTTTCAGTAATTATAGCTAGTTACTACAATATTAAGCTATCAAAAAGGAAAAAGAAATGGCTAAACTCATCCACAGACTAGTATATTCACAATTTATTCTCTATTTCTTATTGATGCTAGTTTACTCAATCCTGTTTGATGCAATTTGATCAGTTCTGACTGGTTATTGGCAACCAGGAAATGTTGTGCCGTAAAGTGAACCATAGTTTGTAATGCAGTGCCTGATGGAACAAAGGTTCTCCAAAAAAATCCCACACATAGGTCTGGTTCAAAACTTTGGGGCATGGAAAGAGAAAGGTTAGAGCAAGTGAGCACAGGCTTAGATTTTTAAGGAAAAGCAACAGCTTAGTTTTTTTGGGAAAAGAAACAGCTTAGATTGATCATAGCAAAACCTGGTAAGCAGAGCTTGTTCATAATTTCATATTCCTAGGATTGGGCTAATCTTAACTAGATGATCAAATAGGGAAAGCTGCCAAAAAAGAGTTTATCAAATTGCTAGGATTAGACTATTTCAAACTAATGTTGGATGAGAGATACTTGAGCTTGTTGGTTACTAAAAAGGTTCAATCAGAATGTGAAATACATTTGCTGGATCTTGGCATGGATCAGCTTTTTTTTTCGAAAACGCAGGAGAGCTGCGTATCTTTGTATTATAGAGGCATGGATCAGCTCAATGCCAAAGATGTTACGTGGTGCCTCTGAGAACACCAGGACCAGACCCAGAAATAGGCCAAAAGGGGCAATGCAGTCCCAGTGGTCCACATGCACTGCCTGCAATCATAATCAATTTACTTCATCGCAGCACTGGCACTGGTAGGGACGTAATGTGCCATATAGGGTTTATGTAGACAAGCTGGCCAAAATTAGCTTGAGTAATCTACACCTTTCACCTTCCAAAAAGTCCACAAGCAATTATACCATGATTATTGCACTCAACCAATCACTTTTCCCATCCTTTGATGCCTTTTCTTGAACCTTTTCATAAGAACTTCCACTCAGAGCTCCACAGGATAAGCCAAGCAGTATCCAGTCAGCGTAAACTCATGCTGTCATGCCTGACATGCATTAAAGTGCAAGAATGCATGGATGCACAATCTTTAGGTACATCCATGTCCAGGTAACACTGACTTGACGTGACACAACTATGACCATTGTGTAATCAATATCCACATACTTAGCAAAGGCACATGAACAGGCATCACAATTTTCACAACACAAAAGGAAATAAGAATATCCATTTCACTATTCACAGGGCCAAAATGAGCAACTCGTTCAACTTAATGATAGGATAAACATGGAAATCCATGACACACAACCCATTATCATAATTTGCTTCGTGCCTCTGGTTAAACTGTTAGTTAGCAAAATGATATTTGCAAACTTGAGATCTCTAACAACGCCTTACACCCCACTTGCAATGTCATACACAATTTGGAACACACATATACTATTTTATTTTCCAGCCCAAGCTCATGCCTTTCTAGCCCTCAGATTACTAATCAAATTATTAACCGTTCATTATGTTTGCTCTCCTAACACTAAAACACACCGATAGAAAGATTCGGTTGCGGCATGGAAAGAATGCATGTAGAGCATGAAAAAACCTCCACTTCCATGTCCAGAATGCACAAAGTCTTCAAAACTTTTCCAACAACCTATAAGCACCCATTTTCGGCTTAAATACTAAGCGGGAAGGTGACTGATCACTTACCACTTAGTGCTTTTTAGAACTTTGACCGCATCATGGCATCCACAATAGAATCACTCTTGTGAAAACCCATTAAATTTTTATAATTGAATGTTAAATTCTCTTTACGGCATCCTATCTTTTGGCGACTATTTACTGATAAGAATACTACAATGCTATAACCTGATTGTGCACAAGCAATCCTTGAGATGAATCAAACATCAATAGTATGCATATATGGCAGAGCACGATAAATCATAATTAATTAACTAGTCCAATAACCCTTATTGTGTTAATGTTGCAACCTATAAGAGAAACTCACTGGATAATTGTGCAATTAGAGAAAAGAAGACAGTTGCATCAAAGTCTATCAAATTTATCAGGATTTCTCAATGCCCTCTTCCGATGGAATACTGTAGTATTGAAACTGTACTATTGATTTCCTTCAATATACAATAGTTCAAATAGAAGGACCTAGTTTAACTGCTAACCAAGGCCAAATTCCAAATTGTCTCAGGACATAAGTTTCTTGCACCGATCCACCCAAAGAAACTCAGGCTATTAGGGAACGACAGGACATTTCCACCCATGCTTCAACATAAACCATGTTTAACTAAATGAACAACAGAACTATCTCAACCCATGTAACAGCCCAATTTTGCCTCCAGATAAACATGCATAATTTTTCCATGAATTTCTAGAATTTTTGGTGCATTTTAAAAAAAATTTCCAAAACCTTGCTGGAGTTTAAGATTTTTAAAATAAATTAGTTGGCTAAAAAATATGAATTCAAAACTTCTAAAAGATAATTGTATGCTGAGGAATTTTTCCTAAATTTTTCATGTGCAAGTTCCTCCTTGAATTCAAATTACAAATTCAAACTCAAATTGGAAATCTGGAATTAAGTTTAAACCTTATTCTTTCCCTCCTTCCCTTTTTGGGCCAAATCAAATCCTCCGCCCCCAACCACTCGCCATTTTGTTCCCCCGTTGTGGCCCAACCGAGCTGGCCAACTCTTCACGCCCTCACCAACCCATTCCCATGCTCGTGCGCTCGCCAGCCCAACCGCGCCACTCACTCTCTTGCCGCCACTGACAAGTGGGCCCTCTCTCTCTCTCTCTCTCTCGCGGCCAAAGCCATTCATGGCACCTGTGCCATCTCTCCCTCGTCGCCCCTATTTAAGCCAACCTTAGCGCGTCACAAGCTCCGCGCTCAATCATTAAGTGTTTCCCACAAGCTCGCACAACCCCAGCGCCTTCGGAGAGGAAGAATTTCCCCATCTTCCCCAAGTCTGGCCGCGAGCTTTGCCACTCGATTCCTCGCCATCCAGCGAGTCTCCGACGATGCTATCATGTGCGTTGAGTTCGCCTCGTCCTTTTCTACCTTGTGCACACCTTCCCTTACCCGTTTTCCCTAAGGAAGCTCGAAGCTGACGTCCTCACCGCTGTGCGCAGAGCTGTCATCGACCTCGCCTCCCATTCTCTTCGCCCGGGTGAGCCTCGACCATTGTCATCGTGTCCTTATTGCTTACCTTGACTTCCCCATGCTAACACACCCCTTGGATTGCCTTGCTGCGCCCTAGATCTGTCAGGACACGTCCATCGTCTCCGGTGTCGGCCAAGCTCTTCACCGCCATCGTTCTCACGCCTTGACCGAAATCTCGGTAAGCCCTTCCGCCCCTTTGCAATTCAATTTAAAGCCAACCTTATAGGCTAGCCATCGGACCCTAGAACCGGCAATAACACCCTGGCCACATTCACCTATCCTCGCCACCACAAGCCACCATGGACAGCATGGCACGCCGCGTAATAAGCCATAAGCATCGCTTCACCTTAGCTCGTAGATGTAGAGCCGCCTCCAATTTGATGAAATTTGGTATTAAATCCTAAATTCACCATCGTCGACATGACAATGCTGCCTTGCTCATCGCCAACATCACTCTGATGACCCTGGGTCCCCGAGCAGCACCCAAAACGTTCCTGGAAACTCACTGAACGTATATGCACGCATAGTGTTGGCCCAAGCACAGCTCTATGCCGTCGCCACTTTTCTGCCGCCTAACACCACCGCTCACCGTTGGCTAGCCGCAATTGCAGTACCCCTCACCGAGCGCTGTCACCACCAAAAGCTAGCTCTTGATGAAACATTCCATTTTGGTGTATGGCCGAGCATGCCGACCTCCCCCTCACCGCCAACGAGCTCGCCAAGGAGCTCCGCCATGAGCCTTTCTGTAAATCTGTTTAGTCTCACTGACTGGTGGACCCTAGCTGTTAGTTGATTAATTAAACTTAGGATTAAGTTAACTGTTAAGTACACATTTAACCTTAGAATGACATGTGGGCCTCCCAAGATTAGGAATCTTAATTAACCTAGGATTTAAACCCGTAACTCACTGAGATATGGACCCCACACCAGTTAAACCATCGTGTAAGCCAAGTCTATGGACCACTGTCACTAGCATGTGGGTCCCACTCTCCGGAAAAAGCTGCGTGGACCAACTCTATGTGAACCGCAACCCCACATGTTAGCCTCTCTCATTTTAACAAGTAAAAGATAATTAGAAAAGAAAAGAAAAAACCAGCCTAATTAGAAAAGAAAAGAAAAAAAACAGCCGACCCCACTTGTCAACCAATGAAAATTTTTCTTAAGAAAAATAATTTAAAAAGAAAAGGAAATTCCAGCTGACCCCACCTATCAGAGATTTCTGAATTTCTAGAATTTTATTTCAGTTCAAACTTTGAAAGCATTTCAATCCAATCTAGTAATTTTGTTTCTAAAAACATCTAAATTCAAAAACCTTTCCAATAATACCAAAATAATAATTTTTGAAGTTCATTTGAATTTTATTTGGATGTTTAATGAATATGGATGGTTTCGCGTGTATAGACTTTGACGCTTCGGACGCCACCGTCACTGACGAACACGGTCCCACCCTAGCCACATATCATCAAGGCAAGTCCTTATGATTGATTATGATGAACCTAGCATTCGAATGCCAATATTTTACTTTCAAATATACATGCATGCTTATTATAAATAATTGTTAAAATGCTACGTTAAAGGTTTATCTCCTAGTTTAACAAGTATAGATTCATCTATGCCTCCGGCTATGACATGGAAGATAAAGGTCAAGACTAGGTTTAGCCCAGTTGACTACTTTTCCGCTGCTTTGTTATAAACAATACTATTTAGCCTGTTGGACCGTTATGTAAAAACTGATCATAAGATATATTTATGGTTGCTTATGTAATATGAAGTACTCCTCTTCTTATTCACATGTATGGATGTAATATTTGCCATGTTATTGTGCGAGCTAACTACTGATCTAGAGACTAGCTCAGAATACATAGAACATTCAGGTTGTCAAATTTGGATCCCCACAACCCATCCCCAAAAGATAATTTAGTTTAGTCAGTGTCCAAAGTCGTCAGTATAATGCAAATCTGACTTAATTAACTAACTTGGCTTAATTAACTAACTTGGGCCACCCATTAGACTACATAGCGCAGTTCCACGCAACAAAAATCGCTGGGGGTCCAGAGCAAACCATCACCCCGTGCATCACACTGGACACTGCGAGCGAAAAATCGGTACAGCATTTCAAGTACTCAGTACCACGAAATGGCACTAGTTAGGATGTGTTTGGTTTGAGGGATGGGGTGGAATGGAATGGGATGGTTTCTTTGACCAAGCCTATCTATGTGTTTAGTTTGAGGGATAAGGTGGGATGGAATGGTCCAAAGTGGGATGAGCTTGTGCAAATTTAGATAATATTCTTCTTAGATGCTGGACCATGTGATTCTACCTTTTTTGTGGAACCATCTCATCCTATTCCATCCCATCTCATTCCACTTTTATCACTCCAACCAAACACATCCTTAGTAAACCCCCCGACCCCTGTTTGACCATTCCACGGCCCATCATCCCCTCAGTCTCACAGCACGCAAATCTCCCTGGGGTCCGAGGCACCATCATTGTACTAACCTCACAAATCGGCTGCATAACTAGAAGCATAGTACCTGCAAGTTTAACTAACCATTTGTAGTCTTAACAAGCATAGTACCTGCAAGTTTAACTAACTATTTGTAGTCTTAACACACCAGCTCAAAACCTAAGCAATGGCAAGCACAGTCGCGCGAGCAAGTGAAAAAAATAAGAGGACTATCTGAAGTTGAGAAGTCAAGAGTGTGAAAAGGGTTGTGCCTTTGAGTGATTATGAGCCGTCCGATCTAAGATGGACGGAACAGATAAAATGCACCAGTACAGATGCTTCGGTGAGTTTTGCTACTGTGCTCATGAACAGTGAAATAGATATAGTGGTTTGCAGTGCGTGCACAACTGTTGCTCTCTGGCTTTGCTCTTCAGAGGATCCGGATCCAAATTTGTTTGCCGGGGATTGGGGGGTTACCGTTGGGGAGAAGAGCGCGGTGGGGCTGAGGCCCGGAGGCACGGCGAACGGCGAGGGCGAGGAGGGACCGGCGGCGGGGGAGCCCATGGCGCCGACGAGGAGCTGGGTGAAGGAGCCGTGGAAGGCCGGGGAGGGCGCGTCGGGGAAGAGCGCGGTGGCGAGGGTGAGCGGGCCGGGGCTGGTCTCCGCCGTGGAGGCGGAGCCGCCGGCGGCAGCGGCGAAGAAGGATTCAACGGCGGAGCGCGGGGGCAGGGATAGCGCGGGCCGCGGCGGAGGGCGCGCGCCGCCCTCGCCAGCGCCGGCGGAGGCCTCGTGGGCCGCCATGGGGAGGGAGGGAGGCGGAGCACTAGTGGTGGGGAGGGACTTTTTTGGGGAACTTTGGGGGGGAGGGGTTTGTGTGGGAGAGCAAAGATACGGCGAGGCCACGGCTTTAGGCGCAGGAGCTCAGCTGGGTGAAAAGGAGGGAGAGGATGAGGGCACAGGATGAGAGCACGTTGACTTGCTAGCCCCACCGCTTCCCAGTACTACTGTCCTGTTTTCCACGGCCGGTAATAACGTACGGCCGCTTGGGTTGAGCTCGTGGGCTATTGCCACTCCACTCCTGTAGCGGCTTTAGCGTAGCCCGGCTGCTAGGTTGGTTTGGCCGAATTGACTAGTTTTTAAATTGAATATTTTTTTAAAATATAGTTAATAAGTTAATTGTAGTAAAACTGTATTGAATTTATTTATATGAGCCAAAATCATACGTGAGTGTTTCTCTCCTACTCTCTCTTGCAAACAGCTAGAATTTAAAAAGTCATAAGCCACAGTATAAAACAACATATCCTTTGTCTGCTCTGCTATGGACTCTATCTGAAAGTAAATCCATAGATGTAGTTGCTCATGGATTTTGATCCGTCCTCTTGGTTGCTTGTCCATATGATGGTAAATCCGTAGATGTGGTTGCTATCGACTCTGCTCAAAACGGCTTCTAACTTCTGCCTTTCAAAAGCGAGAAGCCACTTGCAACATATCGGCTTTTTAATTTCGGTTTTTTTTTTTGCTTTTTTCTGGTTTTTTGTTTTTTCTTTTATTCCCTTGTATTGTTCGTGATGATATAACAATTTTTTATTTTTTTTAAATTTTCTTTAATTGAATGACTCAGAAAAAGCTAACAGTCAATATAGAGCACTTTCAACTAAAAGTCAACAATCACAGGTAAAAACCATCGCTTAAGAGTCATTTGGAGCAGCCCCTTTGATCCATCGTCTTGGTTGCTTAGGCTTAAAAGATACTTGCGCTGACCAAGTGCACCACACTTTTTTCTTTAAAAAAAGGAACATCGACAATTTAGAGGCTTTTGGCTAGTGGGATCGTATATCCTGGATGAGGGGAAGCTGGATGAGGAGGGCCGTATTTTGAAAAAGAAGAGTGTTTGGTGCGATGTATCTGTTGATCTGAGTGAATGAGTATGTGATTGGTAGGTCAGATATGAGGTCATATGAAGGTCTTGCTCGACTCCTCGGTCTGGGCGGCGGTCGGTTGAAATGGCCTTCACTCCCGGTCCCGGATGAGACCGTATGCGGGGACGAGCGGATCCAGACTTCCACAGTAAATTCGTCCAACCAAACACCCAAATTTTTCGCAATATACGGTGGAGCTGGGATCCGACCGTCCATATTCAGCAAACCAAACACATCCTATATTCTTTGACAATTCACGGTTTAGAAGGAGGCGTACCAGTGGATTATTATATGTAATACAAGGGTTTAGCCAAAATAAAAAGGAGGGTTGTCCTCCCCCCTTTGTCCGACATACAACTCCGACGCCGTTGTGTATCACATTGTTCATGTGCTTCACCTGTCCTCTCCCCCTGAGGTGACCTTCAGAGATGTCGTCATCTTTTGCCCCATCCGATCCCCCTGGCTTTTCCACTGAGCACTCTTATGGTACATATAAGATAACTTTACAGTCATTTTTATTATGTACGTGATCATCTATGTGTATAAAATTATAAACTCAAAAAAATAGCAAAATTTCTAAAATTACTCAATCAGCTGCTAACTTTTTCTTCTCACATCTACATCTTACATTGCACCCTTGCATGGCTTTTAAAGCCTATGCACGCTCCCGACTCCGCATCCCATACAACCATGTATACGACACGTTCTACTCACCAATATGACTCGGAAACGGACGCCGTATACAACTCGTATACGTATACGGCAAACCGACGGACTCGAATACGACTCGTAAACGGACTAGACTTCTACGTATACAGCAAGTATACGTACACGTATACGACTCAAATACGTCAAAACAAGATTACACTCTAACAATCACCTCCTTAATCTTGTTTTTCCATCTTGATCATGTTGACCTTCTCTCTTGCTTCCGCTTCTTCCTTGCATGCCTGCCTGGGTTGGAGCACCTGCTCCTGCTTCCTCCATGAGCACCTCCTCTCACTGTCATGTGCCATTGCTTTCGACCATTGTCCTCCACGCTGTGCTTCCTCCCGCCACTTTGGGACCCATCTCCGACTTCCTTCTGCTGACCGCGTGAGAGCTCCTCCCAAGCCCTTGCTCGCCACGACCATACCTGCTGCATGTGGTCGGTGCCGACCACTCGAGCTGTCGCTCCGCTTCTCTCCGCCTACATACGCTCCTTTAGAGTTGGTTGCATGCTTATGCGCACCTCCTGCACCACTCGCTACGACCACTACACCTTCTGCCTCGTCTTGCTTCTTTGCCGACTCGGTCTCCTTCCTTGTTACGTCTTCTTGTGCGCTAGGCTTGCCTCCTGCTACCTCTGCACCTCGTCCATCTGTGCCTTTCTCTACCCAAACCTGTTTACAAGTGTTCAAAGGAATCTTGTACAACCGATTTGGAGATCTCTTCGCCTTCATCAACAAATTTCTATTCTTGTCATATACTCGCAAGAACTCATCCTCCAACACCACCTTGCATCCTCTCTCCGTCATCTGCCCAAGACTTAGTATGTTATTGCATAGACTTGGTATATAATAGATTCCTGTCAACAACTTCTTATCCCCGTTCCTGCATTGCAGCATCATCGTCCCTTTGCCCTTTATCTCCACCGTGGAGCCGTCGTCAAACTTGACCTTGCCCCAAACCTTCTTGTCAAGCTTGTGGAACATGGAGCGATCTCCTGTCATGTGGTTGCTTGCTCCATTATCCATGTACCATTGATCTGTGTGATCATGACTTCCTTCCTTCGTGCGTAGTTTTGGAACTACGTTCTCCTCATTCAGTTCCACCATGACCGATTCCTTTTCAACATATGAGTAGAGAAGTACTAGCTCTCCATCATCTTCTTCTTCGTCTTTGGTAAGGTTCACTTCCCCGTCCTTCTTCTTGCTCTTGCAATCCAAAGCAAAGTGCCCAAACTCGTTACAGTTAAAGCACTTTTTATTGCTACGGCATCTTATCGCGTAGTGCTCATATTCGCCACATTCAAAGCACTTGACATGTGACAAATCATATGATCTCTCACCACCTCCTTGCCCAGCATTGTCTCCACGGCCACCCCTGCCGCCTCGACCACTCTGGCCACCTCGACTACGCCACCTCCTGCGGCTATATGATGAGCCACGACCATCTCTCAGATCTCCCCTTACTAGCAACGCCTGCTCGTTGTGAGATCCTTGCTCCTTGCACGATTGAAACCCCTTCAGTAACTTCTCATGCGCCTTGAGAGATCCGGTGATCTCCTCTATCGTCTTCTTGTCCAGATCAGGGGAGTATATAAGTGTTGTGACAACAGGTATGTACTTTTTCGGAAGCACGCGCAAGTACTTCTTCACCGCCACAGATTCCTCCATCTTGTCGCCAAGAGAGTTAATCTGATTGAACAACGAACTCAGCTTACTGGCGAACTCGTCCACTGACTGGTTTTCTTCCATCTTCAGATTCTCGAACTCGCTCCGCAAATTCTGGAGTAGTACCTCCTTGACACGATCAACTCCTTCGTGCATCATCTGAAGCGCCTCCCACACTTCTCATGCCATCTCCTTACCGATGAGTTGATGTATCATCGCGTCTGGCACCGCCTGGTAGATGAGGGCCAAAGCCGCTTTGATCTACCTTGTCGTCCACCTCCTTGTCCTTCCCCTTCGGATCAACTGCACACCAGACTTCCTGGGCGCGCATGTTCGCCTTCATCTTCATTGCCCACACCGGGTAGTTGTCGACCGTCAGGAGAGAGTACTGGAGGGAGATTAACCCACCCTGAGCCTTCGCCTTATCACCCATGCTCTGATACCACTTGTTACGATTTTCTCAATTCCTTGCTCTCGGATCTTGTCGCTCAACTCTGCACGGCACTCCGTCGTCTACGCCCACGATGCAACTTCCGTCGGAGCCGGTCTCGACGAGTCACGTATGCTCGGTCTCCTTGGCGTTGGTGTTCATGTGACGTGATGGAACAATGCTCCCACATGCAAAAAGCAAGCAAAGAACACAACGCCAATGCAGGATGCAGCGTATTGATTTTTCTCCTGAGCCAAACAGCTCCCCTCTATCTCCTTTATTACTCAATCAGCTGCTAACTTTTTCTTCTCACATCTTCATCTTACATTGCACCCTTGCATGGCTTTTAAAGCCTGTGCACGCTCCCGACTCCGAATCCCATACAACCATGCATACGACACATTCTACTCACCAATATGACTCAGAAACGGACGCCGTATACAACTCGTATACGTATACGGCAAACCAACGGACTCGAATACGACTCGCAAATGGACTAGACTTCTACGTATACGGCAAGTATACGTACACGTATACGACTCAAATACGTCAAAACAAGATTACACTCTAACATGATGTCTTTAAATTCAATCTTTTAAAAGTATTTCAAAACTTTCACTCCACTAGCTATTAGCAGCTAGGAATATCAGTTCAGCACACCAACAAAGAACTCATACAAGCGCAAAAGTAAAATGAAGTTCAACATGTCAGGGTAGGTATGACCATTGTGGAGAGGGTGGTAGCACCAGGCAGAGCGGTTTGACCGCTAGGGAGGCTGGTAGTCCCGTAGGCCTGAGGAAGTATGACCACACCCCTAATTCCATAACAAAAATTTAACCCAAGCCAAAACCCAAAAAGGTATAATCTTCAAAATGCATCTTCAAATGATGTGAAACTTTGCATATACCTTACTAAGGATCGCATGGATCTTGGCCAAAATTTCAACATTTCCTCAAAACAAACAAGATTACACCAAAACCGGGCAAAACTCAAGAACTTGAGTTATGACTTGCTCGTGGGTTAGCTATGGGCAAGATGACTCTAGGCGAGTTCCCATATATCACAGCAAATAAGAACACCTAAATATTTGAGGCCAAAATCTTATAATCAAGATATCCCTAGAAAGGCTCCAAATCAAAACAAAACCGTGTAACCTCCAAATCTTGCTATAACTAGTCTCTAGATGGATGGAACATTATCGTCATGAGGCATCTCCATCACTTATACGTCCTTGAAACCAGCAAGATCAAGAGATAAGAAGAGAGGACAAAAATATCAACCAAAACAAGTGCAAAACCAATAAGATCAAGAACATACCACATAGGATGAATGAGTGGTTAGTTGCTTTCCCTTTAGCCTCCTTAACCCTAGCCACTAACCTCTCCCACTTAAATAGATGGAGCAACCAGTCTATATCTAACTCTAATGGATACTATCCATTAGCACAACCGGGGAACTCATTAACCCACAAGCATTGGGTTTTACATTCACATATGACTTATACACGTTTTTCAAAATGTATAAGCCCAAACCTGTTAAGGAAGAAGCTTCCATCCTCTTAGCCTCCTCAACGCCTCCTTGACCTAAATCACTCTTCCAACACCCTCCAAGTGTCATGGTTTTGGTCCCTTAGCCATTTCTAGTATTTTGGCTTTCTCGCCAAAATGCCCTCACTTTGACCATGGACCTCATCTTTTCCCCCATGCTAGTCCATGGTCATCTCTTTTGCAAGCAATCTCCATACTTGCAATGTGTAAGTTCACCAATAGTTTACGCATCGACAAGTCTCTTCTTGTCAGTTCGCCCTGACCACACCTCATTGGCATGCACGGACCTCACCATTCGATGAATTGTTGCTCGAACATTTCCTTCAACATCCCTTATCTTCTCTTGTGCCTCATTTGAGCCCAACCATCCTGTCTGGCTCCTTGACTGTACCTCAGCTCATCCCTGAGTCTAATCCTGATGCAGTCCATCAACCATAGCTGCCTCCAAGCTTCCTGCACATCAAATACCAAGAAATTATTTCTAGGAGCAAGTTCTTCAGAACTTGATACACATTAGTCTAAACATGCTTTATGCATCATGAATACAATAACCTAGGACCTCAAAATTCAATCCATGACTAATTCCCACATATATCCAAAACCATTTGGATATTTTCAAACGAAGCTAGACCGACCGCCATTGATTGGTCGATCAGATTGCACCAGTCCAACCAGTCAAACTCCGATAATAGGGGAGCATTATGATTGCTCACATATGACCGGTACTACTACCCCGGTAGTATCGCCATACAACTCCCGGTCATATCGTTCTTCGATAGTACTGTGGATCCAACTTTGGTACTACCGAACCTTGCTAAAGCCCAAAACACCCAAAACAACTCTCTTTGGAAAAAAAATACCTGCTTCCATCTTGAGACCGGTGGTACCGCACCTATGGTAGTACTGCTATCCACGTCCGGTACTAACGTCGCTGCCAGGCCAGTACTGCTACCTAAGCCCTGGCAATAAGAGTAAAAACATGCAAACCTTCACAAATTTAAATCTTAACTCGACACAAATGAATCAAGAATATTCTCAACATGGTTTGTAGTGTGAATTTGAAAGAAATCACACGGGAATTGTATTGATTTCTACAAAATTCATGCGAGGTGAGAAGTTTAAAAGTAGTTATATTAAAACTTTCATAGCATAAGCGGTCACCAAGTCACATAACCATTTAACATGTTGGCTGTAAAACAAACGAAAGCAAAACTCTCTCATTCCAAATGTAGGACATGAGCCCTCAAGGTATTGCCATCACCGTTAATTCATGTATTTCACGATGAATCTAGTAATAGCTATTTCTTATATGTCCATTCAGATACTTTTTTGAAGAGCGCTCCAGTGTTCTTTCAATAAAACTTTAATTTGTAAATTTCCTTACCTTGTGGTCCATAATTTTTGAAAAATCTCAAAGCAAACATACTGAAATGTCTTCCGTCTTTGAATGCCTTCCTCTTCAACGTTGTCCCAGTGAGCTGGATGGACCTTCGCAACTCTCACTTGTTTTGTCTTGCTAGTCACTCTCTGATTACGAGGAATGAGGTAGTGATGGTCCAACCCATTTTGTTCCTTAAACGAAACAAAAAAGCTATATGTTCGTCGGCTCCGACATACTGTACCCTCTAGCCGTCTTCGGAGCTTGTCGTTGGCTCACTGCAAAGGTCGGCAGTACGCCATCTGACCACCCTGAGAGAATGATTTGCCTCAGCCTCCCATTTCCCTTTCTCCTTGTTGAGGAACCGTCGCTGGCGACCAGTCCGAGCGATTCCTCTGTTTAGAACAAGAACAAATCAATCACAGAATCACAGAAGAATAGATTGAACACACAGAGAGATAGAGAAAACTCCTAGTCTTTCTTTATTGCTTTTCTTTCATGTGTACATAATGAGGGTGGTATAGATCCCTATTTATAGCCTACGGTGGGGTGCCCAAATATGTCAGGACTCTGGCCGTGGGCCCAGTTTCCTAACACTCCCCCTTGGGCACTCACCCAACATGCTCATGCCTCGTCAAAACTCCATAAAAACCCAGTGAAAAAATTTTGGAGAAAGAGTACATGATACATGTGATACTGCGATGCACGAATTGCCTCATTAAAAACCTTGGTCGAGAAACTTCATGGAAAACTCGTCAGGGGAAAAAGAGTACAATTCACCCAAATTCATTTGGTCTGCAAGACTTTATTCTTTGGGTACTTAATCTTCATGATCAAGATTTATTAGCGGGCTTGAGAGAATTCTCCCCCTGAATTCTGCACTTCTCTAAGTCTCATCATTCCAATTCCACGCACGCACCTTTCAAAGCTAGATGCGGGGAGTGACTTAGTGAACAAATCTATATGACTTAGTGTGCAGTACTTCAATCTTGTCCATCTTTGCAATTCATGAGCATAGAGGAACTTGGGGTTGATATGCTTACATAGCCCGTCTGCACTTGTGCAACGCAATCTGCATTATCTTCATGGATAATTGTGGGGTTTGCACAATGTTCATTCCACATGACTGCTGGATGTGGTGAACCGTTCCTCGGAACCAAGCGCACTCTCGTGCGGCTTCATACAGTGCTATAATTTCTGAGTGGTTCGTCGAAGTAGCTACAAGGCTTTGCTCAGACGATTTCCAGGAAAATGCAGTTCCACCACACAGGAAATACATAGCCTGTTTGTGACCTTGCGGTATGCAGGTTTAACAGGTACCCAGCATCTGCATAGTCAATCAAGTTCAGATCTTAATTCTTTCTGTAAAACAATTCAAGGTCCTTCATTCCTTGGAGGTATCGGAAGATGTCCTTTATGCCCTGCCAATGCCTTTGATGGGCTTTGCACTGTACCTTGCTAAGAGGTTCACGGCAAATGCAATGTTCGGTCTAGTGCAGTTTGCTAAGTACATGAGTGCTACCACTGCACTCAAGTATGGGAATTCCGGTCCCAGGACTTCCTCCCCCTCTTCCCTAGGTCGGAAATGATCTTTTTCTTGCTGTAAAGACCTCCCGATCATCAGTACTTTCGATGGGAATGCCTTCTCAAAGCCAAACCTTTCAAGCACCTTCTGGGTGTAGGTTGACTGATGTACCAAGACTCTTTCAGGGGCATGCTCAAGCTGCAGGCCTAAGCAAAACTTGGTCTTGCCCAAATCTTTCATTTCAAATTCTGACTCCAAGTAGGAGCTTGCTTCTTTTATGTCTTGGTGTCCCGATGATATTCAGATCATCTACATAAACAGATATTATACAGAATCCATTCTGGGATCGTCGTATAAATACACAAGGACAGTATTCATTATTCGGATAGCCTTTCTTGCAGAGAAAGTCGCTTAAGCGATTGTTGTAGGGGTGGCCCCCACCTAAACCTAGCAGGCAGATAGAAGACTATAAAGACCAGTAGAACATATGTAATGACTCAAATACCCTAGTGGGGATAAAGCGATGTAAGGGCATAGCTGTAAAAGCACATCCCATATGCATATATATATAGGAAAGGCTATGGGAGGAAGGCGAACACTTCCCACTCCCCACTACCATCTCTCTGTTTGATGCGTAACCACAACGGTTGGCGCCCGTCCGTGGGGAGGGCGAGGACAAGCTCAAGATCGAAGAAGAAGATGGCACCAAAAGCTTCATCGGCGGCTAAGGGAAAGATGACGGTCGGGTCGGAGCGCGCGTGAGCACGGGGCCTCGGCGTCGGTGCTGCGGCGCAAGCATCGGCGTTCGCGCGATAACGATAACCGACCCGCCACCGCGACGACCACCACCGACCTCGCCGCGCAACAACGACCATCGACCCGCCGCGCGACAACGACAACCCACCCGCCACCGCGGCGACCACCACCGACCCGCGCCGCGACGGCGACAACCGACCCGCCACCGCGGCGACCACAACCGACCCGCCACCACGGATCGGCGGTGGGGCGCCATGGCGGAGTGGTCGGCGGCACAGGACCTCGGGGCGATAGTCACCATACCGAGGCTTCGCTCGCCGAGCGGGCGGTGGCCCCGCCTCGATTGCGGTGAAAGCGCTCTGTTGGCAGCCCTCAACGCGTTCCAACCGAGCTCGGAGATCTTCGCGAGTTGTCAGAGACATCTTTGAGGCCCAGAGCCGCGAGCCGCACCGTGGTCGCGCCGAGCCTCACGCGGAGAGGCGGACGATCGTGGCGCCCCACATCTAGTCGCGCCCGCTTCGGCCACGCGTCGATCGAGTCCCCGCTCGGCGGGATTGCGGCAAAGCGGAATGGCCCGAAGACTTTAAGTTCCCTAGCGTCATCGAGCCGTTCAAAGCGTCTACGGATCCTCGTGAGTTAAATGCGCGTGTATGAAACCGCCATCGAGGCGGTGGGGAAACGATACCACAAAGGCGAAGGGTTCCCCTCGTGTTACAGGAGTGGCGCTTTCTGGTTCTTTACCATAGAGCGAACTCCATCCACGCGTGGGAGCGGCTCCACAACCGCCTCCACAACAACTTCGGGAAACTACGTCGGCGGGTCGACGGATCAACTCTTCGCCGTGGCGAAACCCTCGGAAGCTCGGGACTACTTCAGCGCTTGGCGATACGTTGCCAAGTCAAGGGCGTCAACGAGACCACCGTCGTCAATGCGACCATACAAGGCCTCGCCCGGTCCGATGGTCGAGTACAATGCGCGGAAGCCAATCAAGGCGGTGGCAAAGCTCTTCGACAAGATGGAGCGATGCGCCGAGCGAAGAGGACGCCGGCGGAGGCGGGTGATGACCGATACTAACCAGCCGATGGATCGACAAGGGTCGAAGAAGATCCGTCAAGGATGGCTCTTCAAAGGGCAAGCGCAAGCGAGTCGATCAAGGATGCAGCGGATCGCGCGAAGCTCCGCTGAGAGCCACCCAATAGATCCAAGCACGGACGAAGTCGCGTTGAGGCCACTTTGTCTTCGACATCGAGGGCGGCTCAAGAAAGCACCTCCGCGGTCGTGGCAATCGGGGCGCCGAGGTCGCGGTGATGCGCGCGCGGCGGGGCGCGATGATAGAGGCCGGGGACTATGACGGCCGGCGGCATGGCCTATGGTGCGAAGTCCATGGCGAGGCACCCGACGACACACGCTCGTGCGTCTCCATTGCGGCGCTCCGCGAGCGTCGCGAGACAGAACCCGAGGTGCGTCCGCTGTGGTGGCCCGTCCGCCCAGCTCCGTCTGGCCCCATGCGTATTCGGGGGCAAGTACAGCCCGTGAGGGCCCCTGCGGATCGAGCTCACGTGCAGTCGGCCCCGGGAGGGCCTCCTGCGATTCTGCGGTGCCCTGCAGGCAAAGACACCGCAGGTCATCAACGTCATATCCGAGGCTCTGCGCTGGAGTTCGCCTCGGCCGGCAGCGAAGGCCTATGTTCGAAGGTTATATCACGTGGCGGCGTACCCAGCGCAAGCACCGCCGGAGTGGGCACGGCGTGAAGTCACGTTCACACCGAGGATGCCCGGCGTAGACTTTCCTCACCAGGACCCCTAATCATCGGGTCATCATCGCGGGATGCGACGTGGGGCGTACCCTCGTAGACGGAGGTAGCTCTGCAAATGTATTATTTGCGGTGGCCTTCGACCAGATGGCTATCCCTCGAAGCCGGCTAGGGCCTTTGGGAGTTCCCCTGCAGGCTTGGGGACAGCCCTCTGGCGCTGGCCGGATATGCCTCCAAGTTTCGTTTGGTCAAGATGACAATGTGCGGGCCGAAGATGCTACCTTCGACGTGGTCGACCTCCCATACCCCTACAATGCCATACTAGGGCGCCCAATCCTCAACTCCTTCGGCGCGGTGCTGCACCATGGCTATCTATGCATGAAGATTCCGGGGCCGCGGGCTATCATTACCATCTGTGGCGACCAAGATATGGCCTGGCACATCGAACCAGGTACCAGGTATCCACGTCGCGAAGCTCAACGACACTCTTAGGGTCGGCATCGCAGAGCGGAGGTCCGGCGGCATCATTCGGCGGTGGGGGCCTGCGAGATAGCCTAACCACCAGAGGCTCCAGCCGCGCCAGGGACAAACGGTTAGTCTATCCCTCTTTTGTAATTGCTCACCCGCGCAAACGGGAAGCCAATAAAGTCCACTATTTGTCGCTTGTCGATTGACTGTTATACATCAAGACGCGACGAAGGGCGCGCGGAGGCCTGGCCTACGCGTGTGCTCCGGGCGCTCAAACCAAAGACGCACACTCGCGTGTGCACTCGCCATAGCCTGGGGTACGGGACTGAGTATAAATCGAAGTCGCACGTCCGCGTGTGCACTCGCCGTAGCTAAAGGTGATGGGGCTGAGTATAAACCAAAGACGCACGCTCGCGTGTGCACTCGCCGTAACTCGTGCGGATCGAGTATAAATCGGTCGCACATCCGCGTGTGCACTCGCCGTAGCCAAAGGTGGCGGGGCTGAGTATAAACCAAAGGCGTGCGGGGGCGCCGCCGCGCACTCTGCGGAGTATAAATAAGGCGTGGCGTTGAGGTTCACCTCCGCCGCGCCATCTCGGACTCTAAAAAGACGTGGCGTTGAGGTTCACCTCCGCACACGCCGATCTACGGACTCTAAAAAGACGTGGCGTCGAGGTTCACCTCCGCACGCGCGATCTGGACTCTAAAAAGACGTGGCGCCGAGGTTCACCTCCGCCGCGAGTCCACGGACTATAAAAAAACGCGGATGTTCTCCTGCGCACTCTCACGAGTCTAAACAAGACGCGAATTCCGCGCACGCCAGGGACCTCGTCCCTGTGCGTACTCCTCGGAGTCTAAATAAGACGTGGACGTTGATCCCGCGCACTCTACGGAGTATAAAAAAGACGCAGATGTTCTCCCTGCGCACTCTACAGAGTCTAAACAAGATGCGAATTCCGCGCACGCCAGGGACCTTGTCCCTGTGCGTACTCCCCGGAGTCTAAATAAGACATGGACGTTGATCCCGCGCACTCTACGGAGTATAAAAAAGACGCGGATGTTCTCCCTGCGCACTCTACGGAGTCTAAACAAGGCGCGAATTCTGCGCACGCCAGGGACCTCGTCCCTGTGCGTACTCCCCGAAGTCTAAATAAGACGTGGATGTTGATCCCACGCACTCTACGGAGTATAAAAAAGATGCGGATGTTCTCCCTGCGCACTCTACTGAGTCTAAATAAAGTGCGGGTGCCCTCCGCGCGCTCAGCGGAGCGGGGACACGGTTATTAATCACGCACCCCGCCGAGCCGGAGGGCGCACGCAGCGCACTAGAGGCTGCTCCCACGAGCGATGCTCGAAGGGGCGACACGCTGGTACACGAGGCTACCCCGCCGCGAGGGGCAGGAGGGCACAGCGTGCACGCACCTTCGCCCTCGCGCGCGCCAATCTACGGACTAGGAAAGGACACAATCCTACCAGGCAGCCAACACGTCCACCTCGGCTGGGCGGACGGAGCCCCCCGCGCAGCTGCTTCGCCAGCGGCGCACTTTGAGCATAGAGACCTCGCCCCCGCGCAGAGTGTGGCATATTAGTGAACCCGAGAGGGAAGCTTGCAGCGCATATCCCGAGACGGAGAATCTTATGTATATTGGAAAAATCACGAGCGTACAAAGGCGGGCATCCTCGTGGCGATCGGCCTCTACTCCGCGGCTCGCCCTTAACACGCGCCAAAGCCGGGACCCGTCAAGAGGGTCGGCCTGCCCAAAGTTCAATGATTCCTCGGCCCTTTGCGGCGTCGCCGCCGGCCACGGTTGCAAGGCGGACTCAGCAGCGCCCCAAAGAAGGAAGGCGCTGGGACACAAGTCAAAGTCACTCGTGAGGCAAGGGTGCACTGTTCATTCGACAAAGGGATGGACATTACAACGCACGCCGCACCTAGCTACTTGGCCTCGCACTGTGAGCCTTCAAAGGATTCGAGGCCCCAACGCCGCCTCGTCGCGCCAAGCGGAACCGTCCGAAATTGGCCGACTCCCCTTCCCATGAAGAGACTTCCGAGCTCAACTGCGCGCGCCACTCCGACGTAGTCCCGCATCCGCTCGTAGAAGTATTTGACGATGCCGCGGACGGCGCGACCTCGCCGGACATCACGCCGCCCCGCCGGCATCTCTATTTGAGGATCTTCCACCGGCGATGTGTGTGCAGCCACGGTGCCGTGGGGAGGGCACGCACCATGCACGCCGCCACATAGGCACGATGGTCGCCGGCGGGCGTCGCGCACCACGCGCGGCGTCGGCGGCATCCTTAATCCAGCGAAGGTCCGCGGCGGCTCCTGCGGGCGGGTGTGGCTCCAAGACTTCGCCACGAGCCCTCGAGATGGCTCTCCAGCGCTGTAGGGCGTCCCATGCAACCACCGGCCTCATCAAGCGTTCGGTTCCGCTCCGCCGGTAAGGCAAGTTCGCCTTTCTCCTTTTCTAGCGGCGACTTGCTGCAGAAGCGCCCGCTCCTCGCAAACTCTAGCGCGTTGCCTCGATAGGCGACTCCGGGCCGACGCGGCAAGCTCCCAGCGTCCGCCTTTCTTTGCGGCGCACTCCGCTTCTAGGCGGCGGGTGCGAGCATCTTGGGCAGCTGGTCTCGCGACCAGCGCTGCTCCTCGGTGACCGCGCACCTATCTTCCAGCGCCCTTTGCGCTTTGAGTATAAGCCGTCTGCGGGCTGCCCGGCACCGACGTCTGCGACGCAAAAAAAAGAGGCGGTTCAGCAAGCTCGGCGTGATTGAGCATGGTCATTTAGGCATGTACTTACCCGCACCCGACACCTCGAAGGCCTCCCGAGGCGGCCCACCCGCATAAGGGCAATGCTCGCCGCTCGACGGGCGGCGCGTCATCCACGATGCCGTGCCACGCCCTTAGCATCTCCGCGGGGAACGAAGTCCGCAGGGCGGGCGCACGCGGTGTTCGCCCGGCAACACGAGTAACCTCCATGCTCGTGACTCCTCCTCCGGAATAAGCGGCGCTGCGGTAAGTGCACGTGAGCACACCACAGGCGCACGGAAAACATACCGGATAAATCAACTTACCTTCGTGATGGCCGGAGGACCGTAGGGGCCGGGCGGTTCCGCGAGCAGCGAGAGGCCTCCGCGGTTGAGGTCGCCGCAGATTCGCTCTGGCGAGGTGGGCGGCGTGGCACGGCGGCGGGGAAGGCACCGCAGGGACTTCGGCACGGGCGTCACAATCCCACAAGCTCCTGACGCTCGTCACCACGGTGAACCCCCTCGACGTCTGCTCGAGCCAAGGCCGCAAGCATGGCCGCTTGGCTGGAGCGGGTGGCAGCGGCCCCGTCTCGGTAGCCGCTGCGGGAGTAGCTCCCATGGATGCCGCACCAGGGGACGAAGGCCCCGTCGGCGGAGGCCCAGCCTCGTGAGCCTCCGAAGGGGAGGCCGAGCGCTGCGCATCCGATGTCGCAGCAATCACGACCAAAGATTGCGCCTCCGGTGTCGCGGCGGCCAGGACCGCAGGCCGCCCCTCCGGCGTCGTAATGGCCGGGGCCGAAGGCTGCGCCTCCGGCGGCGCGGCGACCGCGATCGGAGACGTGACCACAGCCGTCGCCCCTGCTTCGGCGTCACTGCCCGGCTCGGATCCTGTCTCGACGACCTCCGGGGGCGGCGAAATTTCCTCCCTCCGGCCGGTTGCCGCAAGCCCGCCGTCCAGGGTGCCCCTTAACGACTCTTCGCCCCCGGCGTCCTCAGCCTCCAGGTCCGAGTTAGCGTATTTTGCCGAGTCCGACCCCGCGTCGGCCGCGCCGGCGGCAGCGGCAGGGGCGGCTGCTACACCAAGCACGGCAGACGCTTTGCCTCGGCCCCTCTTGCGAGACGGCTCCTTCGTCTTGGCGGCACCGACATCCCGAGGTTGCGAAGACGGGTGAGGGCGATCCGGCACGGCAAGACCCAGGGCCTCGCACGCGCGGTTTATCCGCCCGACCCGCCGCGCGATCGATGGCGTCGCCGCTCATGCTCCTGCGGTGTCGCGCCCGAGGAACACGCGCGCAAGCCGCTCGGCGTTCTCTAGACTAATCTCTAAGTCCAAGCAAACGGAAAAGGGGGTGAATACATAGTGTACTCCGCGAGAACAAGAAAGAGGCGATCGGCACTTACGAGGATCGGTGGGCGCCGGCAGTACGCAGATCGACGGCTCAACATTGTCCTCCCGACGCCTCTCAGCGGCAAGGCCCCAACTGCTCGCAAGCGGCGCCACACCATACATCACGAACTCTTCAGCGAGATCACGCATGTTAGGCGGGCGCCAAGCCTCGTTTCGCGGGCCCTCCGCTGTCCTCGTCGTCCGTGTCGGCCGGGCGAGGTCTTGAAGGCGGCGACCGTCCCCGTACACTCGAGGCGCTCCGCTCTCTACACGGTGGTAGAACCACCGCTTCATCGATGGGACTCCCACTTCCCACGGGTGGAGTTCGCGAGGAAAAGCTTGGCACAACCCGAACGAAGAACGGCCGACATCGCTGGTTCGACGGCGTCCCCATCCTTCCGATCCTTGGCCGGAATCGTGCCTCGTGCAAGTAGGCAAATAGAAGAGCTGGGCGAAGACGCTCCGGCGTAAAGCCCACCAGATCGATGAGCCGCCCCACGGTGTTGGTCACCGCGCCCGCTCCAGCTCGAGGCCCGCAAAGACGTCCCCCACAATCGCGCGCCGGGATGCGAGCCTGCGTCTAGGAAGGCGGCGAACACAATAGCCTCCGGCGGTTCGGGGTGTGGTTCCGTCTCGTCGACGGAAGGCAATCGCACCGCTGGCGATTAGATAGCTTCCTCACGCGGCAACCCTTGGATCGTCTTCGATCACAAGTGAGCGCCCACTCGCCGAAAAACGAGCCCCTTCTCCGCGCTAGCCACCGCTTTGTCCGCCACCGCGCTGGATCACGTTCGCGGCGAATACTTCACCTCGGCCGCGATGACCGCCGGCGAACGTTGCCGCTGCTTTGCTTTGGGGGGGTTCTTGCGAGACGTCATCACTTCGCGGAAGAAACAGGCCACCGCAATGATTGGAGAAAAGCGTAGAGGCCGATGCGGCGAAAGGATAGCGCAATCACGGGGCACGCGATTCGGGTCGTCTTAAGCCACCTTACCCACGGGCCGCCTTGCGCGTCGCGACGGTCCGTGCACCAGATGCGACCGCAATAGTACAGAAGCCCGTCTCACACGGTTCCCCATAACCGAAGCCGAGGCGTCATAGCGGCACGAGCCACACGCGACCGCAGAACCAAGGACAGTTAATGCAGGCCGTTGCGGTCACGCAACCCCTGGCATACCACGCTGCCCCAGTTACGAGCCACCGTGTGCCCCACCCACGGGAAGGCATAGTACGACGTGGTGGCCCGCCTTTGGCACGCCAAGTCTCGGCGCAGTGCGCGCGCCTCGCCGCCTTGGGCGCGGCTTAGCGCGCACCGTTCGAAGGGTAGGGGCGGAGCGTGCGCACCTCTACTCGATCGGCGCCACCTCGCCGCCACCCGTTCAAGGGTAGGGACGAGGCGTCGTGCCTCTACTCCGACTTGGGCGCCACTGCCGCCACCCGCTCGAAGGGTAGGGGCGGTGCGTCGCGCGCCTCTACTCCGATCCAGGCGCCCGCTCGCGCCACCGTTCGAAGGGTAGGGACGGAGCGTCGCGCCTCTACTCCGATCGGGCGCTAGCTCGCCGCCACCCGCTCGAAGGGTAGGGGCGGAGCGCGCGTGCCCTCTACCGACTTAGGCGCCAGCTCGCGCCACCCGCTCGAAGGTAGGGGCGGAGCGTCGCGCCTCTACTCGGATCAGGCGCCACCTCGCGCCACCCGCTCGGCGGTAGGGACGGCGCGCGCGCCTCTGCCGGCTTAGGCGCCCGGCTCGCGCCACCCGCTCGATGTGTAGGGGCGGAGCGCGCGCTCGCCGCCGCGCCACTCACGCCACCCGCTCGAGGGTATGGGGCGGGCGCGCGCTTCTGCCGGCAGGCGCCACTCGCGCCACCCGCTCGAAGGTAGGGGCGGAGCGCGCGTGCCTCTCCGCCTTGGCGCCACCGCGCCACCCGTTCAAGGGTAGGGGCGGGCGCGCGCTCTCTACTTTCGACTTAGGCGCCACTCCGCGCCACCCGCTCGAGGATAGGGGCGGGCGCGTGCGCGCCTCTACTCGGCCGGCGCCACCTCGCGCCACCCGTTCGAAGGGTAGGGGACGGAGCGCGCGCGTGTCTATTCGAGCTTCTACTTCGACAGGGATACCTCGCCACCCGCCTCGACCCGACGCCGAGCCACGACGGCAAACCGCCATGGCTCAGGCGACCCCGGCGGCAGCTTCGGCATGACCTCTGCCTCCGTGGGGAAAGGGGCCGGCGGCCGTGCCGACGGCAAAACCTGCGCGGACAGCCTCAGGTCCCGCAAAGTTTGCCTCGGTCTTCCTTAACAGACCACCTACAACGAACCAACGTTTTCCCCAAACGGTGCGATGGCCTCCATCAGGAGCGCCGACTATAGATGGTCTGTCAGGAAGAACAAGGCAAACCTTGCCGTCGTATGCAGAGATGCGGCGCGAGGGCAGCGAGCACGGTACAAAGGTCAAATTGCGGTAAGCACAGACCTGCTATCATAAACAGATATGAAGTCACCACACCAAAAATCCTCGCTCCTACAAACCAGCGCGCGATGACTTCATATCATCAACGGAGCGTGTCGAGCCACGCCATTTCCACACCAAGTCGTGAAGTATTCCCACAAGTAGGGCATACTTTTGTTCACCAGCGCTCGCTGACATTAGCGTCGGTCGACGCAGTCATCAAATGCAGATGAACAAAAGTTTGGCCTACATATGAGAAGTTTACCATGAACAGGTGCAGGACGCGCAGCAAAGGATGTCCAGGGAGCGCCCCAACGCCAACATATTTATACCCGGCTTTACCAGCGAGGAGTCGCCAGCGTGCGAGGACGTCAATGGCGGCATGCCAACCGTCGGAAGCACAAGCGAGGGGTGTCGGGCGGTTCACCTACCGGTGGTGCGTAAATACACCGCCCGCACCCCACTACACGCGCGATCGGAACCGTCGCATGCTCCACTCACGAGGCGCAATACACAAGGCGACGACCCGCCCGGCATGCCAACCGCCATTAAAGCGCACTACCGTCCACACGGTCACGTCGGCTTCCAAGTGGCGGGGCAGCGGCAGCGCACTCTACCTCGACTTAGGCGCCAGCCCGCCGCCACCCGCTCGAAGGTAGGGGACGGGCGCGCGCGTCTCTACCTCGACTTAGGCGCCAGCTCGCGGTCACCGTTCGAAGGGTAGGGAACGGAGCGCGTGCGGCGCCTCTGCCGACAGGCCGGCTCGCGCCACCCGTTCGAAGGTAGGGGACGAGCGCGTGCGCCTCTACCTCGACTTAGGCGCCACCTCGCGATCACCGTTCAAAGGTAGGGGCGGGCGCGCGTGTTCTCGCCGACTTGGCGTCGGCTCGCGCCACCCGCTCAAGGGTAGGGGACGGAGCGCGCGCGCGCGCTCCTACTACGACTGGGCGCGGCTCGGCGCCACCGTGCGGCGGGTAGGGGACGAACGCGCGACCACTTCAACATCGGCCGCGGCCGGGCCGCGAGCGCTCTGGCACGTTCGATTATGCAAAATCGGAGAAGTTCACGAGCCGCAGGACGGAGGGCCAAGGACTCGGCAACATGGCCGGCCCGGTGAAGCCCTTCACCATGAGAGGCTCTGTTGTAGGGGTGGCCCCACCTAAACCCAGCGAGCCCGATAGAAGACTATAAAGACCAGTAGAACATATGTAATGACTCAAATACCCCTAGTGGGGATAAACTGATGTAAGGGCATAGCTATAAAAGCACATCCCATATGTATATATATATATATATATATATATATATATATATAGGAAAGGCTATGGGAGGAAGGCAAAACACTTCCCACTCCCCACTACCATCTCTCTGTTTGATGCAGTAACCACAAATGATTATACCACATTCTTCCAGTTGTTTCACCCATCTGGTGACTTTACGAGTTTCACACTGTCTGATTTCTAATTGCTCTGTCTTGGTTGGGAGAGGAATTCCTTGAGGACTTTCATGTAAATCTCGAATCCAAGTTACCAGAAGGTATGCAAATCACAACATCCATCAATTTCATTTGTAAGTTCAAGTTCACTGCCATTGAGATCAAGTATCTAAAGGTAATTCCACTCATGACTAGGGAGTAGGTTTCTTCATAATCAACTCCAGGATGTTGAGTGAAATCTTGGGCTACCAGCCTTGCTTTGTATCTCACCACTTCATTTCTTTCATTTCTCTTTCAAACAAATACCCACTTGTGCCCAACGGGGTGTATGTGGGGAGGCGTGCGGCATACGGGCCCAAACACCTCTCTTTTGTTCAGAGATAGCAATTTGGTTGCTATTGGCTTCTTCCAATCTTTCCAATCTGATCTTTTTTTTACATTCAGTGAGCGATGTAGGCTCGAGATCAAGATCGATGATGGTGGCAAATTTCTTTGCGAAGTAGATATCGATATTAACTGTTGTCCTATTCAGGGACTCTCCTGTGTGCACATAATTTATAGCTATTTCTTCATGAGTTGCTTCTTCTGGAGTGATTGCTTCTGCTGGAGCTTTACCTTGCACATCGCTTTTTTCAATTGCGGTGGCAAGTCCCTTTAATTTTTCGGCTCTGATGTGTGCGCACACATCCATGTCGATGGGGATATTCAGATCCGGTATGCCCTTTTCTGAAGGTGTCATACTTATGTCAGGTCTCAACTGGCTCCCCTTCTCATTCTAGGGGACTTCAGTGATCGGCTGTGGTAAATCCCTCTTATCCTTCTTCACCAGGCGTCCCCGGTTACTAAGGATTCGAGGAACCGGAGTTCTCGTCCTCTCTTTTATTTTTCTGAGGCCTCTGGACGAGATTAGGGATACCTTCAATTTTCTTTGGTATTTCAACCCTCTCCGGTGCAGTGCGTTCAGGCACATGCGACTTAGTCACGCTCTTCAAATCACTAAAGTGATCAGGCAGTTGATTTGCTAATGCTTGCAAATCTATTGTCTTCTAGACTTATCTTGTCTTCTGGACTTCTCTTGTCTTCTAGACTTCTCTTGTCTTCTGGACTTCTCTATTCGCTTCACTAATGCGCGGGTCATCTGCATGGATTACCATGGCTTGCCACATAATTTTTCCGATATTCTTCATCAAAGGGTTGATTTCCTCCCCCCTAATGTTGGAAAATTTTCGGTAGTGACCCTTGCGCTAGTTGCATAGGTGAATGGATATTGTAGGCCGAAGGTCTAAGGTTAATGAGATTTGCTGCATGTAGGACTGTGTGTCCGCAACATGTAGCTGGCAAATTACAATTATGCAAAAGAGGTCGGGCAATAAAATTTAATTCTCTTAATTAAAGCCTCTGCCAAACCATTCTGGGTATGGACATACAGTACCGAATGCTCAACTGCAATTCTCATCGCCATGCAATAATCATCAAATGCGTTTGAAGTAAATTCACCGGCGTTGTCCATTCTGATGGACTTGATGTAATGATCAGGAAAACACATTTCTGATGCGAATGATCTGCGAGATCAATTTTGCAAAGGCGTGGTTTCTTGTAGACAACAAACCCACATACGATCACTTCGATGAAGCGTCAATGAGTACCATGAAATACTTAAACAGCCCTGAAACGGGCTAAATGGGACCGCAAATGTCTCCCTGGATGCGTTCGAGGAATGCAGGGACTTCATCCTTCAGTTTCAAGTGGAGGTCTAGTAATTAGTTTCCGGTGGCACATGCGAGGCACACAAAATCTTCATGATTCGGAAATTCTTCACATTAATATTATGCCCATGCGAGTTATTTATTATGTTTCTCATCATCCTAAGACTTGGATGGCCTAATCTGTCATGCGAGACGTAAGAGTTGAGCTTCTAAATCCGCCTTCGGATGGTGTATGCTGCAGTGCCTTAATGTTGGTATAATATAGCCCGCTTCAAGCGAAGGAAGTTTTCTAATACCCTTTTCCATTCTCTTAACCCATCGATGGTAGGTATTCCTTCACTACTCTTCGTCGATCTCAACGTGGAAACCATTGGCGCGAATATTCTTAAAACTTAGGAGAGTTCTAGTCGATTCTGGTACAATAAGGCTTCTTCAATGACCAAAGTTGTGCCCATTGTGGCTCTTCTGAACCAATTATACATATATAAGCAGCGATTGTCGTAAGGTCACGGTGCTCTTACGAGTCGACTGAAAAACTTAGTCTCTCTTAAGATGGTATGCATTGTGCTGCTGCTAGCTAAGCACACTTCCTTCATAGGGCGCTACACGTGTTCTAATATAGGGTATTTATTAACATGTATTAGAAGGCATTCACACATAAATAAAATACACCAATATTAGAACATATCATGCCATCATAAACTGAATAAATGAATGAATTCTTCAAATATCATCCAACCATCACGAGAAAATAAATGCTAAGTACCATCCATGCAAATTCTAACTTATCATTTTCACACAAAATAAATGACAATTAAAGTCTAAATGCATTCTGTGCACTAGACTTCTTCTGCTATTTTCTCAGGGGTGACATTCTCTTCAAGAGAAATCATGGCGGTGGCTGTTTCTAGGTCGAGAGGAGGTGCTACTGTCGTGATGGTTGCAACCTTCACCAGTGCAGGCAGCTACTCCAAACTCTCCCCCTCAGCCAATGCAAAGTGGCTTCATGCTGCCCTTTGCCATCCCGCTTTGGCTTGCTGGCCTTATTCTCTTGTGGAGCATCTGATTCGCCTTTCTGGGCTGCAGCCTTACCCTTCCTTCCCCTTTTCTCTATCAAGGGCTTTGGCACCTTGTTGCTCCCAGCATTGGCTTCACGGCCAGTGGAGCTCCCAGATGGCTGAGTGACGTAGTTCTTGCGGAGAACTTCGTCCTTAGCTTCCGCAACTTGCATCATATCAATCAATTCGGTATATTCCTCATAGTCGTCTTGACGATAATTACGTGCGGATTATACTGCATTGGGGTGGAAGGATTTTCTTGATTTTCTGTATTGGGGTACAAATCTTGTGCAAGGCAGAATTGTTTTCCCTGACCGTCTTAAAGTCGGCAAACCTTAGTCTAATCCACTCTTACTCTGCTTGAGGAAGAATGGTGTACTTTAGCATCTCAAACCTGCTTCTTGAGTGCGGTCCAGAGTGCTAGCGCGCTTTTCTCCGCCATATACTCATTCTTGAGAGTGAGGCAGAGGTGGTGCCTGAGAAAATGAAGTGCCTGATCATTCTCCTCAGGTTTGGGTTGAGCGTCATTCAGTCCGCCAATCCCAATAGTAGCGTGGAGCTTCCTGGCTCCAAGCACAATCTCGACATCGGATGCCTACGTCAGATAGTCTTGGCCATCTTTGGTCGTCGGCTCCTCGAACTCCCAGTTCGTGATGCTAGTCATCTAAATGTGTATAAATCTACTGCTGGTAGACATGCACGGAATAATTTACTCCGGGTAAATAAATGGTACAAAATATTCTCGTAATGTTCCAGAATTTTATATGCATTTTCTATAATTTTACTGCTAATTTCAGTGATTAAAAGCAATTTTCAGTAATTACAATTAATCAAAACAGTAAATAAATACAGAAAATACAGAGAATAATAATGGCATAAATAAATAAACTTCAAATGCTAAAAATAATTCAAAATTCAGATTCCCGAGGCCCTTTTATGCTAGAATATGAATTTTCAGCGAATTCTGCATTTCTGGGGGTTTCTACGCAAATTTTCAGTTCAGAGAAAAATTCACGCAATTTTCTAATTTATCGAGGGGCTTTCTACAAAATTCTGAACCCACTCGTAAATTTGAGGGTTTATTCGTAATTTTTCGGAACTACGATGCCTTTTCTGCAAGAATTCGAGACTTGAATTAAAATTTTAAGGGCCTTTCGGTAATTTCACAGAAATTCAGGGGTGTCTTCTCAAAATGGCCAGCACCCCTACTGGCCCTCCCTTTTTTTTTCTTTTTCGGCTGGGCCCCCCCTTCCCCCCTCCCCGCGGCCCATCTTTCCTCCCTCTCCCCCCCCGGCCCACCCGGCCGGCCCATCACACCCGGTGGCTAGGGTTTACCCTAGCCACCTCACCGAGCGGCGGCGGCTCTTTTGAGTAGGAGGCGGCCGGCGCGCGAGCTGCGCCGCCGCGGCGACCAGCGCGGGCGGTGGGCGAGGCGCGGCGGGAGGCGAGGCGCGCGAGAGGTGCCGGCCTGGCGGCTCCGTGAGAAGCGGCGGCGCGCGAGAGGTGCCGATCAGGGCGGGCGGTGCGCCAATCCAAGTGAGCTCGGCGGCGGCCGACCAGCGGCTAGGGTTAAGACGCGGCGCCCCGGGTGTCGCGCATACGGGCGCGTGTAAGGAGGCCGACGGCGGGCGGTTCGGTGCCCTCATGCGGGAGAAACCAAGGCGGCGACTTCGGGCCAACAACCTCGACGGCGGGACGCGCGTTCGGGCGCAGTGAAGGGCGAGTTCGGGCGGCGGCGTCGTGGGGGCTCGGCGGACTTGAGGTGGCGTGGTTGTTGTGCCTCTTCGGGGCGGCGGCCGGCGTCGCGGGCGAGGCGGCGGCCGGCGGCTACGGTGCTCAGCGGCCGGCGGTGGCGCTATGCGGCGCGCGAGAGCCAAGGCGGCGGCGGCGGCGCTTATGCGAGTGCGGCGGCGCGCGATTCACGAGCCTCGGTCGGGGCGCTTTAGCCTAGGCAAAGACGGCTACGGGCGGCGGCGCGGGGAGCGAACCAACTTCGGGCCGAGGCACACAGAAGCCGAGATGCACGTGCAATCTCGGGCCGGCGCTCCATGCGGGGATGTAGGCCAAAGCCAGGCGGCCGAAGGCGGCTACGGGTGGCTTCCCTAGGTGGCGTCCAATGGCGGCGGTGGCCGTCGCAGGCAGCGCGCGCGAGGAGGCCGAGTGCCGTGCGGGCAGCGCCGATTCTGGCCGGCGATTATGAAGGAACGCGTGAGGCTCCGATAGCAGAAAATAAAAATTTCTACCGCGCACACGGGACATCATGCTAAGGAGGGATCATAGATCGTTACCACTAGGCCTTGCGTGAAGAAGAGTTGGAGAAGCCGATCCAACCACGCGGCGTCGAGGTAGTAGTGGAAGTAGCCGATCGTCCGAGCGGATCGTCTCCTCCACGCGATCAACCACACCACGAGCGATCCAATCGTAGTTTGTTGATGCCGATCAACGCCGCAACGCGGCGCCTCCACCGGTATCCACACGTCCGGGTGGAATGCCGATCGCGAGTGTACCAAAGACTCGCGAGTGGCTAGGGTTTGGCTCGGGAGGAGCAGAGGCGTACATCCTCGGCCCGCCTCCAAATATATAGACCTCCTCACTTGGGCCTCGTGGACCGAGGCCTAATAGGAGTCTATCGGATCTCTATCCAAATTGAGCCCACATCCGAATCACATTCGAATTAGTGTTCCAACCCGTTAAGTGTGCGACCACAGCAGGTTCACGTGTACTTGGTCGCGACCGGAAACACCTTTCCGGTCACCACATTAATAGCGGCCTCTAGCAAGACATATTAACCCCAAAGTATACGTAAAGATCATATCGGTTGAACTGTAATGTTCTCATGTACGAATCCCTTTGCCTCACGATATAGATTAAGCTCAAGGCGAGACTGTGTCATCCTCTTAATAGCTCAATCACTCTCTCGATTCCGTGATAGATTATAAACTTGTGATTGACTCCTCAATCACATTGGCATGGCCATGCACTTTCATAATCCATTACATCGAGGGCCAGAGATATCTCTCCCATAAGGAGGGCAAATTCTATCTTGATCATTCACATCCCACTACATGTTTCATAGCAAACCCGAAGACTACTTTTATGACTACCCGATTCACGGAGTAGTGGTTAGTAGTCCCAAAATAGGCTACTACGCATGTTGGGAACCATGATGATCTCAAGTCTAAGGATTCTACATAAACACTACTTGAGACCAACTAATGACACATGGAATCTCTGACTTTGTCTCATGGCGGGTCTATCAACATATGTTCACTAACACATGTCCATATTATTGATTTGGTATCTCCATACCATGATCCATGAGACATGATCATCAATCAATACATATCTTTGATCTTTGAATCATATTTGTTCCTCATATGATATATGATCGGGGATCATTTAGAAATAGCAACATTTTGGCATTAAGAGTCTCATGAATAAGTCACATACTCATTGATCAATAATGATAATGTCTATTTCAAGGAACAAAGCAATGTATCATAAACATAGTATGTGATATATTCAACATCTCCATGTTGTCTCTAGGGCATATCACCAACAGATTAGCGGCCAACCGGCGGTAGGCCGGTGACCGGCGTGTGCGGAGCCGGCCGGATGCATGCATGGCTGCCGTACGGGGTCGGCCATGCTACTGCCTTTTTCCTTTTTTTCTTGGAGTGTATAACCGATGCAATACCAGATGGGTGCAGTGGCCGTACAGAGCCTTCATGCAAATTCACGAACATAAACTTAAGGATGCAAAATTTTTCCATTTCGTTTCTAATCTACGATGCAATCAACATCCACCCCGTTTCGCAATCTACCGATCGGCATTGTGCCGGCGACTTCAAGTCTGCTCGCGGTAGATTAGGGCGGATTTGCACCGTAGAGATTCAATCTAGAACGCGAAAAGAAAATACAGATTCAAAAGCGATCTAGAAAATCCAATCTGTGCTTCGATGATTACCTCGTTCACCGGAGCGAAGTCGTGCTGATAACGTGTTGAGGAACCGTCACTGGCGACCAGTCCGAGCGATTCCTCTGTTTAGAACAAGAACTTATCAATCACAGAATCACAGAAGAATAGATTGAACACACAGAGAGATAGAGAGAACTCCTGGTCTTTCTTTATTGCTTTTCTTTCATGTGTACATAATGAGAGGGGTATAGATCCCTATTTATAGCCTACGGTGGGTTGCCCAAATATGTCAGGACTCTGGCCGTAGGCCCAGTTTCCTAACACTCCTCTTCCACTTGCGCGCCTTGTTGCTAACCCCTTCCTCTTACCCGTTACATTACCGCCGAAGCTGCCGGACACCATCTCCACCATAGATGACGCAGGGCACCTGCACACCATGTCTACCTGCCCACCACATCGCTTACCGACACATCCTACTACAGATGGGTTTTTTTTTGAATTTATGATTTAGATTTCTACGGTAATTAATTTTCAAACAGAGTTTCTTTTTAAAACAGGGTCTATAAATTAGTTGTAATAGACACTGTCCATCGCATGCAAGTATCTCTCTTTCTGTACCATATCTCATGAATAGCTAGAATTCAAAATTTTTAACAAAAAATCATAAACCACAGCCTAAAAAACCCACCCGTATCACTGCTCCACTTTCCTAGCCTAGCCTTGACCACCGAACCGCTCCAGTAACCATCGCTGTTGTACACCCCTACTAGGCACTACCAGTCCATCATGGAGCCCAACAAATCCATTGGTACCATTGGCTATCGGTCCATCACAAGGATTGTTCCTATTGAATTTTGCTAACAGCTTTTGGTTACGGCTGATAATTTTTAGTTAAAAGTAAATAGTAATGACTGAAACAAATTACTTTGGAAGAGGGAGCGAGTGGTAAAAAAAAAATAAGGAAGAGATGTGTACAAGAAACGAGGGTGAGAGAAATGTGATACATGATGTATCTGTGACCTATAACTTTTCATTAGAGCGAGGCAGAAATAAGAAAAGTAGAAAAACCATTTCAAGAAGATAAATATTTATATTAATTTTAATTTCTCTAAATAATAGATAAAAACGAAAAACAATACATAGAGGGCATTGTTACCGTGAGTTGCGTTCCCAGCGGCCCCATGTAGGGATGTGCCCAATGTAATGCCACTCGAGGAGTGTGATGAGACAGGAGCACGTCGTGCAGGTGGCCCTATCCCCGCCTGCCTCCGTCTGGACCGTGGATTTTCTTCCGCAATGAGCAAAATTCGATCCGAAAAGGGCGAAAAGCGGCTGGAATCGCCCGTTGGACGGCCCCATGATCTGCAGATCTTGGCCGCTAGCATTATGATGTCCTGGCCTGAGATCTTGGGCAGACCTTTCGTACGGCTGGCAGATGGTAAACGTGCTAGCTCTTGTGCCGACAAAGATCACAAGACAAATGTTTTCACAGCATGCAACAGCTGATGGTCAGGAGTTCAGTTGGAAGTGTACTGTATATCCAGTCGGTACAGCGTCTGCTTACGGTTGTCCATCAAATTATCATGCCGTCAGTCACATCCGCCATAGCTTATATATTCGGACTCGTGTTGACGCTAGTAAAACTTGATCTTATTCGGACTCACATGATATAGAATTACTATATATATATATATATATATATATATATATATATATATATATATATATATATATATATATATATATATATATATATATATATATATATATATATATATATATATATATATATATATATATATATGTATGTATGTATGTATGTATGTATGTATGTATGTATGTATTTAGAGTTTTTCCTCTCCTGAGGAAGAAAAATAGCTATAAAATCTCACGTTAATCTCTACACTTAAAAAAACCAGTTGATGACTTGTATGTTCTTTCTTTCTTCTTCCTCTCCGCTAAAAAAGGATTCTCCCTCGGCTCTCCACAGCGGTCCAATCTCGCTCAACTCTCCACAGTCATCCTTGTCCTCCGCTCTCACACGTGCCCCCAAACCCTCCCCCATCCTGCATCGTCGCCTCCTCCCCACACTCCTCCGCGGTGCCACATTCTGCTCCCCACCCAACGCCGCCTCCTCCCCACTCCTTTGTGTTGCCGCCTCCTCCTCCCCACCCCGCACCGCCACCTCCTCCTCCTTCCCCACTCCTCCATATCGCCTCCTCCTCCTTCCCCAACTCCTCTCCACCCGCCGATCGCCTTCTCCTCCCCACCCCATGCCTCCGCTGCCACCTCCTCCCTACTCAACTTTGCCGTTCGGGCTCGCAAGCAAACCAATACTGTCATCATCCTCCCAACTGTGTGGTCGCGACCCAAGATGCCCCGACCCAAAAGGGATAAGCCGCCACCACTGCTAGCTAGAGCCAAATGGCACTGCTCTTGCCACCCTCCCTTCCCCCTCTGCTCCCGCTGGTTTGCCACTGCTTCGCCTCTTCCCCACTCTTTGTTGCCCCGATGATGGCTAGCTCTCCCTTCTCTTTCCTCTGTTGCTACCACATCCTCCTCCTCCCCTCTACCGCCAACGCCTGGTCATTCTGCCATCGCCGCATAGCCGCATCCCTTGGGCAGGACGTTCCTGGCGTCTCCGACACTGCCATCGCTCCTGAGGGAGACGAAGACTCGGAACCGCCAGTCGAGGCTTCTGCTGGGCCGACAGACGCGAGCCCCGAGGACTTGGAGAACTTCTGTAAGGTCAAACAGATCCGTGGCCTCCAGCCCTGTTGTAGGGATGACCCCCGCCTAAGCCCAGCCAGCCTGTTAGAAGGCTGTAAAGCCCAATATGGGACATATGTATTGACGTAAATACCCGCGAGGGGATTACTCAGGTGTAACGGCAAGGTTGTAAAAACACTCCCCATGTGGATATATATACGATACAGACCATAGGGGAACCCTAAGCATTGCTCACCTAACTCTCCACTACCATACTCTCTCTCTGTTTGGTCTGTAACAACAACAGTTGGCACCGTCCGTGGGGAAGACAAGAGCAAGACACAAGATCTGAAGAAGGATGGCACCGAAGAAAGCTCCATCATCGACAGCTAAGAAGAAGAAGGGGAGCACGGCATCGGCATCGGCGGCCATGGGCATGGACGACGACACGGGCGCGGCAGCCACAAACGTCGATGCTCATGGCACGGCGATCGACCCCACCATCGCTAGCACTACGGTCGACCCTGCCTTGCGAGCGACGATCGACCCCACCATTGCCGGCGCTATGGTCGACCCCGCCTCGCGAGCGACGATTGACCCCACTGCCAA
This sequence comes from Dendrocalamus sinicus, assembly GCA_036346575.1. Lineage (NCBI taxonomy): Eukaryota > Viridiplantae > Streptophyta > Magnoliopsida > Poales > Poaceae > Dendrocalamus > Dendrocalamus sinicus. Next base: position 28,257,275 of record CM070647.1, read on the forward strand.
TGCAATGGCCAACCCCACCCTGCGAACGACGTTTGACTCCACCGTTGGCGTGACAGTCGACACCGGCAGCGTCGACCAGGTGGCTGGGGGCGGTAATGCTAGCGCCCATGTTGGCACGGCCGTCGTCCCTACACTCGGTGCGGGAGCGGTGAGCGGTTCTGGCGGCGGCGCGGGCTTCGTCACCGACTCCGGAGTCTGCCACGTTGGTGCATCGGGCAACCCAGAAGTGCAGGCCGTGGTCGCCGCTGTCCCGGTAGTGTGACCAGGCGCACTGATTGCCCCGGCTACGCCAATGGTGGAGAGCGCCCTATTGACGGCTATTGGCACGATCCACCGAAAGCTAGCGGACCTTCAGGGAGCCGTGTGGGATATGCAAGAGGCTCGGAGTCAGTAGACCCCGCCGGTCGTTGCGTCGGAGCCCACGCCAGAATGGGCGGATAGCCGCGACGCCCCCACGTCCAACCGCGTCCTGCTGCGATGCGTGGACCCGGAGTCCCCACTCTCTGCGGGACTGCAGCAGTCAGCATGGCCGGAGGACTTCAAGTTCCCCAGCGCCATCGAGCCATACAAAGGCGACACGGACCCTCGGGAGTTCGTGCGCGTGTACGAGACCGCCATCGAAGCCGCAGGCGGGGACGACACCACAAAAGCGAAGGGACTCCCCCTTGCGTTGTAGGGAGTGGCGCTCTCTTGGTTTTTTACCATAGAGCCAAACTCCATCTACGCATGGGAGCAGATCCGCGACTGCCTCTACAACAACTTTAAGGGGAACTATGTCGAGCGCGTCGACGCGGATCAGCTCTTCGCCGTCAAGCAAAAACGCTCAGAGAAGCTCCGCATGGGAGCAGATCCGCGACCGCCTCTACAACAACTTTAAGGGGAACTACGTCGAGCGCGTCGACGTGGATCAGCTCTTCGCCGTCAAGCAAAAACGCTCAGAGAAGCTCCGGGAATACTTCAAGCACTTCGCGAAGGTCCACTACCATGTCAAGGATGTCAACGAGACAACCATCATCAACGCAGCGGTACAGGGCCTCCGCCCGGGGCCGCTAGCCGAATACAACGCGCGAAAGCCTATCAAGACAGTGGCGAAGCTCTTTGATAAGATGGAAGAGTACGCCAGAGCAGAAGAAGACGAGCGACGGCGCCAGGGCGACGACTCCGACACCAATCCGGTGGAGGGTGCGACGAAGAGCGGAGACTCGCCGAAGGAAGGCTCCTCGAAGGGCAAGCGCAAGCAGGAGCCATTGAAGGACGCCACCGAGTGCAAGGATGCTCAGCACAAGGACTCGTCGAGTGACAAGCCTAAGCGCAGCCAACAGAAGTATCGGAGAGCCCGCTACATCTTCGACATCAAGGGTGGCTCCGAAGACAACGCCCGGGGGCGCGGTTGGGGTCAGATGATAGAGGCCGCGGGGAATACGACGACCAGCACCACGACCAGTGGTGCGAGGTACATGGTCGAGGCAGCCATAACACGCGCTCATGCACCACCATCGCGGCACTTCGACAGAGCGTTGCTAGGGATAGAAACCTCGAGGTGCGGCCGCCCGTCGTGGCCCACGTCCCGCAACCCCTGGAAGGCCCCATGCGGATCCAGGATCACGGGCTGCAGCCTCAGGAGGGCCCTTTGAGGATTCAAGCCCACATGCAACAACCTCAGGAGGGCCCTCTGCGGATTCAAGCCCTGGAGGGAGCCCAGCAGGTTTATAAACGTCATCTCCGGGGGCTCCTCGCTGGAGTTTGCTTCGGCGTGACAGCGGAAGGCCTATACGCGGAGGCTGCACCACGTGGTGGCGTACCCGGCGAAGGCACCGCCAAACTGGGCGCAGCACAAAATTACCTTCACGCCCGCTGATGCCGAGGGTGTGGAGTTCCCCTACCAAGATCCCTTGGTCATCCAGGTCGCCATCGCCGGATGCGACGTTAAGCGCGTCCTAGTCGATGGAGGAAGCTCCGTGAATATTTTGTTCACAGCGGCCTACGACTAGATGGGGATCCCCCGAAGTCGCTTGGGCCCCTTGGGAATTCCGCTGCAGGGCTTCGGAGGTCTGTAAGATCGAGGAGGTCGACTAGAGGGGGGTGAATAGGCGGATTTAAAATTTTTCCGTCTAATTTCAATTGACAATTTTAAACTTAATTAATTGACTAAAACAAGTTAACAATAGTACAACTAAACAACCTAGAAAGGCTTAAGTGATCACTAGTAAGCAATTGACTAGGAGAAATACCAAATAGTCTAAGTACAAGTTTGCCACTCTAACTAAACAAGCAATCAAGTAGTATGAATGAAAAGCGATGCTTGAAAGAAAATAGTCACAAGAGAGTAAACCACAATTGACACAATTACTTTTTACCGTGGTGATCGGAGACTTGCCGGTCTCCCCTAGTCCAAGTTGAGGTAAGCCTGAACAAATCGGACCGGCTCCACGAATTGAGCCTAATCACCTCGATCACTAGCGGTAGCCCTTTCCCTCTCCGGGTAGGCGAGCTCCGAGCCTTCACAATCCTCCGGGCCTTCTCACAATCTTCTTGAGAAGATCACCGGAACCTCCACCAAGCCGTCTAGGTGCCGGCAAGCACCAAGAGAAATGAACCACAGCGGCTTGATCACACACAAGTGCCAATTGGATCAATCTAGAATGCAATGCACTTGAATTGGGCTCAACTACCTCTATTGAATGCACAAGAGTGAAAGAGAGGTGTGAGAAGTTGCTCTAGGCTCAAAGATGTTCAATATGGGTTCAACAACAACTACAAGTTCTGGTGGGGATGTATTTATACCCTCACCAACCTCAAATAGCCGTTGCAATAAACAATTCTGAAAATTCAGGAAAAACGGAACTACCGCCGTTATATGGGCGGTACTATCGGATTTCCGCCGTCGCAACAGAACGGCTATGTCAGGCGGTCAGAAGTGACCGTTGGACAATGAGTGCGGTATTACTGCCGTTAGAATCGCGGTACTTCCGGAAAAACGGAAGTTCCGCTCCTTGCCCCGGTACTTCCGATTTCAGCGCGGTTAACTCCAACTCAGGGCGCTCTCTGGAATTGAAGTTCCGCTCGGGACCCCGGAACTTCCGCACATGCGGTAGTTCCGCAGTTGAACTTGCGGTACTTTCGACTTCCGAGAGACTAACTCAAACTCCGGGCGCTCTCTGGAATAAACAATCCGCTCAGAGGCCCGGTACTTCCGGCCATGCGGTAGTTCCGCCCGTAGAACGCCGGTACTACCGAATTTTCTGACAAATCACAGTTCTGATTGAAAAAAATAATTTCTAAGTGTATATATGATCCTAAATTGATCCATAGGGCACATTTGAATATGATCAAGCAAATCACCATGATCCCTCTTAATAGTACGACATCTATCTTATAATCCGGTCTTCCAACCTTTCACCAAGACCGGTAAAATTAAAATAGATCCCTAAACTATTTACCTTGTCGCGCTTGAGATCTTTGAATCTTTGTGAGATATTTTATGAGCCTCTTTCTTCGCCATTTGAACTTATCCTTTCAAATGCTCAACACACATGTTAGTCCCATGATCATATAATGTCATTAATTACCAAAACCAATATTTTAAGGGGCCTAGATGCTTTCAAGGTCAGCCCCTAAGGGCTCTGGGCCAGATATGCCTGTAGGTCTCCTTCGGCTGGGACAACAACGTGAGGAGCGACGTCGTCGATATCCCGTACCCTTACAACGCCATATTGGGGCGGCCAACCCTCAATTCCTTCGGGGCAGTTCCACATCACGACTTCCTATGCATGAAGCTCCCGGCCCCGCGGGGCATCATCACTGCCCATGGCGACCAGGACATGGCTCGGCGCATAGAGCTCGGTACCCGAGGCCCGCACCATGAGGTTCAATGGGCCCCTTAGGCCGGACGCGCCAGCGCAAGGGCGCTCGGCGGCTCCACGAAGCACCCCGTCGGGCTCCCACGTGGATCACTACAGCAATAGAGGCTCCCACCGTGCCCTGCCTCGCCGCCACGGCAACGACGGTGGTTAGTACCCTGTTTTTTGTAAATCGCTCACCTGCGCAAACGGGAATTCAATAAAGTTCACCGTTTACGAAACTAGGCTTATTTCTTGCAAAAACGCGCGGAGGTTCACCTCCGCGCGCACTCTCCGTGAGTATAAACAAAGACACGCGTTCGCGCGCGCACTCTCCGTGAGTATAAACAAAGATATGCGTTCGCGCACGCAATCTCTGTGAGTATAAACAAAGACACGCGTTCGTGCGCACACTCTCTGTGAGTATAAACAAAGACGCGTGGGGGGACGCCTCCGCACGCACTCTACGGAGTATAAATAAGACATAGCGTCGAGGTTCACCTCCGCACGCACTCTACAGAGTATAAATAAGACGCGGATGTTGTCCCTGCGCACTCTACTGAGTATAAACAAGACGCGGATGTCCCCGCGCACGTGTGGGCGTTACTCCCACGCGTACTCCCCGGAGTATAAATAAGACGTGGTCGATGTTCCCACGCACTCTACAGAGTATAAATAAGACGTGGATGTTGTCCCTGCGCACTCTACTGAGTATAAACAAGACGCGGATGTCCCCGCGCATGTGTGGGCGTTACTCCTATGCGTACTCCCTAGAGTATAAATATGACGTGGTTGATGTTCCCACGCACTCTACGGAGTATAAATAAGACGCGGATGTTGTCCCTGCGCACTCTACTGAGTATAAACAAGACGCGGATGTCCCCGCACACGTGTAGGTGTTGCCCCTGCGCGTACTCTCTGGAGTATAAATAAGACGTGGTTGATGGTCCCACGCACTCTGCGGAGTATAAACAAAACGCAGCAGAGGCTCGCCTCCACGCACACTCCGTGGAGTGCGTAGGCAGTGCAACAAAGGCTGGCCCCTGCTTGCACCCTATGGAGCGCAAGCAAGACGCGCGGATGTTGTCCATGCGCGCGTGCCCCTACGATAGAAACTATGGCAGTTGTCCGTGCCGGGAAGCGCTTCTGCCCGCGGGTCAGCCCTCGAAGGGTAGGGGACAGAGCGCTCGCGCGGCTACTTCGACTAGGCGCCAGCTCCGCTGCCACCGCCTCGAAGGGTAGGAGACGGAGCGCTCGCGCGTCTACTTCGACTAGGCGCCAACTCTGCTGCCACCGCCTCGAAGGGTAGGAGACGAAGCGCTCGCGTGTCTACTTCGACTTAGCGCCAGCTCCGCTGCCATCGCCTCGAAGGGTAGGAGACAGAGAGCTCGCGTGTCTACTTCGACTAGGCACCAGCTCCGATGCCACTAGGCACCAGCTCTGATGGCACCACCTCGAATGGTAGGGGACGGAGCGCTCGCGCGTCTACTTCGACTAGGCGCCAGCTCTGCTACCACCGCCTCAAAGGGTAGGGGACGGAGCGCTCGCGCGTCTACTTTGACTAGGCGTCAGCTCCGCTGCCACCGCCTCGAAGGGTAGGGGACGGAGCGCTCGCGCGTCTGCTTTGACTAGGCGCCAGTTCCGATGCCCCCACCTCCAAGGGTAGGGGACGAAGCGTTCGCGCGTCTATTTTGACTAGGTGTCAGCTCCGATGCCACCACCTCGAAGGGTAGGGGACGGAGCGCTCACGCGTCTACTTCGACTAGGCGCCAGCTCCACGGCCACCGCCTCGAAGGATTGAAGACAGAGCTCCTGCCCCCCACTCTGGTAAGGCGCCAGCCTCACGACCACTCTGGAGGGTAGAGGACGGAGCACGCGAAGGTCTACCTAGCGTACAGGCGTGCGCGAAGTAAAATTCTACGAGTCTACTGGAGGCAAGCGCGGTTGTAAGAAGTGACGGAGACACACACTTCAACCAAAGCCCTTTCTGCATTCGTCGAAGAATGTTTACAAGGGGGTGTGGTAAAAATCAAATGTACAAGCGTCCTCGGATGCTCAGAGCCATTGCTCGGTCGGCTCCTCCTTAACATGCGTCCGCACTGAAGCCTTGCCCGAGGAGGCCCGGGCCGCCCAGAAGTCCAGCGACTCTTCGACCTACCACCAACGTCGAAGACGTCGTGTCGAGACCCGAATATGCAAATCCGGACTCTACTGTGTATTCCGCACTAGTCCAGGATCACGCTAGTGCACACAGCGCAAACAAAGACAAATATCATCCACATCACGATATTCTAAAGAAAATCCAAATTATATTAATATCCATCGAGTGCGACCTTATGGCCAAGCTTACAATTATTAGCTGAAGGGCTTTAAAGATACTAGCAATGAAATCCAATATTTAAGCGTAAAGCCACTCGACATGCCCACGGACAATCGATGGGAGCGAAGTCCTAATCCGTGAAGTCCTCGTAGTAGCCTCCTTCTAACAACTCCTGCCGATCTGGTCCTTCCTCCTCAATCGAGCAACATGGGCATAAAGCCGTGAGTACATTGGTACTCGAAGAAGTCGCTTGTAACAAATGAATGCAATATAATATGCAAGGCTTAACAATGGATGGTGAAAGGTTAATTTTGCATAAAGCGACAATTTGAAGTAAAATACCATAAATAGATTGTAAAGCGAATTTAACAACAGACACTAAGTGGATATCCAACGGAATTGAATAAAACCACAGGTGAACTAACCATTCACTTCCCAGCTCAAACCAAACCAGATTTCATAAAGACTCTACCCCTCGTGTGAAATCACCGAGCATTGTCCATGACCGAGGACACGGCTATTCGAATAGTTTACACTCTGCAGAGGTTGCACAACTGTACCCACACGATGTGATAATCCTCACGTTAAAGAAAATCACAACAAGGCTTTTACAATGATCCATCTCCACCCGATCCCACTCGCTAAGGATTCGCCATCGAGTAGGGTACCCCCCTAGTCGATAATTGCCCCCTCTTGCGCCACAACATCATCAGTAGTAAAACCAAAGTGGAGACTTCACAAATTATTATGCCAGGTCTATCCCATACTAGACATGTGGTTTGCACGATTTAGCTCGGATCAATGGCGCACAAAGTTAAGTCCTTAAGAATTACCCAGTGAAACATCCACATCCCAATGTGCAACCTCGCACCCCCTTTCTCGCACGATCATTCGCCCAAGTGAAAACCAAGTTTGTATAACCGATGCTCATGACACTACCCATGCCATGGCAAACAAATTTTATAAGCGTGGTTAACCACCACGTTCAAGTATACCATTAAGTCAAGATTAATTAACCACATGTGATGATAAACCCAACGTGCTAGTAATAAGCATGGCTAAGCATTTCAGACGTATGCCCATGTGACAACTATTATTGCATCACTAAATAATTACCCATCCTATGGTGACAATATAATCAGGGTATTCAAATTATCAAGGAGGGATTAATCAATTTGGACAATAACTACCAATACAAGAGTTTTATAATAAAGTAGCAATGCATGATAATTTAAAACAAAGTAATACATAATAGATTTGAAAACTGGGTTCAACATGATCAAAGGACACGACTTGCCTTGGCCTTGCTCAGCTGAGGGCTCTTGGTCTTCAAATCCAACTTCCGCTCCACGCGATCTAACGAGAGAGAAAACGAAACAAAAAGACAAAATAAATTCAAATAAAATTCAAATGAACTCCAAAAACTTTCAAACCTGAACCAAAAGGTAGAGCTCAATTTTTGATGAATTTAGGAAAAAGAACGGGTCAATCGGAGCTAGGGCGAGGAGAACGGGCTCTTGGAAAATTGGATCTAAAGGAAAATCGGGGAAAATCGAAAATTGCCTTTGTCTTTGTGGACCGCGCATAGAGAGCTGGGTCTACGGTAGGCTTGGCTCACGTAACAGATCGGCCGGCTCGAGCTTTCGGGCGCAAGCGGTGAGTGCTTGGCGTGGCTTCGACGGAGCGACACGTGGCGGTTTTGGCGACGTGGCAGCCGAGGCATAGCCGATCGGCGGGTTTACTGGTGCACGGTGACAAGTGGGCCCAGCGTGTCGGCGCTCGGCGCATGGGAGACCCGTGCACGAAGGCGGCGGCGCGCGGCCGGGCGCTGGCCACGGGCGTGGCGCTGGGACCGAGGCGCGCGCAGACGGAGCGCCGAGGCGCGGCGCGTCATTGGGCGGCGTGGGAACGGCGCGGCGGGTGCGCCGGCGGGAGGGTGACGGCGGCGATCGCCGGCGGGCGGCGGCGAGGCGGCGGCGGCGAACTCACCGGCGGCGACGAGCGGTGGCGCCTGACGGCGAAGCCGCGCGAAAACACACACGGTCGGCGGCGAACGCCGGCGTCGGCGAGATGGCGAGAGCGGCGGCGATCGCCGGCCGGGCGACGATCGAGGCGGCGGCGCGAACTCACCGGCGGCGATTTAGCAGCGAGCGCAGACAGAGCAGCAAGCCGGCGGCGAAAACACGGCGTCGGCGGCGAACGCCGGCGTCGGCGATGGCGAGAGCGCGGCGGGCGGCGGCGCGCGGGACGGAGAGAAGCGAGGTCGGCCCCCTTAAATACACGGACGCCGAGGCGTTCAACTCGAGACGGCGGAGGAAAAACGGAAGGCGGCGCGCGTCCCGACGGAGACGGGATGAGAGTCCGGTCGGAGACGACTCGGCAGTGGGCCCCACACAGGGCGGCTCGAACGGCGCGGCCGAGATGGCGCGCGGCGTGGCGAAGCGGCCGAGATGGCGACACGCGTCGTTCATCGCGAGGGCAAAGCGCGCGCGCGCGCGGTCGGATCGGCTACGCGTGGCGCGAGCGGGGCGCGGTGAGGCTGTTGGCTGGGCGGTGGTGGGTTTCGCCCATCGCCGGTTGGGATTTTCTTTTCTTTTTTTCTTTTTCAGAAATTCAAATAAATTCATTTGAGCTCTAGAAAATAGCAAATAAATCCAGAAAAATCCAGAAAATTCCAATAAATTCCTTGAGACACAGGAACTCAAATAAAATAACTTTGGCAAGTGTTCATGTTCGGATTATTCATATTAAATCCTTTTAATTCATAAAAACTCATTTAAGCTTTTAATTAATTTCAGAAAAATTCAAATGGTGAATTTTATTTTAAAAGCTTCAAAAAGGCTCTGAAAATCAGGATGTTACAAACCTCCCCCCCTTAAACGGAATCTCGACCACGAGATTACGGCTCTCTGAATAGGTTTGGAAACTCCGCTTTGAGATCCTCCTCGCTTTCCCAGTTGCTTCCTCCTCGAATGATTGCTCCACCGAACTTTGCAAAAGCGAGCGACTCTTCTCCCGGTGACACGCTCGACACTTCCAAGATTTTGATGGGATGCTCTTTATAAGACAGATCCTCTTGGAGATCCACACCTCAATTGCACTTTGCTTCCTCTGCACTCATAAGCACTTCTTTAATTGAGACACATGAAACACATCATGTATTCCACTCAAGTTCTCAGGTAGCTCCAACTGATAGGCAACTTCTCCCTTGCGCTTCAAAATCTTGAATGGTCCCACATACCTTGGCGCTAGCTTTCCCTTCATTTGAAAACGCTTAACACCCTTGAAAGGTGTGATCCTGAGGTACACATAATCATTGGGCTCGAAGCTTAAATCTCTTCGGCGAGTATCAGCATAACTCTTTTGCCTGGCTTGAGCTGCTTTCAGCCTCTCTTGAATCAAGCGCACTTTTCTTGACTTCTTGCAAACACTCGCCCAAATATTTGCCTTTCTCCCGTCTCCTTCCAATTGAGAGGGGTCCTACACTTCCGACCATACAAAGCCTCAAACGGTGACATCTGCAAACTGGCTTGGTAACTGTTGTTGTAGGAAAATTCTGCAAAAGGTAGGCAATTGTCCCACTTGGCTCCGTGATCCAAAACACATGCTCTCAGCATATCCTCTAGGATTTGATTTACACGCTCTGTCTGGCCGTCGGTCTACGGGTGATAGGATGTGCTGAAATTCAGATGAGTACCCATTGCTTCGTGGAAACTACCCCAAAATCGAGAAGTGAACTGCGATCCACGATCTGACACGATCCTCTTAGGAACTCCATGGAGACTCACAATTCTGGACATGTACAATTCAGCCAACTTATCTCCAGAATATGTGGTTTTGACTGGAAGGAAATGGGCCACCTTTGTCAATCGATCCACAATTACCCATATCGAGTCGTATCCTTCCTTGGTCTTAGGTAGACCTGTGATGAAGTCCATGCCCACATCTTCCCACTTCCACTCGGGAATTTTCAATGGTTGCAGCAAACCTGCGGGTCTTTGATGCTCTGCCTTCACTCGCTGGCAAACATCACAAAGTGCTACATACTCTGCTATTTCTCGCTTCATACCTGGCCACCAGTACTTATCCTTGATGTCTTGATACATCTTGAGTGCTTGCTGGTGAATTGAATATAATGACTCGTGTGCCTCCTTAAGCAACAATTGTTTCAACTCTTCCTTATTGGGTACGCACAATCTCTTCTTGTACCATATGATACCCGGTCATCTTCCACAAAACACTCGCTTTTCCTTCTTTCAATCCAACCTTGATACATTGGATATTTTCATCCTCTGGTTGTGCTTGACGAATCGACTATCAAAGTCATTTTGCAAGTCCAAAGGCTAACCTCCTTCTTCAACCAACTCCAAACCGAGCTTTTGAAATTCCTCGTGCAATCTTTGGTTGACTCTCCTTGACCATAAGCGTGTTGCAATACACCTTCTGCTCAACGCATACGCCACTACGTTGGCTTTTCCGGTGATAATGGATCCCAATGTCATAGTCCTTTATCAACTCCAACCATCTTCTTTGTCTTAGGTTGAGGTCGATTGTGTGAAGATATACTTCAAGCTCTTATGATCCGTGTAGATCTCACATCCGTTACCCATCGGTAGTGTCGCCATATTTTCAAGGCATGCACAATCTGCCGCTAGCTCCAAGTCATGCGTAGGGTAGTTCTCCTCATGTGGCCTCAATCGGCGTGATGCGTAGCTACCACTCTTTGTCTTGCATCAATACGCACCTAAACCCTTGCGAGATCGTCACAATAAATCTCAAAATCTTTCTTGATGTCTGGCAAAATTAGGACTGGTGCTGTTGTCAGACTTTCCTTTAGCTTCCGAAAACTCTTCTCGCACTCTGGCGTCCATTCAAACTTCTTTTCCTTCTTTAATAGCTGGGTGAGAGGTCGGGCTACTTGGAGAATCCTTCAATGAATCTACGATAGTAACCTGCCATTCCTAGGAAGCTTCTGACCTGGGTCACTGACGTGGGTGCCTTCCAGGTGAGCACATCTTGTACTTTCCCTGAGTCAACGGACACTCCTTCTGCTGTCAACACATGACCCAAAAAGGCAACTTCCTTCATCCAAAATTCACACTTGCTGAACTTAGCATACAACTTGTGCTCCCGCAATCTTTGCAATACCAACCTCAAATGTTCCTCATGTTCCTCCTCATTCTTGGAGTAGATCAGAATGTCATCGATAAACACAACGACAAACTTGTCCAAGTAATCCATGAACACTTTGTTCATCAGATACATAAAGTAGGCTGGGGCATTGGTTAAGCCAAAGGACATCACGGTGAACTCATACAATCCATAACGAGTTGAGAAGGCTGTCTTGGGTATGTCCTCCGGTTGAATCCTCATTTGGTGATACCACGATCTCAAATCGATCTTGGAGAACACTCCGGCTCCTTTTAATTGATCAAACGGTCATCAATTCTGGGCAACGGGTACTTGTTCTTGATGGTAACTTCATTGAGAGCTCGGTAATCCACACACATACGCTGGCTACCATCCTTCTTCTTGACAAACAATACTGGTGCTCCCCACGGAGAGGTACTGGGTCTGACATAGCCTTTATCCAATAACTCTTGTATCTGCTCCTTCAATTCTGCTAACTCATTGGCGGGCATCCGGTAAGGTCTCTTGGAAATTGGCGAAGTGCCTGGTGCTAACTCAATTGCGAACTCCACTTCTCTTTTTGGTGGCATCCCAGGGAGATCATCAGGAAAAACATCTGGATATTCCTGGGCAACTGACACTTCACTTAGGGCAATCCCTTTACTTTGGCATACCATCACTTTTTCTGGCTGCTTTATGTTGGCTTCAAATCTAACTTTACTTCCATCGGGTCCGTCCAGGGTGACTACTCGGCTCCCACATTCCAACACTGCTTGATGCTTCTTGAGCCAATCCATACCCAAAATTACGTCCAAAGACTGGATATTCAAACAACCAAATCATGAGAACTCTACTCCTTGGATGGCTATCCTAACTTTGGGGCATCCTAGGTTTGTACTCATCTCGAGCACGGGATTGAACCAATAAATGGAACCAAGTGCGACGACTTCCAACTTATGCTTTAGAGCAAAACTCAGAAACAAGCGAATGTGAAGCTCTAGAATCAAACAAAGCGTGGCGGTGCTGAATTTATCGGGAACTTACCGATCACCACATCCGCGCCGCTGAGCTTCCTCCATGGTGGCGTGGTTCACCTGGCCACGTATCACCGTCTGCGATCCTTTGTTGGGTTGATTTGATCCTTGAGGTGCTCGCGTCCGACCTGCTGCGAAGTGCGATCAGTGTAGCTCCCAAGTTGAAACGAATCGGCGTCAAGGCTGGATTTTGCGGCATTTGTTGGCATAATGCCCGTCTCATGGCATTTGAAACAAGTGATTCTTTGTCATGGGCTTGGAAATTCTCTGCTGTTGGTTTCCCACTTGGATTTGGTTTTGGCATCAAGAAAATTGACGGGAGCTGTGCGGGAGTTTTGAATCCCGTCTGTTTGAGGACTCGAGCCGGCTGAAAATGCCAAGCGGGCCCTCTGAGCTTGGTGCATCTGCGATCCCTGCTGCATCATTCTCCTCTTGCGAGATTCTTCCAACTCGCGACGACTTTCCTCAATGAGCATTGCTTTGTCCACCATATTTTGGAAACTGGCATAATCCTGTCCCACTACTTGAACTTTCAACCCTGGGTTCATTCCTCTCTTGAACCTCTTCTGGCGAGCATCATCTGTGGCAACATCTTCTGGAGCATAGCGGGCCAACTGAGTGAACTTGTTGAGATATTCACTCACGGACATGTTCTTCTGCTGCAATTCCCGAAATTCTTCCTTCTTCATTTCGATCACCCCATCCAGGATATGGGCATGACGAAAAGCTTCTGCGAACTCAGCCCAAGTGATGCTCTCTGGATCCTCATGGCGGCACAATAATTTTCCCACCACTCACCGCAGCACCCTCAAGGCGATGGGCTGCATACAACACCTTCTCGTGATCGATACATCGGGCAGGTTAAGTTTCTTTTCCACTGAGGGCATCCACTCATCGGCTTCCAAAGGCTCAGAAGACCGGGAATAGGTAGGAGGCCTTGTTCTCATAAACTCTGCAAACTTGGGCTGCTGGCGAACTGGTGGAGGCATGGCCATGTCTTGATTCTGTCGATTCATCATGGCGTTCATGTTACGCATCATGGTGTTCATCAAGCGAGTGCAGGCTGCCATAAAATGACTCAAAGTCGGATCTAGTCCAACCGGGTTTGCATCTTTGCTCGGCGTTGCTGACGCCCTCGGGATCTGACTCATCGGACCACGTCTGCGGAGCTCGGTATCAACCATCCAAAAGAAAATTCACTTGCTTGAGCGGCTTCACAGGGCTTACTAGGTAAGAGGAAGAGCAAAGATAAGTGGTAAGTTCGTCTAAGGGGATATTCTAATGGCAATTCTGAACTAAGCAATCACTTTAGCGAAAAGCTAACAAAAGAACCAAATAAATCTCATTAATAAAAGAATTGATATGATCGCAACATATTGCTTTTGAGGCAAAGCTGCAGCTCACATCCCACTCAATGCAAACAAAAACCACTTCCTATCCGATTCTATCCTATGCTACGGTCTACTCCTCGGCTCCCACTCGGGTCCTACGAGTGCGAGTGCGTTCTTCCTCTTCTTCGCATCACCTGTAGAACGCGTCCATCGATTGCGGAATCGCATTGTAGGCGCTTCTTTGGAATGACAAGTCGAAGGTACTCTCGGCGATCATCGCCATGCGTTGCCTTTCCTCGGGCCGGGCGGCGTAGGTGAAGCGTCGGCGTCCGCGAGTGTACTCCTCGAGTTCGGACTTCTTTTGTACTCCCGAATGAACTTGGTCATGCTGATCTTGTACCGTCGACCCGGTGAGTAATGGCCTTGCGTGCATTGCTTGTGCATTTGAGCCCTTGAAGTCGTGGTGTACAACGTGACCTCCAAGCTTGGTAGTGAAGTACTGACTGGTGAGGTGGTATCCTCTTACTTCATCGTCCATGGGCTGTAGATTGGTGTCCTTTTGAAACCAAGACTTCGTGCGACACTCGAAGAAGTCTCTTCCATCCTCTGCCTTGACTATAGTTGCTTTGCAACATCTGACACGGCACAAGATAAGAGTCGATTTAAAATTTTCCATTTTTGCAGAAATTTTTAAGGTGAGAGGCAAGAATCCCTAAGAATAAGGTAAGAGAGTAAAGAATTTGCTAGATATCGAGTTCGATTGTTTAGTCTTTAGAAAATAGGTTTTGAATTTTTGAGATAACGACTAAAGCGACTAGGGTTTCGTCCTCTGATCGATATGGCTCGATACCATCTCTGCCGAGACCGAATATGCAAATCCGGACTCTCTGTGTATTCCGCACTAGTCGAGGATCACGCTAGTGCACACAGCGCAAACAAAGACAAATATCATCCACATCACGATATTCTAAAGAAAATCCAAATTATATTAATATCCATCAGTGCGACCTTATGGCCAAGCTTACAATTATTAGCACGAAGGGCTTTAAAGATACTAGCAGCGGAAATCCAATATTTAAGCGTAAAAGCCACTCGACATGCCCACAGACAATCGACTGGGGAGCGAAGTCCTAATCCGTGAAGTCCTCGTAGTAGCCTCCTTCTAACAACTCCTGCCGATCCGGTCCTTCCTCCTCAAGCGAGCAACATGGGCATAAAGCCGTGAGTACATTGGTACTCAGACAAGTCGTTTGTAACAAATGAATGCAATATAATATGCAAGGCTTAACAATGGATGACTGAAAGGTTAATTTTGCATAAGCGACAATTTGAAGTAAAATACAATAAATAGATTGTAAAGCGAATTTAACAACGGACACTAAGTGGATATCCAACGGAATTGAATAAAACCACAGTGAACTAACCATTCACTTCCCACTCAAACCAAACCAGATTTCATAAAGACTCTACCTCGTGTGAAATCACCGAGCATTGTCCATGACCGAGGACACGGTTATTCGAATAGTTTACACTCTGCGGAGGTTGCACAACTGTACCCACACGATGTGATAATCCTCACGTTAAAGAAAATCACAACAAGGCTTTTACAATGATCCATCTCCACCCGATCCCACTCGCTAAGGATTCGCGTCGAGTAGGGTACCCCGATCGATAATTGCCCCTCTTGCGCCACAACATCATCGTTAGTAAAACCAAAGTGGAGACTTCACAAATTATTATGCGAGTCTATCCCATACTAGACATGTGGTTTGCACGATTTAGCTCGGATCAATGGCGCACAAAGTTAAGTCCTTAAGAATTACCCAGTGAAACATCCACATCCCAATGTGCAACCTGCACCCCTTTCTTGCACGATCATTCGCCCAAGTGAAAACCAAGTTTGTATAACCGATGCTCATGACACTACCCATGCCATGGCAAACAAATTTTATAATCGTGGTTAACCACCACGTTCAAGTATACCATTAAGTCAAGATTAATTAACCACATGTGATGATAAACCCAACGTGCTAGTAATAAGCATGGCTAAGCATTTCAGACGTATGCCCATGTGACAACTATTATTGCATCACTAAATAATTACCCATCCTATGGTGACAATATAATCGAGGTATTCAAATTATCAAGGAGGATTAATCAATTTGGACAATAACTACCAATACAAGGGTTTTATAATAAAGTAGCAATGCATGATAATTTAAAACAAAGTAATACATAATAGATTTGAAAACTGGGTTCAACATGATCAAATGACACGACTTGCCTTGGCCTTGCTCAGCTGAGGGCTCTTGGTCTTCAAATCCAACTTCCGCTCCCTCGAACACGCGATCTAACGAGAGAGAAAACGAGACGAAAAGACAAAATAAATTCAAATAAAATTCAAATGAACTCCAAAACTTTCAAACCTGAACCAAAAGGTAGAGCTCAATTTTAGATAAATTTAGGAAAAGAACGGGTCAATCGGAGCTAGGACGAGGAGAACGGGCTCTTGGAAAAGTGGATCTAAAGGAAAATCGGGGAAAATCGGAAATTGCACCTTTGTCTTTGTGGACCGGGCGCATGGAGAGCTGGGTCTCACGTAGGCTCGGCTCACGGAACAAGACGGTGGCCGATCAAGCTCTTGGCGCAAGCGGTGAGTCTTGGCGTGGCTGGCGACGGGCGACACGTGGCGGTTTTAGGCGACGTGGCAGTGGCCGGGCATAGCCGATGCGGCGGGTTTACGGGTGCACGGCCGACAAGTGGGCCCAGCGTGTCGGCTTCGGCGCATGGGAGACCGGTGCACGAAGGCGAGCGCGCGGCGCGCGTCGCTGGCCGGCGTGGCGTGCGCGAGGGACCGAGGCGGCGCGACGGAGCGGCCGAGGCGCGGCGCGTCAGCATCGGCGTGGGGCACGGGCGGCGGTGTTCGCCGGCGGGAGGGGTGACGGCGGCGATCGCGGTCGGCGGCGGCAGAGGCGGCGGCGGCGAACTCACCGGCGGCGGCGAGCGGCGAGCGCACAGACAGCGAAGCCGCGCGGCGAAAACGCGCGCGTGGCGGCGAACGCCGGCGTCGGCGAATGGCGAGAGCGGCGGCGATCGGCGGCGGCGGCGGCGAGGCGGCGGCGGCGGCGGAACTCACCGGCGGCGGCGAGCGGCGCCGCCAGACGGCGAAGCCGCGGCGAAAACACGGCGTCGGCGAATGGCGGAGCGCGGCGGCGGCGGCGGCTCGGGGCGAGAAGCGAGGTCACCCCTTAAATACACGACGCCGGGCGTTCGACTGAGACGGCGAGAAAAAGCGGCGGCGGCGGCGTCCGTCGGAGACGGGGCGAGTCCGGTCGGAGCGACTCGGCAGTGGGCCCCACCTGCTCGGCGGCTCGAACAGCGCGGCGAGATGGCGCTTGGCGTGGGCGAAGCGGCGAGATGGCGACACGCGTCGTTCATCGGCGAGGGCAAAGCGGCGCGGCGCGGTCGGATCGGCTACGCGTGGCGCGAGCGGAGGCGCGGTGAGGCTCTTTGGTGGGCGGTGGTGGGTTTCGCCCATGGCGGTTGGGATTTTCTTTTCTTTTTCTTTTTCAGAAATTCAAATAAATTCATTTGAGCTCTAGAAAATAGCAAATAAATCCAGAAAAATCTAGGAAAATTCCAATAAATTCCTTGAGACACAGGGAACTCAAATAAAATAACTTTGGCAAGTGTTCATGTTCGGATTATTCATATTAAATCCTTTTAATTCATAAAAACTCATTTAAGCTTTTAATTAATTCCAGAAAAATTCAAATGGTGAATTTTATTTTAAAAGCTTCAAAAAGGCTCTGAAAATCAGGATGTTACACGTCGTCGGGTCACGAGGTCAGAGACTAGCAACCGGTCCCTATCAGGCAGCTGCTCGGAGCATAGGAATACACCGGTCGAAACATGGCGGCAATTTTCACTTTATTCATAAGAGGGGGAGCACACATTACAACACACACCAACACACGAGAACCCCTGTGTCACACCTGTGGGTTCGCACCATGCTCCGAGACGTCGGCACCACCTTTGTCGCGCCGGGGGACTTCATCCAGCCATTGGCCGAGGTTTCCCTCGCCGTACATGGTGCGCCATAGCTCTACCTTCACCGCGGCCTCCCCGATGTACTCCCAAATCTGCTCGTGGAAAACCTGAACAGCAGGGCAAACAGCGCGTACAACACTGGACATCGCTTTGGCCCCGGCCGGCATCTCCAGTCGGGGGTCAGCCAACTCGTCGACATGTCAGCAGCCCCGGTGCCGGAGAAGCGCACACGCCAGGCACGAGGTCACATAGGAGTAGTGGTTGCCAAAAGTCGTCGCAGCACTGCGAGCGAGGTTGGACGCATCCCCGATCCGACGAAGCGTCCGCAACAGCTCTTCGGGCCCGAAGGAGCGAGGCGGTACTTCGGTGACAAGGTCTTCAAGGGTGCTTTCCAAAGCCAGCATGGCATCCCACACAGCCACTGAGGCGGCGCCCAGAGTCCGGTCTCATTCTCCAAGGGACGTTGTGAGGCGACCCTTCTCCTTCTTCAGCGGAGCGATTTGTTGGAGCAGGCCGTCTCGCTCCTCTGTGGCCGCTCGTCGTGCCGCCTCTGTGGCCGATAACCGCATCACTGCCATGAGCGCCTCGGCGTACGAGATCACCTCCACACGCTCTGCCTCCAACGCTGGATGCGGTTGTCCTTGGCGGAGTGTGCCTCCTCGGCTGCGCGAAGGGCCTCTTCGGCAGCGCGCAGCCGGTCCTCTAACACCTTCCGCTCGTGGGCGTGAGCCGCCTGCAACGCCCAGCCAAGGGCGAGGGTCTGTACAACAAAGCGGTTAGTGAACTTCTAAAGGACCACATGTCTCTAAAAGGCCATATACTCACCCTCATCTCCGAGACCTCCAGTGCGCCCCCAAGGAGCTCTGATCCGCAGGTTAGCAGCGCCTGGCGATCCAGGTTCGAGGCCGCATTATCCGCAACCCCTTGCCACGCTCCCAGCACCTCCGGTCGAGGGACGAAATCTGCTAGGGTCGGACACGCAGCATCCACGACGACAGTTTCCGGAGCATCAGGCGTCCCTCCCAAAGGAATGTCCCTACGCCCCGAAGGATGTCCGAGCTCAGGGAGGCGTGCCACTGCGAAGAGACATACCGGTTACAGCCCTACGAACGCACCACAGGATTATGCCAAAGAAGGTGAGTTTACCTTCGGCAGCAGCCGGTGGACTCCTCCGGGGTGCCCTCTCAGCCTCACAAGGAGTCGCAAGGACGCCTGTGTCCACAGGCGAAGTTGGTCCTCCAGGCCGGGGGGGCCTCCGGGTCGGAGGCTAGTTCCAGCAGGTTCCCGACCCCAGTAGCCGCAGACCCAGAGGGAGCTGCGGAGGCGGCAGGGTAGGGGTACTCAGCGTCGGAGTCCCACAGGGCTCCTACCTTGGTCGCCACAACGAACCCCTCTTGGACAAGGGCGATTATGCGCGGCGCCGTCTTGAGGAGCAAGCGAGGACCCGCCTCGTGTCGCCGTAGGTGAGGGCTCCGCCCTAGTAACCGCCGCAGGCGAGGACTCCGCCCCAGCATCCTCCGCGGGCGACGGCTCTGCCTCGGCGGGCACCGCGAGTGAGGAAGCTTCCCCCTCCCGATTGTCCGCACTGCGCCCTTGGTCCCTGGCACCGCCCAAGGACCCCTCGCCTTCGTCCTTCGCATCCCCTTCCAGCTCCGAATCGGCATACTTCGCTGAGTCAGAGTCGGCGTCTGCCGCGCTATCGGCAGTAACAAGGCCAACATGAGCGGCAACAAGACCAAGTGTGCCCGCGGAGGATCGAGCCCACCGGCGAGACGGTAGTCCCTTTCCCATGGCGTCATCCTCTCAGCGACGAGGCTGGCTTGGGGCCGGAGTGGCGCGCTCCAGCACAAAAATGCCCGGAGCCTCACACGTGATTTATCCACCCCAGCTCTGCCTCCTAGTAGCAGCTGCGTGCAAGTCATGGTCCCTGGCCGTATACGGTCCGAGGAACACGCCCACCGCATGCTCCGCGTCCTCCAGAAGAATCCCGATAGGCAGCAATAGGTGGAGTTAAAAAGACAGTCCAATAGGCAGAAGGGGCAAAGTACAGCTCCACCAAGACTTACGAGGTTCGGAGGGTCCCGGCAGCGAAGACACAGACGGGCGGACATTGTCATGCCGAAGGCTCCCAGACGTGATGCGCCATCCATGGGCAAGCGGCACCACGCCAGACATGGCGAACTCGGCGAGGTCGCGCATGTTAAAGCGGGCGGCGAGCCCCACGAGCCTCCACGCCCATCGCCTGTCCTCGTTATCGATCGGTATGCCAGGCGTGGTATTCAATGCCACTGGCCGGCCCGAGCATTCGAGGCCGCTACCACTCGCCACACAGTGGTAAAACCACTGCTTCATCCAGTTGGCAGGGAAGATCTTCCCGCACGGCGACCGCAGGACGAAGTTGACGCTGTCGAAGTTGGAAAACGTCCTGTCTCTCCGCCTTTTTGGCTGACATCACGCGTCGTGGAGAAACGTGAACAGCGAGGCATTGGGCCAGCACGCCTCCGTGCACAAGGCCCAGCTGTACACGGCAAGGTGGGCTAACGCGTTCGGAGTCAGCTGTGCCAGCTCAAGCCCAAAGATCCGCAAGACGTCGCCGACAATCATGGCGGCCGGGATGCGAAGCCCGGCTTCGAAGTAAGCGACGAAGACGATCACCTCCAACGTCTCAGGGTGCGGCTCTGTCTCGTCGCTGGCGCGCAGTCGCACCTCCTGGCGGTTCGACAGCTTCCCTTCGCGCAGCAGGGTGCGGATCGTCTCCTCCGTCGCAAGCGTCGGGCCCAAGACACGAGAGCACGGACCTTCCATCTTCTCCGTCGCCACCCACCATTTGTCTACTAGCGTTGAATCGTGCCCCTCGAGCGTGTACTTCACCTCGAGCGGTGACGACCGCTGGGAGAAGGTGCTACCGCCGGCCTGCTGAGCACATTCTTCGCTGCGAGCCATTGTTCCACAAGAGCTAAGAGGCGACGGGAGCAGCGCGGCGGCAAAGAAGGCAAGAGAGCAGGGCACAGGAGAAGAGACCAGCAGGTACGCGGGGGAGAGCATAGGCGTGGTACCGCAGGGGCTATTTAAAGCCCCTTCATTCCCCGCACCGCCGATAAGTGCAACCGACGGGAGACGAACCGCTTGCCTCCCCATGATTGAAGCTAAAGCGGCATAGCCGCCCACGCGCGTCAGGCCCCGTCAGAAACGGACGCACGACCGTGATCGTGCGATGGCCTGACAGCGCACGACGCGCCAATCGCGTTCCGCCACGCGTTTGCTCCCTCGGGAATGAACGCAGGTCGCACGATGAGGCGTGCCCTCTGTTGTGTGTCCACACGAATCTCAGGGCCATCAATGCAGCATCGCCAGGCTATTGACCGGTCAATCTTGGCTGCAACTCTGACCTCGGCTCCATCCCTGCGAAGAGGCACCTCGCTGCACCCTCACAAGCCCACGTGGCAAGCTAGCAGACCACCTTGACTCCGATTGCGCGGGTTGACCCCGACGCCTACTCCGGCCTATATTTCTGGGGTCCGGCCGGGCCCCCAACTTGGCCTCACATACGGGGGGCAGCCTCGTGACCCGATCCTAACATTCTAATTATCTTTACGCGATTAACGTTTCGCAAATAATACTCGCGGAGTTTGGTTGGATGCAGGTTTGGCTTCGCCTCCACGACACCGGACTAACACACAACGCCAACACGGCACATGGCCCTTCGGTCTCCAGCCCGCTCGAAGCCTCCGGAGTTAGCTCCGACCGAACCCGTGGGCATCGCAGACGGTCACCTCAGCTTCGAGGATTAAGTCCAACCGGCGGGAATTCAACCGGTGGAGGGCCAGCCGGCGAAAGACAGGGCGCTCCACTCAGGCATTGACCAGTCAACCTCGACTACGGCCTCGGCGCGGCTATCGCCCTGCTCTTACAAAACGCCACACGCGTAGGCACGGCGCGCCGATCCACGACAAATTTTGACCTATTCTCATAAATAGGCCTCCTTTCGTTCATCAACGCCCGCTGATATTGGTGTCCATAGACGCAATCGTCGAACGCAGATGAACAAAAGTAGGCCTACTTGTGAGAAGATAACCACGTGCAGGAACAAGGCGAGCACCGGGGATGAAGGAGGAACATGCTGTAGTACTGACGTACTTATACCCATGCTCGCCCGACGGGGAGTCGCCAGGCTGGCGGAAGGTCAACCGACGGCATTCCAATCGACGGAAGTGCAACCGGCGGGAGGTGAGGCGTCGCGGTCAAAGTGTCCACGCGGTGCACCTGTCCTGCCATGCGGCGCCCCTCATGCCCTCGTCAGACGTGTCAAACGCCTCGAAAACCGCTGGTCGAAAGCCCCCGGGTGCGTGCGGAAGGCGGGCCTCCCCGCGCATCGTCGCGACATCCCCGGCTCCGCGGCTAAGCGGCTCAGGGTCAGCGACAACTTCGACAACAAGTCCGGCTCCATACCCTTAGTGCGAGCATAGGCTACACCGGCCAGTTCGACTTCGACTCCGCCATCAAAGGGCCCTGTCGGCGAGGACGGCTTCGGCAACCCGCTCAACGCTATATCCTCGCTGCGGGGCGGGGACTACACCAGGCAGTAAGGCTCCATCAAGCAATACAGAAGTTCACAGGCCGGGGACGGAGGGGGCCAAATGGCTCGACAACATGGCTTCGGCCCGTTAAGCCCGTCACCATGAGAGACTCCTGTTGTAGGGATGGCCCCCGCCTAAGCCCAGCCGGCCTGTTAGAAGGCTTTAAAGCCCAATATGGGACATATGTAATGACGTAAATACCCGTGAGGGGATTACTCAAGTGTAAGGGCAAGGTTGTAAAAACACTCCCATGATATATACACACACGATACATGCCATGTAGGAAACCCTAAGCATTACTCACCTAACTCTCCACTACCATACTTTCTCTTTGTTTGGTCTGTAACCACAACAAGCCTCTTTATCGCTTGATTTACATTTTTGGGATGAGCTCGTATTTACTTGGTATTTGGTTTGGATGCAGTATTAGGTGCTGGAGCTTCTTAAGAAGAACAGGGACATGACCTCCAGAGAGGTAAGCAGTCTTCTTTGCTGCTTAATTTGTGTGGATTCTGGAAGTAAATCCGTCGACTACTTCCATCTCAGTAGAATAGCATCACATCTTGATGACGATTGATGGACAGAAGTATAATGTGGAGTAATTCAGAATGTAAGATTAAATCAGACAAATAGATACATTTTGAGGGGCCTAACCTACGGTCGATCCATTGGGCTTATGCAACAAGGCCGCCAGCTCTGTAATGGCTGCGCTCTATGTTGAAAATTTGGAGTTGGCATGTTGGTTGTTGCCAATGAAAACTTACGGTATTTTGCTTTGTTTGCTATTGCATCACAGGTTAAGCTAACTATCATGATTGAGGACCCTAGAGATGTAGAAAGGAAGAGATTGCTTGGCATAGAGGATCCTGATGAAATTACCAGGGAGGATTTAGCTGATGCTTTGGTTGAGGTACATTACATTCCCCTGTGATGTACAACTTGGAGTCACGTGAAGAGTCCTGTTTTTCTTCTCCTTCTGCAAACATTGTTGCTAGGTAACCGTCGTCTTCATCCATCTTTATGACCGGGTAAATATATTGTAAATTTTCGTCACCGCGCTATGCTCTATTTAAAATGACAACTAAAAATGCTACACGCATACTGTACTATTGTTGATATTCGAATGATAGTGCAAAGCTGAAAGCTTTGGTATGCCCTTTCCTGGTGTCAGGGAAGAACTGTTCACTCCTGGTACATATCTTGTGTCTGTTCCACTTGCTACCTGCCATGATACCATGGATTAATTTGCAAGCAAATGCCCTGGCACCATATTTACAATTTGATACTATGGAGGAGTACAAGGTTATCCCCTTCCCGTTTGTTTGTTTTAAAATCTTGTAATTCATGTCAAAATTATATTGGACATGAATCCATGAGTACACTGCTTGATAAATGTTACCATATGGTTTATGTTCTCACCCTGAAGAATCAGATATGGCAGTATGATAGCTTTCTTTACTCCAAATAACAGGTTCATATGAAAATATTGACCAGATTGTTAAAAAAATTCTTTATCATGGGTTACAAAATTCTTTCTTTGTTCTCCTGTTTGAGCCGATTTTGCGATTTTGAAATAGTGATTAGTGCTTGGAATTGTATTTCTGTTTGACTATTATGTTTTGTAACTCTACCAGTTAAAAATTTCAAGATGAAGCTTATTAAACCCGTCATTTAGTTTCGATATAAATTCAGGCATGAAATCATGTGATATTTACTGCTTTGGTGGCAATAATTAAATATGATTGATATGTTGAGTACAATTTGTTAACAAGGCGTACCACAAGAGTTACTTGGTGTCCCGTTCAGGGTATCATCACTCCCGTTGTTTGTGAATTGCGGTATTCTTGTCCTTATTTATTGTGTTTCTAATGAGGACGTTACTATTATGAAGGCTTTATCTACACACTCATTACCTCTATCATCAGATTCAAGTAACAGTGACAATGATAAGACTAGTGTTGTTTCAACGGCTAAAGCATTGTAACAATTGTATAAGGGACCAATCACTCGAGCTAGACCAAGGGAACTCACTAAACAGGTGAATCTGATCCTACATTCCTTTGATTTCACTGCTAAGGACAGCTTACTACCTTATGCTTCTATTTTATGTATTCTTATGTTATTAGGTGACCAAGAATATGGTGCTACCAAGCGGGAGGAGAGAGAGGTCGGTGCACCAAGAGAAGGTCCAAAAGGAGGAGACGATGATACTGCACTTATATCAATGGAAAAAGCCACCAAGATGTTGTAATCAAGTTTTTAGCCTTTGAATTGAAGATTGGAGAATACTATGTTTTGGAAGCTCGATGGTGCCTAGTCTTCAATTCTGAGTCCGTTTGAGTTTTTGACAAGCTCGATGTGATATGGGCTGGTTTGTATCTATAATAAGATAATTAAGGGTGTTTTGGACTTTACTATTCGTTTTGGTTCAGTTTTGAGGTGATGGCGATGCCGAAGCTTCAAACGGGCTAAAAACGAATACTTGGGCCGCAAGGGAAGTTGGCCTGTTATCAAGGGAGGTATGCGCCACCCTCATGGGCCAGCCACCACATGGGGCCCCACCTCATGGGAGCACAAACCAAGACAACCAGTCAACTACTTCTTATTACTTTCGGTTTAAATTAGGAATTATAATTGGATTCGAGTTGTTTTCCTACTTTGAGTTCGGCTAGGCTTGTACGAGGGTATAAAGCCTTGGCCACTGTCCCCTGTAAACCTCAAATGTTAATTTTGAGTCTAAGCAATTTTTTGTTCTTTGGTTTATGTTGTGTGCTACCATGAGAGTGGGGGAGCCGACTAGCTAGTGTTCCACCAAATTACTGGTTACCAGCGTTCTTGTTGTTCCTCACGGACTAGCAACTCGTCCTTCTTGGTGTGGTCAAAAGACAGAGATCTAGAGTGTGTTGCTAGTTGAATTCTGATACATGGGAGTCTGTAATCAAGGCAGATAATCATGTGCTTCCATTCATCAGAATCCATAGGATTTCAGGTTAGCCACATATTTACCCTTCAAGAGAGATCCTACGTCGTGAAGATCGGGCACTCCATATCATCTTGGTATCATAGCGCTGGGTTGATACGGTTGAATCAATCTTTTACCCTAGTTCCATTTTTATTTTCTGTCCTATGTACAAGCCAAAAAAAATATCCTAGCCTTAGTTTTCAATTCGTTTGCATCTTGTGAGTTTTGTTAGTTTTCAATCTGTTAGTTTCAATTGCATAGTTGTTGTCCATTGCATTTCGTGTTTTTTTGTGCTGCTTTATCATTCTTTAGGGTTCTTAGTTTTTGCATCTACAACAGAAAATCCATGGGTTAGAACTTCTCTAATCCGCACAAAAAAAAGAATCATTGTGGTTTAGACTCCCTAAATCACAACCAAAAAAATACCCCCTTACCCTTCTTGAGTTGTTGGATCTCCTAAAATCCAAAATCCGATGTAGTTGATCTCCCAACTTTGCATCTGTGACTTGTTTAGGTGCTAGGGCTTGCATTTGAAAGTGTCCTAGACATATACAACACATTTATGTAGCTTCCCATTTAGTTCATTTTGGAATCTCACAAAGAAACCGTGTAGAACTTTCCAAAAAGTGGCCACCTTTCCAAAAATTGAAAAGCACATCAAACCAATGCCAAATCTAGTGAAAAATGGTGGCGACCTTCTACATATAGCCAAAAAATTTTATTAAAAATTTGACCAAGTTTAACCAACGGAATTGAAAGATATAGGGGTCTCAAGTTGAGCTCGAGTCCGTTCTGGTCCGAATCAGATTCGGATTCCGAGACACCTTCAGTAAAACGAGCATAACTTTTACATACGGTGTCCTTTTTTGATGTTCTTGTACTCATTGGAAAGCTAGTGACGAGCCTGGTCCTTTTTTCAGCCATCTAAGACCCCCAAAATTGGCCATCTTCAGCCTCGAATTAGAGTTGTAAATTTTTGTTTATGTTTTTTGTCAATTTTTTAGGTCTTCCCTTTGGAATTTGGGTTTCACTTCAACTGCAAAGTTGTATATCTCATCAAAACCATTCAAACAAGCATATATAAGCCATATAAAAACTTTGCCTTTCACCTTTCAAGACTAGATGTTGTTTATTGCTTAAACTAGGGTTGTTTGCATCACACAGTTACATTGTCTTTATGCTCTACATTGTGTGAATAATCTTGTGCCCTACACAAAAGTTTGAATAGTTAGCTAGTGTCTCTCCTAGCACTTGGTGTGAAAACTTTCTTTACTTACATCAAGTCACATTAATCGTTGCGTGTGTGTGCCTCACTTTATATCTTGGACATTGCAAATAGGCTTTTGTTAAACTATGTGGATTGTTTATTAGCTTTACAACATCTTGTGCATCTGAATTGTGGTAGGATTATACACTAACCCTATTCCAGCTCCACATAAACTTGATGAGTACAGCTCATGTGATTGGTTTTCAACTAGTGACACCTCTGGATCGTTTTCTCATCGCCTAGGTAAGCGATATTGCTATTCATAGGAATTGACAAGATAATTGGCCAGTGGTAGCATTAGGTGTTCCTTTGTGTAGTATACATCGTTTGTGTTATTTTTCTTGCTGTGCTAACCATGTCAGAGGACAAATCATCTAAGGAACATTCTCCAAGGGATTGCTTTGCTAACATGGATGATGTCAAGCGAATTGTGGAGGGGTTTAATGAAGTGCTTGAGGGGATTCGTGCTGATTTACAAGAACTAAAAGAAGAGGTGCTATTGCAACCCAGGCGCAACATTTTTACACCCAAGATGAGCCGTCCATCTACCTCGACCTACGCACCTAGAGATAAGCGCAAGATAGATATCAGAAAAGGTATGTTCAGCAAACCTTCAAATTCCAATACACAATCATAAGCCGTGTCTAATGCTTTGAATGTGAAATCTGCTCCATCATCTAGTGTTAAACTTGCTAGTTTATCTAAATCATTAAAATCTTCTGCTAGTTCTAACACTAAAACAAGTGCAATTCAATGTTGACATTGTCAAGGACGTGGTCATTATTCTTGTGAATGTTCTAATACTAAGGTTATGATTGTCACTGAAACTAGTTATGATTCCTCTTCTGATTTTGAAAATGAACCTAGTCCATGTGATGATAATAACACTAAGAATGAATCTGATTCTGAAGATCAATGTCCTGGTGAAGGTGAATTTGCATTGGTTGTTACTTCATATTTACCAATACTTGTTAAATAAGACAACCAATCTCAACGTTGCAATTTGTTCATGAATAGTACTAAAGTGAAAGATACTAATGTCAAAATGATCATTGATAGTGGCCCATGCCAAAACATTGCTACTGTTGAGATGTGTGAAAAGTTAATCTAAAATTGCTTAAACATCTTGATCCATATTGTGTGCAATAGTTTTGTTAGGGAAGTAAAGTTAAAATTCAGCACCGTGTGAATGTTCCTTTCAAGGTTAACAAGTATGAGGATACCATTTTATGTGATGTTGTGCCTATGACGGTATGTCATTTACTGTTAGGTTGTCCATGGTTGTTTGATCGCAACATACAACATGATGGATGTGCCAATACTTATAGCTTCAAGTGGGAAGGTAAGAACATGGTTTTACTGCTGCTTACTTCTTCTCAATACAAGCCACTGAACAAAAACGCCAAGATAAATCATAGCTTGTTGTTCAGCAAGGTAAGGCAAAGGTAAGCACTGGAAAGGTTTTGATTGCAATGAAAATAGATCTGAAAGAGGTGATCAATGATCCTAGTGGTATGCACTTTGTTCTTGTTTATAAGGACGCTAATGTTATGCTTACAACTAATGTTTAAACACTCTGCCTAGTGCTATCCAGTCGTTGTTGCAGACATACGACGACATTTTTCCTGAGGAGGTGCCACCCGGACTTCCACCACTTCGTGGGATTGAGCACCAGATCGACTTCATACTAGGTGCCTCGCTGCCGAACCGACTGCCATACCGCACCATTCCAACTGAAAGCAAGGAAATACAATGACGAGTGCATGAGCTTTTAGACAAAGGGTATGTACGCGAAAGCCTTTCTCCATGTGCTGTCCCCATTATTCTTGTTCCTAAGAAAGATGGTATGTAGAGAATATGTATTGATTGTCATGCTATCAATAATATCACTGTTAGATATCGTCATCCTATACGTAGGCTTGATGATATGCTAGATGAGCTTAGTGAAGCAACATTTTCTCAAAAAATGATCTAAAAAGTGGATACTGCCAGATTCATATGAAACCAGGAGATGAATGAAAAACTGCTTTTAAAATAAAATTTGGATTGTATGAGTGCTTAGTCATGCCTTTTGGTTTAACGAATGCACCTAGTACATTCATGCGTTTGATGAATCATATCTTAAGAACTTTCATTGGTGATATTATGATCTATAGCAAAACCATGGCTAGACACTTAATCATTTAAAACAAGTGCTTGATATGTTTAGAACTAAGAAGCTATTCGCTAAATTTGCTAAATGCACGTTTTGCACTGATAAGTAGTGCTCCTTGGGTTTATTGTTTCTGGGCATGGAATCAAAGTTGATGACTCTAAAATTGATGCAATTAACAATTAGCCTATTCATATTAATGTGAGTCAAGTATGTAGTTTCCATGGTCTTACTAGCTTTTATTATCGATTTATGAGAGATTTCAGTACTATTGCTGTCCTGTTAAATAAATTGACAAAAAAGGGAGTGCCTTTTGTGTGGGGGATAGTACAACAGGGAGCTTTTGATACTCTAAAAACAGAGCTCACAGAGGCGCCACTGCTTACTCTACCTGATTTTACTAAAAATTTTGAGGTTGAATGTGATGCTACTGGAATAGGTATTGGTGATGTTCTTATGCAGGAAGGTAAGCCAATTGTTTATTTTTCTGAAAAACTGAATAGAGCTCAGCTGAATTATCTTATTTATAATAAGGAGCTCTATGCACTTATACGTGTTCTTGAAACTTGGCAACATTACTTATGACCTAATGTTTTTGTTATACATACTGACCATGAATATTTCAAGTATTTGAAAGGCCAATCTAAGTTGAACCATAGACATGTAAGTGGATGGACTTTGTAGAAACTTTCTCATATGTTGTTATGTATAAGAAGGGCAAAGATAATGTTGTTGTTGATGCTTTGTCTCGAAAGGGCATTCTTTTAACTCAATTGGATACTAAGGTGCTTGGTTTAGAGAGTTTGAAAGAGTTATATGCTGCTGATTGTGATTTTGCTGAACCCTTTGCTCGCTATTCACATGGGAAAGGATGTGATAAATTTTATGTTCGTGATGGGGTTTTGTTATGCGCTAACAAACTTTGCATTCCAAATTCGTCCGTTCATTTGTTTCGTGTGCAGAAATCACATTGCGGAGGATTGATGAGACATTTCAGATGTGAGAAGATGTTGAGCATGTTGGCCGATCACTTCTACCGCCCGAAGATGAGATGTGTTTACCCTTCAGACAAACTTGTTGCAGCCAATGTTGATCGGCCCATGCCATTAAGCATCACTGGCTTGGAAACGTTCAGCCTTGGCTACAAGGTTTTATTTGTGGTTTGTTTTAAAACATTTCTCGTTGTGTTTATCTTGTAATTTCAAGGAAGGCATTAACAAAATACCAATTGGTCTTTCGCTTGTTGTTCCACTGTAAGCATGTTAGTCGCCAACTATGTACAGCATGGCAAATTCAACAAGTATGGAAGGACCTTTTTTTATTCCATTAAATTAGTTTAGTCATTTTTACTCACATTGGCAGATGTAAATCTCTAAAATAGGGGTTCCGTTCTTTCAAGATTCTAGGAACACTAAATTTACGGTCATAATTCTTTGTCGTAGCATGCTCAAATTTGTAAATAGCCTTCTACATTATCTAACTTTCGAGGTAAACCATCCATATCACCATGCTAACTGTTACCAAAGGTGGGAATTTGCTAAATTATTCCTTTGGACCCTCAGGTTTTTGAACCAAACTGGCATTTGATGCATGATCGCCTTCAAACTGCAAGGAGCATAGATGAGGTTTTAACTAAGTTCTTATGTTGAAGTTAATTGCATTGCTAAGAGTACATAGTACATTAACGTTGCTGTTAATGCTGCTTGCAGGTCATCCAGATCCATGATTTCTTCCTCCAGAAGTGTCTAAAAAATGCTTGCTGTTGTTGCCTGAGCTCCTTGCGGTCTGTCTTCTTGCACTTTTCTTAAAACTAAAGTAAAACTATCTATAAAGAAATAACTGCTACTGCTGTATTTTGTAGGATCGAAAACGGCAACAGAGGGGGGTAAATGGTGCCTTCAAAAATCGCCCCAAGTAGTCGTTCTTGCTCACACCGTTGTAGTCGTTCTTGCTCTTCTCCAGCTTGGGGCAATTCGCTCGAATGTGGTTGGGGCCACCACACTCAAAACAAATCACCAGCACTCCTCTCTGTCTGTCCCTCACTCTTTTCTATGCATGAGAAAATTTTCTGGCTAAGAGGGCTTGTTGGTTTTCTGACAACTGCTCTAGTTGATCATCGCCAATTTCACACAGAGCAGCAAGAGAGAATCCAGAAACAGTGTCAGAAGAAGATCCCGAGGTAGGACTGGGATCGGTGACCAAAGCCATTGATTGTGACTTTGACTTACAAGAGACAATGTCAATCTCATGAATCTTGAGGCGTGAATACAACACATCAAGAGTCAAAGTCGAAAGATCAGTCGTGTCCTTGATGGTGATCACCTTCATCTCCCAAACTCGCAAATCCAAGGCTGCAAGCATCTGTCGAGCGTTGTCCAAGTCGGGGTACGTGAGACTGACCGCTCAGAGGTTGCTCAAGATCTTGTGAAACCTCGCAAAGCACTCATCCAGGGACTCTCTAGCGAGCATTTCAAACTTGTCGTAATCTCGTTTGTACTAGTCCTGTCGTACCGTCTTAATTTGGGTGGTGCCCTCATGGTAAGCATCGAGGGTCACCCAAATGTCATAGGCTGACGTAAGATGAGAAATGCGATCAAATTCGCTTCGGCTCAGTCCTTGGATTATGATGTTCCTTGCCTTAGCATTTGCCTCCACATCGAGCATGTTTGCCACAATGATGTTCTCATCGGCAGGAACAAAAAACGAGTTTTGACTTTTCGCCAGATCGCATAGCCCTGAGCATGTATGTAAGACTCCATCCTACTCTTCTAGAAGGGATAGTTGATTCCATCGAAGATAGGGGGCTTGGTGGAATACTTGTCTGTAGCCATGGCTCAAGAGACTAGTTAAGATCTACGACGAAGAGCTAACCGGCTCTGATACTAATTGTAGGATCGAAAACAGCAACAGAGGGGGGTGAATGGTACCTTCAAAAATTGCCCCAAGTATCCACACATTTTTCTTCTCCGATAGCTATAAAAGCTATGAAGAAAGCGGATTCATTCTCACTAGAAAAACAGCAAGATCTCAAACAGAAAAAAAGCGAGACAAGGAAACTGAAGAGATCAGAGAGCAGAGCAAGAAAGAACATCAATTCAGAAGGCCGGTCTGACTGCAATGGTTTTGGCGGTCTGACCGCTCATGCCAGACCGGTCTGACCGCAGTGTCTCAGGTGGTCTGACCGCTCTGGTGCTTCCGGTCTGACTGCCATGGTAGGTGCGGTCTGACCGCAGTGGTTGGTCCGGTCGGAGATACGCGAGGAGAAGCCTGAAACCGAGCACACAAACACACAGAGAAGCGTATGTCCAGTCTCAAGGCAGTGAGGTACAAAAGGGAGCCAATCATACTACTATACTCCTTTTGATCAACTGGCTCGCCATCCTCATTTGGATCGAGTGAAGCTGTTGATGCCATTGGAGTTGACACCAGCTTGCCATCACTCATATCAAAGCGTCTTAGGAGGTCTCGAGTGTACTTGCCCTGATGCAAGAAAGTACCCTCCTGAGTCTGCTTGGTCTGGAATCCAAGAAAGTAGGTCAACTCGCCCATCATGCTCATCTCAAACTCTGTGCTCATGACATCAAAGAACTGGAAAACAAGAGCATGAGAGAAGCCGCCAAAGATGATATTATCCACATAAATCTGGACGAGCAGAAGGTCATTTCCATGTCTGCAAATGAACAAGGTCTTGTCGACCTTACCCATCTCAAACCTATGACTCAACAGATAGGACTTAAACCTCTCATACCAAGCTCTAGGGGCTTGCTTAAGTCCATACAAGGCTTTAGAAAGCTTGTAGACATGGTTTGGGTATTTGGGGTTCTCGAAACCTGGAGGCTGCCTAACATATACCTCTTCCTCAATATACCCATTGAGGAAGGCACTCTTGACATCCATCGAGTTAAGCTTGAAGCTCTTAGACGCTCGAATGCAAACAAAATCTTAATGGCCTCTAGCCTAACTATAGGGGCAAAGGTCTCTTCAAAATCTTGACCCTCAACCTGGGAGAAACCCTGAACTACCAATCTAGTCTTGTTTCGAATGACTACCCTATTCTCACTCTGCTTGTTTTTGAACACCCACTTAATACCTATGACATTATGACCTCTAGAGGGCTCAACAAGTGACCAGACCTTGTTCCTCTCAAAGTTCTCTAACTCCTCATGCATGGCATTGACCCAAGCCTCGTCAGAAAGAGCATGACTAACATCCTTGGGCTCGAAAGAGGCAACAAAAGCAGAGTGGAGACAGAAGTGAGACATGCTAGACTTTGAGCGTGTGACACGCTCAAAGAGATCTCCAATCATCTGCTCTGAAGGATGATGTTTCTGGATATGATGGGGAGGTCCTGGATGAGAAGAAGAAGTGGCCTCTACCTCTTGAGCTGACGAGGTAGGAACAAAGCCACTAGCTTCAGAAGAAGCGGAAGGAACGGGCTGATCTCCTCGAGGTGCAGTGGTAGAAACAGGCACCTCAAGGGGAGGAGAAACTGGATCAGGTAGACAACCCTCATCTCCATCCTCCTCATCATCCACAAAGATGGGCTCGGACTGCTCTACTGAACCTGAGATATCGGGCCTAGTCCCCGGACTGGCCTCATCGAATGTCACCTCACAGGTTTTTACTATTTTGCTAGACCCGCAGTTCCAACCCTATACGCCCACAAAGAAGTCGAGTAACCCAGAAAAATCCCATCACAAGATCGTGACTTGAACTTATCTAGGTTCCCAGACTTCAAAATAAAACACTTACAATCAAATACGCGAAAATGAGAGACACTGGGCTTTCGCCCATATCTCAACTCATAAGAAGTGTGATGCAAGTGTGCCCTTAGAAAAACTCTGTTTGAAACATGGCACGCGGTAGCTATCGCCTCAGCCCAAAACTTCCTAGGTGTAGAATACTCATCAAGCATTATCTTGGCCATCTCGATCAAGGTACGGTTCTTCCTCTCCACGATGCCATTTTGCTGGGGGACGTGAGGAGAAGAGAACTAGTGCTCTCCACCTGTCTCATAGCAAAACCTCTCAAAGTAAGAATTCTTGAACTCCGTACCATTGTCACTGCGGATCACTCGTAAGGCACCCGGGAGCTCAACTGAAAGCCTACTAAAAAGACCCCAAAATTGGGTAAATGTCTCATCCTTCGAGGCTAAGAAAAACACCCAAGAGTACCTCGAGAAGTCATCGACCACGACAAGAACATACCAGTTCCCTCCTATTGACTACACTCCAGCTGGACCAACTATGTCTATGTGGAGCAACTGTCCTAGTGCATCGGTCATAGTCACTGTGACCGGAGGATGAGAAGAAGCAACCATCTTGCCGTGCCGACAGGGAGCGCAAACTAGATCTTTGACCATCTTGAGTTTAGGCAGACCACGAATGAGATCGTGGTCGCCAACTCGAGTCAAATGGTCAAATCCAATATGACCAAGTCTCTTATGCCAGAAAGTGATGTCACAGGATTCAGAAGCAACTAAACACCTGAGAGGATCACCAGAAGACTCAACAAAATCAGCACAAAAGATCCTCTCATATCTAGAAATCCTGCAAACTAGACTCCTCGAAGAATCAAGAATTTTGCAAGCATTTTTCTTAAAGCTCACCTCAAAACCGTCATTGGTAAGCTGGGAAACCGAGAGCAAACTGTATTGCAGCTTACTCACTAAGGCAACATCTTTTAAAACGAAAGAATTGTTAACGCGCACAGTACCTTTAGCGATGACACGCCCAGAAGAGCATCTCCAAAGGTGATCGTCTTATCACCTGGAGCTCGGGCTAGGGAAGAAAACCAACGAGAATCTCCGATCATGTGACGAGAACACCCAGAGTCCACAGGCCATACCTCTCCCTTCCCAGGGGTGGCGAACCTGAGTCAACAAGAGAGAGATGGCTCAGTACTGGGATAAATCAAAAGAGATTTTGGAACCCAATACTGAGTCACACGACGAGCAAAAGAAGTAGTCACACACGACTGACCTCTAACTACCCTACGATCTCCGTCGCTCAGAAAGCCAAAAGGTCTATGAGCAGACCTGAAGCTATTGTTGGGCTTGACTGCTATGGAAGAGCGAGTCGGAGCACTAGCAACATGCTGATCTCGCCGTGGGTAGCTATCTCGACAAGAAAAATGAGATCTATCCTCAGGACAGTGGATATCACGACCAGAGGCAAATCGAGGACGAAAATCAAAAAACTCAGAAAAACCAAGTCCTCGATGCTACCCAACACATCAACATGATCAACTCTAGACCTCATGTTGGTCTTAGGTGCACTCATGGTCTGGGGCTGACCCTGAATACGCCTAAGAGCCTGAACACAGTCTCTTCGTGCAATCTTGGCGCGCCTGAAGCATCTCTCGATCATGTGTCCATCCTTCTGATAGAAGGTACAATGAAACTTCGCCTTCTGGGAGGTTGAAGCAACAGGTGTTACCACCATACTGTCAGAGATCCCTTGGACAAAGCCCACGGATTTGAACTCAACATTTTTAGTTCTGGGCTTGACCTCGACCACACCTGCTGCTATGGGTCTGAGAACAGCAGGTGGATGCTTCCTAACATCCTCAAGGAAATCATATCCTAGACCCTGATTGAACATGCAAATCTTGGATTGATCTAGAATAAGATTCAGCTTCTTCTTGCCTCCAACAAATCTCTCAAGAGTGTTCATAAGATACTGACACTCCTGAAAGAGAGAGAGGTGCAAGAAGAGCAGGGGGAAGAAGAGACAGCAGAAGGAGAGGAAGAAGAACCAACAGCAGAAGAACGAATGGCATGTGCACACACAGCCGCCTCAACTTTGAGGTCTTCGCAAGAAACAGGAGGGACAGTCCTACTTCTAGCCATTTGGTTCTCGTCGCTAAGCGTCTCTACCATATCCTTAGACTTCTCCCCCACAACAGCACATGCATCACAACAGGATTGTGGCTTTTCTAGTAGGTCCTTAGTTAGCTTCACACATTTATCATCCAAAGCAACGAGTTCAAGTTTTAGTTTTGCACAACTATTGCATGGTGAGCTAACAGGGTCCTTAGTCGTATAATGAGCCAATCTGTTGTTGTGGTCAATCATTTCTTGAAGCTGTTTTAAGACAGATTCAAGCTCAGCAGTTAATTTAGGACAGTTGGTGCAAGAAACAATGGGCTCTAGCAAGAAAGCATGCAATTCAGCAATTTTATGATCTGCCTTCTTTAAGTTCATTTTCAAGTTATTGCAATTTTCACATGTTTCAGGCAGATCAAGAAGCATAGTGTAGAGACCTCTAAAAGTATTGTCCTTATCCTCACATGAGGTGCAAGAAATAGTCTCAACAGTAGATGAAAGAGAAGCTACCCTAATCATCTCAAGTTCAGCAAGCAGACTAACATTCTCCACATTAAGCATGTCTAGCTCAGAAGTCACACTATCATGAGAGGCCCTTAGCTTCTCCATATCACCAAGCAAGGAAGAACATACATCACATTCATCATGGGAGGGAGCAAATATAAGTGAAGTAAGCTCTCGTGACAGTCTCTCTACTTTCTTCTCCAACTCACTACACCTAGCTCTAGATCTAGCATGAAAATTTTCTAGTTTGAGAAAAGCATCATTGAGCTGGTCATAGGAGGGACATACCTCATCGGAGTCGCTGTAGAGCTCGCTGTCGCTGACGTCGCCCTCATGGGCCATGAAGCACATGCCGATGAAGTCATCGCCGTCCTTGGGATCTTGATCATCCTTGCCGTCATCATCACTCCACCCCTCCACGTCGCTGAAGTCGATGTCTTCGAAGGCCGTGAGGACGCGGTGGAAGAGCTTCTTGGCTCTGTCAAGGTTGCGGAACTTCTTCTCTTTGCCTTGGGCATGAGCTGGGGGCTTCTTGTTGCGATTCTTGTTGGTGTAGTCATTCTTGCTCACATCGCCGTAGTCGTTCTTGCTCTTCTCCAGCTTGGGGAAATTCGCTCGAATGTGGTTGGGGCCACCACACTCAAAACAAATCACCGGCCCTCCTCTCTTTCTGTCCCTCACTCCTTTGTACGCATGAGAAAAATTTTTGGCTAAGAGGGCTTGTTGATTTTCTGAGACCTGCTCTAGTTGATCATCGCCAATTTCACACAGAGCAGCAAGAGAGAATCTAGAAACAGTGTCCAAAGAAGATCCCGAGGTAGGACTGGGATCGGTGACCAAAGCCATCGACTATGACTTTGACTTACGAGAGACAATGTCAATCTCGTAAATCTTGAGGCGTGAATACAATGCATCAAGAGTCAAAATCGAAAGATCAGTCGTGTCCTAGATGGTGGTCACCTTCATCTCCTAAACTCGCAAATCCAAGGCCGCAAGCATCTGTCGAGTGTTGTCCGAGTCGGGGTACATGAGACCGACCGCTCGGAGGTTGCTCAAGATCTTGTGGAACGTCGCAAAGCACTCATCCAGGGACTCTCTAGCGAGCATTTCAAACTTGTTGTAATCTCGCTTGTACTGGTCCTATTGTACCGTCTTAATTTGGGTGGTGCCCTCATGGTAAGCATCGAGGGTCACCCAAATGTTATAGGCTAACGTAAGATGAGAAATGCGATCAAATTAGCTTCGGCTCAGTCCTTGGATTATGATGTTCCTTGCCTTAGCATTTGCCTCAACATCGGGCATGTTTGCCACATTAATGTTCTCATCAGCAGGAACAAGAAAATGAGTTTTGACTTTTTGCCAGATCGCATAGCCCTGAGCATGTATGTAAGACTCCATCCTACTCTTCCAGAAGATATAGTCGATCGCATTAGAGATAGGGGCTTCGTGGAATACTTGTCTGTCACCATGGCTCAAGAGATTAGTTAAGATCTATGACGAAGAGTTAACCAGCTCTGATACCAATTGTAGGATCGAAAACGGCAACAAGGGGGGTGAACGGTGCCTTCAAAAATCGCCCTAAGTATCCACACGTTTTTCTTCTCCGATAGCTATAAAAGCTATGAAGAAAGAGAATTCATGCTCACTAGAAAAACAGCAAGATCTCAAACAGAAAAGAAAGTGAGACAAGGAAACTGGAGAAATCAGAGAGCAGAGCAAGAAAGAATATTAATCCAGAAGGCCGGTCTGACTGCAATGGTTTTGGCGGTTTGACCACTCATGCCAGACCGGTCTGACTTCTCTGGTGCTTCCGGTCTGATTGCCGTGGTCGGTGCAGTCTGACCGCATTGGTTGGTCCAGTCGA
Source organism: Dendrocalamus sinicus (assembly GCA_036346575.1). Taxonomy (NCBI): domain Eukaryota; kingdom Viridiplantae; phylum Streptophyta; class Magnoliopsida; order Poales; family Poaceae; genus Dendrocalamus; species Dendrocalamus sinicus. The sequence continues at coordinate 28,295,131 of CM070647.1, forward strand.
ACTGCCAACCCTAGCGGTCTAACCGCTTTCTCATCTACGGTCTGATCAGAAAATGCTGCAGAGAACAGCAGACCGAAAAACACAAAACAGTAAATACTAAGAATGGGCAGCAGAAACAGAAAGATGATCAAAAGAAATCTGTGCTGCTCAGGATAGAGAAACACAAATTCAAACTGAATAGTCTACCAACCTTAGGAAGAGAGAATTCAGATCAAGAGGACAACTCAACTGAAAAACTGACCGAGAGGAAACAATTTGACTGCTAGAGCTGAAACTCTGAAGATTGAACCAGGGAAGCCAAAATTCAGACATTCGACTGCGCACACCTGAGCTATAGGAAGAACAACCCTCTCCAGGGACCAAGACAAACTGAGAGACAAATCAGATTGAGAATAGCTAGAAATCCAAAATTAACCAAAGATGTGACCATATGCCAAATAATGTGCAATCCTCAACATCTTTGATCACAAGACATTGGATCTCAACAGAGAGGTGTCCTTGGATCAAGAAAAACACAAAGCTAACACAAATTTTAAGCTGAGACATCAAGAACACGAATCCTCTGCGAACAGGTAACAGTAAACCCTAGATTTTTGAAAACAGAGAAAGTGTGCAGTGGTCCATTTCTTGAAAGAAACTACTCATGAAACTTTTCTCTCGAGAATATGCTTAGCCAAGGGGCTTTGAGATAATTTCTAGTTCAAAGCAAAGAGATTCTGCATCTATTCCTCCAAGAATCCAACTCAGAGAGAAATGAACCGAGAAGAGCAAAAAACAGAGAACAGCTCAGAAAAGAAAATGGCAGCAAAACACAGAAAGAAAAGTAACAAGAACAGCTCAACCACAGTCCATTTTGTATTGATACATTGAGATGAATGATTACAAAGGTTTTTCTACAACCATGTCAACCCGGGTCTCTCATCCTGAGAAGGACACACACCAACTCACGCAGACCAGGAAACCAAGAACACAGGCAGACAATGAGCCAAGAAGCTACTCTACCCAACCACTCACACACCGAAAAGGAAAATCAAGAAGCCTCAGCCAACTCCCACTACCAAACTCATACACAAAAGAGACAAGAGCCAAAACCCTTACATCCAAATAGAGGAGGGAACCAGGATGTCCGCTTCAAACCCTAACCCTCTCTATTTATAGCCTCCACTACCGGGTTCACAATTTGCTTTACCCGTTAGCAAACTCAGCGATTTACCCGTTATCTCTTACCGAATCCGCTTCCATTTTGCAGCCTTGCGCATTTTACCGAAATGCCACTCCTGCGCCTTCCTGGAAGCTTTCTCTTTTCTTGCTGTCTATACCTTGCAACCACTTCGAGTCCTCGCCGTCTTCGGCATCTCCCGACCGCTTTGACCTCAGCACCGCTTGTCCCTAGTCCGGCCATCCATGCCTCGCCACGACCTAGCCTCAAAGTCCTGTAGCCATCACAGACAAGAAGACATCACATAGCACCGCTCGAAACAGCTTAATCATACATTAGCATTAGTTGAAGGTACTTAAGCATGAAATACCCAAAACAAACTCAAACTCTCTAAAATAAGCGTCAATTACTCATCACAAATATGGGGTTACCTCCACATGGTCTCTCATATTTCCTTTTTGCTGAGTTCCTAAACAAGTGCATCAATAACCTTTTCATTATTTTTCTTCCTTTTAAACTGCACTCTTTTACTTTATAATTTTTGGATATAAATTATTGTGTCTTCACGGGTAAAGAATGAAGGCACTATGTATTTTACCTTGAGTATTGTGAAGTTTCTCTGTGTAACTTGTGGTTTTCGTCCCCTGCTTAGCCCTCTATTCAAAGCAAGACACACCAAAATTCAAGCTTTAGCTCATATAACCTTACAAAATTATAGAAGAATCAATGCTTATTATCCATTTATGTGCAGAATGTTGAGATGTTGAAAGCCACTTCCATCTAGCTCTTGATACCATCCATTGATGTTGCTAATCCTGAGAACACATCAAAATCTAGAATGTCAAGGTCAAGAATAAAGAAGTCACAGAACAGTGGCACTGTTGTGAACTTTGTGAACCACATCATGTCCTTTTGTGACTCAAAGCCTCATTCCTGACATTTAAAGGTTCACTCTGTAATTTTATCTTATGTGGCTGATATGATCTGTTATATCCTTTTGATCTAGCACACGCAGAATGTCAACGAGTTCCACACATGGAAATGGGAAAGTCTCCTCAAGCCCATTAGTTGAAAGAGATAGTTCTAGATCACCTATAGAGGATTTGGCAATTGTATCGTATGAACCACAAGGCAACAAGGGAAAAACAAGGGTTGGAAAGGGGGAAACTAGAGGCTGGAAGGGAAAACATAGTATCCTCACCTCAGATTCATCAGTTGAAAGAGACATACCCTGATCACCTGTTGACATGGCTGTAGAGAAGATTAAATTGTGTACTGTAGCATGTTGACTTCCTGAGATTCGTTGAATTAATATGTTCCCATGCCCTGGTGAAATTTGACAAGAGAAAGGGTGATATGCTTCTTTATTGATATGTTTTGAGTCTCATATAAATTGAAATTGATGTGGATTGGTTCTCCCATGTACCTGCTTTTGTCGGGTCTTTGTTGTTCTGTAGCAATGCACGAGTACTTAGCTAGTAACAATAAAATAAGTGTAGTACAATAACTAATCATAATGAATAATGACATGCTTGCCTGAGTACTGATATTGGGTGTCTGCCTTAGTGGTGGTCTGAATTGTCTCTTCCCTTTAGACCAGCTCTTCCCGGCATTATTTTAGACCATGATAATCTATGTTATTTTGTTTTAGTGGTAATATGATGAGTGAGCAAGATCCCTTGATGAAAAATTTGTGTTATTTTGGAATCATTTCCTCCTTTGTAAGTTTTATTGCTTGTTGGTATTATTCACCGAAGATGGTTGTCAAATTCTCTAGGTCTTGTTTTATTTGGTGTTTTTGAGAATTTGTAGTTTATGTATCCATTTGTTATTTTATTTTCTTTCTTATTTTTTGTTATGGAAAATTTTCTGTTTCGCTCGTTCCCACAGCAGCATCTGTACGTTCCCTTTCTGCCCCCTCTCTCTTATCCTCTCCCCTTTCTCCACATTGCACGCACACACATGCATTGTTTCAGCTCCTCCTTCCTCCCCTTGTCCCCCAAATCTGGCGCCCTTCTCACAACTCCTCGTAATCCCTGCGCCCCGTGTGTGTGCCTGAACCTCTGCTCCTCTATCACCTCACACCTTATCAGAGCCATCTCTCCCCAGTGCCTTGCATCTCTGCTAGGGTCTTTGCCTCCGTCGACATCATGCATCCCAACAGAGCCCTCGCTCTATTGACACCGTGTGTCTCCCACCGGATTATTTGCCTCCACAGATGCCATGTGTCTTGACGGTTGCATGTCACCGATGCCTTGCATTCTAGTCATCCGACTACCACACCGCCGACCCCGCATCCCCGCCAACTACCTGCTGATGCTGTTAAGCTTAATTTGGGATGTTTGGTGAGTGGTCCTACTTTCACGTATTTGTAGTGCTTCCCTTTTGGTCTCTTGTTCAATGTGAACTGACAGCTCATAGGTGTTGTCCTTCTTGTTGTGGTCCCCTCCTCTTTCTTATGGCCTCCAGTCTTGGCTCCTTCTTATTGACTATCGATCGATGCCTAAGGCTTTCATCTAACAACCTTCTCCTTGCTCTCTCTCGGTTCTAGGTTTCGGTGGCAATGGTGGTGGATATGGTGTTGGTGCTCTTATGGTGGTTGTGGGCTTCAGTTCTCAATCTCTGTTGGCATGTTCACCAGTTCTATTGGCTCATGCACACGGTGGTTTAGCGTGCCGTGTTGTGCTATGGAGGCTTTGGGCAGTGGCTTTGGCAATGATGTTTCCCCTTCTCTCTCTCTTGGTTGGCCTTATCCCCTACCCTTTCTCCCTGGAGTTGTTATGGTAATGACTCGTGGCCTCATTCATGGCTTCGATGGGTTTTGACAATAGTTCTATTTATTTTAATTTTATTGTTTTATTCATTTACTTTTGCTTTCACTGGTTGTTGTTTTGGATTACAGTTAAATTTTATGTACTTACAGTACTTTGGCTGACAGTGAAGAGAATTTTAGTAGGGTTTATTTAGTTGTGTTGTGTAAATACATTGTAATTGTTCAGTTAACTTTGTACTTGAGCATTGTAATATATGAATGTGTATGTTTTTTATGTATGTAAATGTGGATATTTATATTTGGGCATGTTTGTAAAATGAAGGTTAATTCCAAGTTGATTTACTTTAGTCCTTGTGTTGATCTAATCTTTATTTCTTAAGTGCCTAGTTTGATTAGTTAAGTTTTGAGGGTTATCACATTCCGTCCTTCTTAGGAAAGATTTCGTCCCCAAAATCCAACTTACTTGAAGAGGTGAGGATAGTGTTCAAGGAGGTCTTCCTCTTTGTCCCAAGTTGCCTCATGGATATAATGATTTTTCCATTGCACCTTGGAGAAGCGGATTGTGCGATTTCTCAATTTTTGTATTCATCTCCCATTATTTTCATAGGATGTTCCTCATAAGTGAGATCATATTGTATTGGAAGGTTCAAATATATTAATTGTTCTAATGGTGCTCTGAAACATTTCTAGAGTTGACACATGGAACACATTATGTGAAGGAACGCGCGTAGGCTACGATAGCAGAAAATAAAAAATTTCTACCGCGCACACCAGGACATCATGCTAAGGAGGGATCATAGATCGTTACCACTAGATGCGCAGCGCAGCGGAAGAAGAGTTGGAGAAGCCGATCCAACCACGCGCGTCGAGGTAGTAGTGGAAGTAGCCAATCGTCCCGAACAGATCGTCTCCTCCACGCGATCAACCACACCACGAGCAGATCCAATCTGTAGTTTGTTGATGCCGATCAACGCCGCAACGAGCAGCGCCTCCACCGGTATCCACACGTCCGGGTGGGCGCCGATCGCGAGTGTACCGGACTCGCGAGCGGCTAGGGTTTGGCTCGGGAGGTGGCGGCTAGGTTTTGCTCGGGAGGAGCAGAGCGTACATCCCTCGGCCCCGCCTCCAAATATATAGACCTCCTCACTTGGGCCTCGTGGACCGAGGCCCAATAGGAGTCTATCCGGATCTCTATCCGAATTGAGCCCACATCCGAATCACATTCGAATTAGTGTTCCAACCCGTTAAGTGTGCGACCACAGAGGTTCACGTACACCTTTCCGGTCACCACATTAATAGCGGCCTCTAGCAAGACATATTAACCCCAAAGTATACGTAAAGATCATATCACTGAACTGTAATGTTCTCATGTACGAATCCCTTTGCCTCACGATATAGATTAAGCTCAAGGCGAGACTGTGTCATCCTCTTAATAGCTCAATCACTCTCTCGATTCCGTGATAGATTATAAACTTGTGATTGACTCCTCAATCACATTGGCATGGCCATGCACTTTCATAATCCATTACATCGAGGGCCCAGATATCTCTCCCATAAGGAGGGCAAATTCTATCTTGATCATTCACATCCCACTACATGTTTCATAGCAAACCCGAAGACTACTTTTATGACTACCCGATTCACGGAGTAGTGGTTAGTAGTCCCAAAATAGGCTACTACGCATATTGGGAACCATGATGATCTCAAGTCTAAGGATTCTACATAAACACTACTTGAGACCAACTAATGACACATGGAATCTCTGCAGTGTCTCATGGCGGGTCTATCCAACATATGTTCACTAACACATGTCCATATTATTGATTTGGTATCTCCATACCATGATCCATGAGAATGATCATCAATCAATACATATGCTGATCTTTGAATCATATTTGTTCCTCATATGATATATGATCAGGGATCATTTAGAAATAGCAACATTTTGGCATTAAGAGTCTCATGAATAAGTCACATACTCATTGATCAATAATGATAATGTCTATTTCAAGGAACAAAGCAATGTATCATAAACATAGTATGTGATATATTCAACATCTCCATGTTGCCTCTAGGGCATATCACCAACATTATGTATTCTAGATAATTGACTTGGCAATTCTAATTGATATGCTGATGCACCTTTCTATTATGAGATTCTAAAAGTACCAACATAATACAAAATTAGTTTGCTCTTCAGTTCGAACCAACAAATTCCCCTTATTGGTGAGACTTTTAGATATACCAGATCATTGGGTATGAACTTAAGATCTCATCGACGATGGTCACTTTAGCTCTTTTGTCTAGTGTGAGCGATCTTAAGTCCTTCCCTTATTGTTTGAATCTTTGCATCATTCTCCGTCATAATATCTGGACCCAGAAGCAGTTTCTCCCCTACTTTACACCAGCAAATGTGGGATCTACATCTTCTCCCATGTAGTGCTTTGTATGGAGCCATTTGGGTACTTGATTGGTGGCTATTGTTATAAGCAAACTCAGCTAAGGATAAGTGTTTATCCTAAGATTCTGCAAAATTCACTACACATACCTGTAGCATGTCCCCAAGTATTTGGTTTACCCTCTTGGTTTGACTGTCAGTTTGTGGGCGACATGCGATACTAAAATTCAGTTTGGTCCCTAATGAGTTAAGTAAACTCTTTCGAAATCCAGTAGTGAAAAAAATCCTGTCTCAAGTGATGGTCTTTGGAACCCCATGGAGAATGACTATTCTCTCGATGTATAATTCTGCCAACTTATTGAAAGGGTATTTTTGGTTGGTGGCAATAAAGTGAGCTGACTTTGTGAGTCAATCCACTATTACCCATATGTCATCTTTCTTTGTGTGTGTCCTTGGTAGCCTAGTGATAAAGTTCATGGTAACATCCTCCCATCTCCACTCTAGGATTTTGTGTGGTTCAAGTTGATTGATTGCACATTGATGTTCAGCCATCACTTTTTGGCAGGTGTCACACTTGCTGACATATTCAACTATTTCTCTCTTCATACCCTACCACCAAAATTCTTCTCTAAGATCTCGATACATTTTAGTGGCCCCAGAATGAATTGTATATGGTGTGTCATGTGCTTCTTTCATAATGGTTTCCTTGATTTTGGGATCATTTGGTACACATATCCTATTATGATTATAGAGAATGTCATTTTTGTCTAGATTGAATTCATATGGTTGTCCAGCTTTAATCCATCTCTTTGATCATGAATTAATCGGACTATTGTCCTTTTCTAATATGATCCAACAGGGTTGGATGGAAGGTCATAGCTACTATAGTTGCATCTTGGCTTCGATTATGAAGGGGTGGATTTAAGGTTAATTTTCATCTTAGCCAGTTCTAGTATCAATTCTGGAATATGCTCTTGTATTGACATCTGGTTGTAGTGAGTCTTTCCATTCAATGCATCATCAACTTTGCTTGCTTTTCCGTGTGGTAGTTTATAGTTAGATCATAGTCCTTTATGAGTTCTAACCACCTTCTTTGTCTTAAATTCAGTTTTTTTTAGTGAAGATGTATTTTAGGCTCTTTTGATCATTGTATAGGGTACATCTTGCTTTATATAGATCATGTCTCCATATTTTTAGGGCAAAAAACTATTGCTCCCAACTCTAAGTCATGCACCGGGTAATTTACTTTATGTGGCCTTAACTGTCCGGATGCATAAGCAATTACCCTTTCTTTTTGCATAAGTACGCAGCCTAATCCATACCTTAAGGCACTATAATACACTATGTATTCAATGCCTTCTTCAGGAAGGGCTAGTACTGATGCAGTAGTTACTCTTTTCTTTAACTCTTGGAAGTTATTCTTGCATGCTTCTGTCCAAATATATTTTGCATCCTTTCTTAATAGTTTGGTGAGTGGTGATGTGATTTGTGAGAATCATTTTATGAATATGTGGTAGTACCCTACAAATCCTAAGAAGCTTATGATTTTTGTTGTATTTGGCGGTTGCTTCCATGATGTGGCAGTTTTGATTTTTCCTGGATCAACTTCTACTCCTCTTCCAGACACAATATGACCCAAGAATGCCACTTGATATAACCAAAATTCACAATTCTTGAACTTGGCATATAATTGATGTGTTCTGAGTGTTTCCAATATTGTTCTAAGATGATGAGCATGTTCTTCTTTACTTTTGGAGTAGATTAGAATGTCATCTATGAAAACAACTATGAAGTTGTCTAGAAATTTCATGAATGTTTTGTTCATCAGGCACGTTAGTTAATCCAAATGGTACCACTATGTATTCATGATGACCATATATGGATACAAACACAGTTTTTTCAATGTCTGGAACTTTCATCTGGATTTGGTGATATCCTAATCTCAAGTCTATCCTTGAGAATACACACACCCCTTTGAGTTTTATTCTTGTTAACCTGTCGTCCGCATAGCAAATAACACCAAGAAACAATAGACTTCGACCATTGTTTGGACTTCGACCATGACCCTTCGACTTCGACTACGGCCTGACTTCAACCACGACCCTTTGACTTTAACCATGGATCGACTTCGTCTACGGCCCTTCAACTTCGACCACTGTCCCCTTAGACCATGGATTGGACTTCTACAACGACCCTTCGACTTCGACCACAGCCTGACTTCAACCACGACCCTTCGACCTCAACCACCGCCCCTTCGACCACGACTTCGATTTGTACCACTAATCTTCGACTTCGGCCATGACCCCATTCGACCACGACCCCTTGACTTCGGCCACAGCCCCTCGACCACGGCCCCCTTTGACTACGACACCGATTTTGATGACCAGCTTGGGAGACCAAAATCGCCAAACAGCGCGATGGGCTTCGAGCGAAGAGCAGGAGGAGGTAGAGAGGCTCACCAGGTGAGCGACTGCTGGGCGGTGGCGGCGGGGGGAGAGCCACGTGGGCGGACGTAGGAAGAGGAAACCGCTGCCGCTATCGTCGAGCGTCCTTCTCTCTGATCCACCGGCTGCTGTCGCCGAGCGTCCTTCTCTCCGATCCATCGGCCGCTGTCGCCAAGCGTCGTACCACTGGTTGGAGGGGTGATGGGAGATGGAATTGGTGGCGATGCTGAGGAGGAGGAGACGCAGCACGAGGGTTTGGGGGAAAGAAGGAGGCAGTGGGCGAATGCGTTGGGGAGGTGGTGACAGGGAGTGCGGTGCCACTAGGGGAAGTTGGGGGACTGCGACCTGCAGTGTGGGGAAGGAATTGGTGACGGCGCCGAGGAGGAGACACGACACAAGGGTTTGGTGGAGAGAAGGAAATGACGGTTGCGGGAGGTGGAGGTAGGGACGCGGCGACAGGCAAATGGGGAGAGGAGGCGGCGGGGGGATGCGTTGGGGAGGCGGCGACGGGGGGATGCGACGCTGCTGGGGAAGTTAGGGGACTGCGACCAGATGTTGCCGTGTGGAAAAAGAATTGGTGGCGACACTAAGGAGGAGGAGGCGTGACACGAGGGTTCGGGGGATAAAAGGAGGCGGCGGTGGAGGTGGAGTGGTTGTGGGAGGCGGAGGATGCAGGGAAGAGAAGAGGAGGAGCATGGCCCTCACGTCAGCCTGACCTTTTCTGCGAGGAGCAGAAGAACTACCTATATGTGGATCTGGACGGCTGATCTTTGATCGGATGGCTAAGAAGAGAGGAGGGAGAGCGGACCGACAACCCCCAACTCACATTTTTAAGTAGTAGAGATTATGACCGGGGGAAGCGCCCCTAGGCAGCGCTGCCATCTCAGCTTCTTTGCAAAAAAAGCCCTTTGAATTTTGCGAAATCACGTTCAGGTCTTCGGTTCTTACAAAAGACCCCTACCACGTTTTTTCCTGAAAACCCCTCTCCACTTCTCCGAAATTACATACAAGTCCTCGCATTTCCATGAAGACCCACCTTTTGCAGGATAGCACCTCGTATTTTTCCAAAATTACATACAGGTCCTTAGTTTTTTGTGGAAAAGGCCTTCGGTTTTGCTGAAATTACGCACATGTCCTTGATTTTTTTAGAAAAACTTTCCCGTGAATTATCATCTCTTTTATTTTGATGCATATGATAGCTAGCACGGTGTGCCACCGCGCTTGCGCGGCTAGTTATTCTATGCCAGGCATAGGCCGGCGCAATCATACTTTTGGGCATTGGGAGTGCAATACGAACCACTGAACCAGAATGTGCCTAGGCAAAATTCATAGCAATAATTTCACCATATGATGATACCTTTGACAACTACGCCATCTTGGAAAAGCTGCTACCATTCGCAGATGTGATGCAAGGGTTTATTTCTCCTTAATTTAAAGCCCAAAATATGTAGTAGAAGGGTTTATCTATTCAATATAAAATTAAGAAAATGTTGCTGAGAAATTCTAGATTGCTGGAAGGACTTTGCCTACATCATGTTGGGAACTATGAATGAAATCGAGAATGCACTTCCAAAAGTGATATCGAGGAGAAATACTAACGTTATCAGAGATATCGTATGTGTTCAAATAATTTCTCCTCAAATATGCATTTCACACAATTTTTATTTCCATGCATGGGTGCACTTGTTTGCGCAATCTTAAAAACTTATTGCTAAGCAATATGAGTTATATCTTACTGTTGATATTCTTATCGATGATGTTGTAGCAGATATTGTACAGGTTTTATAATGATGCCACTAATTTATGTAGTGCATGTAGCCATCGTCGACCTAAAAATATTCTTCACCAAAAATTTTAAAGTGAATTGTATTTCTTGCAATGTGTAGTTGTAATTTCCAAAAACTTAAAATATATGTAAATGAACATAAAAAAGAATAACTTTCCACTATAAAATGCTACAAATGTAACACATACCATGCAAATATTTTAAATCTTTTTATATGATTCTTGTAAATTTAATTTTAAGTAGTAAAAGATCAATTTATAAAGTAATAACGAATAAATCACTTCATATTTTTATGTTTCCAAATATATTAAAAGTACTTAATTAAAAGTGTGGCTGTATTTTATTAAGAAATAATAATTTAATAATTGTAACATAACACATTTTCTATACAGTAGTGCCCTTCCTGTTTCTCATATAAAATTGTTGGAAACTAACAACAAAATAATTTGAAATAAAAATGCAAACTATATTTTTCAGTGACTTAAGTAAAACGATAAATAATATCTAGCATATTTTCCGTGCATATCAAAACAATTTTTTTATGTAGTTTGAACTATGAAAACTATAGTCTAATATATGTATATATATGTTTTCTTCACTTGCTATTCTTAAACTTACTTGTTCAATCTACATTCTTTATTAGTGCAAAATTAACTTTTGTAGTATTCAGCCTTTTCTATGGCTATCGTCCGGATTAAGTGTTTCCTTGTAGTTAACTAGTAACGCCAATAATATGTATAGATATTAATATTAATTATTTCTCCTTTATTTTGATGTGCTCAGGGGTGGAGCCACACCCCGGGCAGGGTAGGCTTCAGCCTGTGGTGTGAAAAAATATCTAGTGTACAGTCCGAGTAAATTCAATCCAGTCTAGATAATATTTTTATGGCCCAACCTAGATAGCTTAGGTTATTCCACTACTGAGCCTGAGACATAACTAAATCTTGGCTCCGCCACTGCAAAGGCTATGTTACCGAAATAGGTCGGAGGGATATCCAGTACATTCCCCCATTAGAGGAGCATTTGATGGTCACACTTGTTACAAGTTTTCACTGGGCAATGGATTGCCTTGCCTGTGTTATATTTGACGACAATGTCACCGAGGAGGTTCTAAAATGGATGGTCATGTTTTCCTCAAATTGTTATGGATACATGTCTTATTGCTAGACTCATGGATGACATTGTTGACAGTGCGGACCGGTAAGCTTCTACCTTATACTTCATATGTCATATATGAGCAGTGGCGGAATCAGGATTTGGCTACGCCCCGGGCTGAACTCTAACAACCTAAAACTAACGCCAATTTGTACCCATACCACAACATAACAAAAGTATATCATAATTAGCTAATTGCATTACTGATATGAAACTTAAGTTCAATAATAAACAAGTAAATATAAAGCATAATAACAAAAACATGGCATAATATCAAAATATAAAAAATATAACATAATAGAGATACAATTTGAGTACCTAAATTACGAAGATTTACTCTCTATTTTATCTTGTCATTTCTTCATTGATAGTTGGACATGAACCAGAACCTGTAAAGATAACATATGAGACTAAATCAAACAAGTGTATGAATAAATACGAACAACACAAAGTTTATATTTATAAGAAACTAACTTACCATTAGCACGAGATAGTTGTTTCTTACGTAATCTCATCCCTTGAAAACGCTCTCCTATGTTAGAAAATAATGAAGAGACTATAAACAGAGATTAATGAAGGAATACTACCTACAGTGTCAATCGACATCTCTCGGATCTACGTGCTATGTTAGCGCATCTTTACATACAATTTTTCAGCACTTGCATATATGCACTAGTGACCTATTTATTTTTGTGAGTGGTTGAGTGTTGGATAAATTGCGTTTCAGCACAAATTCAGTTTTAATCCCAACAATAATCTGCTATAAATAAAGCATATATCCATCAACAAACAAATGACAAAATTAACACACAGTCATATGAATCTTTCATGTCATTTATGCTAAAGCATATACTTAAAGCATGAAACAAGATAACTACTGAGATGAGCATATAAAACAGTTTCATGACCAGGGGAACAATTATAACTGCATAAAGCTCAGTTTTAATTGAAATTATTGCTCTCAGATGCAGAGTTGCTCAAGAATTAATCTTGGCCTTCTCAATACAATTGTCTATTCTTTAGAATTGATATGACAGTCTGAATTAGAATGTGATCTCTAAATTATGCTTTACTAAACTATCACAACATTTTGCATCCACAAAATCAATAGACCACTATCGGTTGACAGAACACACCAAAAGGAATTATCTAATTATCTCATAAAACAGCACCCAGCAGATTAAGGAACTTTGATCAATTCATAAAGAAAATGATCACAAAATCTCAAGGATAGCAAGTAAACTTGAGTGAACAGGAGGCACTGGCAGCAGGCTGCAGGAGCCGAACAGGAGGGGGGCGAGTGGGCGACGCTGTGTCGCGGCGGCCGCCGAGAGGTGGCGGCGGCGCGCGCGATCGAGAGGAGCGAGAGGGCGTCGCGGGATCTGAGTCTCTGAGACGAGGCGGAGCCGCGGAGGTGACGAGGCGGAGGGCGGAGGCGACGAGGCGGCGGTCGGCGGAGATCCGAGGCAGAGGCGACGAGTCGGCGGAGATCTGAGACGGAGGCGACGAGTCGGCGGACAAGGCGGAGGAGACGAGGCGGCGGACGAGGCGGAGGCGACGAGGCGGCCGACGCCCGACGAGGCAGAGGGCGGAGCCGCAGAGGCGACGAGGCGGCGGATGAGGCAGCGCTGGCAACGAGCGAGCGGTGCGGCGTCGCCTTTCGCGCGTGCACCCATGCGGCTTCTGCGGCTGCTGCCTGGCTAGGGTTTGCGGCGGCAGCGCGGAGCGCGTGAAGCGGCAGCGCGGGTGGGCCGAGCGCGCTGCGAGTGGGCCGAGCCGTGAGCACGCTGCGCGTGAGTGCGAGTGCGCTGCGCGTGAGTGGGCCGCACGGAGAGACGGGCCATATGGGCTACCTGGGCTAAATAATAACAAAAATACCCCGGGCTGACCTAGGCTATACATTGCTAATTTTTTTCACGCCCCGGGCTAGAGCCTACCTTGCCGGGGGCCCAATTCCGCCCCTGTATATGAGCTATTCTTGCACGTTCGTTTTATTGGCATATGTAAAAAAAATTCTTTTGTGCATAAATCATACTATATTCTCACAAAAAAAATCATGATGTATTTAAAGAGCAAAATGATCATATGCATACCTCATCTGTAAGAACTTTTACGTAGTGTAATTTTTATTCAGTAACTAACTTAGAAAACCATAAATTATTTCATTTCAGAAGTAGCTGGATAACTAGTCCCCCCCCCCCCCCCGGGGCCTCTTTTGTTAATTGTTAATTGTTCCCTTTTGCAACACACTTTTCTTGTAGTCGTTCGAAACGGAGAAAAACAATGTTGCTACTGCTGTTACTTGCTACATGAAAGAGTACAAGGCAATAAAGGAGGAAGCAACTAAAGCACTACAGAATAGAGTGCCTTCCTACTATAATTTAACGTCATTACTGTAAAAATGTCTGCAGTATGAATCGGACGAACACAATCGTTTATCGATTGTTGTCGTATCTGTTACTAAGTACTAAATATAGGGGGTGTAAGGTGGTTTATATTGGTTGTGGCGGGTGACTTTTGGGTACAGTTGATTGTTTTTGGGTGAAAATAAATAGTAATAACTGAAAGAAGTGATTTTTAGGCATATGCGTGCGGTAAGGAAAATGAGAAGAGATACATGCGCGAGATAGAAGCGAGAGGAGTGGGATGTGTGATACGCTTGTGAGTGAAATGAGAGTGAGACAAGTGAGAAAGCTACTAAAAAACCAAGTATTTATATTAACTCCTAACTTCAAGCGAGTCTTATGTGCACTCTGAATATATAAAATATAATGATTACCAATGTAACTAGCTAGGTAGGCACACCACCCGGGTTGCCACCGGCGCAATACAACAGCCGACAGCCTGTGCATTAAAATGGACTATCTAAGTTCAAGAAAGCATGGATGTTTTTGCTGTACAAAACATGTGACTTTTTTTTTACAACTCATGGAAATTCTCGGTATTGTAGCAAGTAAAACCTTGATGTCTCTACGAAATCTCGGTCACACGTGATACTTGGTATTTTATGGAGGCAAAACAGGATAAATACTGGTCTCATTTTGTTATTCTTGTTGAGTTGAGTGGAACGTGTTCCGTTCTAACTGTTTATGGTTTAGGCTTTTAACTATAGTTTTTAGTTTATAATTAAAATTGCACTATAACAGTTATTAGTTTTTTCTAAAAAATAGAAAATAGAAAAAAAAATCTGTTATATCGTCACGAACAATGCAAAGAGATAAGGAGAAAAAGATAAGGTAAAAAAGCTCAAAAATCTAAAATAAATCGAAATAAGCTGAAATTATAAGTCAACACGTTTCTAAGTGACTTCTGACTTAAATAAACAGAAAGTTAAAATAAATTAAAAGGTAAAATCGTTTAAAAGAGGATCTTAAGTGGGTCCTTACTTTGGGGCTGTTTGGTTGCTAACCACACTTTGCCAACAAAAATTGCCACACTTACCTAAGTTGAGGTGCTCAAATTCTTTGCCATACCTTAGCAAGCCTAAGAGAATCTTGCCATATTTTTTTGAGTCATTGACGTGTGAGACCTAGTTTGCTGGAAGGGAATCTTGCCATAACTGTGGCTGCAACCAAACAGCTCCCAAAGTTGGTCAAACTTGCCTAATCTTAGGCGTGGTGAACTGTAGCTGGCAACCAAACACCACCTTTGTCTTGAGAAAGGGTTTACCAAAGTACTTTCCGGAAAGCTGCCTTGAGTAAATGGCCAAACTGGAAAGACAATTGGTTCTATTTCGACCTGAAGGGCACCTCGATGCAACCTATCTCCCACATCAAGGCGGTTTTACACCAATATCCAGGAGGATGAAGGACCTGTGCTGCCTCTTCTCGTCAACTGGTATGCTATGCCAGCACAGCACTTAGCAGGCCTGCAAATTCATCCCTTGTCTACGGGATGGGAGTTGGCTACTTCGACCCTGCCCAGAATTCATTTACCGCTTTTCGTGAGGCTGGGGATGACGGTGAGTGTACTTTTATAATGGAAAGTTGACCTTATTTGTGCATTCGGGCATCCATAGTGTATATAATTTAAAGGGTTTTAAGGTGGGCTCTATCTAAATCTTAAGGCTGACTTCATAATGTATATAACCCAAAGGGTCTTAAGACGGTCCCACTCGGCAGATAAAGAAAAATTGTATTTTAATGCTTATGGCCAGGTCTTTGCTTATAGCCTGCTTAAGGTCACCCTGTAATGTATAAAGTTGATCTTAAGGTGACTTAAGACCCTTTATTTTCATACACTACAGATGCCCTTCTAGCGGACTCTGCGCCTACGGGTGGTCCTTGATTTTGCAGTGCGAAGCATTAGGACACTGTACGGCGGACGGATTTTCTGCTAGAGGTATACGGATTTGGTGCACCGCCGATTCTAAGTGGGCTCTGGTAAGTTCGGATCGTGTCACGAGGAACAGGGTTCATGAGGCTGTTGGAGAGTTGGACAATTAGAGCGGACGAATGATTGTTTAAAATAATTTCGAGGTATTTTAAAATCTTTCTATCCACCAGTCACGCCTCAAATATGTCCACTGTTCAATAAGTAGATGAAACAGTGACTCCTACATTTTTCCAAGGTCATCACACGTGCTTCCCTTGAAAAAAGAAGTCATGCACGCGTTTTATGTAATATTCCAATTGAAAAAAAGAGAGGAGCTGGTTGGCCCAGCCTTAGCCCAACCCAATCGAACCTTGCCTACTTAAGGGTTGTAGGGGGAGGGGCAGCAGCCCTACAGCCATCACCTCCACCCTGTGCCCCCTCTGCCGCTTCCACACCGCTCCTGCTGCTGGGCGTCGCCTCCATGTAGCCCAATAGCCCTAGCCGTTGTCGCCAGTGTAGCTCCCCTGTCAGCTACCAACCCACGCTGCCTTTCTTCCTATGGGCCAAGAAGACGGGAAGGAGGAGAAGGAACAGGGCAAGGGAGAAGAGAAGAAGATTGGGAACTGGCTGGGATAGGAAGAAAGTAAAGCAGGAAGGTGTCCGGTGAGAGGGAGATTGTTTGTGTTGGGTTTGTACGTAAGAGCGATATCATTCACTTGTATGTGTATATATTGCTTTAGTAATAAATTGAAATGGATGATGTTTACTTATGGGTAGACTTGAGATCCATGCCGTCCACACATCACCCACAAGTTTAATCAGGCAAGTGACGGTAAAGTGGTAAATTTGGGGTAGTGATTGCTATTAGTTGAATTTTGATGTATTACCTACCATACTACCATGATTTGATTATTTTTGTTTACATATTGACATATCGATGAATGATGAGTAATGGTACGTGACATGGATAACTATACTGATATGTTGCCGAATAATGGTTAATGTAACATGACGTGTTGATATGCTTAAATGGAAATGTTGCATTGTATGCATTCATATCATAAAAATAGATGACCTTTGTGGCATCTATAGTCTACTTTATGTGGACATCCCACGTGAGTAGGAAGACTAAGACCTATTTTGGTAGGTACTCCACGGGAGTGGAGATTAAGATCCTCGTATGATAAAAGATAGGCTATTGAGGCCCTCGTATGAAAAGGATTGGCTTGGGTGAGCATCAATGGGTGCTCACTCCGCTATATAGGTACAAGCTAAAGAAATGAAACGAGATATGCGTGTGCATATGCATTTGCATTGTGTCAAAGATAAGGTGCAAACGCATAAGAAATGGTTAATAAAAAGTAAGGGGTTAAATGATAACGAACAGTTCAAGAGACTGTTGATGGATAATGAATGATACATGTAATTGTTGTTTGTTGTTTTGCTATGTACTTGTTAGGTCATTGGACTTATCCTTACTTATTTGTTGATTATAGGCGATACTCGGAGTCATCATGCAATGCGAAGGGGAGATAGCACATCCACGTCACATGCAAATACTAATGCAAGCTCTATTTCCTAGATAGATCACTTTTGAACATAGTATATCTAGTTTCGTAAACTAGCTCTTTCTATTTGAAACTTAGTAAATGTTCTAGAGAGTTTAATGTTGAACTTTAGAATATTTTATGTTATGGTGGACTTATTACTATTTAGTTATGAGCGTTTCTCAGGCGCGTATGTCCTGAGTGTTCTTGGGCACGGAGTCCTAAGTTTTATTTATGTTATATTTATCACTGTTGTAGAATCAGTTGTCTTTAATGCAATTTGCTCAATATATGTTGATTGCCCCGTTCATAATCATATAAATAGGTGAGGTGCTTCCGAAATTTTTAATATTAGCACCAAACTTAACTTATTAATGTGTAGTGGTAGAATTCTAGGCTCAGATATTGGGCCGGGGTGTTACATTTTGCTTCCCACCTTCTTCTTACACTACACTATAGCGGCCAATCGTGGCAGCCAGAAGCGGTACACCATTGATATCAACTGGCTAATTTAGGTGAGCCATGAGGTGATGACTTCTACTATGGTCCCGTTGTTCACCCATCACATTGTTGCAAATTCTAAATATGCAATTTTTTATATTCCTATTTACTTACGATGACAAAGAATAAAACTATCACTATATTTTTCCTTTTCCTAGTTCTTTCAAGGGTAGGATACCTCAAGGAGTTATGGATTTTTTTTACCACTAGGGGCTTTCCCTTCACTGCCCTCATAGGGGTGGTTCATAGGGTTTATAACTATCTATCTTACTACGGGGTATTTATCTAGCCATACTTAGATGTGTCTCTAAAGTAGCCAATGCACATGCTTGCTTAAGGGCTTGAAATTGGACCTGTTCTTTTTGGGCTTTTGGATGTCTTTTGGTGTCGGTTCCTATAGAAATCAAAACAAATTGAGGGACTTCTTGCTTCTTCAAACAACTTTGCAAGGCCACCGGCTCCTGCGTCATTTGCGCCTGCGTCTCCATCATCCATCATAATCTCGAAAAATACAGCCAAAAGCCATTAGCAGCAGCCAAAAGCTATCAGCCGCAACTAAAAACCATTAAAAATATCGTTATCTTTCCACTGATAATGCAAAGAAAAAAAGCGCGTTAAGAAACCAACGTGTTCCAAACAGCTTTTAGCTTTTAAAAATTAGAAGCTATCGCTACTTGGAATGGGACTAAAAGAAAGGGCCATTAGCTTTGTTTGAGCGTTCCTATCGACCGCACGGCCGGCTGGGGAAAACTTCAAATTCAGATTTAAATTTTCAAGGGAATAAAGATTATCAGTGTTTGTATAATGGAGTTTGTTATTGATCAGGAATCATGCTTTATTCGTACGATCATATTCCCTTATTGATGAAGGTGATGGATATATGACTACCTGCTTTCCTTGTGTTTAATTTACTTCTGCTACTGCTGACACCAACCTGTTGCCTCTTCAATTTAGTCGTAAGGGGCAGTTTTGTCTCCTGTCTCTCTGCCGGTAGTAACTCATCAACTTAGGGTTTGTTCGGAAGAGGAGAATTACTCTAGGAACTTCTAGGACTTCGTTCAAATTTAACCTGAATTCTAAGGATTTAGATTAAATCCTCCTTTTCCAAATAGGTTCTTGACGTCCGAGTTCTTAAGCATATTTTTTTCCATTACTTACAAGACAGATGCAAAACCAAGATGTTGTCCACGGGGTCCATGACTCAAAAGCATCTAAAGGCAGGTGACATCGCAGCAAGCCTCGAATTTCTCCCACAGAAGAAATCTTCGTCTCATGGATCGTACGACGGCTCTCGTTGAAGCTTTACATATACTGGTACTGACGCTCATGAGATGCTTCCTACACAGTACGAGCACCTGGTTAGATAGCAATCAATGATGACTACTTGCGGTGCCACAGGTATGAAAATTATCCATTTTCTGAATCTACGAGAAACGTACCCATACTAATTTGATACACGCAAACACGTAGGGGTGAAAACGAGTCGGGTTTTTTCCGACCGATCCAGTACCGAATCCGGCTGGTAGCAAATTCAGTAAACTGATTTGGTATCCAATCGGATTCGGTTTCGGATACGGATATGTGTAGACGAATTCGGTAGCGGATTCGGTATAGCTGATATCCGACCAAATAGGTTCGGTATTCGGTGACTCGGATAGTATCCGAATAAAAACCGAATACATATCCGAGCGCTCAGCCCATCAGCCACACGGCCCAAACCACACGTGAAACAGACCAGAAGCAATCAGCCCAGGCACACACAGCCGCGAAGCGATTCGGTCTCGCTCTCGCCTCATCATCTCCTCCCCTCCCCACCCACGTCAACCAAACCCTAGCTCGCTCCCACCCCCAAATCCCTCCCCGCCTCTCGATCTCGCCGCTGCCGGCGCTGCAGCCAAAACCCTACATCCCCCTTGTCGTCGTAGCCGGTAAGCCCCTCTTGTCTCCCTGTTCCCTTCCCCCTCCCTTATCCCTCTCTGTGTCGATTCGATTTGGGCGTGGCGTCTGGTCCCTGCGGTTTGATCCGCGGGCGCGGAGGAATATGACCGCTCGGGGGGAGCGGCGGGCGGCGCGCCGCCGTGGAATTTCGGGGTAGGCGCGGGCGGTGTGGCGCCAGGGCGCGATTCGGCGGTGGTGGGCGGGGTGGCATCGGAGGTGGCTGGTGTTATGTGGGTGCCTGGGCCTTTTTACCTTGTTGAAATTTGTCTGCTTTTTGCCTTACTGAATATCTTGGTGGACTGTCATTAGATTGTCCAGGATTATTTTTGTTTGTAAACTTAGAAAATAATATATTAACCTTGTTCCTTGGATAGCTTATGTTTTACTGTCATTACATTGCTTGGCATTTCTGATTCTTTGTATTTAGATTATAAAGGAATGTAGAAACTCCTGGTTATTCATGGTTGTACTTGGATTATAAAGGAAATGTAGAAACTCATGGTTATTCCAGGTTAAGGAACACGCAGAAACTTAAGAAGATTCAAGGAGAAAAAGAAAATACCACAAATTACATGTATGGTTTAGAAACTGCTACGGATATTTTAGGTTCTCATTGTTGCCTTTGATCTGTTTTTTATTTATGATGTTGTTATTGCTTACATTACATTTATGACTGCTTTTTACTCATGATGTTGTTATTGCTCAATCTGCGTTGACAGCTTGGATCGTGCATTTATCTTCAGTTGTGAGTTGTGAATTGTGAACTGTGATGGCATCTGTAAGTGCAAGTGCAAGTGATAGTGTGGGTGTAGTTGCATCTCGTGAAGCGCCAACTGAATGTGAAGAGGCACCGCCCATTGGAAGTGGCACACAAGAGAATGTAGTACAGCATGAGGATGTTGAGCCTAGTGCAAAGAGGCAAAAGAAGAGTACATCAGCTGTTTGGGATGAGTGCACTAGGAGTACAAAGACAGTTGAAGAGAATGGGAAGAAGGTTGTTCAACATTTGGCGCAATGCAACCATTGCAAGTACAGTGTAAGATGTAAGACCATAAATGGCACAACATGCTTTTGGAATCATTTGAAGAAAAAAAACATAACCTCCGTAAAAAGCCAGCAGCAGCTCAAAGTAAAAAAAAATCGTGAAGACAATATCATTGTCATTGAACTGTAGAGGTATGATCAAGAAGCTAGCTTGAGAAAAATTTATTTGGTGATAATCATGCATGAGTACCTTTCAATATTGTTGAGCATGAATATTTTGTTGACTTCATCAAATCCCTACGCCTACATTATCCATTTCTGAGCCGAATCCGTTACATATCCGTCCTAACGTATTCAAAACTCCGAATATTCCGAATTCATATTCGTATCCGATCTTACCGTATTCGACTCCGAATCCGGAGAAAAAATATGGGTTAAGATACGATTTAAGCAATATCCGTCCGAATCCGATCTGTTTTCACCCCTACAAACATGGATCACGTAGAAACAAATGATGATATGTTCATACAACAGGACGTCGTGAGGTGCTGCGTGAAAAAGTACATGAAATTTTTTTTTAGACCTGTAACAAAGTACAGTTTTGGCGACCAAATTTGCCGTATAACTAGATCTGTGATTCTGTATGCTAAACTTGGGTTTGCAGAGAGCAGTTACACCATTTACAAAGGATCGAGATGGGTGCAGAGGCAGTCTCAACCAACATACCGATAAATATCATAAAAATTACTTGTGCCACAAAAAAATGTTCGTCCCTTATCCCGGCAATTCACTCAGCCATATCAGCTGCGCCATCAGGCTCCCCAATCTGGGAGTCTGCAGCTGTTCGCTTTCTCGACTGCTGGGTCCTCACAAATTCTTGGATGCGCAACCTGCGCTCCGTGTCCGGTATCAACATGTCTTGAGTGAGGTGGGAGCGGTTAAATGGATCGGTCTGTAAAAGAATGTGTGTCAGGTAAGTGCCACCGCATAGTACTGAAAGTTTGCATCAGCAGTATAGGGAGGAGACCAGTGATTCACGAAAGTAGTACTTACACTGTCACTAAGCAAATGCCTAACAATAACTGGTCGATCTATTGTGACTCGCGATGATGGTAGTATCACAGGATCTTTCATCAGAGTATACTGCCAAAAAAAAAATCCAAATATCATATAAACAAAAGTAGGAAATACTCACGAAGAATTGCAAGCAGTATGATGCTTAGATTCAGCACGTTCACGATAAAAACAGCATGGTTAGTTCGACTGCCCACACAAGATTGTTTACATTATATGGCTTAAATTGAGTGTGAAAAAGATGAGTTGTAGATATCATATGTATTTATTTCAGGAGCATGTCAGCCTTTAGGTCCCTTACTCATCCAGAATAACTTACTCATCCACAAAGGCCCATCCAGAACTATCTTAAAACAGTTCACACAAGAAGATGTTCTAAGTTCTTGACACTGTCACTGCTTGAGGTTGCACGGAGCCGCAGGCCTAACTCTACCAACTACTAAGATAAAGGAGTAAAGGACATTATAATTGAGCCACTAAGCTGTATTCTTGAGGTGGCTGGTGGGTATCTAATATGGTACCAGATCACCCTAAGATCAAGGTAGATGCATATACTAGAGTTGATATACGGCACACAGTATGGGGCAAAATTCATGATAAACTCAAAAACGTTTGGATCCCATTGAATCTCAAGCAAAAAGGAAAGAAAAAAAGAGCAACGTTTTTGGATCTCGTTGAATAAAGAGGCTAGTTTTACAGTTTCTAAGAGGGAATAATCATCATACCCAAACAATAAACTGAATGACCACCAGATATGTCCCATTCATTTTTCACCATAGAAAGACCTTCGAATTGGATAGAAGAGAACAATATTTTTGTAAATAAAGCAATAGTACCTGAATTGGATCAAGAAATTCATCCGGTATGTCCCCAAGGATAGCCTCAGCATCCATGGCCTCAAAGGCAGCAGCTTTTGCCTTACCTGCGAGTTGCATAAACTCCTGTATGATTTGGGGATCTCCCCCAATCTTCCACAAAATATTAACTGCGCTAGCAAACAACTGCAACAGATAGACAATTGTCAAGACTACCATTACAAAGGCCACAATGGGAGAAACAAAGCAGACATTACCTGCTCATTGTATGATCTTCCATCTTTCGAGATTGCAGCTGGGAAGATACCTTCCTTATCACCCCTTGCGATATGGACATAGATGGTGGCAATCTTCCGTGAAAAGACAGTAGCGAAGATGAAAAGGAACTGTTAGACAACAGATCAAAATGTCCTGAACTCAAGAAAAGTTTAATCTCTCCATCAGACCTGTTTCAATAGCTGCTTCGGTTTGAACTCGTACTTCTCAGGATCTTTTACGGTCAACGATTTCCTCTGTGGACCAGCAAGTTGCAAGAGGAAGTAATTTAGCATGCTCGCCACCCTTTCCACCTGAATATAATAAGGATCATTAAATTGCTCAGCATAAAGTGGATAGTCTAACAAATTGACTTCCTTTTGGATATTACAGGAAAAGCAATATTGTGTGAAGGTAAGAAATAATACAATATTATTAACTGATAATTCTATAGAGTAGTTCAAAGCTTCAATGATAATACAATTGAGTTAATACACAAAAGCATGATGACATATACATGGATTCAAGGATATGGTTGATGACATTACCATTTCTGGAAGAAGGAAAGGTGCTGGAATTTGTTCTGACGTAAATGCAAGCATCCCAACATCCTCATTTGCCAGCTTCATGTCAAATCGAACAATCTGAAAATACATGGTAAACCATAAATCCACCCCCTAACAAGATTATTAAGCAAATATCATGTGACACAGGAAAGGTAATTGCTGGTCAACAAGACTAACATTCTCCCATTGATGAAATACGCGCAGCCGCTCCTCTCTTTCTTGAGCGGGTCTGCTATTCCACGCAACAGTGTTAGACATTTCAGCATCTATTTCTTTTAGTTCGAGAATTTTGTTCAAACTCTCATCAAGAAGATAGATGCTATCATTGATAAGGAAGTTCAGAAAATTTAAGTATACACCCTTCTCCTCTTCTTTAGCTATCTGTCACATAAAAATGTAGGAAATGTTTTTAGTAACGAGTGCAGCACAAATGCATATCAGATTGAATTACTCACTTGTCTCCATGCATTTCGATGACTGGGAACATCCCATAAATACTCAAGAAGCTCAGCAATATTGTGTCGAATGTTAAACTTGTCAAAGAACTGCAGAAATAGGCAACGAATGTCATTACACCACAAGTCCCAGATGATTTGAGGTAATTAGCAAAAAAACACAAAATAAATAGCAGAAACTAATCATGTCACTGACTTGCGTATGGGAGCCAGTGAATTCGATATCCACATATAGCTTTAGAAGATTTCTGACAAGGTAATCAAGACACAGTTGGTGCCCCTCAAATAACGAGGCTGTGGAATTCAAGCCACTGCATGAATGACATAGGAATTTTTAGTACACAACTTACAGTCAGAAATCATATACTACCATTCAATTTAACAAAATGATGAACCTTCTTTGTGGCATCCAGCAATTCAAAACTTCAACCATCTTTGCTCTTAGGTAAGGATTTTTAATGTAAGAAGAGCTTGCCATGAACATAATGATGAAACTAAGAAAGTCATCCTGTCAGAGAAAACAAGAAAATTGGGACAAAAACCATAAGCAGCTATATAACTCAGGTCTGGTAATCACAATATCAGGGCAACACTAGTATTGCAAAATGGGTGGAAAGGATACTCACCAATGCAAAGCTTTCCAATGCTTTGGGCATTCTAGAAGATAAAACAAGTAAATCCATTGCATCATCAAGAAAATGCTCTGGAATGCAAGAAAATTCCTTGGGGCATTGTGATGGCAAAGGCATCTTAAATCCGCCAACTAGGTCTACTGACCACAATATCATTAATCTGTAGAAAGATAGTGCACGTTGAAGAAATGCACCATCCTGATTAAATATAAACTATTAGTATTGCATAATTTTGAATGAAAGAAGCAGTTAATGCAATAAATAAATAAATAAAGGTACTCAAATAAATGTAAACCAGAGCACCAGAGCAAGAGATTTACAAGACTTTTCCTGACAGAAAAAAAATCTTTTTAAAAAATATTCCACATGGTATGTATGGTCCCTTCATGTGGAATCATATACGAAATCTGTAGGAAGATAGAGTTGGGTGGAATTAGATGTATTGCATTGAGCCTCTCGGGCGGTATATATAGAGGTACAAGACTTGGGGGGCAAGATGGTACAAGGGATTGTAATCCCAATGGACTCTATCCTACCATATATTGTACTCTAACATCCCCCCGCAGTCACAACGGGAGCGTCACATACGGTGAGACTGGAGAAGAAGCCGAAGAGCTAACATCCCCCCGCAGTCATAACCGTTGATGCGGCGTGTATCTTGTGGATCGAGCAGAACCGGCAAGTAGCTCAAGCAAGGCGGTAGCCCTTTGTGCCGATGTCGAGGTAGCCGAGCGTGAGGGCGGAGTAGTCGTGGTCGAGGATGTCGTCTTTGGAGATGACCGTGGTCGGCGTAGTCGTGGTCGGGTTACCGATGTCGAGACGGTCGCGCATGAAGCGCAGCGCAAAAGAGGCGCCATGGTGATGACGGAGACGCGTCGGCGATGCGTCGTGGAAGAAGCGTGCCGAGGTCGACGCAGCCGGGCCGTCGAGATGTAGGCGAAAGCGGCGGCGCAATCGAGGCGCACGAGACGGAACGGAGGGTCGATGCGAAGTCGATGCGATCAAGCCGCTAGAGCCAAGGCGTGTGCGAGTTTGCGGACCGCAACGCGTCGGGGATGAAAGCACGCACGGTGTTGCGATGACGGACGTACAAGGAGAGGCCCCAACCAGCGTGGTTGTCTTTGGGCGAAGAAGCGATGCGAGAGCGGGCGCTCAGGCAGCGACGGTCCGGCGGGCGCTCTGCGCGCGAAGGCAGCGATCTGACGCAAGCTACGGCGGCGGCGTAGCGCTTCGATGTCGGCGATGAAGGCCCGATCGGATGGCGAAGACCATGTGCGAGCGGATGGCGCACAAGAGGTTGCGCAGCACAGTCGTCGATGCACAGGGGACGGCGATGTAGATGCAACGGCGAGGGGACACACGCGCGGCCCTGTTGCTCGGAGAAGATGCGCGTATTACTCGACGACGGACGTCACGGGAGCCAGGTGCCGAGGAGGCGACACAGCAGCAGCCCAAAATATCACCTCTTTAGAAAATCCTTAATTTGGCGTGGCTGCCTACCCCCATAGCGGCATAGGGAATAAATCCACTCAGGCATGCAGCTCGGCAGCCGGATCCTGGCGGATTGGAAAAGAAAACTCAGGCAGCTGCGGGCTGACCACTGCCCAAACCGACCCAAGCAGTGCTCACCCGAGCGAGCCAGGCGGAGACCGACGGCGGGTGCAGGCGGTGGAGATCAGCGGCACCCGAGCGACGGATCCGGAGGAGGCTCAGGGAGAACCGACCCAAGGCCGCCCGAGCGGAGAGCAACGTTGGCGGGTTCGCCAAGCGGAGCAGCGTCACGGCTCACCGAGCGGCGGCGTCCGGAGGTGGCATGAGGCGGTCGGCGAGGCTCCCAGCGGCGAGGCGACCTCTCCAGCGGACAAGGCGACGAGGCGAGGCGGATCTGGCGCGCCCTTCTCGGCGGCGGAGGGCCCGGCCGCGCGAGGATGGGGCGGCGGCGCGGCCGGATCTGAGCGGATCCGGTGGCGGGAAGCCCGATCCGGCGCGGGTGTTAGTCGTTGGACTCTTGCTCTTGGTGATAGCAAGATCCTTACTCTCATGGAGAGGATGACACTAGGAGATGGGGCAATTTTCTTGTTTATTTCTCACACAATGCCATGCCAACTTGAGGGTTGGGGATACAAATTTATAGGTGAGAACCACCAAGCATATGCTAAGATGCTATCCTAGATGCTGTCCTAAAAGCGGTCAATATGCTGTCCTAAAGCGATGTTGTCCTAAAAGCGAATGTTGTCCTAAAGCGAATCTTTGTCCTAAGCGAATCTTGTCCTAAAAGCGAATCTTGTCCTAAAGCAAAAGCGAATCTTGTCCTAAAAGCGATGCTGTCCTAAAGCGATCAAAAAACAAAAACTACCACACCCCCACAAAGACCACGATCAGAGACTTATTCATCATTCTCCCTAAGTCTTGTGCGTCGTCTTGTGGGAGGGTTGAACCATCCTCGATCTTGGAGCGAGCTCAAGGAACTTGATCCTTCCAAGAGGCTTGGTGGCGATCCATGTCGATCCGTGGTGTTGATGTAGCTTGCCTTGATGCTTCCTTCATCCAGCGACCTCGGATGAAATGATACTTCACCGGATGTGCTTGCTCGTTCATGAAAACGGGTTCTTTGCGAGGCTAGAGCGGACTTGTCGTCCACCCCGAGCTCCACCGCTTGATGTCCTGCCGAGGAGATCACCAAGCGATCGAGCGAGCCGAGTGCTGAGTCGAGCGGTGGAAGCCGCTATGTACTCGGCCTCACACCGACAGGCCACCACCGCCGCTTGATCGATCGCCGATGAGCGAGACACTTGCCGAGGAAGAAGAGAATCCGCTTGTGCTCTTCTTGGTGTCGATGTCGCCGCGTGGTCGTCGGCCGCATTCGAAGTGCGCGCCGCAGGACACCTCGGGTAATGGAGGCCGTGGTCAAGAGTCCCCGCAACGTAGCGGATGATCCTCTTCACGGCCGCGATGCTCGTCGTCGGTCGTTGCATGAACCGACTAACGTGCCGACGGAGAATGCCAAGTCCGGCCGTGTGTGGGCGAGGTAGCGAAGGCTCCCACAAGACGCCAGTGCTGCGTAGCGTCCACCTCCTCCGTCGTCTTTGTCGCGGCTCGGCTTCGACCTCTCCTCCATGGGTGAGAGCCGGATTGCGCCGGTGAGCCCACTAGCTCAACGACGCGCTTGGCGTGGCGATGCAGTCGGCGTGATCCCGAATCATCCCGGTGCACCTCGATCCCTAAGTAGAAGGAGACCCGTGTCACTCATCCGGAAGGTGGCCTTCATCTCTTCCTTGAATGCCGCCACCTCGCATCCTTGGTGCGATGATCACCAAGTCGTCGACGAGACACCCACGGCGAGGCGTTGCCGCTTTGCCCCCGGATCTGCACCTGCGTGTGCGCTCTGCTGGAACCCCATTTGCTTGAGGTGGAGTCCAGCTTAGCGTTCCACGCCCTCGGTGCTGCCGCAAGCCATAGAGGCCTTGCGCGGCGAGCACCTGCCCTCCTTGCCGGGGATCGCAAATCCCGCGGTGATGCACGTGACCTCCTCGTTCAAGTCGCCGTTAAGAAATGCCGACTTGACATCCATGTGATGAACACGCCACCTTTCCCGGCGGCTTAGCGCGAGGAGTCGCCGCGGACTCCATCCGTGCGACGGAGTGCGGCGTCATCGGTCGACTTCTCCCGCCGCAGACGCCTCGTGCCACCAAGCGAGCCTTGTGCTTGACGATGGAGCGGCTTCATCCCGCCGCCGAACACCCACTTAAGGGTGATCGCGCGGTGGCCGGCGGAAGATCCGCCGGCTCCACGTCGGTTACGCCGGCGGCGTCCATCTCTCGCTTCATCGCGACACGCCACGCCGCGTCTCCTCCGCCTCGGCGAAGAGGCGGGGCTCGCCGTCGTCGCATGCCAAGTGCGCTCGCCTCGCGGCCGCCGCGCGCGATCGAGGATGGGCGGCTCGCGAGATGTTGTCCATGGTACGATAACGCAGAGGCTCGTCGTCGTGGTAGGCGTCGACGCGTCCTCGTCGTGGGGCAATGAGTGCGAACTCCACCATGCGCCGCTCATCGTGGCGGCCGCGGGGCGATTCCGTGGTGTGGCCACCGGTGCGAGAGAGCGTGGCCGGTGGTGAAGGGCGGGGCGTGGCGGTGCCGGCGCGGTGGAGCACTCGCCGGGCGGTGGCGAGCAAGGTGTCGAGGTGGATGAGCTCGGTGAAGACGAGCCGCTAGCTCCCGCTCTCGAAGTGGGCGAGTCGACAACAAAGTCCACGAGTCGAGGCCGAACCGCCGCCCACCGCCTTGTCCCACGCCCGCCGCCTTCATCGAACACGGCGTCACGCGAGATGCGGGCGCGCTGTGTGTGACAGGTCGAGGATGCGGTAGGCCTTCGAGCCTCGCGTGCCGGCGAACACTCCCGAGTGCTCCTGCCGCCGAGCTTGCCGATGTGGCCAAGCTCCTGGCGAACGCGAGGGAGCCAAGACCCGCAAGTGGAGACCGCGGCTTGCGCCATGCCAAGCCTCGTGCGGCGTCCCGCCGAGCGCCTTGGTAGGCGGCGGTTGAGGATGTAGACGGCGATACCACCGCCTCTCCCGTAAGACGGCCGGCATCCTCTCGCTGAGGAGGGCCCGAGCCATCCCCACAACCGCCTCGGTTGCGCGCTCGCCGACGACGCTGCTCGCTGCGGGTCAGTACGGCGCGGAGTAGTGGTGCCAATGCCCTCATCGGCAGCGATCGACGCGACCGGCCGCCGTGAATTCGCCGCCGTTGTCAGGCGCAACACGCGCGACTTGCGATCGCGCTCGCCTCGCGGCGACTGCGTGCGCGATGGCGTCCGCAGCCTCTCCTTTGCCGCCGAGGACCATCACCCACATGTAGCGGGAGAGGTCGCCGACGGCGGCAGGAAGTAGCGTCGTCTCTCGGTGTGGCGGTGTCACCGCCACACAAGTCCCGTGCACGAGCTCGAGCCTCTCCTTGGCTCTAAACTCGCCTTGGGAAAGGAGTCGCCTGCGCCGTCAACACGCAGACGCCGCAGAGCCGCTCCACATGGTCAAGGCACGGCAGCCTCGCACCATTTCCGTGGCACCGAGCCGCCTGGGCCTCGGTGAAGGTGCCCAAAGCGCTGCGTGCCGCGCCACGCCGTCGTCCCGACGAGCCGCGAGACGAGGGGTTGTGCCACCGCGACGTGAAGAGTGTAGAGTCGATTTGCGCCTCGTTACCTTGGCAAGGAGGCGGCGTCGAAGATCCCAAATCCGCGAAGACCGTGCTCGATCTCGACACGCGAGCCGTTCTCATCCGGCTATCCCAAGCCGATGATGGAGTTCCGCAGATCGGGGATGTAGTAGACGCCAGGCGGCCGGTGCTCGCGATCTTGGCGACGAAGACGACAGAGCCGACGCCTTGATCTCCACTACGCGGGCGTCGCCGAACTTGACGCGGTGCCTCGAACGCTGAGTCGAGCTCGAGAAGAACTCCGCCGCCCGGCCATGTGGTGGGTGGCGCGGTGTCGAGGCACCACCCGTCGGTCTTGTCATTGCCGAATCGCCGCCGGGAGGCGTGTGCTTTTGGCTCGTCAAGGTGGAGGAGAGCCATCGCGCGGTGCAGTGCCGAGGTAGTTCGATGCTCGCATGAGCAATGAACAGACCGGCCGCTCCTCCTCCTCGCTTGCGCGACGTGGGCACGCCACGTCGTGCCGCCGACACTCCTTGGCCCAATGACCAAGCTTGCCGCAGATTGTGGCAAGAGTCGCCTCGTCGTCGCTTTTGCTTGCCAAAGACGCCGCTCGGGCGCTTTGCGCGACTTGCCGCGCTTGCCACTCTTGCGGCGCTCGTCGTGGAAGAAGGCTCCTTCTTCTTGTCACCTTGGCCGCACCCACCGCTCCCGAGTGAGAGGAGCTTCCCGCCAATGGTGACGGTCCCGAGAGGCTCTGTGGCTCATCGATGTCGACGACCTTGAGGCGACCCAACGCCTCGATGGTCATCGTGGAAAGGTCCAGCAGAGACCCGATCGAGCGAGCCATCCGCTTGTACTTCTGGGGCGCAGAAGAGCTTCTCCACGCTCTCTCTCGCCGTAGGTGTCGCCGCCGAATCGCACTAACTTGTGCAACAGAGTGTTGAGACGAGAGCAAAGTCATCAACGTCCTCACCGCTTGAGGCCGTGCACTCCCTTCCGTCGCGTAGTGCTGCGGTGTAGACTTGCGCGCGCCGCCGCCGATGCGTCTTTGCGGCGATGGCGTCCCAAGCCTCTTTGGCGATCCGCTTGTTGGTAGCGAAGCGCATCTCGGGCGGGGCTGCGGCGATGAGAGCATCCAGCGCCGTCGATCTGGTCGTGTCGACGCCGCCGTCATCGGATCGCATCCCACATATGCCGCGCTGGAGCTTCACCTCATCACCGCGCCCACTCGACGTAGTTGGTCTTGGTGAGGTAGGCCACTCGCCGCCGGGCGACGTCCTCGACGATACCGGTACTCGTGGTGACCACGATCAACCGGGAGAGAGCGCGTTACGCGAGGCCGCTCTCCGTCGACCGTCTGCGCCGCCGCCGTGCATGCCTCTCCGAGAGCGCCACCGCCGTGTCGCGCTCGCCAGAGCGCCGCTTGCGCGTCCGCGCTATCTGAAATGCCGCCGCGCTCGTGGCGTCGCGCCGCCCATTGCGCTGTCGCCTTGCGCCGCCTCCTCTCCAGTGAGGTCGCGTCGCGCTGCTATCATCAGCCGAGCCGGAGCTGCGCCGCGCAGAGCCTTGACCTCTGCTGCCGCCGCGCGCGCTGATCTGCCGCCGCTTTGCTTCCGCCTCATGCTGGCTGCCCGCTCGCGCGCGCCTTTGACGCTTCCTTCCGCCGCCGCTGTCTCTGCCGCCGCTTCGCTGCTGCTGCTCTGCCGCGACGAGCTCGGCCGTCACGACGCCGCATGCTCGAGGCGATCGAAAGGCCGAGATCGCCTGCGGACATGGCGCGCTGCAAGGGGCTCATGCGTGGAGAGGGCCGCTTCGACGAGCCGCCTGCCGTCTCGGAGAGGAGTGAGCGGGCGGCCGGAGCTGCTGCTGCTCACGGGCCGGGCGCTGCGGCGGAGAAGGAGATGAGCAGAGATGCTCGGGCTACAGGATACTAAGGCTCGATACCACTTGTTAGTCGTTGGACTCTTGCTCTTGGTGATAGCAAGATCCTTACTCTCATGGAGAGGATGACACTAGGAGATGGGGCAATTTTCTTGTTTATTTCTCACACAATGCCATGCCAACTCGAGGGTTGGGGATACAAATTTATAGGTCGAGAACCACCAAGCATATGCTAAGATGTTATCCTAGATGCTGTCCTAAAAGCGGTCAATATGCTGTCCTAAAGCGATGTTGTCCTAAAAGCGATCTTGTCCTAAAGCAGATGTTGTCCTAAAGCAAAAGCAGATGTTGTCCTAAGCGAATGCTGTCCTAAAGCGATCAAAAAACAAAACTACCACAGCCCCACAAAGACCACGATGAGACTTATTCATCACGGAGGCGGGGTCCAAGCGGAGAGTTGACGGCATGGCCGGCGAAAGGACCCATGGAGGAGCTGCAAGAGGAGCGGCAGTGGTCCAGATCCGCCCACCGTCGGCGACACTCGGCGATCGCATGGGCGCGCGTCTCGCCCGGCCGTCACCATGGCGGCTCCAGACGGGCGCGGCTTAGCCCGCCGCCACCACGCGCGCGCGCGAAGGCGCAGCCATCCACCTCCACCGCAGGCGAGGATCCGGAAGGAGGTGACGCGATGGCCCAGCCGACAAGCTCGGGAAGTGACGGCACCGACCGCGGCGAGGACGATCGTAGGAGAGGTACGCCCGTCTGCCGCTTGACGACGACGACGACGATGGCGGCGGATCAATAGGATCTGCCGCCTAAACATGGTCTTGCCCCGGCGAGATAGATCTCCCGGGGCACGCGCGCGAAGCGGCGCGGCTAGGGTTAGGATCTAAACCTAGACGTCTGATACCATGTAGGAAGATAGAGTTGGGTGGAATTAGATGTATTGCATTGAGCCTCTCGGGCGGTATATATAGAGGTACAAGACTTGGGGGGGCAAGATGGTACAAGGGATTGTAATCCCAATGGACTCTATCCTACCATATATTGTACTCTAACAAAATCAGGTAACGGAAAATCAACAGACTCATCCTAGATAGTGCACACTAAGCACTACAGGGAAAATAACACAGAACTATGGTGTCTAAGGAATAAAAACAAAGTACAATGTACTTGTGTACATAGTTGTAAAATCAAAATTACCAAGAAAAGAAAATATTGAATGCTGATTGATCCAAAGAGGTATGCAGCTACAAATGTTCAACATTCATTCTATAAAATAATGGGAATATGACTAGAAACAGGTCGCCATATTCCAAAATTTTGCTCAAAGAAGACTTGCATGAATAGCTAATCAGATGAATAATACACATGGAGTAAAAAGGTCCGACAGGTATGTGAGCATACTCTAAGTATCTGAGCTTCATAACAGAGCTTGTCTTGTGATAAAATTTCAACTATCTTCTCCAAGCGTTTTATGTCTTGTTCAAGCTGTGGTGAACCTCCTCCTCGATCTCTCATTGCTTTGTTTGATTCCAAATCATCTTGACATCTTGCAAGATCCTAAGTTGGATTAAGAAATGACAAGTGTTCAGTGAAGAGTTGAA
Organism: Dendrocalamus sinicus; assembly: GCA_036346575.1. Taxonomy (NCBI): domain Eukaryota; kingdom Viridiplantae; phylum Streptophyta; class Magnoliopsida; order Poales; family Poaceae; genus Dendrocalamus; species Dendrocalamus sinicus. The sequence continues at coordinate 28,328,565 of CM070647.1, forward strand.
GAATTCATGCCTGGCTCTAACAACATAGTTTGCATTCAGTTCACATGTGCCCTAAGCCCCTAACAATGCTAGGGCCCTGTTCTTTTGGGCTTTTGGCTTTTAACTTCTAGAGATTGATTAGCCATGTGCATGGATCAACAATATATCAAAAAGTGATACTTAAAATAGAAAGATAATACAAAGAGAAAAGCAAATCACATAAGAAACAGATGTGAAGTGTGCAAACGGTATCTCCAAACCTGAGCAATATGTTTGAAGTCTGATAGAGCTTTCATCAGCCCCAGATTAAGTACCCTTGCGGTCATGAAGAAACATTCACAGATAAATGAGAAATTTTCTTTCTTTGAGCACCTCACTAGGGGCTGTGTGCTATTTTTGCCAGAGCTTGTGGCTTCCTGTGATTCCACAATGTGAGCTTCTCCACTCGCATTATCTTGAGCATGCTCAAGGCTCCTGCTCTCTATCCAAGATGACACATCTTCTGAAGAAGCATTTATTGCTGTCAAATTCCTACAGTACAAAAGCAATGTATTAGTTACTGAAATAATGCAAAATATGCATACTATTCAGCTTTGCACACTGAATTTCAGAGAAGAAACTCACTTGAAATCGATTCTATTGTTGCAGAAGAGGTACTTGACATCAATCTTGTCCTTCTTTGACTCCATCCTATCCAAAAAAGGTTCACATAGCCGGAGCATCACAGCACCAAGATTGACAAACATACCTGAACTAGCGCATTTTAAAGGGTCCACCTGTGGCAGGACACAGGATGAGTTTACTATCGCATGAAATACCAGTACCAAGGATTTGAAATATTTCTCATTTTAAATATAGTCGATTACAGCAACACACGTGAATCAGCCATACAGCATGCCAACTATTACAACCTTGGCATTTCACATTTCAGAAGATCCAAACAGTATTATTTTTTGGTGTTGGGTTCTAAGTGTTAGAAGTATATGTATATAGTCCTTAGTATAGGGGGTTTCCTGCTGTTTTGTTCATGCCTTGTACATGCTTATTATGGCACATTTGGCCCATGGAATGAAATTGAGCTCATTCCAAAACATGGTATCAGAGCCATGGGCTCTTCCTCTCCCCAGCCCTAACCCTAGCTGCCGCCGTCCTCAGAGCACCACCACCACCTCCCCTTTTCTCCTCCCTCACACTTCCTCCTTGCTCAGCCTGCCGCCACTCGAATCCGGCCGTCTCCATGCCGCTCAGATGTCGCCCCGCCCAGATCCAGTAGCCGCCAGCCTCGTCCCAACTAGTTTCCACTGCCGCTGGCCTCGCTCCGCCTGCATATGGCCGTCTCTGAAATTGCCCCGCCCGGATCCAGCCGCCAGCCTCGCCCCACCAGGATTCCGCTGCTGCTGGCCTCAACCCACCCAGATCCGACCGTCTCCACGCCAGATCCCGTCGCCCCGAGCTGCGCTGTGCCATCTCCGCGCAGCCCCTGCTGCCCCAAGCTTCAGCCATGCCGCCCCAAGCTCCGGCCGCCTTGCCTTGAACTCCGCTCGTGAGCACTGAGCTAATGGCCACCACTAGCTTGCTATGTAGCTTATGTGTCTTGATCACTACGGGTTTGCAGCTTCTGCTACTTCTCTTACTGAGCCTACCGCTTATTGTGATGTTGCATCTCATCCTGAATGGCAGCTCGGTTTGCAGCTTCTGCTACTTCTCTTACTGAGCCTACCGCTTATTGTGATGTTGCATCTCATCCTGAATGGCAGCTCGCTATGGCTAGGAGTTTGCTGCTTTGGAGCATACTAACACTTGGGATCTTGTTCCCCTTCTTGCTTGTGTCACTGCTACCACGTGTAAGTGAGTCTATAAGATCAAGACTCTGATGGTACCATTAAGCGCTAATGTGGCATATGTGTAGTACATTTAGGACAGCAGCACATGCCCAACACTCATCTGACATGTATTGGACACCTGTTGTTAGTTCCATATCAAATCAATTTTACGTTTGTAACATATCAATGCTGTGTTGAGACCATGAATGGAATCGCCCCCCCCCCCCCCTTCTAACTTAGCACTAATCAATTTGACACATGACTGTTAACCAAATTGACTTCTTAAACCTTTGTGTATTTAATGTGTACCCTAGCCTGCGATTTAAATGAAAAGATGATGCAAGGTATGGAAATCCTAGTCTGATAGAACCATTCATTGTGATTCTGTATGCCCAGTTAAATTTTGTCAGTTACCTGCATGCGAGATCTGCCCACATTTTTATTTATCACTTCTGCAAGATATTCGAGAACCTTTTCTCGAGTATCCGAATTTTTAAGCAAGATTAGAAGAACATCCTTAAGGCCATCATATAAGCCATTCATAACACTCTTGATTGTTGTGAAAGACGACAACAAATCAGCCGGCCGGCGTGAAGATGCCTCGGAGAAACACTGTTGCCTGATCAAAAAGTTAAAAATTAAAAGGAAAGGTAAGGCTGGCCTGAATTTGAAACATAGCAGTGTGGTAAATTCAAAACATACGAAATTGGAATACATAAAGTGATAGTAAATCAGAGCTGAATACATAAGATCTAACCTAGTGCATACCTACTTAGGCAATACAATAAAAAGGGGAACAAAAAGACCTTCCATTCAATAAAAGCCTTTGTAGCAAAAGGGCCCTATCAAGATCATGAACAAAGAACAAATTTTGTTAACGAAACCATAAAAGTACATGGAGACTTCCAATTAATCAACTTAAAACTTAAAATGGTGACAATTAATTGAAACAAACTATATTTGATACTTCCCAAATCCCAACTAAAGATTGCTATTCCTAACCCTCAAAGTAAGGACATTAAAATCATGCTTAGACTACATCCTATATACTTGCAAAAGAGAAGATACAGAATTGCCAAACACATAGCCATAAAACTGTATAGGCAAATAAAATTTCCTATTTCGACGATACATTTGAAATTTTAAACCCATGTTTATATCACTTGAAATACAAGAGTAAGTTTGGAATTGAGCATGCACAGCTGGGGAACTACTCAATTTTAAATAATACTAGAGGATTCCCAACAAAATTGTATTTCTTGACATGTAGCTATGGTATAATGCAGAACTAGAGCTTAACAACCAATTGTGATGAAAAATCAAAATACTAAGTCAGCACAATAACAGGAAATAAAGATTATTTGAGTTCGAAGATCAAAATTTCAGTAGACATATAAATTATTAATAGCCTTCTTCATGATTGTCCATTTTCTTGCATAAAAATATGTGGGCTCGCAGCACACTAACCAAAACAAGAGCAAACATTTTTGATACTACAAGGTTTTTTCACGATAACAAGAGGACTCCAGAAAACCAGCAAAAAAGATAACTTCACAAGTCAAGCACACCACCAAAAGAATTTTTTTTAGATGATCGCTTAAACATTTAACTCCAAAAAGGTTGTTTGGAAGTTAGAGCATACTTCAAAATTCAAAATTGAATCCACCAAGGCGATCTTCGAAATTCTAACTTTCATATCTAACTAGTAACAAGAAAGCTCAACTTGCTTGACCGACTCTCTTGAGTCTTGACCTATAAAAGGACAAATTTTTAGACCAATCTGCAAGCTAATAGGCGTATCGATGGTTATAAAGATAGCATAACTCACAAGAACAGTACGCACGATGCTAGCCTTTTACATGACCACAACTGAAACAATCAATCAACAGTAAGATCGTAGGAGCACTCACCCAACATCAGGCTTGCTCGCGAACTCACGATCGGGGATTGTGCTCACGTGGAAGAACGCCCCGAGCACGCTGGAGATCTCCATGACCCTCCCTTCCCCAATCAGCATGATTTGATTCTTGGGTATCCACTTGGGGTGATTCACCAGTGCCTTGGCACAGTTCGGGATTCCCACCAGCCGCCTCAGCACCCGCAGCGGCCGCTGGAAGTCACCGAGCGCCGACACCTTCTCGACACTCTGCCTCAGGCGCTCGTACAGCTCCCCCATCGCCGGCTCGACGGTCTCATAATCCGCGTTCCCGAAGAATTCCTCCAGGAAGCCCGGCGGCGGCGGGGCGCCGGGGGCCGGGGTGGGGTCGAGCGGGTCGGAGGCCTCGGCGAGGAGGAACACGAGCAGCTCGGCGGCGGGGTGGGGGCGTTGGGGGCGAGGGAAAGTGTCGGGGTTGCCGGCGACGATGCGGGCGTAGGAGAGGATGAGCCCACAGAGGTGGGCGATGGAGGAGGCGAGGCGCGCACGAAGGGCGGTGTCGCGGATGGTGGAGATCTTGCGCGCCTCGTCGGCGGCACGGCGGAAGGCGGCGGCGAGGAAGGCGAAGGGGGAGAGGGAGGCGGCGGGCGAGTCCGGGAGGGAGAGGCGGTCGATGAGGAGGCGCTCGGCAGTGTCGCGCAGAGCGAGGAGGGGGCGTGACTCGGAGAGGAGCTCGGCGGCGGTGAGCTCGAGGTAGGCGACAGCGGGGTTGGGGGAGGACAGGGGCGTGAGGGAGACGAGGAGGATCTTGCGGAGGATAATGTCCTCCACCTCGTCGGGCGTGCGCTGTGGCCGCGCCGGCGTCGGCGCCGGCGGGGAGGGGCACGCCATCGGCGGCGGCTTTCGGCTCGGATGCGGTGGTTGTGTTCGCCGCTGCCTCGCGAAACCCTGCCTCGCCTTCTACTTGTCTTTGGGGGATCGCGTGTCGCGGTAGGTCGGGGAGTCGCTGGCCCGGCCTCGCCTCCAAACGGCGGCTTCTTAATTTTTTTTTTTGCCTTTTGATTTTTTTTTTAGATTTTTTGCTTTTGCTTTTTTATCCTCTTATTCTTTTCTATTATTTATGTTCATATAATATTTTTATTTTTTATATTTAATTACTTAAAAAACTACCCAGCGTTGCAGTATATTTTTAGTCGACAGTGTAAAAAACTACCCATTGAATTAAATTGAAATGCAAGGTATAAAATTGATTGCTTGCGCAATATGGTGCGTGTGGCCGAACAGACAATTTGATGGTGGCGCTCTAAAGAGCTGTGGGTTTATGGCTTCTTGGATTTTTGGCACCGTAACGGCCAAGAAGATACTATAACGGTTAAAATTATATTATAACGGTTGTTAGGTTTTTTAAGTAATTAAATATAAAAGTTATATTATTATGAACAATACGAAGAAATAAGAAAAAAACAAATGCAAAAAAAAATCAAAAAACGAAATTAAGAAGTTAGCGTATTTTAAAATCTAGAAATCAGCAACATAACTCATTTGAAATAAGACCTAGGAGAGACCTGAATCGGAAACCAATTTTAAATGGGAAAATTGCTCTCATGACACAAAGTTCAGAGCCATCCTCCCATTTGCCACAAACTTGAGTAACTTTGTTATTATGCCACACAGTTGAGTGTTTTGTCTTTGTTTTGCCATTTTAATTTCATTTTGCATTTTCAGAGACGGGAAATGACCCTTTTGCCCTCGTCAACAGTGGAGCGGCCAGCGGGCTCGTCGGAGCGCAAGCGCGGCCGCGGTGGCGCGGCTTCCTCCACCCGCCTCGCCCCGCCGCGTCGGCTCCCGCCGGCCCTCCCGACTCCGCGCCGGCAACCCCGCCTCCTCCTCCTCGCTGGCATCTCGCCGACCTCGCCGAGATCGGCGGCTCCCTCCGCAGCTTCTCCCGCCGGGCCTCCCGACCACCCGCAAGACCGCCCCCACGGCCGCCGCGGATCCGCGGCTTCTTCCACCCGCCCTCGCCGGATCTCCGTAGGGCGGACTTCTCCGGCGGGCGAGTCTCCGTCTGCGGGTGGTCGGGAGGGCCGGCGGAGAAGCCGCCATGGAGGAGCCGCCGATCTCGGCGAGGTCGGCGAGGATGCCGGCGAGGAGGGAGGAGGGGGGGTTGCCGGGCGCGGAGTCGGGAGGCCCGGCGGGAAGCCGACGCGGCGGGGCGAGGAGCGGGTGGAGGAAGCCGCGCCACCGCCGGCCGCGCTTGCGCTCCGACGAGCCCGCCTGGCCGCCTCCACTATTGACGAGGGAAAAAGGGTCATTTTCCCGTCCCTGAAATGCAAAATGAAATTAAAATGGCAAAACAAAGACAAAACACTCAACTGTGTGGCATAATAACAAAGTCACTCAAGTTTGTGGCAAATGGGAGGATGGCTCTGAACTTTGTGGCATGAGAGCAATTTTCCCATTTTAAATGGGCCACTGAAGTACAGAAGTAGTGCTAGACATTTGTGGGCTAGTCCAGAAAGAGGTCTCGAAATGCACAAAACTGAAACTAATCTGGACGCAACCATCAAAACTCTTATTGAGTGAATGTTGATGGAGCATTTGATGCTATGGGAATGAATGAACACTTGTCATAAGAGACGACAAAAAGTGGCTTCCTCACATGCTCCATGGCTTCGAATAACTAATGTGCTAATAGCCGAAGTACTAGCATGTGAGGACGGTTTTATTAGGAAACCTGAGTTTAGATTTAAAGTCTTGGTCTATGATGGATATCTCACCATCATGCTATAAATAAATAGTGTTATTGGCTATTTTGTACATGTATGAGAAAGAAAAAGCAATAAAGAAATATCAGAAGTTCTTCCTATCTCCGTGTTTCAATCTACTATTACATCTTCTGTGATTGATTCGTCTTTTGCATAGCAGAGGAATCGATTGGACTGGTCACCAGCGACGATTCCTCAACACGATAGGGACATAATATTAATGTGAAGAATTTCCCGAATCACAAAGATTTTGTGTGCCCCGCATGTGCCACTGGGAAATTAATTACTAGACCTTCTACTCTGAAAGTGAAGGATGAAGTCCATACATTCCTGGAACGTATCCAACGAGACATTTGCGGTCCCATACAGCCACTATCAGGATCATTTAAATATTTCATGGTGCTCATCGATGCTTCCTCGAAATGGTCGCACGTATGTTTATTGTATATGAGAAACCATGCTTTCGCAAAGCTGATCTCGCAGATAATTCGCATTAGAAATATTTTCCCTAATCATCACATAAAGTCCATCAGAATGGACAATGCCGGAGAATTTACTTCAAAGGCATTTGATGATTATTGCATGGCAATAAGAATTACAGTTGAGTATTCTGTACCGCATGTCCACACCCAGAATGGTCTAGCAGAGACATTAATCAAGAGAAATAAATTTATTGCCTGACCGCTTTTGTAGAATTGTAATTTATCAGCTACATGTTGGGGACACGTAGTTCTGCATGCAGCAACTCATATCAACTTTAGACCATCAGTCTACAACATCCATTCACCTATACAACTGCGCAAGGGTTAACACCGAAAATTTCTTATCTCTGGAGATTTGGATGCAAAGTTTGTGTACCTATGCCCCCTCCATAGTGTACTGCAATGGGTCCTCTCTAAAAGACTAGGATATACGTTGGTTATGAGACAACATCCATAATCAGGTATTTAGAACCCATGACAGGAGATTTGCATACTACCCATTTCGCTGATTGCATATTTGATGAGGATAGTTTTCCAACATTAGGAGAAATCAACCCCTTGATGAAAAATATCGGGAAATTACGTGGTAAGTCACGGGAATCCATGCACATAACCCGCGCACTAGTGAAACAAATAGAGAAGTTCAGAAGATCATTGATTTGCAAGTATTAGTAAACCAATTGCCTGACCTCTTTAGTGATTTAAAGAGCGTGACCAAGTCGCATGTGCCTGCACACAATGCACCGAAAAGGGTTGAAATACCAAAGAAAGTTGAAGGTATCTCTAATCCCGTCCAGAGTCCTCAGAATAAAAGGACGAGAACTCCAGCCCCTCGAACCCTAAGTAACCGGGGATGCCTGGTGAAAAAGGATAAGAAGAACTTGACACAACCAATCACTGAAGTTCGTCGGAACCAGAAGGAGAGCCAGTTGAGACCTGGCACCAGTATGACACCTTCAGAAAAGGACATACCGGATCTGAACATTCTTATGGAGGGAGAAATCAGCATAGATGTGTGCGCACATATCAGAGCTGAACAACCAAAGGGATTTACCACCGCAATTGGAAGAAGTGATGGCAAGTAAAACACAAGAAGAAGGAACTCATGATGAAATAACTATAAACTATGTGCACACGGGAGAATCCATGAATAGGACAACAACCAATGTTGATATCTACTTTGCAAAGAAAATTGCCACAATCATCGATCTTGATCCAGAGTCTGCATCGCTTGCTGAATGTAAGAAAGGATCAGATTGGAAAGACTAGAAGAAGGCAATAGAAACTGAATTATTATCTTTGACCAAAAGAGGGGTGTGCACCCTATAGGGCATAAGTGGGTATTTGTGCAAAAGACAAATGAAAGAAATGAAGTTGTAAGATATAAAGCAAGGCTTGTTACACAAGGTTTCACTCAACGCCTAGGAGTTGATTATGAATAAACCTACTTTCCAGTCATGAGTGGAATCACCTTGAGATACTTAATCTCAATGGCAGTAAACCTGAACTTAGAAATAAAATTGATGGATGTGGTAACTTCATATCTTTATGGAAACTTGGATTCGAAAATTTATATGAAGGTACCTGATGGTATCCCTGTCCCGAACCAAGACAGAGCAAATAGAAATATGTACATTGTGAAACTCAAGAAATCACTGTACGGACTCAAGCAATCAGGCAGGATATGGTCGCTTAAGCGACTTTCTATGCAAGAAAGGCTACATGAACAATGAAGATTGTCCCTGTGTATTTATACGGTGATCCTAGAATGGATTTTATATAATCTCAGTATATGTAGATGATCTGAATATCATCGGGATCTTGGAAGATATAAAAGAAGCGATTTCTTACTTGGAGTCAGAATTTGAAATGAAAGATTTAGGTAAAACCAAATATTGCTTAGGCCTGCAGCTCGAGCATATCTCTGAAGGAATATTAGTACATCAGTTAGCCTACGCCCAAAAGATGTTAGAAAGGTTCGGCTTTGAGAAGGCATATCCATCGAAAGTACCGATGATCGGGAGATCATTACAGCAAGAAAAAGATCTGTACCGACCTAGAGAAGAGGGGAGGAAGTCTTGGGACCGGAATTTCCATACTTAAGTGCAGTAGGAGCACTTATGTATTTAGCGAACTGCACTAGACCGGACATTGCATTTGCCGTAAACCTCTTAGCAAGGCATAGTGCAGAACCTACCAAAAGACATTGGCAGGGAATAAAAGACATTTTCTGATACCTCCACGGAAGCAAGGATCCTGGGTTGTTCTACAGAAAGAACCAAGATTTGAATATAACTAGCTATGCAGATGCAGGGTACCTGTCGGGTCTGCATACTGCAAGGTCACAAATAGGCTATGTATATGGTCTAAACAAAGTCTTGTAGTGACTTCGATGAACCACTCGGAAATCATAGCACTATATGAAGCCGCACAAGAATGTGCTTGGCTCCGACGAATGATTCACCACATCCAGCAGTCATGTGGGATGAATATTATGCAAGCTCTCACAATTATCTATGAAGATAATGCAGTTTGTGTTGCACAAATACATACGGGCTACGTAAAGAGTCGTCTCATTAAGCATGTCAACCCCAAATTCTTCTGTGCTCATGAATTGCAGAAGATGGATGAAATTAAGGTATTGCATACTAAGTCATGTGAAATCTGGTAGATTTATTCACTAAGTCACTCTCATCATCTAGTTTTAAAAGATGCAAATGAGGAATTGGAATGACAAGACTTAGAGAAGTGCAGAATTTAGGGAGAGATTTCTCTCAAGCTCATTATTAAAACTTGATCACAAGATCGAGTACCCAAATAATGAATCCTGAAGGTAAAATAAAATTGGGTGGATTGTACTCTTTTTCCCTTAACGAGTTTTCCTGAAATTTCTTGGCCAAAGTTTTTAATGAGGTAATTCGTGCAACGCAGCATAACATGTATCATGTACTCTTTCTCCTTTTTTAATTAGTTTTTTATGAAGTTTTGATGAGGCATGAACGTCTCGGATAGGTGCCCAAGGAGGAGTGTTAGGAAACATGGGTCTGGACTTGAAGCCTTGGTCCATGGTGGGCACCTCACCACCAGACTATAAATAGAGTGCTATGGCTATTTGTACATTCATGAGAAAGAGAGAGCAATAAAGAAAGACCAGGATTCTTCCTATCTCTGTGTTTCAATCTACTATTTGCATCTTCTGTGATTGATCTGTCTTTTGTATAGCAGAGGAATCGATTGGACTGGTCGCTAGCGATGGTTCCACAATAGGTTCAACCTTTTAGCTGCAAATTGGGGGTTTTATCAACGAATTATTGTGGAGACAAAGAACCAAAAATTAGTGAGCTTATGGAATTCCCCATTCATTTCGGTTTTAACCTCTAGCTTTTGTCTTCTAGTTCACTATTCTTTAATTTTGTTTTTTTATTTTTTAGGTTTTTTGCCTCTTTTTCCATGTTCGTTTGCATTGTCTATGATAGGCTAACCTATTTTTCTATTTTATTTTTAAAATTTAATTACAGTAAAAAATCACCAGCAGCTATATTACAAAATTAATCAATTGTAATATAAAATAAATTATAAATCAACTTATTTCAACCGAACTGAACACCTTCCCGGAAAGCGGGGACATCCTGAGCATATTAAGGATATTGAGGTGTTGACTTCGAAATGTACCGACATTCCATCTTTTCACTATGTGTCCTAGGGGTGCTAATGACGCTACTTGTGCCCCTCAAGCGGTGATGTGGCTGAACAGAGCACCATATTTTATCTTTCGTTGTATTCATCGAGATTGTACTCCTTAAGATAAATAGAGTCGAAACTCTTGTTTGAGTCTCAAATAAAGAATTCTATTCATAGCTTAGTAAGGTACTTATAGAGGGGGACTCTAGCACATGTACTTTAGAATCGTTATGCCATCAGAAAAAGTATGAACGGTGTTTTTGAAATTTTCCTGAAGTATTTGTTAATCCTTAGCTACTGAGCTATAAATATTAGGATTAAAAGCTAAAACCAAAGCAATCAATTCAAAAATCCAAGAGTCGGCGAACTAAGGCATTGGCGCTTAGGCCGGCTACCAGGCAATAGTCTAATTGGTGTCAACCGGTCTGACTGGCCGCCTGGCAGCCTGACCGGTATAGTGGCAGTCTGACCACTCCTCTATACCAGAACTGAAAAATCAGCCTGAGTTGATGCAACTTTTGGTATAACTCCAAACAAAATAAGTCTAAATGAGATGAAATTTTGCACACACCTTGCTTGAGATCTTAGGAACCTATTCTATCCAAGAATCGTATGAATTCTTATCAAAGTTCAAACCTATGTCAAGAACAAGCGAGGTTGCACTAAAGTCGAGCAAAAACTAAAAACTCATAAAACGACTTGCTCGTAGGTAGAGGATGTTCAAGATGGCTTTACATGTCTTCCCACATATCACAGCAACCAAGAACTCTTGAAAATTTGAGGCAAAAGCACTTGAATCTAGAAATTTTCCGAAAAGGTCAAAACCAAGCAAAATTGGACAACTTTAAGAACTTATAAGACATGATGCCTAGATAGATGGGTTTTGAATTCTATGAGTCATCTCCATCACTTAGATGTCCTTGACATACAGCAAGATCAAGAAGGGGAGAGAGAAGATCAAAATCAACAAGATCAAGGGTGAATCAATCAAAACAAGAGGACTCCATAAGAGATGAACAAAGTTGATGCATTGCTATATGAGGATGAAGATTTACAGCCACTTCACCTGGAGGACAAGAGAGCACACCATATCACTTACACTCCTCAAACACTAACTCTATAACACTTCGCTAGAATGATGAATGGTTGAATGATTTACTTGCCAGTTTCTATCCCAACGAATTAAATATATGAGATAACTAGCTCACATCTAATCCTAATAGACATTATCCACTAGCACATATAGAAAAAAAACCCGTTAACCCTACACAACATGGGATTTACTCACACACTACATTCATGCACGCTTTTCAAAGCATATGAGCCTGAATCCGCTAAGTCCGTAGTCTTTGATTCAACTTGGGGTATGTTTGGTAAAGCTCCATATTCTCATTTTTTAGCTTTCGCCCTAGATTCTTTGTGAATCCACTTCTCTGAGAATCTGAAGCTGCCCCTAGAAAGTGTTTGGCTAGTAGGTTGGCTCCAGAAACATAAGAGGGGGATCAGAGGCAAATAGACTATAATACCCTGGTTGTAACACTTCATCTGTATCTATGTCTTACTCCTTTGTATTTATACACAATTTATAAAAAAATTTGTTCAAATTTTGTAAGGTCATATATACACAAATTATGATTTTTTTTTTTGCAAATTTTATATATACATCGGTCTTCTCAAACTCGCCATATCCTTGATACTCTTGTCAACAACAATGTTATAAGTGAGCATTAGGCCACATATTACAAGTGAGTGTTAGGTCATAATTATAAGTGAGCATCAGGTCACATTATTGGAAAAATATATTGGTACAACACTGGGAAACATATTATAAGTGAGCATCAGGTCACATTATTGGAAAACATATTAGTACAACATTATTGTAAAACATACTACAAGTGGGGATTAGTATGAAAACAATGGGATCCTTCTGATGCAGCCCAAGCCTTCAAAACCTCTGGTTCAATTGCTATAATGGCAGCTAGAGAAGAATTTAAACTTTCACCTACAATCAAATCAACACTTTTAGAATATTCATAGCTAAAATTGATACTTACAGGCTTACAGCTAATATATAATCAATAAATCATGAATATTACCATATACAAAGCATTGGGTAATGAACTTGCATTTACCATAGACATTCTCAATCTTCTCTAGAGAAATGTATTCTCCTTGAACTAACTTGAAAATGCTCTTTTTCCTTGAGTCCAGGAAAATATAAACAATTAGTAATTTAGGAAGAAAAGTAGTTAGACAATATACGCCCTACAATCTATTTGAACAGGCACAAAGATTAAGAAAATTCTATATTTGAACAATCAACTAGACAGAGTGAATATTTTGACCTTACATTAAGTGCTTTGAAATTTTTAAAGATTACAGTTTGTACGGGTGGGAATGCATAACTACTTAGGAAAGAGAGTGAAACTAGTTTTTCATCTATATCCAAAACATCATATTTTGGCAGTCAAGTTAAGAGTGTCAAAATATAGCTAAGTTTACTAGTGCCACAATTTAGTAGACCCCTGCACTTAAAAAGTCTTCCAAGAATGCATGTTCCCATATCGTGCAAATCTTCTTGAGACATCCCAAACTTACACAAATGTTTCAAATAAATGCATCTAATACTTCAATAATCGAAATGTGCAAACAAAAATAGCATTTCTCAACTCTTTCCTCTTTTCAACATTCTAATGCAACGGAGATCTTCGTTGGGCAGTATTTAAGACCTAGAATCATCTGATCATTTGCCACAAGAGGAATATCCGCATACCTCCACTACTAAAATGCCCAAACTATAGGAGATGGAGCAATGTTTTGTGTAACATTTCAAGATATGGATAAGCAAATGGGTTTATCTGCAACAGTTTGCAAGTTTGGTGACATGTTGGGAAGATTTTAAAGTTTAAATCTAAGTGACGCATTGCTGCAAGACCATTGTGCAATTTGCTCCTATGTACACATAGCTAATATAAGAGGGAGGATGTTTATTGTAATTACAAGTGGTTTACTGAATCATACGAACAACCATAATCCTTGTGATTTCAAATCCCAACATACAATCAACCTCGGCAACTTTGTTTATTTTCTGCAGAACATCCTTTTAATCAAAAGGTGCATTCCACAATCACAAATCACATGTAATTCTTATGTAATTCCACCTTCACATGACCAAAATTCCACCACTTGTACATTGCAAATAACAACTCCCACCAATAAAGGATAAGCACACATCATAGACTGAAATATACAAATTTAGAAGACATCCTGGATCAGCTTGTGTGCTTTTCCTTTAAATAACAATATTACCAAAAATTATCTCCCATGGCACCTATTGGTATGTTCTCAAAGAAACATCACATGTTGGTCTCCATTGTCCTTAGGGGTGAAAACGGATCGGATAGTGCTCAAACCATATTCGCATCCATATTTTTTTCTCAAATTTGAATACAAATTGAACAAACATTAGATACAAATACGGACAGGACAAATGTCGGATACGAATTCGAATTGAATATTTACTCAATTTGGTCAGATCCAGATATTCTCATAACTTATGTAGTATGAAGACAGTAATGATATTTTATCCTCGTACAATCACGCTTAATCATTCTAATTAATTTACTTCACCTAAAGAAACACAAATTCACATTAAATTTAAAAACTTGTCTAACTAATTAGTTGTATTGTAATAAAATATGCATAATGCTTCGTCAAATATGAATACAGATAGTTCGGATAAAATAACATTTCAGATGGTAAAAATCCTTACCGTATTCGCATCCATATTTTTTTATGCAAATTCGAATATGAATAGAATAGAAATTGTTAATCAGATGGAAAAATCTATACCATATTCGCATCCTATCGAATACGGTAACCAAATAATACAGATAATTCATATCTACTTTTCACCCCTAATTGTCCTTCAATCTGTTAGAAGATTAGAGCCCGCTCTTCAGCAAACTTGTACAATAAAAAAGATGAATTATTTTCAGAATACATTTGGTGCTTTGGTAACAAAGATTCATAAAGATCCATAACAGTCCCACCGGCCACCACCCACCCCTATCCTCATGCCAATGCATGCAAGTCAATGTTACACGAAGCATTGTAGGTGAGCACGGGTGTGGTCGGTGACCGTGAGGCCGATGCTACAGAAGCGGGTGAGGATGTTGTGCACCTTCTTAGTGGACGCAAGTGGCCACTATGGCCACGATGGGCTCTAGGAGGCCGCAGGAGTTGCGGACGAAGTGGAGCGGGAGAGGACGGTGAGGCTGCCCAAGACATGTTTGAACAAATACGGGAGAGGGGGAGAGCCGCACAAGCCCAGGTGTTTGGGGGAGCTACTACCGCTGCCGAGGAGGGGGAGGAGGGTACAGACATTGGGGATGGTGGCAGTGGTGAAGCATTTGGAAGGTGGAGGAGGGGAGAGGGGTGGAAGTGGGGCATGGTGGAAGCGAGCTCGTTGCTCGCTCCGCCAGCTTTGAGTTGCCGGTAGGCGGTGGCAGGTAGGCGTCCAGTTCAAAATTTTAGATGCATATTGGATGTGGTCATGTGGGCGGCAATCATGACCCAAGTTTTTGTATGGGCTCTGCCTTGAAAGAAATTTGTTTTGGGCCTTATTTCCAAATGTAAGCCCAACTAGACATTGGACTAAGCCAGGCCACGATGCACTATAATTCACAGTGTTAAACCTAGCCCACTAATCAACCCAGTTTAAAGTTTCAACCCTAGCCTAGTTAGCGTGTTGTGTACATGAATAAGGGCATGTGCATCCCTAGGTGCTAAAACAATTAAATGGGAGAGATAAACTTTTTAGAATAGATACCAATGTAGGGGAGTGCATGCTAAGCTGGATTGCATAACACCGAACGAAACTGTAGAAAACTGGTCCTATATCACAAAAACTTGAATGTTTAGCATGGGTAGTGCTAATTGTAATATCCCTAAAATTCTAATTGTGAATTAATTAAATTAATTAAATATTTAATACAATTTGTGTCTAATTGGCTATTAGTAAGCTAATTATCTATAATCTTAAACCTTAATTAGTACATAATGTCCTAAATCTGTGACAATATAACTAAGAGATAATAATAATGGTAATATTATTATTAATAATAAAATTGATGCTAATAATTAATTTAGGGGTATGAGAGCTGGATGATCCAGCCCATCTAAGCCTTGTTCTATAAGAATGAATTGTACTTGAATTCCTCTAAGGTTGCCTCTCTCTTCCTAAAAGGCAGCTGCCACCTTCCCTAGGGGGCGCTCCTCTCATGGCTTCTTCTTCTTTTCCCTAGGACTTGGCCATAACTGCTCCAGGAGATAGATAGGGAGGCAAGGAAGAGATTGAGAAGGAAGAAAAGAATTTGCATGTTTTCTACATTAGATTGTATTTGATGTGTGACTAATCCATTAATACTTTCACCATGCGCTATATATAAACTTTTGTACAGGTTAACTTGGTAATTAGGATGTGATTAGCCCTATGGATCATCCTAATTCTAGTTTAGGATTGCTAGGTTTTTATGGTTTTTGCGTAGTTTTGATCTAAGCGATTTTTAAGGGCCCTGGAGGTCGAATTCGGAGAGATGATGTATGAAAGAGTTGTAGATAACTTTCTAATCTTTCCAACAAGCTTAAGATCACTAAATTCCATTAGGTATGTTGTAAAATATGATCTTTAAAAATCTGTTATCCTGTAGATCATTATAATCGAGCGATGCCACTTCTCTAGGAGCTAGTTTCATGGAGGAGTAGACAGGTTAGGCTAGTAAAGTGCTTATAGTATCTTAGTAGTGAGCACTAGCCCTATAGTAGTAATGAGTTTGTAACATGAGCAGTAGTAGACGTTGTGAAATCTTGCATTGTATTATAACCTCATGGCTTAGTGTAGCCTAGGTGATATATGCTTGAGTCATGTCATCACTTATTATGAATGGCTTATGGCCACAATAGGCCTTGTATTGTATTTCGCTTTGTTGTTTATCTTATTTGAATGGATTTTTCATGCTTACAAGGGCCAATTGGCCCACCTGACTAGACTCTAGTGCTAAGTGAGCATAGTCTTCACAGATAGCCACCAAGAGAGTCACCAAGGCCCAGGCTAACACAAACCTAGAGGTGCAAGCCAACATCAACGTCAATTAGGAAGCACTACCTGCGGGACGCGGGAGAGGCCATGGATGAGGAGTCAACCTCCCTCCCCCACCGGTCAACCCCATCATGGTGCAAGTCATGGCACGACAGACACACATCCTACAAGCCATCTACATTGGTCAACAAGCGAATGCCAGCAACTGTAGCTCCAAACATGCTTATTTCCTAAGGACTCGGCCCTTGACTTTTTCTTCTATCGATGAGCCACTGGAAGCTAAGGACTGGCTTCGTGACACTGAAAAGAAACTACAACTTGCCAAGTGTGATGAGGAGCCCCGTGATTGAGGAAGAATCTGAGGAGGAAGCTGAAGAATAAGGGGAAGCTCAAGAGGAAGACACAGAAGCAGAAGAAGGAGGAGTGGCCAGCTAAGCTGGCTAGGCCATTCCTTGGAGAGAGTTCAAGGCGGCATTCAGAACCAACTTTGTTCCCACAGGAATCATGTAGATGAAAAAAATAAATTTAGTACCCTAAAGCAAAGGAACATGTCAGTTAGTGAATACCTCACAAAGTTTAACTAGCTAGCCCACTACGCTCCAAAAGATGTGGCGGATAAGTAGGAGAGAAGATTGATCGTTTCTTTGAAGGCATGAATGAGGATCTGTGTGTATAGTTAATCATCTAAGACTTCTTCAGTTTTCACCATATTGTTAACAAAAACACTTATTCTGGAGAATGAAAAAAGAATTTAGAAGCCAGTTACAAGCATAAGCAAGTTGTACAAAGGCCGCAAGGGAGGTTCATTTAGAAGTTTTTCAATAACCCTTTCATTCCAAGGCCAGTTCAACCCTCAAAAATTCCAGCCCCAGTACCATGCCCAAGTAGTAGCTCATTCCAAACTCCACGCCCTATAGGCCAGTCTATTGGGACAAACCCTACTTCCCATCTTAACTGCTTCAATTGTGGACAAAATGGTATTTTGCCAGCCGATGCCACATAAATAGATTACATGTACGAAGTCTAATCTGGGAACCACTCCAGTCTGTGGTCAAGCTTCAGCACCCGGCAAGGGATATTAGACCCCTCCAGTCAATAAGGCGGCTTCAACACCCAATCATGGTCGTGTGAACCATATCACCACCGAAGAAGTCTAGGAAGCCTCAGGAGTTTTGATGGGTACATTCTCTGTCAAAATAGTACCTGCACATATTCTCTTTGATTATGGGGCTTTGCATTCTTTATAGCAAGGAAGTATGCGGATAAACTTAAGTTGCCCACTTGTAAGTTAAAGAAATCAGTGATACTCAGCTCACTTGGAGGATTTATCTTTGCCACCTTAGTAAGCCCTAGGGTAGAGATTTCCATGACAGATTTTGGATTCCTATCAGACTTATAGTATTGAACTCCTAGACCTTGGATATTATACTAGGAATGGATTGGCTGGCAAGACATCAAGGAGTAATAAACTACGCTACTAGAAGAGTGAGCCTAACCAAATGCCCTGGGTTAACAACAGAAGTAAAAATAGATTGACCCTATCATTGAGGCCGTGCAGTCCATCATTTGGAGGATGTACCCCTTGGAAGGAATGTTAGTGGTGCAAGATTACCTTGAAGTGGTTCTAGAAGAGTTGCCAGGTATGCCACCAGATAGAGACTTAGAATTTATCATCAACTTAATGCCCGGCACCACCCCAATTGCCGAGAGACCTTATAGGATGACCGTCGATGAGCTTGAAGAGCTGAAGAAACAAATCCAAGATTTGTAGGATAAGGGTTTCATCAGGTCCAGTTCCTTCCCTTGGGGCTGCCCAACACTCTTTGTAAAGATAAAAGATGACACTCGACGAGGATAGAATAATTCTTAAATTATTACGTCATTATATTCCTTGAATATATCCCTTATTGATAAGAGGTGAATATAGTAGGATGGTCGTAAGCTCTTCTACGACTATATGGTCGTAAGCTCTTTTACAACCATATAGTAGTAAGACTTACTACGACTATCTATTGGTCGTAAGTCTTTCTATGACCACATTGTCGTAAGTCTTATTACAACTACCCCTTGGTTGTAAGTCCTTCTACGACCAAATAGTTGTAAGTCTTACTACGACTACCCTCTTGGTCGTAAGTCCTTCTATGACCAAATAGTCATAAGTCCTTTTATGACTAAATAGTCGTAAGTCTTACCGTGACTACTCTATATGGTCGTAAGTCCTTCTACGACCATGTAGTCATAAATCTTACTACGACTACACTATATGGTCGTAAGTCTTTCTGTGACCACGTAGTCGTAAGTTGTCTGTGATCACCTTATAGTCGTGGACCTTCCTACAACAAATCTATCTTCGACTAACTTATCTACGATGAACAACTACATCATGAGATCATCTCATAAGGCAGTTAGAATGTGTGTTTATCCAATAACCACACATGATCTCTCTCTGACAACAACTGTTACACGGTGAACGGCCTTTTACGTCTCTCTAACAGTAACTTCCATCAGACGGTTATCATCCGAAGAGTTGAGACATCTTCTAGTGTGGGACAACTGACGCCGCTTCACTGTCTATATAAAGGTTAACATCAAAGAGAGAAAGGGAGGCATTCTGATCGAAGGAGGAGATAGCGCTAGCCATTTGCATAATTCTCTGTTGTAATTCCTCTCTCTGGTAATTAGCAACCACACAGGACATGGGGTTATTATTTCTCAGGAGAAGGCCTGAACTTGAATAAAGTTTTTCCCGTGTCTTTACTCTACATGTGCATACTCTAGGTCTGTTGAGAGAATCCCTAAATTCAAACAAATCATATGTAAGATCGATATTAAAACATCGACAGTTGACACTATCTGTGGGATTCTTCTTCCAAGACTCTGGTAATTTCCTCGTTGGCAAGTTTCTCTTCTTCCTCCTGATGTCCTCATGGCAAATGAATGGAACGAGGAGAACTGGTTCGACTTGGCCGACTACGCAAGTATCGACATGGAGGCCTGCTATGACTATGAGTAGACCATACTTGCTTCTGACGGTGAATGTCTCCCTAAAGATTCCTCTGATTTTGAGGGAGGGCAGAACGCGATGTACTAAAGGGTTCGCTTCCGCTGATCAGCGCCAGTCTTTCTTGCTGTGAATTTCCCAGGTCGAGAGGGGCCCTTTCTTTCTACCTCATCAACCCATTCACCAATGATTGGATCACTCAAAGCCAAAGACCAATTCCTTCCTTTTAGGTGGTCTAGGTGGCTGGGATTAGGGCTGGAAATGAGCCGAGCCGGCTCTCGAGCCAGGCTCGGCCGAGCTCGCTCACAGCTGCGGCTCGGCTCGGCTCGTTTTTGAAACGAGCTACGCGAGAGGCTCGGCTCAGCTCGATTGGCGGCTCGAGCCGGCTCGCGGGCCCGAACGAGCCAAAACGGTTCGTCGCTGCCAACCGAGCCAAAATGGCTCGCAGATGCCCATCGAGCCAAAACGGCTCGAACGAGCCAAAATGGCTCGCCGCTCGCAGATACACATAATAGAGAGTAGCGCAGCAGAAATAGCAGCATACAGAGAGCATTCAGTGCAGAAATTCACAGACAGAGAGTTAAAAAGTTCAAAGACAGAGATTCACAGATATGGGTAGGGCTGGAAATTCACAGATATTCATAGAAATAGCATAGCATACACTACAGAGAGAATTCAGCATAGCATACAAACAGAGAGCAGTTCAGTAACTTCAGTTCACGGACAGAGAGTTAAAAAGTTCACAGAGAGAGAGCAGTTCACATTCACAAGCCTTCCCACTGAAAAGTGAAAACTGACAGCTAATTCACAATCACAAGCACAACCTTCCCATCCCACTGAGCAGTTTACAAAAAACAGTAGCACAAGCAGTTGACAATTTGACATGATCACAGCAGCAGCAACTCACAATTGGTGGAAGCATTACACTAGCTACTCTCTACGACGCTTTTAGGAAATGGAATGGTTTGAACGTCATCCTCTTCATCTTCTTACTGAAAAGATATATAATATTCAAGTTAACATAAACAAAAATAAAATAGACAAATATTGCATTACAAAGCAACCTACCATAACTATAGAAGAACTCATGTCATCATGTGCACCTCTGATCCAGCTAGAGGCACAAACCAAATATTGAACCATAGCCGGACGTAAAGAACTCCGATAGTCATCTAGTACTCTACCTCCAGCACTGAAAGTTGATTCTGAAGAAACACTAGTAGCTGGTACAGTCAAGAAATTCTTAGCCATATTCGACACAACTGGAAATCTATGTGCATTCAAATTCCACCACGCGAGCAATTTGAAATCCGTGTTATCTAAACTCTCGTTTACTTCATCTAGATAGATGAGTAACTCTAACTTTGAAGGCTCGGTAGAAGTGGAACGCAAGAATGACTGAAACTGAGATGAAACTGATGATAGTGAGCTACTTGTACCCACAACTGAAGAAGAGGTTGTTTCACCGCTGTTGCCCATTCTGTTGTGCCGATGATTCATCTCAAACTGTGAATACAAATCTTCCAATTCAACCTTGACATCATCAAGCTCTTTTGCAGCTTTTGAGGGCTCATACATTTGGTTGAAGCACCAACTAATGAACCTCATCTTAAACCTGGGATCTAGAATAGTAGCAAGGACCATGACATTGTTCTTTTCTTCCCTCGAGCACGCGATTCCATGCTAAACGGGTCCATGCGCGTCGGTTGGAGCCTTGGAGGAGGCCGCGTTGTGGATCGGGAACGAAGGTCAAAGGGGGTCGGACTCGGGGAGGATGGGGATTGGGGAAGCCGCCCGCGCGCGTGGGGGAGAATGGGTTCGGGGATGGACGGCGGCCGAGCTCGTGGGGGAAGGAAGGGAATTGAGGAACGGGGGAAGGACGGCGGGCGGCTGCCGAGCGCGTGGCGTGGGGAAGGACGGCGGGCGGCGGTCGAGCGCGTGGCGTGGCGGCGATTGCCGATCGGGGACGGGAAGGGTTAGGGTTAGCGTGTGACGACTCGCATCGCATTCGCATCAGCCGATCGGCGCATCGACCACATCGACGGATCGGTCGGGCCGATCGCGCCATCGCGCATCCGGATCGAATCGGCCGAGTCGGATCGGTACCGACCGAGCTCGCACGAGCCATCAAGCGGCTCGCAAGCGGCTCGAGCTCGGCTCGATTTTCTCACGAGCTGAACGCTGGGCTCGGTTTGTCTTGAATCAAGTACGATCCCGAGCCGAGCCAGCTCGAGCTCGTTATGAGCCGAGCCGGCTCGCAAGCCTCAAGCCAAATGTCCAGCCCTAGCTGGGATACTATGCCCTTCTTTTTAGAGGCTATAAGCACAATGAAACATGATTATGACAATGTTTGAGCCTACAAAGGCAATTCTATAAAGTGTATCAAACATCAAAGGGACTTGATTTAATATTTCATCAATCATAATGAATTTGCACATTCTTTTCATCTAATTTTGACATGGTATTCTGTACTAGGCATCACCAAGTTTGAAGTTATTCATCCTATCTCAAAACCAAAAAGCAAGCATTCTAACCAAACACAGTGACCACACAACTTGTAAGAAGAGGGCAGTTTATATAAGCTGTGAATCAGAAGTAAACTCTAACAAACATCTGGTGTGGCATCAATTTCTACATGCGAGCATTGACCATTCTCTAAGAACAAGGTTGAACAACATAAGAATTTTAGAGACGTTAGGTGAAGGCTTGGTCTTCAAGTAGGCTTCAAATCTAATAACTCAATTAGTCTTTTGGAAACTCAAATTCATACAAGGATTGATGTAGTATTCTTTCAATGTATGGAAATTTGGATGGTGATGTCAATTTTCTATTTCAATGTCTAAGCTTTTGGTATGAATTGAATGCAAAAAACATTGCTTTCTAAAAGCATAAACTATGCATAAACTATAAAAAAAACTATTTTAGGCCTTTTCCATTATTCAACTATAAAAAAATTCTATTTTAGGCCTTTTTCCATTATTCGCTTGATCTAGGATTCATTTATTTACTACGTCACAAGGTATTTACGAACAACATGGAAAGCTACCTTACAAAGCCATGCTTACAACAATGGGATATTGTAAACAATGAGTAGCTTCTTGCCTCTAATAATTCTTGTTTAGCGAGAGAAGGCTGTGTGGAAATATTCAGAGGAAGCTCATGGATCACAATGGTGGTTGTCTTTTTCATAAACCAGTTGATCTAGTGGACTTAGGTACTTTTAAGAAGAAACTCTCGAACAAGAAATACTTTAGCACCAATGAGTTTGTAGCAGATGTGAGGCTAACATTCTCAAATGCAATGGAGTATAATCCTGCCGGAAATGATGTCTGCACAATAGCTAAACAAATTAATACAATATTTGATTCAGAATGGAAATCATTGGTACAAAAATGGAGAGACAGATATTCGATACAAGAGTAGTTGCCAATGAAGGTAATAAAGGCACGACCTGTTGTAAATTCAAAGTTTGCAGTTCCTAGAGGGCTAGTTTTTATATGAAGAAAAGAAGGAAGCAAAATTGCTTTAACGAGTTTTTTTATATTAATTTAAACTCCAGCTCTTTCTGTGTCGATATTCATGATCTGGTAATGGATATTTATGTACTATATCACGATGCTATCACTAATCTCTATTTCCTATTTCTTGTTCAAAAGCTTATTATACCACATTGAAAAAAAGAAGAAGCAAAATTAAGAAGCAAAAACAAGATCACATCATATAGGACACAATTGGTAAGCAAAGTGCAAGCCTGATATGAGGACACGACCCTTTCCATGTACTCCCTTTGTTTCTAAATCTGCATGCAATTTTATGATGTGATTAATCTCAAGAACAGCTCAAACTCATTTGTATATATTATTGCAACGGAGTCACAAAAGAACTTTTGTTCTTCATGGACTTAGAGAAAATTTAACTATATAGGATGTAGCCTATTATCTCTAAGCATGATGAAACATGAATGTGACAGAGCTTGAGCCTACAAAATCAATTCTATAAAGTGTATCGAACATCAAAGGCACTTATCAAGCATAATGAATTTGGACATTCTTTATATATGATTATGATAGCCATTAATTGGACATGAAAATTTCTTTAAGATCAATCTAGTTTTTATATGAAGAAAAGAAGGGAGCGAAATTGCTTTAACGAGTTTGTTTAGATTAATTTAAACTCTAGCTCTTCCTTTGTCGATATTCGTGATCTAGTAATGGATATTTGTGCACTATATCATGATGCTATCACTAATCTCTGTTTCCTATTTCTTGTTCAAAAGCTTATTATACCACATTGCAAAAAAAGCAAAATTAGGAAGCAAAAACAAGAGCACATCATACATGACAAAGTTGGTAAGCAAAGCACCAACCTGATATGAGGGCACAACACGGTAAGCAAAACACAAACCTGATATGAGGAACAATCCTTTTTGTGTACTCTCTTTGTTTCTGAATTTGCATGCAATTTTACAACGTGAGTAATCTAAAGAACAGCTCAAACTCATTTGTATATATTATTGCAATGGAGTCCTAAAAGAGGGTGATATATAATCAAATGTGATCCCAAACCATGCAATAAACATCAAGATTCTCTTTTACACATATCGTGTGCAACATATATGTTCGTACAGACCAATAAAGAAACCGAATCAGAAACAATGTCCAAGCTTAGCAGTTGCAACAAACAAAATATATAAGACACCTAGAACGTAAGAACATAAATGATTATTTGTTGTACAAATAATAGTGGGATCTTTGTATAGTATTTGATTGAACAAATTAGGACTCCACGTCACAAGCAAAGGCTATTAACAAAAAATTATTTGGTAACACTTCAGAATTCCTCCATAGGCTGCACATGCTACATAGTACACTTCATAATTTTCCAACACAATTGAGAGGGTATCTGTGAAAAAAAACTATTGAAATTTGAGGGCAGCATAATTTATAAATCCTCTGCAAATTTGATTCATCCATCCTGACCGAACACACCACACGAAAAGTTCACATGATTGCACATGAACATTAGTCTACATTACATGTTTTCCTTATTTTTATTTAATCATTGTTTTCTAATTCCTATTAATTGAATATGTATTAGTACAATGTTCGATTTTGTAGTATGAACGTGTGCTTCCATTTCAATAAACCCCACTACAATACTCTTTATGAAGTAAACTGTGATTGTTTATTAAAATTAACCTAGAAGAATCAAAGCCAAAAATGGCAAACATAAAAAACTACGAAGGAAAAGGAAGGCCATCACGAGATTCTGGTAGCATACAATATTTGAGATTACCACTAAACTAAAACTCATACATGCCATGGCATACAATTTGGTGTTCGGTTCATCTCAAAGCCAATCAAAAGGCTCCAGACACACAATTTGATGAATGTTAATGAGCTAATAAACAAGTATCAGTAACATTAGCAAGCACAACAAACAGGATTGAGAAAAAGCTAGAAGTCAAGCATGGTGAGAAAAGAACACATCCAGAAAACTTTTGAGTTGGGAGGAAAGTATTTACTTGGTCCTTTTTCATGGTTGAGTTGGAGAAGTGAAAGAAGTGGAAGTGTTGGTCCATATGTACTGCGGTAGGAGAAACTGGAGGAGTATGCATGACTCGATCGTTTCTTCCAACCACCGTGGTCGAAGTTGGGCAGCTGGGTCGCCAACTGACTCATTAAGCTTATCCACAGCAGCGAATTCATCTCTTGGATCTTGCGACGGCGCGGACATGATGAGAGAAGTAGCGAGCAGGGCATGCATGAGGATTTAAGCTCCCCGCATAGCCCCCCAGCGAGTTTGGCTCCGCGAGCTCCGCTTTTGACCCCAGCACAGTGCTCCCTACCGCCGTTGAGGCGTATTCCTCATCACTGTCCCCTTCTCGTTGTCGGACTCCTTTTCCCCATGATGCATTCCAGCCTAGTCCATCTCCGACCGTTGTCTATCCCACACCTCCATGCCCAAGCTCTCCATGTGAGCCCCATGATGTCGGGAGTGCTTGGGCATGGAGCTTAGCCATGATGTCGGCCGAGATTTTTGGATCTGAGCCCCAGCAGCGGCAGCATGTGGTGTGGTGAAGGGGAGGCAACGGCATGAGGTGTGGCGGCAGCATGAGGCACCCTCGGCTAGGGGTTGGGAAAGGCATTCACCATTGGCCTTGAGTACGGTGGCATGAGGTGTGGTGGTGGAGTGAGGCGTGCGGCATCGTGAGGGGATGTCGTTGTGTGTCGGCTTTATGGGCTAAAGGGGTAGAGTCATCTTTCTTTGTTTTTTCTTTTGAGCCGGATGAGTCAGCTTACCTGTTTTTTTAGAGCCGGTTGTTTAGGTTTTTTCGAGAGCAGTTTTTTTGGTTTTTGGAACGTGCTTCTTGCTACGTGAAGTAGAGGACGATAGACAAACTCCCCTTTTATATTAAATAGAGATATTGAATTACAACCTTTTGTGTTGTTTACAGTATTTTGATATATCTTTGTTAAGCAAGAAGCAAATTAAGCATAGAAGTGCAAAATTGCCATATAGTTGTTGCCAATGTATGGCTATATCATGCATGCTTGCTCAACGTAATGAGTCAAAGGCTTTTACTTTGTATACATGGCGTGCTTTCAACGGCTTTGAGGAACACCATGCTTGCTATGATATGCCACAAGCATGTACCAATGCAGACAACCAATCGACTCGCTGTCCATGTAAATTGCATGTAATGAGCCTGACCCGCATCAGTGACTGCAACTTCCGCCCTATTTGGTTGCCTGGTCGAGCGACTGGGCTAGATTGGGTGTGTGCAAGATTCCCTCTGGGGCATCATGGCCTGAGGGAAACGTGTGGAGGCTGCTTCACTCCAGGCTAACGCATGCAGGCGTGGAATCGGCTCAATAGATGCAAGTTTTATCTTGTGGCCAATTATCACATCATGGGACCAATGATGATTCGAACATGGTTCGAATGTCGCCTTTGTGAATGGTAAAGAACAAGCTCTGCCGTATGTCAATACTGAGGCCACCCTGCTGCTGTTTTGCCCAAGGTGTTTGGTGAGTTCAAACGTTTTTACACGGCTGTGATGTCTGAGGTCAACCAAGGGTTTTGGCTGCTGCTTGATAGATTATTTTTGAGCCATGTCTTCTGCAATGCACTTGCTCTCTGTCCAGCATACTATTCTGTTAGCATTCCTTTGGTCAGTTTCAATATTTTTGCAACGCCTCTTGCATAGTTTGATTTCTGCCACACCTCTTGTAACAGTTAGCCTGACACTATTCACTTTTGCCACTGATACATGTGTACTATTGACAAGTGGCGCAAAAGTTATTTAGTTGAAGTTTGGAGAGGAGGGGGGTTTTGGTGAGGATGACTGCGGGACATTTTTTTGACTGTGGCTTATTAGTTTAATGAATAATAATTTCTGAAAGGAGTTGAAACCAAAAGCCGACTGAAAAGCTAAAAAGAACAGTGCCTACATCTGCTAATACAGTTGCTTGCTAGTTATTAGTGAAAATCGACTGTTACTTTCTTCTTTACCTTTTTTCTGCTCTTGTGTAACGCAGTTTGTATTATGTTACTTATAAGATGAAATCAGTTCTTAGGCCATTAGGGCCTATAGACTTCAAAAAATTGGTATTGTTGTATATATGGTCATGTTGCCGACGATAAAGCACTCAAACTCACAATAACAAAGTAGTGGAACAAGAGATATAAGATATAGTCCTGAGCTTTCTATGACTCTATTGATTGGTGAGAATTGATATACAGTGATCAACTCCTATCCTTCCTTATATAGGGGAGGATGTCTATCCCCTCTATTAAATAGGTGATACTACTTAAAAAGAATGGTAATTCTTTCGTCCAAACCCCACGCCTCCCCTTTTGTCTGTCCCTCCCAAAAATCTCTAACAATGAATAGAAAAATAATATATTAACAAATAAATGTAGCTTTCCTAAAAATTCTTCAACAAGAAAAAAAAACAAACAATAAAGCTCTACTGGACGCGTGGCAGAGTCGAGCGTGAAAGTGAAGCCGAGGGTGTGGGCCGAGCAGGTCGATCCCGAGTCCCGACGATGTCAACTAGACATACTATGGTAATATAATATTTTTATCTGTAGTAAAGTATGGATATTTAGACAGTCACTATTAGGTTTAATGGGTCTTATATCTTAGTAGGCCTGGTTTAGATAAAGTATTTACACAGTTGAGCCGTTGATACGTCCCAAATATACGACGACTATTTGGATAATGCTCTGGCCCAAATACACAGATACGGGCGTTTCTATTGGACGGGCCATCTACCGTTCATCTCCACCGTGCCTTGTCCACACACATCGGCTTCTCCCCCGTCAACTCCTCTTCCACACACTTCATCGGTTAATCCCCAACGGAACTGCTTTCCCCAAATACTTTACACGTCGCCACCGCTCCCGACGGCGCCTACGTCGCTGGCCGTCCACACGCTGACTCTGGCGTGCTCCGGCTAGCTCAACCGCCGAGCCCTCTGGCGTCAACCCGCCGTTGCAGGCATGGCGCCCCTCTCGTCCTTGCTGCTTCACCCAACCAGGTCGCCGGCGCGGTGAGCTCCAGCCGGAGACCCCGGTCAACATCCTCGTGGCGGGATCTTTTCTTTGCTGTGAGCAATCTCATCCACAATATTTCTTTCTGGGATGGATACCCCGATCCATGCAGTTTGTTGCGGATTTGTTTGCTGCGTGGTGGAGTACTAATAGCAGTTTATTTTTCAATTGTTTGGGGGGTTCAACCGCAGCCCCATGCCCCACGTAAGGTCCGTCCCTGGAAGATGAAAGGGTGTGTTTGGTTGCTTTATCGTATATCCTGGATGAGGGGAAGCTGGACAAGGAGAGTCGTATTTTAAAAAAGAAGAGTGTTTGGTTCGATGTATCTGTGGATACAGGCTGAATGAGTCTGTGATTGGTAGGCTGTATATGAGGCTGTATGAGCGGATACAGTAGGCTGAGAAGATGTTTGGTTAGCTGTATAGGGGTATAGTGACCCTCGAATGAGAGAGGTGGCGTGGTTACCACTTTGTATGTTTTTTCAGTTTTTTGCACAAACTAAGTTATTCCTAATAGTAATTTATTTACAGTATGATATATTAATTTTTTTAACTTCTGAAAAGAACGTATTTGACAATATGATGATGTATATCAGGGAAATATTTACAACTTTACTCTAAATGAAAAGGCATTAATAAAAGGAAAATTCTAATCTGAACATTCTTTTATTTCTCCTACTTTATTTTACCTTTCCCTTTTTTTCTTCCCTATTTTTATTTTTCTTTCCACTTTTCTGCTTTCCTTTTCTCTTCACCTCTTCCACCGACGCTCAACTCCTCCCTTCTCTTTGCTCTCTGCGCTCTCTCTCCTTCCGATTCTCTCACCCCGGCCCCGCCTGGCCTCCGCGCCGCAACGCCGCGCCACCGCTCGGCTCCTTCTCGACCTTCGCGCCCGCGGCGCGCGAGAGAGCGCCGGATCCGGCCGAGGGGAACCCGCGGAGCGACAGCGCGGGAGAGCGAAGACGGCGGAGCGGCGGCGACTCCAACCGCGGCCGCCGAGGCCGCGGCCCGGATCCGGCCGAGGAACCCCGTGGCGCCCACGAGCCGCCGCCGGGCAACGGCCAGCGCCGCCCACGCGCCGCGCCGCGTCCGCCGGTGCCGCTGCGCGCCGCCTCGGCGACTTCGCGGATCCGGAGGAGGAGGAGAGGAGAGGAGATCACCGCCGCTCGATCCCGCTCCACGCGCGAGGTAACCTAGCCCGCTTTGGCTCGACTCTCTCCGTCCCGGATCGCAACACGGCCGAAATGGCGTCACTGGGATCCGGATGAGACCGTATGCTGGACGAGCGGATCCCGGATGCTACAGTATATTCATCCAACCAAACATCTGATTTTTTTGCAAAATACGGTCCAGCTGGTATCAGGCTATCCATGTTCGGGGAACCAAACACACCCTAAGTGAATTAGGGTCTTTGCTGCTAGACTCAGGTTTTGTTAGGTTGCCACGGTGTGTGAAAGCATTGACAGGCCTAGTAGGTGAGTACTGATAGGAGGCTAATTTTGTAGAAGAGATTGCTAGCACGGGCACTCATTTGTTGGGTTGCTTGCTTGCCAAGAGGTTGGCTCCATATACAACAACAAAGCTTTTTGTCCCAACACAAGTTAGGGTAGGCTAGGAATAAAATCTTCTTAAGATCAAAGATATAAGAGCCTTGAAATAAAACCTACAATGCTAAAAACCCTAAGTCGTACAACCTACTATCTGAGCCAAAAGCCTAAAACGCAGCCCCTAACTTTCTTATGGTTTCGGTACGTGGATCGCTAACTTCAATGTGTTTCTATCCAAAGCTCATTCTTTAGATACATTCCAATCCCTCAAGTCTCTTTTAACTGCTTCCTCTCACGTCTGTTTTGGTTGACCAATGCCTTTTCTTACATTTTCAGTACGTCTTAAAATTCCATTACGTACCGGTGCCTCAATGTACAATGAGAGAAATTTTAGGGAGGTCATTTGGGCATTTTTGGATGCATGCCAGTCTTAAGAAGATGAGTTTAGGTGAATGCAAAGAAAAATAGGTGCACCTTTGGGAAAGCTGCAGCATCCAAAAGGGTATAGTTCCTCCAAAGTGTTTCGTTAAGCATGTTGGGGAAATATAGTCGTAGGCCAGACACTTATTCCAGCTTCTAGCATGAGGTGCATTTCAAATGAGGTGATCAGATAAAATGTCTCTGTCGTGTCATATATGTGGGTAAGAAGCACTTCAAGTATGTCACAGTACATTCCATTTCCTAGCATGCATTGTGCCATTTTTATCATCCTCCAGATAATTAGAATAAACTAGGAAATTATTAATTGGTAAATCAATTAAATAATTCAATTTTATGTACAGCTTTGCAGGTTCTTGTGTTTTTATGAACATGTGCCATGCATCAGCACATTCTAATATTTTCAAATATGGCATTTATTCTAGTCACTGTGGAATGTGCATAAGTGGCTTGTTACAAAACATCAGTGCAGGGGAAATTGAGTTTTCATTTGATGCAGTGTGGTGAAACTCTTCCAGCCAAATAGGTTGAATCAGTTCCTAAAGTATATTTAAGAATTTAAGAACTTCCACAGGTTGTAAATATTCTTATTTCACAAAAAATCAAAATAAATATACTAGTGTTATACATGTTAAGTACTCAAGTTGTATTGGACTATTTGAACTGTGGTGTGATCTTTTGTTAGTAATTTCACTATTCAATTTCACCAACAGATTTTACTTATGATACTTTTATATTATGTACAAGAAAAGAAATTGCCAGTGACACCTGATAATGTAGATGCGCTTTGCATTTGCATGGAGCAATTTGCCATGTACTTTGCAGTTGCATGATAATTTGCTTATGTTCAGTAGCACTTTTAAACACACATTGTTTTTTGCAGTACTGTAATGCACAGAAACACAGCTTTAAAACCTCCCACTCTTAGGATGATCTTTCACATTAGTTTTCTTGGTGGTTTTATTTGATTTCCATGCAAAGAGTCGAGTTCCTTTCACACTAACCTTTGGTGGTAGTACATACCTTTCGATTGCTTTTCAAGTATTTTTGTGTAGCACTAGAGTTAGTTTATCTGTGAGTGGTATGCAGTAGTTGTACTTTTACACCTGTAGTTAAAGTTTAAATGAGCTGCACAATTTTTTGTAACAAAACATAATTATATTCTTACAACAAGGTTACATTTAGTAAGGGATACAGAACAGAATGCAGTTGCCAACCCCATCCAAATTATATTGGCTTTCATGTTAAATTGTTAACCAAGAGCCTGAGATATCTTAAGTTTTTTTTGTGGGACTTGGTTTGATTGTTTTTCAGTTGTTCATTCGTATTTTGTAATTTGAAATGAGAAAAAAATGTGCATCGATATCTTAACTTACTGTATTATAAGGTTTCAATTTTACCATTAGAGTTTCCATGAAGCCCATAATTTTCCGAAAAGCACACAGTTTCTTTTGTACTATGTTCAGGGGAGAATCATGTGCACTCATGCTTTACTCTAGTCGAATTTGCTTAGTGATGAGCAAGTAAACTTGTGAGTTGTGACTATGACTTTATGCTGGGATTTATTCTGAGGCTCCATTTTAAACATAGGTTTTCCATAGGAATTTCGTAGATAATCCCACATCCAATGAGTGGATATTTCCTTTCTTGTGAAATTCCTATGAAACTCCCATGTTCCAAACTAGGCCTGAAAGTATGCCTGGAACTCCGTGAGACCATTTAGGGCTAATGACCCATTTGGTCCATGAAATTTCACAAAAGGTTGACTTTGGCTTCTCAAGTATTAAAAGGCCAAATAGCTCCTTCAAGTTTGCATTTCGGGTCAAAGTGGTCCCTTGGTTGACATGTTGCACCATGTGAGCTTGCTTATTCAGCAACCAATCTCCTAACCATCTGAGTTCTTTACTCAATTGTTGAGAAATGCCCTTTTTCCCTTGACCTGTTCGGGGCCTTAAGTCCAGTTGGGCGCTGACTACTTCTGGTTGGTGTCCCCAAGGCCGCAGCTGCCACCACAAGGCCCCTCACCTTCTTCTTTCCATGGAGCAAGAAGAAGAAGGCTGAAGGCCTCTTCCCAAATTGTGTGAGATTGCTTCAAGCTTGGCCAGTTTAAACTGATTTTGTCATGCTTTGGTGAATCCAAGAAGTGGTTAGTTATTGGGATTATTTTGAGTATTATAGATTTGAGAGGAATTTAGTTCAATTAAACCTGTTTAGTTAATTTGGTGCTGTTTTGGGATTTTCTGAACTTTTGTTGATTCAGTGTATTTGCAGCCTTGCAGGCGCCTAGTTAGAGTAGGATTGAGCTGATTTGGGTGCCAAGAACTTGCTTTAATTTCGGTTATTTACCTCCACCGGTTTAGTGTAATTGGACTAGCGTCGTGTCGCTTTTAAAAACCTGCAAACATCCATTACCCTTATTTTGGTACACATGCCCAATATGAGGGAATAATGTGGCTGTAAGCACGTCATAAGAGTGCTCTCACGAAGAACATGGATGCTGTGCGAGGGATCTTTAGGGGGTGCTCGACAAGATACTAAGTGGGAAAGGGGATTTCACCCTTGCACATAGTTGGGGCTAGAAAGGGCATTTCGCCTATGCTAACCAAACAAATGAGATGGATAATTGACCAAATGCTGACTGCAACCCTCGGGGTCACTTTGACCCAAAAAGCAAATTTGAGGAATCTATTTGGCCGGCCCTTTTGAAGCTTGAGGGACCTAAGTCGCCCTTTTGTGAACTTGAAGGACCAAATTAATCATTAATCCTTATGCCGTGTGTGACCATGGACTAGTAACTATGTGTCTTACTCTTTGAATTGGTCCATCAGTGTAGTAGCATATTTCCTATTTAGATGTTTGGCATCAGCTTAAAATCTGCTTGTGCTATGCATTTTATTTTTCTTATGACTCTGGCATTTGCGTACTTCCTTTGGTAAGAGTGTGTCATTTGCATACTTCTTTTGGTAAGAATGCTAATATTTCAAATGATCCAATTGCTTCACTTTGTGTTGTCTCTCCCTGGCATTGTGAAACCCTTAGATGATCATATAGTTGGTGTTCTGCTTTGGTCTTCCATTTACTGGCATTCTTGTTGGAGCTTCCCGTCTTCCACTTTCTTTTCAGAAATGCTAATGTTAGCCAAATTCATATTGTTTTTCTTTGGGTCTTGGCTTCTCTTTGTAGCCCATTGCCCTCACACATGGTTTTCTTGGTTATTTCAGGTCTATCCCCAAGTAGAATTTTGATGTGAGCAAAAGTCAGGGTCTTCAAGATAGTTTACTGTTTGTGCTACACAAATGTGGAGTTTCGCGTCAAATGCTTGGGCATCTGGTTTGGGGAAGAAGAGCCCTCCAAATTGCACCTC
Organism: Dendrocalamus sinicus; assembly: GCA_036346575.1. Classification (NCBI taxonomy): domain Eukaryota; kingdom Viridiplantae; phylum Streptophyta; class Magnoliopsida; order Poales; family Poaceae; genus Dendrocalamus; species Dendrocalamus sinicus. The sequence goes on from CM070647.1 coordinate 28,362,179, forward strand.
TTCCAATGCTGATTGCTCAGATGATGAGGCATCTTTTTGCACAAGCAGGGAAGAAGGCCTCGAATGCCCCATATGTTGCGAGTCCTTCAACATAGTGGAGAATGTGCCTTATGTACTATGGTGTGGCCACACCATGTGCAAGAACTGCATCCTAGGTCTTCAGTGGTCTGTCATCAAAGTTCCAACAGTACCAATCCAGCTTCCGTTCTTCATATCCTGTCCCTGGTGCAACCTCCTGTCGCTCCGCATACTTTACAAAGGGAATCTTGCATTTCCACGCAAAAACTACTTCCTCCTCTGGATGGTTGAGGGGATGAATGGTGAGCGGGCCAGATCACGGTCTTCTATTTATAGTGAGCAACATATTACATGGCTCTCAAGTGGCAGTAGGGCAAGTGGAAATGTAGGTCATTCGAATCCTATTAGACATCCACTCCTGCCACGGGTTGAAACATCATCCTCCAGTGTGAACCATGCCAACCATGGGGTCCCCCTCTTGAATGCAGAGAGGGTACAGGCTTCGCTGCGCAAGTCATTGTCGTTCTTGGTTCAGCTGACTGCTAAGTTTCCTCTGGTATTTATTTTCCTCCTCATAGTGCTCTATGCAATTCCTGCCAGCGCAGCTGTCTTGTTATTGTACATCCTTATCACAGTGTTGTTTGCACTGCCTTCCTTTTTTATACTGTATTTTGCTTATCCTAGCCTAGACTGGCTTGTTAGAGAAATCTTTGCTTGAGATTTCCTTTATGAAACACAAGGCAAAATCTCAGTGCTGTTGTTGGATCTATGTAACCAAACTTCAACTTTTCTAGCATTTCTTGTCTGTGTAAGTGCGAATGTTTCGTAACGCAATAAGTTTTGGTGTTGGCTATATGTCGTGTTTGACTCGAGTATCCATGGAAATGTTTCTCTATTGTGGTGCAAACAATCAGTGTGCTTTATGCTAGCTGAGATGTGCTTCGTTGTACTGTCCTGTGTTTGTAGCTGAAATTCATAGTATATTTGGACTTGCAGCTTGACGATACCATTGACCCATTCTAAGCATGGCCACAAAGACGTTGTACTGTCCTGTGTTTTTAGCTGAAATTCATAGTATCATTTGGACGTGCAGCCTGACGATACCATTGACCCATTCTAAGCATGATCACCAAGACAAGAAATTGTTAAAATGTCTTGCTCAGAGAGAACCTGTTTAAAAGCATTAGAACAGTATTTGTCACCAAAATCACGGCGAAAAGTACAAACAGAAGGCTCAAATTGAGTACGAACTATCGTTATAAAGTTACCATAAATAGCAAGAAACTAATCACGATTAGACATAAGAAAAAGCTATATAAAACAGAAATAATTATAAACAAAAATAACATAGAATTTATGCGTATTAGAGATAATAGGCGCATGTTATCACACATTTGGATTTGTGGTGCATTGAGAAACTAGACTCCGTCTCTACTTTCTTGGTTCCTGAACTTCCAGATAGTTGGACATACTTATTGTGGTCTCTTACGATCTATTCAGGGCTCTTTGGATAGACCTTGATGGGCTGGGATTCCGGCCCCATCCAAACAATTCTAGTATTGGTTCCACACTTTTGTTGTTTATAGTTGAACTTACTGAAATGGTCTGAGCTATATTCCATAAGAATATAGATACTAGCTTGATTTGAGCCTCTAGGTTCCAGATTTCAATAATGGAGTACCTAATGTCCATTGTCCAAGAAAACTTTTGTTGAGTCTTTTGTTCCAGCTTTCAATGATGAATGCCTACTGCCCAGGAAAACTTTTGATTTGAGCTTTTAGGTGCTGTAAAAATCTAGATGCACATGCTTTTGGGGAATCCCTGCAAGGATGTAAATGAGTTTCCATCAAGCAGAAAGCGATGTAGCATCAACAAAGCAAGTGTGTGTAAAACACTGAAACTTATGGATAAACAGAAAAAAAAAACTGGTTGCGCGCATATATCTTGGAGACTTGGAGATCACTCACACTAGGGCGCATTTCCAAACTGCATCGTTCCGGGTCTAAGTTTTCCCTCAAACCTTGTGATGACACTTGTAAAAAGTTCTATGTTTCGAAACTATGCCGTTGTCTAGATTTTTTTTTTAAAAAAGTGAAATTTGAGATGTGTTACCTGTCCTTTTTATGTGTCCATAATGTAGAATAGGGATTTGAATTGTATAGGACTAATGTGGGAACCAAATACAGGTTACAAATATGTAACCCTTCAGGCATACAAAGTTTTGCCTGGCATGCTAGTTAATTAGCTAGATTTTTTTAATGACACACGATGTTAAATAGGAAGTTATTGGTATGTTTATGCTAAAGGTATCATGTGCCTTAAAATATGTTTGAATGTGATCTTTCTTTCTGACAGGTTACTGCTGTATCGAAGCCAATGGTCAGTGAATCTTGTACAGTGTGGGATCTTGCTTTCGACTAGGAGTGAGTGGCGTGACAACAGTGTCACCGTTGTATTTAACTGCAATGTTTTTTTGCCGTGGTGCTTTGTACCAGTAGAAAAAGCTATTTGCATCATCTCTTCCTTATTTATTGGTACCTCATTAGAGGTACCTTTCATTGTATTTACATATTTGCAGTATGTGACAAGGCATGTAGCTTGAACTAACTTCGAGCTGTACAAATTTTGCTTGTATGCAATACAGCTTCCTCTGTTATTGTGTTCACTTGACATCTACTGTGTTGTTCTTAATCTCTGTTGATCTGTTCATCATTGACATCTACTGTCTGTTATGAAAATATCGCGAGGTGTGTTATTGAACAATGCATATCTGATTGTGTTCCTAAATGTATGTTTACCGATCCTCTAGTTATCATGTCAGTTCCATTCACAAGCTTGGTGTTATATTCCTGTCGCATGTTTAAAGGTTGCTATAGGCTCCAAAAGTAGGTTTGTTGATCTGGTTAATTCATCTTTGTTTGGGCGACCTCATGGAACAATTCGAAGATCTCTGGTTCTGAAGAAATCATAAGGCATTTATTTTCTCCAGTGCAATCGACGAACAATACAAGTCTTGCCGAACCGCTGCTTTGGTTGGAATTTATTGATTCATCGGGAACTCAATTCAGAAACTACAGAATCTGACAGCTACATAACCCCATGAGAGTTTGGTTACTGATAGAAAAGGACTGACGACTTCCAGAACTTGCTGAGATGGAAGCTGATAAGGACGTGAATACACTTCACTGAAATTCCATAAAATCAACACAAAAATTCCATTGCTCAGCACAGACTAGTGCTGATGTAGTGTTGCACTAACAAGGGAATTCTGAGTGTGTTACCCTGATATGCCCATGTAGATTCACTACCAGTTCGTCACCCTTATATGTACATTTTATTCCTCATCTGATAAAAGAGGCTATCAGGCAGTGGGCAAGACCTTCTCGTTTTCAGCAGCAGGTTTTGATTCTCCACCCATTTTCCGGAAAACGAGCTTTTGCTGTGGGAGCTGACCATTGGACGGCACCGTGATCTGGGTATCTACCAGGATGATGTCCTCATCCTTGAACTCGCCTCTGAGGATACCCTTTGCCAGTTCGTTCTCCACATACTGTTGAATCACTCGCTTCACCGGCCTGGCACCGTAGTTCGGGTCATACCCAAGGTTTCCCAATAATTCAATTGCTCCAGGCGAGACTTCGAGTTTGATCTTGCGGTCAGCAATCCTCTTTTGTACTCTTGCCAGCTATACAACACGAAAAGCAAAAGAGAATTTTATTAAGATATGAACAGTAGCATGGTGAGTACATTATTGCATAGACTTTCACATTAATGTTGGCATTTTTACTAGTACCGACATTTCTAAATGGAAAACGTTTGGAAGGTCGTAAAATTGACCTTATTAAGAAATGCTACCTGTAATTTGACAATGCTGTTGATCTGTTCCCTCTCGAGAGGCTTGAAAACAATGTACTCATCTATGCGGTTCATGAACTCTGGACGGAATACAGATCTTGCAGCATCCATCACCCTCTTCTTTATATTCTCATAGGCCAAATCAGTTGTTCCGCCTTCGTCATCCATATTTAGTATGTATTGTGAACCAACATTGGATGTCATGATAATGATAGTGTTGGTAAAGCTCACTTTCCGGCCCTGCGAGTCAGTAACCCTACCATCATCCAAGATTTGAAGGAAAACATTGAATACATCTGAATGGGCCTTTTCTATCTCATCAAACAAGACAACAGAATATGGCCTCCGACGAACAGCCTCTGTAAGCTGACCGCCCTCTTCATACCCAACATAACCTGGTGGTGCACCAATCAGTCTTGAGACTGAATGCTTCTCCATGTACTCACTCATGTCAATCCTAACAACAGCTTCCTCAGTGTTGAACATAAAAGCAGCAAGGGCTTTCGCTAACTCTGTTTTCCCAACTCCTGTAGGTCCCATGAACATGAAACTGGCAATGGGACGGTTTGGGTCTGATAAACCAGCTCTGGATCTCTGAATGGCCTCCGCAACTGCTTTGACTGCAGGATCCTGCCCAACAACACGCTTGTGCAGCTCTTCCTCCAGATACAGAAGCTTCTCTCTGTCGGATTGTTTTAATTTAGAAACTGGAATACCTGTCCACCTGCTCACTATTTCTGCAATATCATCTTGTGTCACCTCTTCTCTTAGCATTGATTTCCCAGAACTTTGATATTCAATTAGTTCTTTCTCTGTTGTTTGAAGCTGGCGCTGCAATGCATTCAGACTGCCATATTTCAGTTCAGCAGCACGATTGAGATCATACTCCCGTTCAGCCTGCTGGATCTCCACATTTACCCTGTCAATCTGTTGAAACAGTTAAATATAAGTGAAATGGCTAACAGTAGCAAATATGTTGATCTATAATACAGGGAGAAGTTACAGGATAAGAGTCCTTTACCTCTTCTTTAATAGATTGAATCTTTGTCATCACTGACTTCTCATGCTCCCACTGCTCAGTCAGTTTCTTCTGCTTTTCTTTCAAGAGTGACAATTCTGCTTCAAGGCGAGATAACCTGTCTTTTGATGCTTTGTCTGTATCATTTGTTAGTGAGAGACGCTCCATTTCAAGCTTTAGCACAGAACGATCAATCTCATCTAGAGCAGTTGGCTTCGATGTTATTTCCATTTTCAACTTTGCAGCTGATTCATCGACCAAATCAATCGCTGCAACAAAACAAAACACAACCACTGTTTAGAAAGAGCAACAAAAGATCTTGAAGTAGATGTCACAATTATCCCTCGTTATCAAGCAGGTTAGGAGCTTCAAGTAAAAATGATCCCAAGTCCAAAGAAAAATCACCTTTGTCAGGTAAAAACCGTCCACTGATGTAACGATCTGATAGAACAGCCGCAGCCACAAGAGCACTGTCTGATATGCGGACCCCATGGTGCAATTCATATCTCTCTCGTAATCCCCGGAGTATTGAGATTGTATCTTCAACTGATGGTTGATCAACATAAACTTGTTGGAAGCGGCGCTCCAATGCTGGATCTTTCTCAATATATTTGCGGTACTCATCAAGGGTTGTTGCACCAATACAACGTAGCTCTCCTCTCCCAAGCATTGGTTTTAGAAGATTACCAGCATCCATTGCACCATTTGTGGCACCTGTAGTAAAATGAATATTTATAAATTTCTGAACAGTGGTCTTCACATGATAGTAGTACAATACATTGAAAGATTTGACATTTCATGGTTCCTAACAGTGAACCTTTATAATTTTGGTGCATCATATCCTTCAATGAATTAATTTAATCTTCTATCCAAATGTCAGTGAAAAGAGAACAACAGAACGAGAACAATCCAGCAGCAGTTGGACTTCAAGTCATTCACCATTGTGAAGGAATGGACATGGTCAAAAAGCTTAAGATGCTGCTCTCATTTCGTCTCCAAATCACTTGTTTACCATGAAAGAAAAAGGAAACCAGATGGAACAGCTCAGACAAGTTGGCACAGTGGGTGTTCAAAACACTTTTATGTAGTTAATTTTTCTAAATTAAACAAAATATTCTGTGACAACAGAAAATTGTGAAAAACTGATGTCAGTTCAATTGTATAGGAGTTGATCCAGGTAAAACCAGATATATAAGATTTTGTAAAATTGGATTGATGCATGTCATGGCTTATGGCCTAGAGATGATAATTTTTTCCTCCATAAAATGACAAAGACAAAATGATAAACTTTTTAGCTTTTACTAAATAGTACTCCCTCCCAGGGATCCAAATACCGGCGGTAACCGGCCGGTTACCGCCGGTAACCGGTCTTACCGGTGTCGACCGGGAGAAAAAAACCGCCGGTTTTTTATTTAATTCAAATTTAAACTTTTGAATGTAAAAATTAGTTTCTCTAATGATATTTGCATTGTTTAACACCAATAAAATGTATTAAGAATATGCATATATTTCCCGTGCTTGACTTCATACTTTTTGCCGTAAATGTATTAGGAATTTTTAAATTTTGAATGGAAATGTTAGTTTCCCGAATGATATTTACATTGTTTAACACTAATATGATGTATTAGGAAGATCCATACATCTCCCGTGCTTAACTTCATACTTTTTGCCACAGTTCACTGCATAGAAATGTTTGTTCATAATAGCAATTATAGCCGTTTGTAGTTATTCGCAAATGAAAAACCATGGGCAGAATGCATTTTCCTATGGGCACTGATCGTAGTTCCATGTGGTATGTAATTTTGCTATGGCAGTTGATTGTTTTGGATAGCTTTGGTTTGAATACTAGAAAGAATTAACTTCAATTGATTGCCACCAAAACAAACATAAAAGCACGAAATTCCACCGGTTTTCCGTTTTTCACCGGTTTTTCCAGAACTGATCGTTACGGTCCGATTCGGTCTCTCCCGCCTGCCCAAAAATTCAATTGATAAATTTTATCCGGTTTTTTCCGGATTTCCAGTTCGGGCGTAACCGCCGATTATTCAGATTTCTGCCGGCGGGATTTGCCCTGCATCGGTTTTGAACCTTGCTCCCTCCAATGGGGGATAATTTTTCAAAAGAAGTCAAAGTCAACAGTGGTACTTATTCGCGAATGGAGGGAATACTATTTTCATAAATATAAACCCCAAAATGAATCAAATCCTGAAAATTCCGAAAATAGACAATATAGGGCAGCTACGTCTGAGTTAGTGTTAACTAGGTGAAACTAATGCCAGCCCAAGTGGCATTAGCACATGAGTTCAGTGGGCCATGGGACAGGTTGTGGTGTTACTGGTTGGGCCAATAGGTGCATTCATTCTTTGAATTTTGTTATGCATGTAAATACTTTCAATAGGAAGTTAATTTAATGGATATACAGGGGAAATAATCTTAATTCAAACAAATAGCAGTACATTCCACATCTAACTACCTGCTCCAACAACGGTGTGAATCTCATCAATGAAAAGAATGGTCTGTCCATCTGAATCTGTGACTTCTTTGAGTACAGCTTTCAGCCTATCCTCAAATTCTCCGCGATATTTTGCGCCGGCAATCAAAGCACCCATGTCAAGTGCAATTAGCTTCTCAAAACAAAATCAAAAGTTTGGGTAAGAAACAAACGATAGGTTAAATATTCACAGGGTAGCATAGAAGATATGGATAACAGTTTAGTGCTCATTTTTAGCTGCTTTAAAATAATCTCTACACTAGCAATGTGTTGAGAATTCAAGATTAAATACTTCTAAAGCTAACTAAAGTATCTAAAAGACAAATATGACATCAGATATTAAGGAGTTTACTACATTTGAGATATTTTAATCATTATAGACAGACATCTACAGAGTGCACTTGCAGTCATCAAACACATACTATAAAACAAGCTAAGGCAGCGTAAACCATCAGAAAATAAAATATCAGTCATGGGATAAAAAAATTACTGAAGGGCAACTCAAGATTAAGCATTAAACAACTTATTGCCTGAGAAGAGCAAAAAACTGGACACCAGTGACACCTCCATGTGATGCTTCCTATGACTATGAAAAACCATGAGATATGTGAAACATAATATGTAATTCTTTATGCACCAAATCTGATCCTCAAATACCCCTGGACAACATAACACCAACACATGGGTATGTAAACTTACTCGACGGTTTGTCAGAGCTTGTGGAACATCTCCTTGCACTATCCTCTGAGCAAGCCTAAAAAAAATTAAAATCAAGTTAGAGAAACCACTTTCATACTCTGCAAGGTGAAATGCTGTGCAAAACGTATTGTTTTCCTACCCTTCAGCTATAGCAGTTTTCCCCACACCAGGTTCACCAATCAAAACCGGATTATTCTTTGTTCTCCGAGATAAAATTTGAATGCACCTACGAATTTCATCATCTCTTCCTATAACTGGGTCAAGCTTCCCTTGACGTGCCATAGCTGTCAGGTCCTTTCCATACTTGTCCAATGCTTCGTACTTGCCCTCAGGATCTGGGAATACATTATTTCAATTTATTGCAAAATGTAATACCAGTGAATCAGAGAAAAAATATTTGTGAAATATTTCCCTACCCAATAATCAATGAAGCATCCAAGGTTCCATCAAGCCAAAACACACTCATTAATATTTTTGTAATAATCTTCAGTTCTGTCTTATTTTTATTCCAAATTGCATTCCATGTAATTAACAACATTGTGCATACATTCTTATTATTTACAAAACTACAAATATGCGATCCACTCACAAGACTGCATAAATGCTGATTTACAACATGTGCGTTAAGAGTGGGATGTCATGAACCGGGGTAAACACCACCAAGAAGATGACCGGATGGCGTCGGCGTAGAGAGAGAGGGACTATAGACGAGGGAGACTATGATATTTCTCTGATTGATTACAATAGCATGAGGTAGTCCCCTTATATAGATGGCTCCCCCTAACAGATAGAATCTAATCCCAATCATATCTCTAACAGATATAGTAACTAATACCATACCTCTAACATAAGGAAACTAATCTCTAACTCAAATAGAATCTAATCTCTATTTCTAATAATGGACCGGCTGGGCCTAAGGCCCACCTCTATGACATTACACCACTCCCGGACATGCATCTCGTCCTCGAACTGCTAGGCGGCGGTCATGGCGCCAATGGACGACATCTAACGTCGATGTGGAAGACGAACAGTGGTGGGGTCCTGCAGCGGATGGAGACGACCAGCCAAATCCAGGCGGACACAAGACTAAGTGATGCCTGCAAAATAAATTGTTTTTTATTTTTTTGAATTTTTGTTTGATTTTTTATTTTGTTTTTTCTTCTTTTTTTATTTATTTTTTTTGTGATTTTGATTTTGTTTTTTATTTTAATTTTTTTAATTAATTTTTTTTGACTTTTTTTAAAAATTTTGTTTTTTTTTATTTTTTTACTTATTCCGGTCGGTCAGCCTATAAACAAAAGCCACACGCGAAGTGTTGGTTAGACCGACCGAACGCACGCAAAAGCCCAGCAGAGAACAGCGAATGAGGACGGCGGCAGCTGCCCGGCGGGGAGCGGCTGGCGGCGGCGAGAAAGGCGGCCGGCGTAGCGGCGACTGGTCGGCGGCGAAAGCGGCGGCTGCGGCCGGATCCGGTGGCGAAGCGGCAGGCAGAGCGCGACTACGCAGCGGCTCGGGCGAGGCGAACCCGATGGCGAAGCAGAGGCGAGCGGCGGCTGCGAGCGGCGCGCCGCGGAGCAGATCCGAGCGGTGGCCCTCGGGCCATGCGCGCCGCCGCCGAGTCGGCGCGGCGACGGAGGTCGAGGACGAGCTGGTGGTGGTCGGCGTCGGAGAGCGACGGCGCGCGCGGTAAAAGTGAATAGCGGCGGGTCCCGCGCGCAGGGCTCGAGTGGCGCCGGCCGGCGGTGGCGGATCCGAGCGGCCGGAGGTCGGACCCGCGGCGAAGCGAGGCGACCAAGCGGCGGCGGCGGCAGGTGGCGGCGGCGATCGGCGCCGGATGGCAGCAGAAGGACGGTCTGCGCGGGGTGAGGACGACGCAGTAGCTGGTGGCGCAGAAATCTTGCCAGCGCCGGCGGAGACGCCGGAAAAGGAGGCTACGGGTGAAGCCCCCGATCTGGGTCATTATCTCCTGACTGATCTGGTGATCTGTTGATCTGGGGATCTGGTGGTGGATGTGACGGTGGTTCTTGTTTTTGTTGTTGTTGGCGATCTGATATTGGATGATGATGAGCCTAGCTCTTTGTCTCTTGTTGTACCTTTCTTCGATTTTCCATCCCCTCCAAGATGGCATGCATGTTGAGGAAGATGTCCGCCAACTTCTTGTTGATGCTGGCCATCTCGTTGGCGCTAGCTTTTATTATGGCCAACGACTCGGCAGTAGGATGAATTGTAGAAACCATGGCAGTAGAAGTCGTGGGAAGGGATCGACTGCTCTGATACCAAGTTGTCATGAACCGGGGTAAACACCACCAAGAAGATGGCCGGATGGCGTCGGCGTAGAGAGAGAGGGACTATAGACGAGGGAGACTATGATATTTCTCTGATTGATTACAATAGCATGAGGTAGTCCCCTTATATAAATGGCTCTCCCTAACAGATAGAATCTAATACCAATCATATCTCTAACAGATATAGTAACTAATATCATATCTCTAACATAAGCAAACTAATCTCTAACTCAAATAGAATCTAATCTCTATTTCTAATAATGGACCGGCTGGGCCTAAGGCCCACCTCTATGACAGGGATGACTGCTTAGAGCTTTTTAGATGGAGAGATCTAGCCTATAGAACCTCAAAATTCTTTTAAGAGAAGAGTTTATATTGTACACCACCCATGGCTTGTATTTGCGTCATTGTAATCAACTAGGAAGCACGGGAAACTCAAAGAATGACAGTTTACAGGAGAAAGATAGGTTGCACAATGTACACGTGGACAAGGATATGAGCATCTCAAGCATGTTCATAAGTTATTGTAAGCAATAGATCATGGCATTCAGATACACCAGAAAGCTCATACCTTGATCGATTACATTTTGCTTCCCTCTTATTGATTCAATGGCTGATTTCAAGGTCTTCATTGTAATCTGAAAATCCTTGAACAGCTGTCTTCCAAATCGTTTATCATCCGCAAAAGCAAGAACTAGATGTTCCACTGAGACAAACGAATCACCATACTCTTTCTTAAAGTCTCTTGCTCTTTGTGTCAGAGCTTCCAAGTCACGTCCCAACATAGAACCAGGATCTTCACCTAATACCTGAATCATTGAACAAAAGTTAGTATTTTGAAGAATTTGATCATAAATATGCTGTAGAGTGCAGAAGAATGTTAGGCTATGAGAGTAAAACAAAATTCATTGATAAATATGTTCAGGATAAAGCACCTTAGGCTGCCGCTGGATGAACTTCTCCGTAGCATCAAGAAGCCTTGTATTATCAACTCCAGCTTTAGAAAAGATTCGACGGGCAAGCCCATTCCTTTGCTCCAGCAATGATTTCATTAAATGTTCTGTCTCCACAATCTGGTGTTTACTTTCTTTTGCTACTTCAGGTGATGAAACAATTGCTTGCCATGCCATCTCAGTAAATTCTTGCTGTGTAATCTGTCAGCCAAAGAAATAGTAATGAACTAAAGAACTATTCTATTTCTTACATCAAAAAATATTGAATAAATGGGTTGCACAAAAAGGTAAGAACAAACGTTGATAGGGAGAAGGCAATGTGTTTGGTCAGGGCACAATCACTCTGGTTGAGTGCATTTATGTATTCTAGAAAAACTTGTAAAGAAAGTATTGTATATTGTTCCAAAAAAACAAGGGGGTAGTGACAAATATCAAAAGAAAAGAGTTATGTGGCATATTTCAAAATAGGATCTTTGCGGTTGCATTTTTCAAAATGTAAAACTTACCAGCATAATGGTCATATGTTCCCAATTTTGGAAACGATGCCAATAAGGTCTTAGTCCAAGAACATCAAGCAGTAAATCCCACCAAATGGTTAGGATGAGAAAGAATTACCCATCAACATGAACTATAAGGACATGGATCCAAGTAACCATACTAATTTTCACTAGTATATCCAGGATGCTAAACCCCATGGCAACTTTCCAATACAAAAAGACTTTGAGCTCAAAAGTGTTGTTAAAATCTGAGGAAACACAAATTAACAGCAAGAACAGAGCCAAACATACATCACCACTGGACATGGTATATGCTCTGAGAAGTTGCAATGTAGTTACATACAGTAGCATAATTCATGGCTCCGCCATACTTTTTGATGATAGCAACATGCCCATCCCCAATCATTATTAATGAGGTAAACTACAGTATCCAGTTAACCAGACATCACACTCACAATCCACACAGCAACGCATCGAGCGACTGGCTGAAATGATAAAATAGGAGACAATTCACTGAAAAACGCGCGATAATGATGTATGCAGCAGAGAGTGAGCGCCTCGATTTAGTTCGAATCTCACAGGATTCACACCGAACGTAGAGGAAGCGAAGAGATTAGGGAACACGAGAGTCCTTACCCTCCCGTCCCGGCTGCTGGCATCGCACCTCACGGAGAGCGTCCGCGGCCTCCTACCCACCACCGGAGCTACCCACAAGCCTCTCCCCCCACCTCCTCTCGTCGCCCGAATCGCCCTGCACCTCAACGAACCCACCCTCCTCGTGCCCCATGCCGCAGCGACGACCGGCGTCGGCGCTGCGGCGGCGGCCGAGGGGAGGAGGAGGCCCGCAGTGAGCGGAGGCGCGGCGGCCATGGCGCGCTGTACTGGCCTGGGGTGGACTGCTGCGGCGACTGGGGAGAGTAGAGTAGAGTAGTCGGGAGCGCGCTCTGATGGATTTATTCAATCAATCTGTACATGTCGTCGCGAGGATTGGATTGGATAGATAGAATGATGAGGTGGGGAGCGGCGGCGGGTATAATATAAATAGATGGCGGGGCTGGCGTTGGCGTTTGCGTCGCGGCGGCGGGAGGGAGAACGAGGAGGCCGTGGACGAGGAAGATAACGGACGGACGGGAAGCGAGTGCTGTGTGTTTCGGGGGCGCCGGGGCTTCTGGGCCGTCGGATCTCCCTGTGGACGGCCCCGATTCGGGCCGAACATCCCAGAGACCCAGACCCATGGTCTAGACTTTAACACGATGATGGCCAGGTCCAGTGGGAATTACTGTGTAAGGACAGTACACGTGTGTTAAAAAGATATAACAGTATTTATGGTATTTTTTAGTTTTTAGAGTTTAATCTTAGGTGTCCTATATGAATAAAATAAGCAAGATCACATTTTCCAGATTTTGATGTGAATTAACTGAGTACTTAAGAATAGTGGGCTTACAAATATTGCATAGCAAAAGAGTGTGAGTATGGCAAGAGCAACAAAGCCATACTGGAAAACATTGTACCTGCAGATTCGGATGTTCAAAATCAGAAATATATTCAAAAGTTTTGACACTCTGATGTCCACCATAATGGCACATTCAATTATTCAAGCAACAACTGCAGACTGATATTTCTACTGACTTCATGCTAGTTCAAGACTTACTTGTAGAGATACTTAATTCCGCGAAGAGACTGCAGTGTGTGGCCAAAGATCTCCTAAGCTGCAGTTGCTTGTGAATAGTATGCTAATCCAAAATCTAGAGCCGTCTTCTCGAAAACAAAAATGTGTGCGATGAATGGATCCAACGATTGGCATGATCATACAAAGAATGTAACACATACAAAAGAAATACTTGCGCGGCGGCGCGGTAGTCGGCAGCCAACGCGCGCCGTGGCGCCACGACCATAGCTGCGTCAGTGTGTGAAGATGGTGGAGGGGGTGGGGGTGTGGTTGGAGGCGGAGACGTCGACGACGACGCATCGTTTTTCGACCTAGAGTTCGCGGTGCCCGGCGATGAGAACGCCGAATCGGACTCGGAGGAGGAGAGGGTCGAGTTTAACGCCTCGTGGCGGAGACGATGCCTCTGCGGCGATGGCCACTTCGGCCGTCCCGCCGAGGCGCCGCCGCCGCCGCCAAGGAGCGCATCCGAGGTGAAACGGCGTGGGAGGTCGTCGCGCGCGTGGGCCGGAAAAAGTGCGAACCGGTAGGGACTTTTTGCAAAATGTATAAGTGGATTGGATGCTTCCACCTTCAAGCATCCAGCCGTTTAAGGTACATCCGATGGTCCACAAACGAAGTTCACATATTAGCACGAATAGTGCATTAGCACTAGATACGTTCCTATATATATATATATATATATATATATATATATATATATATATATATATATATATATATATATATATATATATATATATATATATATATATATATATATATATATATATATTTTTAAGCTGAGATAAATACAGTTAAGTTTTATATGTTCATCCTTTCACACATGAACCAATGTTAATTCCCTGGCTAACAAGGTCAGACTCTACAGACATGAACGAGTTCAGAAACTCATTGAGCTAATTGCAAAACTGAGGCTACTAATGGAAAGCCACGTTCTTTTCGACTTTTGTTTTTTTATTTCTCTAAAAGTCGAAATATAGAGAGGTTTTTAAAGTGTATTCTCTAAACGACTTCTCAATCCTAAAACCATGTGCATAATTTACGTCGGCGTCTCTATCGTCTGCTGTTGTCTCAAAAAACACGAACAAAATCATCGCCTATAACTAAAAACCATCAACCGTAACAAAAAGAATAAAGCTGTGAAACAGAGACAGACCCACCGGGGAGGTCAGGGGACTGGCGGCCCCCCTATGGCCGGCCTGCCCCCTATGGGTACCCTGGCGGCCACCTCGAGTTGCAACGGCTAGGCACTGAGGTGCTGACCCGCTAAGCCATGGACGCGCGTGAGAAGATCAGCAACACCTGGGGCGTGGTCGCCCTTCTTTTCCAGTTTATGTTTATTCATCATAGCTGTGAGCAACTCTGTGTAATCAATGCTGCCACTCTTGTCTACATCAACCTGCATCACAGTATGATTAGTGAAATTTTCTACATGTACTAAATATATACTGAAGAGTAAGCGATCTTACTGCTTCTAGAAGCTTCTGAACCTCTGCTTCGCTACTCTCTGATCCTAAATTTGTCAGACCAACCTTCAGTTCTTCAACTATGATTGTGCCACTCTTGTCTGTATCCATGTTATTGAACATCTGTTCAAGCCCTTGATTTCCACTGGTGATAGGTTCTCTAGAATTACCTTGAGATGAAAGGAGCAATGTCTCAGCTTAATTATACCAAGGCAAATTAGTAGTCGTATTTGTTAAGGAGGATTCACCTTAAGCGCTAGTTGCTTTAGCTTGGTCATTGCCTTGAATTGCTTCATTCTTGATAGTACTGCACTATCGATGGGTCTGTCAGATGCACCACCTTCTTTGAGCCATGGATGTTCTGCACATGGAGACATGAATTTTATTGGGATGGCATACAGACTATACAAATGCAGATGAGCTTTAAATTCATAACCGCCGATGGTTTACTACCTAGGGCATGTACTGCAGTAATGCGCTTTTGGGGATCTCTATTTAATATTTTCTAACAAGATCCTTTGCACTTTCAGATATTGTAGGCCACGAGGTGCTACTAAAATCAAGCCGACCGACCAGTATAGCATCAAATGTGGCCTTGTCTGTTTCTGCTCAAATATGCAAATTCTAACAGTCAGCTCTACGATACTAGAAACAAATATAGTATGTTAGGCTAAAGATGTATGGATATATCTACCTCCGCAGAAAGACGGCAACCCATATAAAAGAACTAGCAACATAAGCACGGCGCCACGCCGCGCTAGCTACCATGTAGACTGAAGTAAAAGAGACGGCAATTCGTGAAGTTTTTTTTAAAAAAAAATCAAGAATACGTGCGTAATTTTGAGAAAACGGAAGACCTTTTTCGCAAAAAATCGAGAACCTGTAGGGACTTGCACATAACTAAACGAGGACCCATACGTCAATTTGGAAAACCGCGGGGTGCTATCCTGCAAAGGATACGCATTTTTGGTGAAGTGGAGGGTGCTTTTCGAAAAAAATTGGTAGGGATCTTTTTGCAAGAACGGAGGACCTTTACGTATTTGTGGAAAATGTACGGGCCTTTTCGCTAAAACCATGAGTACGCCTGCTTAATTAGCGCTAGATGGTTAGTGCTAATTAAATGCGATTAGAATTCAACACTAAGAGCAAGTACAATAAAGCTTAGTCAGCAGGCTATAGCAAATATAATATCAACTAAATCTTACATGGCAGAGAGAGAAAGGAAGAGAGAGAATGAAGCTGGCTACTAAATTACAGCTAGCTATAGCACGTAAAAATATGCATTTCACTCTCTTACACGTGGGGCCAAATAGTTATTGTAATAGCTACCTTATTGTATGAACTATTTTTTTGAAGGCTATAGATGAAATGGACAAGTGTTATAGCCACTAATTGGCTATACTATTGTACTTGTTCTAAGTACTGTGCTTAGCACTAAGTAATTGCGCTAATTAATGGTGAGGGCGGTAAGCAATTCGCTAATTAATGGAGCGCTAATTAATGGAGAACGGCTTCGCGTAGTGGTGCTGCACTGTGCTACAGTAGCTGAGACTGCGCGCCATCACTCGCTGGTTAGGAATGCTCAGCACTTGCAACACGCGCACACGCGTCAGCTTGAAGGGAAACCAAAATGACGTGGCACGCCTGGCTAGCCAGAGTTCCCCGGTCATAATATACGAAGTATATATATACAAAGATCACTCCTGCGCTCCAGACGCCAGCTTCTTTCCCATAATTTCGCTGCAATACTTTTGACCATCGGCTGGTCACCTTGTTGGGTAGGTATAGCTGCCCTTCGATCAAGCTGCCACGGATCCGACGGTTCATGGTGAAGCTTATCCCATTAGTCTTCCTCATAAATTTTAATTCTGGGTTTGTCAGTACTGTGAAACTTTGTTAATTTAAAGTTGTTAATTTAAAGGACGGTAATGCAATTTACCCTCTTCGGTGCAAATTAAAGCATTATCGTGTGAATGGATAAGATGGCATGCACCTATGGGCGGGGATCTACTGCAGTAGTTGATGCGATTGCTGTGATCCAATTGCACACAAGGGTTGTTGTCAGACGAACAACAACAAATGGAGCTTCCAGGGTAAGAATTCACATCTTCGAGTTGGAAGTTGCTTTTTCGAGTAAAAAGTTTCACAAGTTGGATAACATTCACTAGTTAGTAAGGGCAGTCCCAACCCTTCAATTAGGATAGTTTCCATAGCATTAAATACACTGCCACGTAGGCAAAAAATCTGATGTGGCATCTTATTTAATAAGGAAAGAGGAGAAAAACACAAGAAACCGTTTCTCATATGAGAAACGAAGTCGACGCGTAAACCAACGCACGAGGAAACCACGGATTTCACGATGGGGAGAAACAGGTAGTTTCTTCCTCCACCCTGTGCCGCGCCGCCGCCGCCAAGCCGCTCGCGTCCACAAGCAGCCGCACCGCCGCCGCCAGTGCCGCCAGCGTCCAAGCAGCCGCGCCGCCGTCGGAGGAGGTCGAAGCAAGCAATGATGCGCGACGGGGCTCCCGCCGCGCGACTGCGCGCGCTGGACCCTACCGCCCCTGCCGTCGGATCCCACCGCCGCGCCGTCCCCTTGCCTCGCCGGCGTCGGCGCCTCCCTCCCTCCCTCTCCCCGCTATGGGAAGAAGCGGGGCCAGCAACGGCTCCGGATCCGGGAGGCGAGAGGCCGTGGCGAGGAGGTCGGCGACGCGGACCTTGAGGTGTTGTCGACGCTGCAGTTGAGGATCCGCGGGTCGTTGGCCACGACGTGGGCGATGTCGGCCTTGGAGAGGCGGAGGGCGGGGCCGGCGAGGACGGAGTCGGCGTTGGAGGGGGCCTTGCGGTGGGAGATGTACTTGGCGGCTTTCAGGGCTTGCTCTGGGTGAGGTCGAAACTAGTGGCGTTGGGAGAGATAGTTTCTTTGAGCAGTGTCTTGCTGATATAACATCTATGGAAACTATCTCATAGTTTTTGGGTTGGGACTGCCCTAACAATTCAACTTTCACTAGATGATCCAAACCGTATGCACGCGATCCAACAGCTCAGATCCCGTGCAGATGCTTCCACCCAAGCGCAAGCACAACAAAAAGAAAAAGAATATTCTCTCTTCTTCCTCGCCCTCCTGCTCTGCATCCTAGGTTCCAGTAACGGTCTAGCATTAAGTGTTCTCGTTGACCCAGGCACCGGCAGAAAAGAAACTCTCTGACCCCACGACGCCGACGAAATTCAGGTGATCTACGCTATCGATTGTGCCCAAATACATACTACCTAGTTGATTCAGCTCGTACAGACAAATGTCAACAAGGCTTTTATAACATTTTAGTGGAACAATATTACCACATAATAGTTTGTCTTCAAATTATGTACTTGATGCAACTCAAGATTATGGGCAATCAACTGCCCTCGTTACGGATAAAGAGAACGGAAGGAGAAAGCGCCTCAAACATGGTACAACACTCTAGCAAGAGCCAAAAAAAGGGAGGACTCAAATAGCCGAACATCCTCATCATAGTGCTGCTATTAACAAAGCTGTCACATGATGGCACAACGGCACCTGAAATCTTCTGCTTTCTTGGCTGCTCTTTTATCTGTTACCAGTTCAAAAGCAAATTAATTTAAATGATGTGTGACAAAACTACATCACCTTGGAAAGGATAGAACACTTACCGGACTGTTTGTCTGAAGTCGGAGCACGAACTACTACATGCATTGTTGTAATTCCAGAGAAGTCACAAATTGGGCTTTTGCATTCTGACAGGGTTCTGTTGTTCTCCAATATCTTCCCAGCATTAATAAGCTTCAGGCCGTTCACAGTCCTCGGGCCTTTTTCCTTATCTGCTGGAAATGAAAACTTACAAGTGCAGAACAAGATAACAAAAGCAATATTCATCAAAAGCCAGTCACATGACTGTTGGCATATTAGCACACCACCACTTGATCAACTATATTCAGGTTGAATGGCTAAAGGAAATGAGGAAACCATGAAGGCTGTTCCCTTCCTAATATTGTCTCAGCAATGTAATGATAGCTCAAGAGCATTATCCAATTAGCAGACAGGCCAAATGATTCATTATTGTAAGTCATTTGCGACTCAAAGTATGGAACTTCATCAAGTAACGAGTTTATTTTGTCACTTCGCAATTTCTGTCCTCTATGAGGTTCTGTATGGTTAAAAAAAAAAGAAGAGCGAAGCATGCCCCAATAAAGATATGCAATTGTCCTCACTGGTCAACCTTTGGTAGAATTTGTCAGTGTCACAGGCTTACAAGCAATGGTATTGTTTTTGGTATTGGAGCTTTTTAGTACTATTGACGAAAATTTTCCATAAATAATTTATAAAAATTTAAATATGACAACATGAGGTTATCCCAGAGGACCACGACATAAAGAGTAGAGACATTCAGAGATCAGGCAAATAAACCTGCACAATAGATTTACATCACCAAGTGATATACTAAGTACCACAAACTATCATCTAATGACTCTGTTCGAACAATGGTGTTCATGTTCAATGGGAACTACCAGCAACCAAAGTTGATTACCATTATAGCAACTTAATGCGTCGTTTAGCAATAAATGTAAAAAATGGAACAAGTTTTTGGACTGGTTTCCAGAGAAAACCAGCTAGTTCGCAGATGAGCTCCAGCTTAGTATTGGCTTCCAAATCATCTAGCCAAATTTAACTACTGAATAGTTCAGCACCACTTCTAGCTGGCATCAAGCAAGATATCATCTGTCAGAGAGTAGAAACTGGTCTGCAACAACCAACAGGTTTTTGGAGAACTAGACAACTGGCCATACAGACTGTACCCATCTTACAGTTAAAAGTACCTTATGTATACTCCATTGCCGAACAAATTGAGCGGACTTATGTAGACAAACAGTTATATCCAGTTAAATTACCAGTTTTGTCTTGCTAGCTGGATACATAATCCATTTTTAATAATGATATACCTCGAATTTCTGAAGAAGTAAATTATGAGGGAATATAACTGCTAATCCAGGAAGAAACGTGTGCAAACCTACTCTCGGTGTCACAGTAGTGGTTTTGGTTTAGTCCACCTAAAGCTCAAGTGCTCTCAAGGACCATCAAGCAATTACTAGTCTAAGAGTGTGCCAGTCTTTTTTACTGTGGTTGGAAACACACTTTTAAGTAGTTGCTAGTTGTCTACTGTTGTCAACGTGTGTTATCCTTCCATGGGAACAGAAGCCATATCCAAGGAGTGATTTATGCAGTTCTTAATTGCTGCAAGTCTGTATATGTTACAAGTATTCTCAGCAGTGGTTGCTGGAAGTCAGTGTAGGCTCTTGTACTCCTGCCTCCTTTATTACTATGACCATTCTTTCCTAAACAAAATCCTTACAAAACAGTTGGCTGCCTGAACAGCTAGAGCTCAAGCCATCAGGAAAAGCAACCTCAAGCACCTTATTGCAGTGTAGTCTTTTGAAACTGATCCAAATGCATCCAACTACTCAAACAGCGCTCAAGCACAACTGCTTATTTTTTTTCCAAAGTAATATGACTCGTGCAGAAGTTGCAATTAATCAAATTGGTCTGACACTATCCTTCTCCCAGGCTGTGTTGGTGTGTTCGCTGTTGAGGTTCAGCTGTGATATTTTATAGAAATCGTGGATGCCTGCTACTATGAGGGGAATAGACTCCATGAGACTGCATCTTTACATGCTCTTTTCCTTTGCTGCTATTTGCTCATCACTTAACACACTCCCCATTCTCCATGTTTTATCCTACTTTGAGCTCTTGTACCAATTGTCAAAACCAGGACGAAAAGATAAGGTATTAAAACAAATGGTAGAGAATAGGTGGAATTGAGAGATGAATAAGAAAAGAGGTGGGATTTAGGATGTAGTGCTTTTGAACATGGTATATTACACCCAAAAACACTTAATTTATCATGACACCAAACTTGTGAACAGCTTATGAGTAAAAAACACAGTAATAACTACTTCAGTAAAAGAGCGGTACTTTTCTGCAGCAACCCTACTTTCTCAGCTGCTCCATAAGAAGCTTTCCTAGCCACATGGTTTTACTTCATAGGAATTCATCTCTGCCCTTGAACTGTAAACTCTACTTTCCTACCTGCTCTGTAGCTCTAATTTTCTATCTGCTAAGAATTAGCTTACATCTGTCATACTGATGTATCAAATATACACATGCCCTTGAAAAAGTTTGTTTTTCTGTGACCATTTCAGTACATTGATTCATCAATTCAACCTCTGATAAAAAGCTAGCAGCCATATCCCCAAACCAATCTGACTGACAGCAATCTCAACAGATTGAACTGATCAAAGAATACTGCTTCACATGGTAATCCAGTTGGTCGAGCAGCAATTATTGGTTCTCCTCCCGACCTATTGGCTTCTGATGGCGACGCCGCTGCGTTGTCCATCTCAAGATTCCGAACCAAATGGTGGCCGTTCCACAGAAGAGAGAATATGGGAAAGCGACCGCCGCACCAATACCAATCACACAAGTCTAGAGCCACTCACCGTTGCTAAGAAACCAATCTTTATCGTCACTCGCCGCCGCGACTAAAATGAGCAATAATGGTAAAAAGCGTGGGGAAAGCTATGAACGAACCTTTCGGCCACTGGGCAATGATGGTCTCCTTGAGCGTAGCGACCGTGGACGCCGCCGGGAACCGCTTGGGCCCGATGTCGGTGCCGTCCGGCAGCCGGAACTTGATCTCGAACTGCTCCTGCATCCCGGACATCTCCAGGAAGCCCCCGAGCCCGAAATGCCCCCTAGCACCTGCAAAGAAGAGCATCTCCTTTGTCTGCATCGCAATAGAAAGAAGAAAGAAAAGACATACAAACAGTAGCCACGCCATCAGAAATCAATTTCTTACCAGAAACTGAGGAGCCAACCACTCCGCCGAATCTCCCAAAGAAGCGCAAGAATCTTCAAATCTCGATCAGGGGCTCCGATTTCTTGGGCCAAGAATGGATCAAGAAGCCAACGGAAGGTACCGAGGACGGACCATAGGACTCCACGAACATCAAAAACTTACTCTTTTAGAGGAGAAGCGAACTAGAGGAGGTGATGCTCGGGAGGAAGATGGGAGCGGGGAGGGATCGGTTGGTCAAATATGCGGCTGGGCAGCGGCCAATCGCATCTGCGCGACAGGATGGAAAGGGGGAGAGAGATCGTCTCGGCTCCTGAGCCAAGACCGCGTTAGAGCTAGTATTATAAGGGCGTCTTCAACAGCTGGCTATTTAGTTAGCTAGATCTGATGTGGCAAGAAAAAAGTAGGAGAGAGAGTAGTCACTAGCGACGAGCAAATAGCTGATCTATTTCACGTCATCCAAGAACATGAGAGAGGAGTATGTGGGTCCAACAGTATAAAATAGTCTTTACTTTTGTCTCTCACCTCCACGTCAGTTGACTATATAGCTAGTACTAGCTATTACCATTGCGGACGCCCTAAGCTGACTGTATGCTGAGGTGGAGGAGAGAGAGGAGAAGAGAGAAGAGAGGTGGGCTATAAGTTTACAGCCAGCTGAAGCACAAGAACCAAGAAACTTTGTGAGAGGAAGGGTAGATATCTGACCTTCACCGGTCAGAACTACTATATGAGTAGGCTGATAAGTGGGCTGTAAGTATCCATACAGCCAGCTGAAGGCTGTATTATAAGACTTGCTCAGGAGCTGCGTTCTATAAGAGAAGTAGGGCATCTCCAATGGTCTGAATCAGCTAGCTATATGTATATACACATCAGTATATATCTTATGTGGAGGAAAGAGAGTATGCAAAAAAAATCGAGCCAGCTTTTCCTTAAGCATTAGTCTATAACGCAAAACGAGGCAGCCTCTATAAATGATAGTCCTTTTCTGTGTGCATGTAAGCATCAAATAGCTATCCTTATAGATAGTTCTTTAGAATGCTACCTTTTAAGGCATCTCCAATGGTCTGAGTCAGCTAGCTATATGCATATACACATCAGCATATATTCTATGCAGAGGAAAGAGAGTATGCAAAAAAAATCGAGTCAGCTCTTCCTTAAGCACTAGTTTATAACGCCAAACGAGACAGCCTCTATAAATTCTGTGTGTGCATGTAAGCATCAAATAGCTATTCTTATAGATAGTTCTTTATAATGCTAACTTTAGTGTGTACTATATAAATGATGTGGAAATCTTATAGTTAGTTGCTAGCTATAACCATTGGAGATGCCCTTAGTGTGTACTATATAAATGATGTGGAAGTCTTCTAGTTAGTTGCTAGCTAGAATGTAAGCATCAAATAGCTATCCTTATAGATAGTTCTTTAGAATGCTAGCTTTTAGTGTGTACTATATAAATGATGTGGAAGTCTTCTAGTTAGTTGCTAGCTAATGGTTCTAGCTAGCAACTAACTAGAAGACTTCCATATCATTTATATAGTACACATTAAAAGCTAGCATTCTAAAGAACTATATATAAGGATAGCTATTTGATGCTTACATGCACACACAGAAAAGGGCTATCATTTATAGAGGCTGTCTCGTTTTGCGTTATAGACTAGTGCTTAAGGAAGAGCTGGTTTGGTTTTTTTGCATACTCTCTTTCCTCCACATAGGATATATGCTGATGTGTACATACATATAGCTAACTGACTCAGACCATTGGAGATGGCCTAATAAGAGGCTTTTAGTAGGCTGTATGCTGAGGTGGAGGAGAGAGAGGAGGAGAGAGAAGAGAGGTGGGTCAGTAAGTTTACTGACCACCAAGCACAAGAACCAAGAAACTTTGTGAGAGAAAGGGTGGGTCATACAAACCTTGATTGGTCATGTAAACTACTATATAAATGTGCTGATAAGTAGGTCAGTAAGTGTCTATCTGACCAAATGAAGGTCAGATATTAGCCTTGCTCTAAGCAAGGAGAGTTGCGGTGGCTACCTGGCTGATGCGGGTACCTAAAGTAAAAGTAGAAGAGGAATTTGAGGAACTATTGCCTTGGTATTTTGAGTTGTATTTTGGGTTGCGGGCGCTTTATGGTTTCGGCTTCTTTGATAAATAAGGATGATTTTTTCGAGCGACTTCTCGAAGACACTTATTTAAATAGCTTTTCAAGCCTATCGACATGTGTATCGTTTATATTAACATCTTCGTTGTTCACTACTGTCTCGGAAAATACAACCAAAACCTAACAGTTGTGGTCCAAAAGAATAGTGCCTACGAGTATGATCAGCCCTTCTATTTCTGTTTGGTATATTAGATAAAAATCATAAATATGGGATAACGGAGAGTTGCCTAGTTGGGGTAGGTGGTTCTATAGTTAAGAAGCAATAAAAAGATTTTGTGAAAGTGCTCGTGTTGGTGGCCCTTCGATTTCGGTATTACGTGTAGGAAGATTTTCACATTTCTATCTCTATTACTTAAAAGGAGTTAAAGGTCTTCGTGTGAAGGTAATAGCCTCATCCGTTCTTGTTCTCATTCGAATGTAGGCAATGTGTAGGTACGTATTTAGTTAGCATGTATTTAGTAAATGCATATTGACAAATGGTAATATTTGCAGTAAGAAATCAGTCATGTCAGAACCCACAATATTGAAAGTGCATTATGGTGTTGGTACCATTCGTGAAGAATCATACGATGTTGACTTGAGCAGTTTCCCGCAAGTCAGTATGGTACTTCCAGATGTGGAGAATGCTCGAATCAGAGATATCCTAGACTGGCTCACACACAACTTCTCCTTTAACTCCGAGGTGTTCAGTACCATCCTACATGGGCTTTGGAGTCAGTCTGCCATGAATATTCTGTGAGAGTTGAGAAGACTGATGCGTATGGTTGTGTGGAAGAGCTTTGTGGAAGGCTGCCGACGATGTGGTTAAAAATGCATGCTACTTATGCAATCATGTCCGAATGAAGTCACGGGACGTCCGGTTGGTGGGAGTAGCTCAGGTGCACAACACGCGGTTCATCAAGAGGACGCGGTGGCTAATGTTACATCGACAGAACTGGAATATCACACACCGCACATTGAGCGCACCCGACAGGAAAATGCAGATGACGAAGATCGCATGACGTAAGCTGAACCCACTGGACAGGCGGATGCAAGGGAATATGTCCACAGCACAGTGTGTCAGATGGAGATTCATAACCAAATGGTCTGGGTGGAGGAGGAAGCCTTAAAAGGGGATGGTGATGACTCTTCCGATGAGGACAAAAGTCTCATACCTCAGGCATGGAATATGATGAGGATATCCTTTCCATAGATACAACTGTGCCGACTCCACAACAACCTCAACAAACTGAAACTATGATACAAGGACCAATGACTAGAGCGCGAGCACGTCAACTTAACCATCAGGTGAATGCGTTCCTAAGTTTGCATACAAATGTTTCAAAGAATGAAATACTACTTAATTCTTGTGATGATTTAATTGTCCTTAGGAACCATGGCGAAGAACCACGTGAGCTCAAGTATAGAAGTGGAACCATCAAGCGCAACCCAAGTCCTGTTCGCGAGTTTGACTAGGATTCGGCCTTCCCAACAGCGTCTACTTCAAACGGCCATAACTTTTGATCCAGAAGGTTTCTCGGGGCTCGTGAGTACTCATTGGAAAGCTCTTGAAGTCTACTTTAGATGGATCCAATCTCACCTCCAAATTCCATCCGAGCCGATCAAAAACTACCAAACAAGTCATGTCACTTTTCCAGTCCGAGTCAAAGTGGGCATTGGGCCTTGTAATCGAGTCCTGTTCGGCTTCCATGTGTTTTTGCCGACCCTCCACCTCCCGTGTCTCTTAAATAGACAGCCGTACCCTCTTCTAGGGTTTAGATTTTGATAGACTAAATTAGTTTTTGCTACTTCGCCTTGTATTCGCGCGTGTCGGCAATACCGTCCGAATACTTATCTTCGGAACCCCACCGTTTTTCTGTTTTCGATTGAAACCTACATCTTTTATTCGCAATTGAGTTGTTGTTTATCTTGTTCTTGCTTGTTCTTCGATTGCTTGCAGGAACAAGTACCCTCGTGGTTAGGTTGATTGTGCGCCGACAAGGTCACGAACAACCTCTGGAGTTGGTGTATCGATCGCTAAGGCGCAACGTCCTTGGATGGTTGTAGTCAGGTCGTCAACGTCAACTCCTTCCCCAATCGAATCTACCACTTTCATCGAAAGATCGGGACCGCTAGTGCTATCAGAATATGATGGATGCTGAGGGTCTTTCTATGCATGATGACCATGAATCACTGTGGGAGTAGTATGCTACGAAGGTTCGGCTTCATGCAATATTTGCTAACAAGGGATCACTGCATGATGCTATTAAGCTATGGGCCTTGTCCATGCAGTAGACATTTTGGGTCCTAAAATCTAGCCCAGAGCAGTACATCGTGGTCTACGAGCAGGTTGGCTGTCCTTGGCGTATGCACGCACGTAGACCTAAGTACAAGACTCACTCGATTGTCTCAAAGGTGGAGCCGTACTCCTGTGTGCTCAGTAGTGTTTTTCCAAAGCATCACAACCTGACGTTCACCTTCATAGCCAATCTCATATACGGTGAGATAGTGAAGACAAAAGACTTGGAGGCTAAGCGCATCATGGTGGCTATTGAACAAAAATTCAAGTATAAGATTAGTTACATCAAGGCATAGCAAGCGAAGCAGAAGGCTTTGGAAAGGAGGTTCGGTTCTTTCGAAGTGGTTTATGACAACCTTCCTCATATACCCAAGGTGCTATGGGACAGGAACTTGGGCACACACGTTGCTGTCAAGGACAAGCCATCCAAAAGACCGCCAGTTACCTGGTTTTGCAGAGGGTCTATGAAAAACTTTACTCAGCTTGCCTATGACTTGGACATGGCTATTCAGGATAGATTATACACTCTGCAGAGGTTGTACAACTTTACCCACAAGACATGATCATCAGATTATGATGTCATTAAGGGAAATGATTTTCAGAGGAATTATTTTGCTGTGGAAAAGGAATTTATGATGGTAGGGTGACATCAGCAAAGATTTTGATTTTCTGGCCGAATTATTTTTCAACAGAAAAAGGGTTTTATTCACTAACAGGTGGGACCAGCTTTTGTGGACTGGGTCCATAGACAGGGGAGAAGGCTAAGGTGGCATGCGGCTAGCGCAGCGCTTGCATGGCTCACGACTACTGAGGTGGCGCACGGGGACTAAGGGCATCGGCGGATGGCGGCACTGCTAGGGTTGGCGAGGGGTGCGCGAGAGGGAGGAGGACACAGGGAGTTCAGTGCACCTTGGCGCGATGCTCGAGAATGCTTGGTGGTGGCTGGTGACAAGGATGTAGAGGCGGCAGAGTGAGGGCGTTGGCGGCGGGGCTCTTCGGCGGTGGATTCGCTCGGCGGAGGGGTGGGGAATGCGCACACGGGCCTGGTGGAGGCGACGAATGGCTATCGGTTACACCGAAGTTAAGGTCGGCGCAAAGGCGAGTAAATAGGGAGGTAAGCGGGGTTTAAAGTGGGGAAATGGTGGAGGTTGAATGCAGGAGTGATTAGGCTTTCAATTGTAGCAAATACTCAGGCTAACGAGAAGAAACGACCAAATTTAAGAGCACGGGCGGGGCATCAATGGCGGCGGTGGAAGGTTGAAGAACACAAGGAGAAAGAAGAAGCTGACAGTCGAGGTTGGGTTGTCGGCAACAGAGAAAAGAGAGGAGAAAGCGCGGACGGTCGGATGAGCGACGTGGCGCATGGAGAAGATCAGGGCCATCGGATTGAAACGAAGGGGTAAGTGAGATCAAGCGGCTGGGATTAAACCGGCGAGGATGGATTGAATCAGGGAGCGACACATGTTGGCTGAGGAGAGAGGTTGAGGATTAGATTTGATTTAGATTTTCAGGAACATTAAGAAGGTTTGAAAAAATACTTAGAAAATAGGAAATAAAGTCTAAAATTTTTGAAAAAATTCACAGAAACTCCTGGGAATGTTTTAGACTTAGGTAAAATATTTTCAACTTAAAGTTGGTCTTTTAATTTTTATAAAAATATTTTTTAGCTTTGAAATTTATTTTTTAAAAAGCTAGAGAAGTGAAGAAAATCCTGATAAAAGCCAAATGCTTTAAAATAATTGATTTTAAATAGGATTTTTATAGAAATTCAAAATACTCTTTACTTAACAATGTTTTGTATTTTTAGTTAAATTGTTTTTTTAAATTTTTTTATCTAAAAACTGGCAAATAAAATCTCAAAAATTTAAGCAACCAAAGAACACTTGATTTTATTTTAAATTAAAATAACTTTTAATTTTTTTACTGAAAATTTTGAAATAAACAGCTGAGCTGTTACAAACTACCCCCCCTTAAACAGAATCTCGTCCCCAAGATTCGCACGGGCTAGCAAAGGAATTGGTTTGAATCTTACTCTGTATGGCTTGTGCTGAGATCTGGTTCAGACGTCCATTTGTGAACTTCTGTAGCCTTCTATTTGCTGTCTAGAGTTTGTTGCCAGTTGGTGCTCCGGCTTAATGCTTCCAAAGATTAGGAGAGAGGAGACTCAAGGCAAAGGAGGAACAATGGACGTTTTGCGCAACCCAAAACAAAACAACCTAGCAAAAACCTTTATTAAGCAAACAACAAGCAATAGTTATGGCTATCGACAAAAGAGGAAATTGATAGCTCATAACTTCATCTACTTTCTAGCTTAACATCTTAACCTAAAGAGAAAAAGGTTGTCTTGGTGTGATCCTTCATGACTGTCGAGTTACAAAGCATGATCCTTCAAGGCGAAGATTGAAGTGGTGGCAGAATCGAAGAATTCCAGCTGTTGCCATCTATAGTTGTTTTCAAACAAGGAAAGAGACATAAATAAGTTTCTTTCAAAAATGACACAAAGATGAGAAAGGAATGAGAGATAAGGGTAAGCAAAGATTGAGAGGTAAACTTTTTTTTAAAATAACTAGTTATTTAAAATAAGTCCTTAAGGTTCAACCATTCCATTCTATCTACGGTCATGTCTTAGAGTCGTCATAGCTCTGATACCATCTCTGTCGGGACCCGGAGCAACAACTCCAAAACCCTCTGTGTAAATCGCACTAGTCCAAGATCAGCTAGTGCACACAGCGGTAACAGGAATACATATCATGCACAATGACAAACTTTATTTAACTAAATATGGGCCTGATGGCCAAAGTTTACATCAATGGCACATAAGCCAAAATTAAATACAAGCAGCGGAAGAAATAAACCAAAGTGGAAGAAGCCCACTGAGCCTGCCCACAGGCAAACGACAGTAAGACGCGGCCTATACGTTTTGATCTTCACCGAAGTCGAAGCTGCCCTCTGAAAAATGATGAATTGAGCAACATGAGCACATAAAGTACTCCACAAGTTACACCAGGAGGTTTAACAGAGTTAATGCATGCATATGGATTGACAAAGAAAGGCATAGTAAGGTTAGTTGAGCATAAAGCGAAATTGAAGTAAATACTGTAAGTAGATTCAAAAGCTGAATTTGATACAATAAATAGAAACAAGGTTTTAACAAAATAATATCGTTAGTGCAGGCTCCAACCAAACACTAACCTAACCACGGGCATCCCACCCGGACCATCTTTTTCAAAAAGATCTCATATGGATTCCATCCATCCATAAGGTTTTCATAAACCATTTTGAAAAACAAAATCTAATCCGTGAAAAACTTTACTTAGTTTGCCCATGACCGTGGGCATGGCTATCCAGAAAAGATTATACACTCTGCAGAGGTTGTACAGCTTTACCCACAAGACATGATCATCCCTTTTTACCACCGGATTAACACACTTCCTTAGGTGTGCGGCCAGGTGATCATGACAAGGCTTTTACAATGATCTGTTGTCAACATAATCACGTCACCACTAAGGTTTCACCACAACATGAATCCACATGTTGGAGCCCCTCTTGTGCCATGTGAGACTTCTTGTGGCCTACGCCCTCACATTCAGCCTATAGCGAGATTAAGTTGGAATTTCACAAATTATTCGGCCAGATCTGTCCCATACCAGACTTATGGTAGTATGATAGGACTTTGCAATAGTAGCTCACAGACCGGTCCTTAACTGACTTAGGCACCAACCACATACCCCTTGTGCCTGGCAATCAACATTGTGTTACCGAACAACATGCATGCCAGCAA
Organism: Dendrocalamus sinicus; assembly: GCA_036346575.1. Classification (NCBI taxonomy): domain Eukaryota; kingdom Viridiplantae; phylum Streptophyta; class Magnoliopsida; order Poales; family Poaceae; genus Dendrocalamus; species Dendrocalamus sinicus. Next base: position 28,392,211 of record CM070647.1, read on the forward strand.
GCACCCACCACTCTAACCATTTGCCTAAGTCTAAAACCAAGTTTTTATATTTTGTTTAGAAACATTTCATAATCCTTCTTGACTCACCAAAGTCAAGAATACATTTCAAAAGCTTATCATTTTATATGAAAAAGGTATCCCAACCTATGATTATTTTAAGCATGGCTAAGCTTTGCTATAAAATGTCCAGTTAATACTAATGTATCAACTAGGTTTTTCTCTATGGTGACAAGGCATAGGAAGTTCAATGTCAAATTTGGCCATAACCAAAGGAATTGGGTATAACTAGTATTTAAATCGAATTTAAATTAGGTTTCAGTAAAAGTACGCATGCATAATAATTTTAAAAACAACATAAATAATTTAAATTAGTAGGAGCAACATGATCAAAGGTGTAACTTGCCTTGCTCAAAGACTTGAGGCTACGAATCGTCGAAATTGAACTCTCTGGAATAGTCGTAGTCTACACACGAAAAACCAACAAAATAAATTCAAATAAAATCTAAATAAAAATCCAAAAATTATAAAATATATACTAAGAGATAGATTATGATTTTAGATAAATTTAGGAGAAAGAATTAACGGATTAGGTGTTTGTATGAGGGAGAACGAATATCTGGAAGTTTTGGACATCACATGAAATGATAACAACGTCCGAGAATTACTTTTTGAAAAGTATTATATCGGTAGGCTGTGAGGTGGTTGGCGAACGGGCAAAATGGAATCTTGACGATGAGGTGAAGGTGGTGACACGGGTATGGTGGCGAGGAACGGAGACGATACCATCGACGTTTGAACGACGACGATAGAGAAAAAGGAAAAACTTGATATCTGGGGGCTCGGTGAAGTGAAACTAAAACCACTTGGAAGGTAGCTATCTGGTATGGTTTGGCACAATATGACGCGAACGGATTGGGGAAAACATCAACGGATCAATGGGGACACGAGATGTGATTGGCGGCCATGGCGAGGTGTCGGAGGCAAAAATTTGTGGAGGTGTTTTGGGAAAAAGGAAGGGAGCATGACATAGAATGTGGCGAGGCAAGTCTAAGAAAAATTACGGCATGGGCTAAAGCTTACCGAAGGCGACGAATCGACATCGGGAGTCAAAAACGGCATTTTCGCGGAAAGCTCAATTTCTAACAATTGGCTCCACGAAAAAAATTAAACAAAAAGATAGAAAAATTTCTCAGAGGCTAGGACACGATATGACGCGAACAAAAATCAAAGCGCTCACCAAAAAAGGGGTGTACGCATGAAGGTACGATTTTAATGTCTTGCTCGACAAGGTCGACGAGGACTCGGGGAATCTTTTGGTGATGGCGATGCAAGCACGACGTAGAACGCATCGAGGCAAACTCAACGGTTCAAACGGCTCGGCCAAAGGATATCGGATGGTGGCGGGATGCGACGGAGAAGACATTCAGCGATCGATGGGTTGACATCGGCATTCCGGGCAAACGGAGAGGAGTTAGCAGGTGGGGTTTGTGGCGAAACGAAGAGGAGAATGCGGGGAACACAATGCTCACCTCAGTTATGGTGGAACATGCATGGTCGGCTCGCAGCGAGGAAAGAAGCGACGGCGCGGTTTGGCCACGATGGTCCGGTGATGCTCCGGCGAAGCTCCGGCGAAGGCGAGGGAAGCACCGTGCAGAATGCGCAAAGTCGAAGCCGGTGATGTGGTCAAAAGTGGCGGAACTCTACTGTAGGCGGCGCAAACGACCGATGAATGACGCTCATTTGACGAAAAACAAATGCCGATTGCGGAGAGGAGGAAGGGAGAGAGGACCTGAGATTTTTGGGGTGACTAAGGGTGAGGAGGGGCACCCGGTGCTCCCTTTTATAGGGGCGGAGGTGGACAGGAGATGGAGATCAACCGGCGATGTCTTTTAGAGCAACGGTTTCATTTTCGTGTAAATGCACATGAAGGAGGAGAGAAACGGTTGGGAATGGAGGAGAGAAATCAGATTATGATGTCATCAAGGGAAATGATTTTCAGAGGAATTATTTCGCTGTGGAAAAAGGAATTTATGATGGTAGGGTGACATCAGCAAAGATTTTGATTTTCTAGCCGAATTATTTTTCAACAGAAAAAGGGTTTTATTCACTAACAGGTGGGACCGGCTTTTGTGGACTGGGTCCATAGACAGGGGAGAAGGCTAAGGTGGCATGCGGCTAGCGTAGCGCTTGCATGGCTCACGACTGCTGAGGTGGCGCACAGGGACTAAGGGTATCGGCGGATGGCGGCGCTGCTGGGGTTGGCGAGGGGTGCGCGAGAGGGAGGAGGACACAGGGAGTTCAGTGCACCTTGGCGCGATGCTCGAGAATGCTTGGTGGTGGCCGGTGACAAGGATGTAGAGGCGGCAGAGTGAGGGCGTTGGCGGCGGGGCTCTTCGGCGGTGGATTCGCTCGGCGGAGGGGTGGGGAATGCGCACACGGGCCTGGTGGAGGCGACGAATGGCTATCGGTTACACCGAAGTTAAGGTCGGCGCAAAGGCGAGTAAATAGGGAGGTAAGCGGGGTTTAAAGTGGGGAAATGGTGGAGGTTGAATGCTGGAGTGATTAGGCTTTCAATTGTAGCAAATACTCGGGCTAACGAGAAGAAACGGCCAAATTTAAGAGCACGGGCGGGGCATCAATGGCGGCGGTGGAAGGTTGAAGAACACAAGGAGAAAGAAGAAGCTGACAGTCGAGGTTGGGTTGTCGGCAACAGAGAAAAGAGAGGAGAAAGCACGGACGGTCGGATGAGCGACATGGCGCGTGGAGAAGATCAGGGCCATCGGATTGAAACGAAGGGGTAAGTGAGATCAAGCGGCTGGGATTAAACCGGCGAGGATGGATTGAATCAAGGAGCGACACGTGTTAGCTGAGGAGAGAGGTTGAGGATTAGATTTGATTTAGATTTTCAGGAACATTAAGAATGTTTAAAAAATACTTAGAAAATAGGAAATAAAGTCTAAAAATTGTGGAAAAATTTACAAAAATTCCTGGGAATGTTTTAGACTTAGGAAAAATATTTTTAACTTAAAGTTGGTCTTTTAAGTTTTATAAAAATATTTTTTAGCTTTGAAATTTATTTTTTTAAAAGCCAGAAAAGTGAAGAAAATCCTGATAAAAAGCCAAATGCTTTAAAATAATTGGTTTTAAATAGGATTTTTACAGAAATTGAAACTACTCTTTACTTAACATTGTTTTTGTATTTTTAGTTAAATTGTTTTTTTAAATTTTTTTAGCTAAAAACTGGCAAATAAAATCTCAGAAATTCACGCAACCAAAGAACACTTGATTTTATTTTAAATTAAAATAACTTTTAATTTTTTTTACTGAAAATTTTGAAATAAACAGCTGGGCTGTTACAGCTGTCCTTGGCGTATGCACGCACGTAGACCTAAGTACAAGACTCACTCGATTGTCTCAAAGGTGGAGTCGTACTCCTGTGTGCTCAGTAGTGTTTTTACAAAGCATCACAACCTGACGTTCACCTTCATAGCCAATCTCATATACGATGTGATAGTGAAGAAAAAAAGACTTGGAGGCTAAGCGCATTATGGTGGCTATTGAACAAAAATTCAAGTATAAGATTAGTTACATCAAGGCATAGCATGCGAAGCAGAAGGCTTTGGAAAGGAGGTTCGGTTCTTTCGAAGTGGTTTAGGACAACCTTCCTCATATGCCCAAGGTGCTATGGGACAGGAACCTGGGCACACACGTTGCTGTCAAGGACAAGCCGTCCAAAAGACCGCCAGTTACCTGGTTTTGCAGAGGGTCTGTGAAAAACTTTACTCGGCTTGCCCATGACTGTGGGTATGGTTATTCAGGATAGATTATACACTCTGCAGAGGTTGTACTACTTTACCCACAAGACATGCTCATCCTATATTGCCACCGGATAAGCACACTTCCTTTGGTGTGTGGCGATGAGATCATGACAAGACTTTTACAACACAAGGCTATCAACCTAGCCAAACCAATACTAAGGTTTTAGCCCAGTTTGGAATCCACCAGACTGGGACCCCTTCTTGAGCCAAGTAAGACTTCATATGGCCTACACCACGCTCACTTTCGACCTACAGTGAGATTCAGGTTGGGGCCTGCAAATTAGTTAGCCAAGACTGTACTATACCAGCCTTATGGTAGTACGATAGGGCTTTGTACTAGTAGCTCACTGACCGGTCCTTAATTTGACTTAGGCACTATCCACATACACCTTGTGTCTGGCAATCAACATTGTATCACCGAACAATAATGCATGACAGCAAGCACCGACCACCTAACCATTTGCCTAAGTGTAAACTAAGTTTTATATTTTATTTTGAAATATTCCATAGCTTTTCTTGACTCACTGAAATCAAGAATACATTTGAAAAGCTTGTCATTTTATGTGAAAAGTTATCCCAAACCAAAAATTATGTCTGAGCGGTTTAAACATTTGATATAAAATTCTCTATTCCATACTTGTGTACTAACCATAGTTTTATTCTAGGGTGACAAGGTATCTGGGAATTAACATCAAAGGAGGTATTAACAAGTAGGCAATAACTAAATTTAAAACTGAATTAAAATACATTGAATAAAAATATGCATGCAGAATAATTTAAAATAGCATAATTTTATTTGCAAACTAGGATCAACAAGATCAAAATGTGTAACTTCCCTTGCTTTATGAATTGATGAGCGAAGAAATCCTCGGAATCATCATATCCTACACGTGAAAATTACCCACCAAACTCAAATAAAATCCAAAAATTATAAATTATATATTGGGAGATAGATTATAAATTTAGATGAATTTAGGAATTTGAATCACCAGATTCAGAGTTCGGACAGTTGAGAATGAGTCATTTGGTTTTTGAATGGATGATAATATTCTAAAATTGGAAAAGGGAATAATATTCCAGGGAATATTCCACTCAATGGGATAAATATAAAAGGAAAAGGCTGTCTTGTGGGACCATCCTGTAAGTGAGGGAAAAGGGGATGAAGAATAAACCTTCAGGCAACAAACAGAGGAAGAACAGGTGCAAGGAGATGTCTATGGCACTGGCAATTGAAGGCATGGGAGGTGGATACAACTGGCAAACTGGGTCGTTGGGGTGTTGAGGAACAAATGGGAGGTGGCGACACGGTGGGAGACGTGGTATGGCGGTGGCCAAGCATGGGCTTGCATGGGCAACATTGTTCTAGTGAAGAATGCGGTGAAGTAGCATGAGCACGGGCTCGACCTTGGCCCAAGGAATGCGTAGGTGAGCTCGGCTTGGCCGAAGGATGGCCGGAGAAGCAGAGCAATGGTGACGTCGGTCGACATGGGGTGATAATGGTGGCGGCTCTCCACGAAGAAGCATTGGGTAAAGTGAGACTTGGAATGTGTAGAGGAGATGTTGGTGATGGTGTAGTAGTGAGGAATTGAAGAACGGTTCATCGGAGACGTCGAATCGACGGTGGGAGTAAAAAACGCCCAGTTTTAGGAAAATTTTGATTCCCGTCAATTGAATGCCCCAAAATCAAATTAAATTGCTGGAGGGGTTGATTAGATTCTAAAACACGGTATGACGCAAACAAAACTCAAAAACATTCACCGGAGCAAAAGTTGGCATGGTGGAGGGAGGACACCAGCGCATGGGTGGGTTACGGCTTCTCTAGTGCTTTGCGCAAAGATAGGGGAGGTGCTGGTGGTTGGCATGTGAATGGAACATAAGGTAGTGCTTCTATTTATAGGGCGAGAAGGAGGAAAATGGGGTTAATTCAGCTGCAATGAATCTAGTGTTAGTTTTTCAGTTGTTCATGACTTAGAAACTGAAAAACTGAAAATTAACTAGCTAAAAACTAAAAATGAATTGATGTTTGGCAATGAATGTTGATGTTTCTTGCTGCCTTAATTTCTTTAGTGGAAGGTAATTGATTTGGCATGCATGCAATGGTTTTGTGGGTGTTCAGCTATGCAACAGAGGAGGCTGTTCAGCCTGGCAGAAATAAAAAAGAGGAGAGAGTGAGTAGAAGTTTCAATCTAAGCATGCAGCTGAACGGAAGACAAAAGAAAGGGAGAAACAACGAAAGGAAGGAGAAGAAAAAAAGAGAAATAGAGATGGGCCAAGAAGAATGGGTTTGACCAAGAAAAAATGGATTCGATATTTTTCTGGAGATTTTGAATATTTAATATTTGAATTTGAATTTTGGAAATGAACTGAAATTTGGAATGGAATTGAGACTTTGGAATTTGAACTGAGAATTGGAATTTGAAAATTAAATTTTGAAATCACCAAATAAACTCTAGATATTCAAAAGGATGACAGAAATGGATAGATTAGAATTTTTGATGAATTTAGAAATTTGAACGGGTCCAATCGGAGTTACGACTAAGAAATATGGGCTTTCGGAAGTTTGAATCTAAATAAAAGGAAAAATAGGAATTTCACTATGGTTGAAAACTACTGTAGTCAAAAGCTACAGTAGTCGGAAAGGTTATAGTGATCGGAAAAGCTTTAGTGGTCAGAGAGTTATAGTGGTTAGAGAAGTTATAGTGATCCATAAGTAGTTGAAGGCTATATGCGGTCGATAGTGGAAGTGGTCAAAATAGCATGGTCGATGGTCAAAGCTACAGCGATCGGGAGTGATTGTGGTCGGAAGCGAGGGTGGTCGAAAGCGGAGGTCGTCAAAAGTAGAGGTGGTCAAATAGACTATCATTTTCGGATGGCTGAAGTGGTCGAAAAGCACCATGTTGTCAGATAGCTGCGGTAGTCAGCGATCGTGGTCAGATGGTTGAGGTGGTCGAAGAGCCGTGATCGAATGGCTAAACATGGTCAGAATTCTATATGTGGTCGGTGATCAAAACAGCTGTGAGTGGTCAGTAGTCGAAATGATGGTCGGGAGAATTAGAGGGTTCTGAGAGGTCAGGGTCGAAGGCTACCGTATACAGAGAAGACTTTAGTAGTCGAGATATACAGAGAGAAGAGTTGAGTACCTCAGCACGGACTACGAGGAGGTCAGAGGTTGGTTGACAGCGAAGAAGCAGCAACTAGCTCGGTCGTCAATGGGAAAGGGTTCTGGCGGTGGACTGGATCCGCAAAGGGGCGAGAGATAGTCGTGCGGGGCTCGATGAAGACGGAGGCGGTGGCAGTGAAGCGCGAAGAGTCCCGGGCTTCCCGGAAATGCTCGCCACAGCTCGACTTAAGGTCAGCGGAGGAGGAACTCGATGAGAAAGTCCCGGGCACATGAAAAATAAGAATTGAGGGATAGAAGGAGAGAAGCATGAGCGGGAGATGCTGAGAAAGGCATTTATAGTTGCGAAAAAGAAGAAGGGTCGAGACGCGGCTCACCGAATTTATGGTCAGTGTAGTGGTGCATGATCGTGGTTGATAACGAGGTTTAAGGCGGGGGAAACCATCAGAGGAAGTGGGGAATGAAGAGGGCTTTCAATGGCATCAATTGCTTCGGCTAACAGGAGGTAACGGTCACCAAAAAGAGCTCGGGTGGGGTGGCAATTGCTGCGGATGGAGGAAGAAAGAGGAGAAAGAGATGACGACGGGCCCCACCGGTCGGTGAGAGGAGAGGACTGTGAGTGGTTGCGCGGTGCGTGCCAGCGAAAAATCCTGGTTGTCCGAGTTCCAACTTAAAGTTGGTCTTTAAATTTTTACAAAAATACTTTTTAACTTTGAAATTGATTTTTAAATTCTAAAAACATAGAAAATCCAAACAAAAGCCGAATGCTTTAAAATAATTAATTTGAAATACTATTTTTTATAGAAATTCAAAATACCATTTATTTAATAATATTTCCATGTTTTTACTTAAGTTACTTTTAAGAATAAGCCTTTTTAAAAGTTGAAAAATAAGCAAATAAAAACTTTAAAAATTTAGGCCACCAAATAACACTAATTTTTATTTTAAATTAAATTATTTTTTCACTGATAATTTTTTAAATAAATAGCTTGGCTATTACAATCGGCGAGTAGACGTTGCGTCCGCTGTGGCCAGGAAGGCCACACTGCAAGACGTTGCAAGGTGCTTACCGATGAGTAGGAACACTGGTGTGAAGTGTCATGTGCCTTGTTGTTGTGTGCATATTGGTAAATGCTATCAAGTTGTAACTTCATTTGGAAACTTTAACTTCATTTGTAGAGTCAGTCCGTGAAGTGTAGCACCATTTCTTCTTCTGATGTACTAGTACTAATAGTACAAATGCAATCTGGTTGTAACTTCATTTGCAAACTTTAACTTCATTTGTAGTGTAAGTCTGTGAAGTGCAGCACCATTTGTAGTGTTAAGTCCGTAAAGTGCGCCTCCAACTGTAAGATTCAGTCCACAATGTATTCACATACGTCACAACATGGCATACATGATTGATCCAGCAGACAAAGTCATATTTCGCCATCTACTGTAAAGGAGGGTTAACATGGAAGCTCTATTTGCAGTAACAGAAAGTAAACTATTGCCAATTGTACCCCAAAATGTGGGCATCGGAAGAAACGTTGTCCACCTTCGAAATGACCATCTGCGACCTGCACAACCGTGTCCTCCCTATGTCTGCATTTTGGCCATACCGATTGAGGACGCTTGTTTGGCATCAAGTGGTAATTAGGGTCAAAGTCCTCTCTCCTTTCCAGGAGAAGGTCTTGCGTTGAAAACCCTGATTGGACTGGCCCCTCGGCGTCTACTATGGTATGTTACTGTGTGTCAGGACCCCGGATTTCCGAACCCGGACCCTCTGTGTATTACTGCACTAGTCCCAGATCAAAGCTAGTGCACACAGTTAAACAGAAATGAATACATAACCAGCAACGCTTTATTACAATATTAAAGAGTACAGACCGAAAGGTCTCATTATTACAATTGAGGTTTCAAGACCTCGCACACACGAAACACAGCGGAAGCAAAAGATAAACTCGGTGAAGACCCATCAATACGCCACAGGCAATTGACTGGGGAAGCGCGACCTAGTACTCCGGGAATCCTTCATCAAATCCACAAGCGAAGCAGTCGTAGTCTCCCTCTTGAGCTTCGTATTCTTCTGAGATTTATTTTTGAGTGTAGCATGTGAGTACATAAAGTACTCCGCAAGTCTTGGGAAAAATGCATAGATGCAAGGCTTGACAAAGGAAGGCTATATGGTTCTTTTGCACAAAGCAATGTTTTAAATTCAATTACTACTAATTATTTTCGAAGGCATCAATTTAATAAAGTAAATGTTTTAGCAGAAACTATCATTAACTTTCTAGTGAAGGTTCCATCTACCAAGACTAGCCAACCAATTACAATTGGTCAAGTTTTAAAACTGCGGTTCCATCCACCCTCTCGCTCCAACCGCCAGATTCCCTTCCGAGAGTTCCTCCACTCTCGGAATACAAAACTTTGATTTTAAAACCAAAACCAGAAATCTACCATGTGAATGCATTCCTTGCCGCCCTTGACCGTGGGCACGGCTATTCGAATAGTTTTACACTCTGCAGAGGTTGTACAACTTTACCCACAAGAGATAAATTATCCTAAAAGTCAACACGCTTCCTTTGGCATGAGACCCGGATAAAATATCACAAAGCCTTTACCTTACTCTAATCTAGCTAGATACCACCCACGAGGTTTCACCGCAGTAGGCTAACTGCCCAACCAAGAAGCCCCTCTTGCGCCATATGAGTACAATAAATCCTGTCCCTCACTGTGAATAACCACCCATCCCTAGCATCCACTTTCCATTGGTGGCACCTAAACTAGACTATCATAAGTTAGTTAGCTAGGTCGTACCCATATAGACTTGTGGTTGTACGGTTAATGCTCGCTTTGGACAAACACAAGCGTCGGTCCTTAATTGACTAGGTGGAACATACACTTAACAAGATCTCGTGCTAATCGCACCAAACCAAACCAACCATCCACCTAATCTAAACCAACTTTCACATTTTATTTTATTTTAAAATCACAGTGACAACTCCAATTGCCACCTCATTTACAAACACAAGGGCTCAATAATAAATCATAATTTCCCATTTTCAAGATTTTTCCAAAGGTATTAGATAGCATGACTAAGCATTATACTACCAGACTACTATTCACAAGTGGTTATAATAATCTCATTAATGAGACAAAGGAAACTTCTAGGGTTACAATGGTACATGGCATTCAATCTCAAAGGAGGGTATAACAAAGTTGGATTAGCTAACACCTTAAGATTTGAACTAAGGTTTAATGTAAATAGCAATGCACATAATTTAAATTATTTAAAAACATTTCAAAATCATGGGTTCAAGATGATCAAAGGAGACTTGCCTTCTTGTGCACTGTTTGGTCCTTCTTGCTGCGGCTCGACAAACTCTTCGGCGACGTCGGGTTCTACGCGCGAAACGACAAAACAAACAAAACAAATTCAAATAAAATTCAAATGAACTCCAAAAACTGCAAAACCAGAACCAAAATATAGAGCTCAATTTTATATGAATTTAGGAAGAAGAATCGGGTCGATCGGAGTTCGAACGAAGGAGAACGAGCGATCTAAAGTTTGCCGGGGCGAGAAAATGCTGGAAATTCACAGATGCTACTGTTCATCCGAGAACAGTACTTTTGGCGAGAAGGCTAGCGCTGGCGAGAGGAGGCATGGGAGGTGAATCTAACTAGAAAAATGGGTTGCTAGGGACCCAAGGCACCCATAGGAATTGACGGCACGCCAAACGGAGACCGTTGACGGCACGGGCGGCTACAACGACATGGGTAGGAGAGAGGAATAAAATCCGGGCATGGAACATAGAGAAGTAGGGTGAGCACGGGCTAGAACGTGGCTTGACGAAGCTAGGAAAATTGTTGGCTCGGCCAAAGACCCACCGGAGATGTCGCAAACGACGCGTTTGAGCGACGCGTCGGGAAGGGTAAAGGAAAACTTAATATCTTGGTGCTCGGTGAACGAAATCTAAAACCACTTGAAGGGTAGCTACCTGGGATGTTTTGGCACAAAGTGACGCGAACGGATTGGTGGAAACATCACCGGGTAGATGGGGGACACGAGATGCCATTGACGGCCATGACGAGGTTCGAGGCGAAAATTTGTGGAGGCTTTCTGGGAAAAGGGAGTGAGCACAGCGTAGAACGCAGCGGCGAGGCAAGTCTAAGAAAAATTACGACAAGGGCTAAAGCTTACGGAGATGACGAATCGGCGTCGGAAGCGCTCTTGACCTAGATTGGGAAAACTCGATTCGGGAGATTGGCTGCATCAAAACCAAATTAACTTGGCAAGAAGGTAGATGGCACATGATGGCACAATGTGACGCGAAGGATCACGGAAAAACTCACGAATAGCTCGAGACGTGGCGAGCAAATTCGAGACCGAAGGGCCTCGATGCCGCGCGTCGACCTTTGATGGGACTTGCCACGGCTTGGGATGGGTTTAGGGAGCCAAGGGTCCTATTTATAGGCTTGGAAGGGTAGAAACCGACTCCAATTCGCGGATTTCGGTTTAGAGTCCGTTTGAAAATTGGAGATAAAAGGCAAGCGGATGAACGAAACGGAAAGAGGCCGGTTGGGATGGATTCCTTGCGTGATTTGGCACAACTTTCCTTTTGGGAAGATATTGAGATAAGGTCCGGATTAGAAGTTATGAAGAGAGAGAAAAACGGAAGCAAATATGTACAGAGAGATCGATCGAGGGCTGCTGGAGGTTGACGATGAACAGTGCAGCAGTGCTGTTCATTTTCTCTCCTCTATTTTTTTTGGAAATTTCAAATTGAGCTCAAACAAACTCCGAAAAATCCCAGAAAATACAGGAAAATTCCTTGTGACACAAGGAACACAAATAAAATATTTTTGACAAATATTAATGTTTAATTTAATCATATTAAATCTTTTTAATTAATAAAAATTCCAGTTAAGCTTTAATTAATTCCAGAAAAATCCAAATGGTGAGTTTTATTTTAAAAGCTTCAAAAGGCTCTAAAAATCAGGATGTTACAAATCTACCCTTAGAAAGAATCTCGTCCCTAGATTCTGGACGGACTAGGAAAAGATAGGAGAGGAAAACGCAGCTCTTGGTTTCTTCTTTGTGTTCTCAAGTCGCTTCTTGCTTTGAACCAAATTGAAACTTACCAAGCGGATTGCTGCCTCGGGCACCTTTTGCGTGATGTGGTTAACTTGTCCTCTTTCTTGTGATTGCGGAGTTCTTGGAGCTTTTCCTGCAGCTTGGAGATACTCCCGTCCTTGTCCTACAACCGAGTTCATACGGTGTATTTCCCAAGTCGAAAGGAATTGGAGTGGTGACCGAGGCTTCGTGGGCAATTGCTTGCATAATGCCCCATCTCGTGACATCGAAAACATTGCACTCCTGCGGTGAGGTGTTGCTTTTAGAGGTCGGACTCGGTGAAGATGCGGGTTCTTGCATCTCCGAGCGAGGCGCAGATCCCGGAGTTCTGGTGCATCTGCTGCTGCTGGAGCTTTGTTGAACTCGGTGGATTTACTCGAGGCCTTGAACCGCTTGCATTACTCGTGTGCAAAAGCCATCTTTCTCTTACGAGAGTCCCGCAATTGATATTGAGCATCTTCTGGACAAGGGCCTTATTTATCATGTCTGAAATGTCGGAAAATCTTTGGACACCAATTGCACCTTGAGGTTGGGATCAAGTCCTGCATGAACCGCCAAATCTTTGTTGCCTCGATGTGATCTCTTGGATACATACCGTGCATCGGGTGAACTTGTTCAGTATTCGAAACGCCGAGGTTTCCTTGCTGCAGCTTGGTAGAATTCTCTTTTCTTCATGTCCATTATTCCCGTAGGAATATGCGCGATCGGAATGCCTCCACAAATTCATCCCATGTGATAGCTTGTGCATTTTGATGAGCGGCGCGGTAATTTTCCCACCGCTTAGCAATGATCCCTTTGAGTTGGTGAGCCGCATACAACACCTTTTCATTGTCATTGCACCGGGCTAGGACCAACTTCCTCTCCACATCCTTAATCCAATCATCTGCCTCCATGGGATCTACGGATCCAAAGCAAAAGTAGGAGGCCTTGTCCTCATAAATTCTCCCATCTTAGGCGAGGAGCTTGGTTGGGTGCTTGCGGAGCTTGTTTGCCTGGTTTTGAGCTAGAGCCCGGAGAAGCTGCAGCTTGCATGGCCATCATTTGCTCCAAGTGGGGGCTTGAGGAGGGTGGCGAATGTTGTTCTCTGGCTGAGGGTTGGCATCACGGCTGTTGTCAGGGTTGTTCCTTGTGCTCACCATCTGAAGCGGTTTTAGGTTAGCATAAGGTAAGAGGGAGACAGTGTGCTTTCTAATAAAACAGGTCATGTGCTAGCTTTGTGCAGCTTTGCTAGTGACTACACTAGATGGGCCAACTTTGTGCAGTGAGTAGACCAAACAGGACAACTTTGTGCAGTGACTAGGCTAGACAGGCAAGCTTTGCGAAGTGACAAGACCAAACGGGGCATCGTTGAGCAATAAAAAGACCAAAGGAGAAAGTTTTGCATAGTGACAACACCAAACGGAGTAGCTTTCAGCACTAACAAGACCAAATGGGGGTAGCTTTACGTAGTGAAAGAGACCAAAGGGGGGTAGCTTTGCAACGACATGATCGTCCGGCATGCAGCTGCCTCGTGGACACAAATTTGCCCAAATCAAATCGGACTTGTAAAGCACAGGCTGCGTCGGCTAAGCCTATAAGTACTTTCCCTTTCGCATCGTGTTTTCCTCCACCATGACTGCAACACTACGTCGCTAGTATAGAAAAGCAATGGGAGGAGATCACCTGACTCGCAAGGGCTGCTGCAGCCCAGGAGGAATAAGCAGAGTGTGTCAGGAGGCCAGCTCCCTTAAGCGAAGCCCCCTGTACCACCAACCCCAACCCATAGCTCAACGTTCCCACCAAGCGTCCGCCACAAGACCCGCCTATGGGGGAGATGCCCTTCTCTGCTGGTGCAGAGACACATGCAAATTCTTCAAGTCAAAGGAGTGGTTGAGCTTGGGCATGCCTTACTAGGGTTGCGGTTGTTATGAATATTGTGCATGTATTCATAAGGCCCAAAGGGCAATATATATAGAGGTACAAGGGAGATGTACAGAAGGAATACAAGGCATATTAGGAAACAAATAACAGACCTAATCTATTTCCTATTCTATCCTTAACACCCCCCCTCAAACTCATGGTGGATCACACACACTGAGTTTGGAGAGAAAATACAAATGTTGTGCCCTAGTCTGTGGCTTCGTGAAGAAGTCAGCAATCTGTAACTCTGAGGACACAAATTGAAGAGCAAGTACACCCTCCTGCACCTGAGAGCGAGTGTATGAAGCATCCACACCAATGTGCTTGGTGAGCTCATGCTTCACTGGATCACGAGCAATGCTGATAGCTCCTGTACTGTCAGTCATAAGAGTAGTAGGTCCCCTCACAGGTACGCCAAAATCTGCAAGTAACCATCTCAACCAAGTAATCTCTGTTGTCACAGCTGCCATAGCTCTCAACTCAGCCTCTGCACTCAAGCGGAAAGCTGCGATCGATTCTTTGTCTTCCGTGCAATCGGGAGGAGCCAAGAAAAACACAATAAGCGGACAGAGAACGATGATCAGAAGGATCACTAGCCCAGGTCGCATCAGAGTACGCCTGAAGCTGGAGTGAGGTGGAGCTAGGGAAAAACAAGCGACGAGAGATGGTCCCACGCAAGTAGCGAAGAACACGAAGAAGATGACTGTAGTGAAGATGAGTAGGACAAGCCATGAATCGACTCAAGATATGGACAGCATGAGCAATATCGGGACGAGTGCTCACAAGATATACCAAATCGCCAACAAGATGGCGATATGAGTAGGATCCTCAAGAGGATCACCATCGATATAGCACGGCAAGAAGAGAGCTCCATAGGAGTCTCAGCAGTGCGAGTATCAGTCAGACCAGACCGATCAAGAAGGTCCTGGACATACTTCTGTTGGGAGAGGTAGTAACCCCCAGGTGTGACAGAAACCTCAATCCCAAGAAAGTATGTAAGCAAGCCAAGATCACCATCGAAATCGCCATCGAGATCTTTGCTTCACATGTGCAATGAATGAGGGATCGTCACCAGTAATGAGCATATCATCCACATAGAGAAGAAGCAGTGTCCTACCTCGAGGTGAGACATGGATAAATAGAGCAGGATCATGAGCACTGACAGTGAAACCGACAGCGGTGATCACTGAGGTAAAACGCGCAAACTAGGCACGAGAGGCCTGTTTGAGACCATAAAGAGCACGACGAAGACGACAGACATGACCAGCTGGAACAGAATACCCAGGTGGTGGCTGCATGTAAACCTCCTCATGCAAGACGCCATTAAGAAAGGCATTCTTAACATCCAGCTGAGAGATAGACCACCGGCGAACAGAAGCAATCGCAACAAGAGTGCGAACAGTGGTCATATGAGCAACAGGAGCAAATGTCTCATCATAATCTCGACCATACTCCTACTGAAAATCACGAGCCACAAGACGAGCCTTGTAGCGCTCAATGGTACCATCAGACCTGGTCTTAATCTTGTACACCCACTTGCACGTGATAGGACGAGCGTGCACAGGTGTCGGGACAATATCCCAAGTCTCCGTGCGACGAAGCGCATCAAGCTCCTCTACCATAGCGAGCTGCCACTCAGAATGAGAAGCAGCCTCACGATAAGAACTAGGCTCAGTGACAGAGAGAGCATGAGCTGACGAAGCAAAACCAAGACGAGCAGGAGGCCGAATGGTTGACCGGTCACGAAGGGCGTAACGAGGAGCATCATCAGATGAATCAGACGTCGGTGTCGGCAAGAGACCAGGAGAGGGATCTGGTGAAGGACGAGGACGTCTGGAGTAGTGCACCCCAGAGAAACGAGACAGTGGTGCCATAGGAGCAGGAGGCGGTGCTGCAGGAGGCAACACAGGAGGTGAAGGTACCAAAGGCGGGGAAAGGGGGGAAATGGGTGAGGAGTCAGGGAGAGATAACCAGGAGATCGTCTCTAGGGTAGAAGCAGTGTGAGGAGCCGAATCTCGATAGAAGAAAGGTCGAGATTCGTCAAAGACAACATCTCGTGAGATCCTAATCCGTCGAGTAGAAGGATCATAACAACGATAACTCTTATGCTCAGAGCTGTACCCAAGAAACACACACTAGACTGACCGGGCTGTCAGTTTAGTGCGCTCACGAGGCGGCAGCAGGACAAAACAGGTGCAGCCAAAAACACGAAGGTGATCGTACTGGGGGGCTCTAGAGTAGAGACGCTCTATAGGACTGACATCCTTAAGAGCAGTGGAATGCTGCATATTAATGAGATATGCAGCCGTAGAAACAGCCTCAGCCCAGAACTGTGGGGGAACGTGAGAAGCAAGAAGAAGGGTGCGAGCAGTCTCAATCAGATGACGATGCTTGCGTTCAAAGCAACCCGTTACGAGCATGGGCACCGGGACAAGAAGATCGATAAAGAGTGCCCTCGAAAAGAAATTGTCCAACGCACTAGAACAATACTCGCCAGTGAGAATCACAATGAAAAGTACGAATAGAGGACTCAAGCGAGTACGAACCATCATGGCAAAGCTACGATAGATCGCAAGAAATCACCACAATTTGACATAGGAAAAGCCAAGTAAAGCGGGAATAGTCATCAATGAAAATAACATATAATTTATGCCCGCCTTTGGAGATAATAGGTGCAGTCCCCATACATCCGAATGAACTAAATCAAAAGGGCGAAGACAATGACTCACTAGAATGATAAGGAAGTTGTAGCTGCTTGCCCACTTACAACCTCGACAAAACATGGGCGTGTCAGCGATGAACACGTCCAAGGACACCTGACGAACTAATGACGAAAGACGAGACCCACACAGTGACCTAACGGTGATGCCATCGCGCCAAAAACTCCAGGGGTGGTGGCAGCAGTGGCAGTGGAGGTAGACGTGGCGGGAGACGTGGTAGGAGCAACTGAAGTGGACGGAAGATGAAGACGGTCGAGAATGTAGAGACCCTGACGATCCCTACGGCGCCGGCTAGTCCCAAGTATCGTCCCTGTCTGTCGATCCTGAACAAAACAGGTGTGAGAGTCAAAACCTACAACCAAGGTCAGTGAGCTGTCCCACTGAAAGAAGCTGCATGGTGAGTTGGGGAACATGAGAAACAGCTGGAACAGAAAAATCAGTGGTCAAAAGAGTGCCCTGACAGCTAACAGACAAAGAAGTACCATCCGCAGTCTGTACAGAGATAGGAAGGGCAGGAGGTCCCACTGAAATGAGAGATGTGGAATCCGGTGTCATGTGGAAAGAGGCACCAGAATCTAGAACCCAAGAGGTACCTGGGGGAGACGTCTGAGCTAGATGCGCGAACCATTGGTGTGAGAGAGCTGCTGAAGAAGAGCTGCGGCAGCTGCTGAAAGCAGTCACCTCGCCGAGATCTGATGAGTGGTCTGTCCTCCTGTGAAGGAAGGGCCTCCTGCCCCTTGATTTTCCATCCCGTCGCCTTATTCGCTTTTACGCACCGCACAACGGCGGTAGTCATGCCCGAAGTTCTTGCGATGGTTGCATTGAACTCCGCTTGGTGCAAAAGCGAGCGCAACAGCGCGCTGGGAAGGAGCCGTAGTCGATGCAGAACCGTCGGTGTAGTCGAAAGCGGCAAGCACATTCGAATGCGGTATGCGGCTAGTCCAAGCGGCTCCTCGGCCGAAGTGTCGAAAGAGCCTCGGTAACAGTCGGTCTTGGCGAGCGGCTCAGCAGTTGAGCTCTAACAGGCTCAAACTCTGGGCAAAGACGGCAGACGAAATCATAAAGACGGAGGCGATCATGATCCGCCTTCTGAACTTTGTGGCACTCCTGGCACAGTGGAGAAGCCAGCTCATCTAGCTGTCGCCAGATACTAGCCAGGGCTCGGAAGAAGTCGTCGACGGAAGAATCTCCCTGGCGAAGCATCTCCAACTCACGCTGGAGCGAAAAAAATTGAGCATCACTGCTCTGCTGGTATCGCTCACGCAAGTACTCCCAGATCTGTCGAGTAGACCGCAGACCAACAATATCTGGCTGAATGGAGTCATCGACGCTGACCACAAGGATAGCACGAACACGGGCCTCATCAGCACACCAGCGCTCGAAAGCGTCAATGGCATACTGAAAAGCCTCATCGGCGGCGTCGGCGGCGAAGATCGACCTCTGCCTTCTTCTTAGCGGCCTCATCTGCTTCAGGAGGTGCAGAGATAGGCTGCCTAGGAGGAGGCTGAACCGAGGGTGGCGGAGAAGGACGAGCACCAGTAACATGTCCCCAAAGGCGAAGACCATCAAGCGTAATCTCCATGAGGGAAGACCATAGCCTGTAGTTTGTTCCATGGAGCTTTGTCCCCGAGAATGGGATCGCAGCAGATGGAACGGAAGCCATCGGTAGGCGGCGCTGGACAGCGCGGCGACCAAGGCAACGAAGTCTAACAGGCGGCGCTGGACGGCGCGGCGGTTAGAACAACGTTTTTTTTTCTTTTTTTTCTCTTTTTTCTTTTTGTTTTGCAAGGCTATATAAGAGGGGTTCTCTTCAGTGGCTCTCTGGAACCGACAGAAGAAAGCAAGAACTCTGCGGTGGAGGCAGAGACCCGGCGGTGGAGGCAGAGACTCTGGACGGCCGGCGGCGGCGGCTCGGATGCGATCGCGACGGCAGCAGCGAGCCCACCCGAGCGGCGATGGCGTGCGCGCGGCGCGGGGGGCGGCGACGGCGGTACTGGCGACGCGGTCGGGAGGCGGCGGCGGCGAATCTGCCTGGATCTGACGTCGGGAAGAGCAAATCCGGCGGCAAGAGTCCTGGATCGAGCGGATTCGACCAGCGGGAAGCCGAGATCTGGCGGGCGGCGGTCGCTGGAGAAGCGCGGAAGTCGGGAGGGGCTCGGGAAGATCGACCAGCGGCGGCGGTGAAGACGATCGAACCGATGGTGGCGGCGAGCGCACCACCGGCGCGCGGCGGCGGCGAGGACGGCCCAGCCGGTGGCAGCGGCGGCGGCACAAGCAGCGGAAGAATAGATCATATTAGGGTTTTAACCCTAGCTCTGATACCATGTTATGAATATTGTGCATGTATTCATAAGGCCCAAAGGGCAATATATATAGAGGTACAAGGGAGATGTACAGAAGGAATACAAGGCATATTAGGAAACAAATAACAGACCTAATCTATTTCCTATTCTATCCTTAACAGCGGTAACTATACCTAGGACTATCCAGACCAGTGTTGGGACACTGCCCGCTATTGGCAGCCGGTAAGAACGGGTTACAATACATTCCCTTATCAGTTCTCTTGTATGGCACGCATCAAGGTATCCCCTCTTCTCGTAGTCTCCAGATCTGCTATGCGTGTACCACAAATAGATCAACCGAGAGATCCACCCGCACGACTAGTGAACTCTGGACTGCGAGGAGTGGGATGCCCAGATGGCACGCGAGAGGATGGAGGAGCGATGCCGTAGCGAAGATCGAAGGGAGCGTACCCGACGGAGACACAAGCTCATTTGGAGGCGTATAGGCACAGGGAGCGGGAGGCGAAGGCGTGAACTGGCGACGAAGGCCATGGCCGATGGCGAGGACTACAATGATGAGCTGGGCCGCAAGGGCAAATGGTCATGTTCCACGCAATAATTTGGCGCTCTTCGTCCATGTGTCCCATGTATTTCTAATTCCTTAAAGGTATTCGTGTACCATCCTTGGTTCCTTAGTCTGTGTGCCATGTAACTCCCTTGTCGAATGAACGGTCGTGTTGTTTTCCATACATCATTTATCCAAAGTTCTCCTCCTTGTATGAATTCCCGGCTGCATTGTAATATCACTTACCTTACTACTTACGAATTGTTGCTACCTCAATCATGCTCACAAAATTTATCGCCCTACAATAACATACGATGATTGCAAAATGTTATTGTGAGTCTAATAGATTTCGTACCATTCACAATCTACGAAAATCACAAACAGATCAACCAACATTGTTTGCTTTTTTATCTCAAAAAAATAACCTACAAACAAGATTTCCTAAATATTACTTATCTATAACAATTGCCATTTACCCCCTCCCCCACAATTATTACCATCGAATTAATAAAATTTATATTTTTACAAAATCGCTCCATGGCTGGGTGACTATAGGATTATTGCCCAACCGTTGAGCGACTTGGGGTCTTGTCACTCGACGGTTGGACGACATGGTCTAGTCGCCCAACAGTTGGGTGAGTTGTTCAAGTCGTCCAACCGTCGAGGACATATGGTTAAAACTGCAAAAAAAAGATATGCTACTGTCATTCGGAATTAAAAATTAATTATTTAAAAGAATTCCAAGACATTTGGTCATCAGAATGGATGTATTATATATAAAACAAAGGTATGGGCACTGCCTAAAAACATAAAACAAAAGCTTTACCAATCATAGGATATATGAAAATGTCGGGACCCCGGATTTCCGAACCCGGACCCTCTGTGTATTACAGCACTAGTCCCAGATCAAAGCTAGTGCACACAGTCAAACAGAAACGATTACATAACCAACAACGCTTTATTACAATAATAAAGAGTACAGACCGAAAGGTCTCATTATTACATTGGAGGTTTAAAGACCTCGCACACACGGCTCACAATGAAGCAAATGATAAACTCGATGAAGACCCATCAATACGCCACAGGCAATTGACTGGGGAAGCGCGACCTAGAACTCCTGGAATCCTTCATCGAAGCCACCGGCGAAGTAGTCGTAGCCACCTTCTTGAGCTTTGCAATCTTCTGAGATTTATTTTTAAGTGTAGCATGTGAGTACATAAAGTACTCCGCAAGTCTTGGGAAAAATGCATAGATGCAAGGCTTGACAAAGGAAGGCTATATGGTTCTTTTGCATAAAGCAAAGTTTTAATTTCAATTACTACTAATTATTTTTGAAGGCATCAAGTTAATAAAGTAATTGTTTTAACAGAACTATTATTATTCCCTAGTGAAGGTTCCATCTACCAACACTAGATTAATTATTTCCAACTGGTCAAGTTAATATTGCGGGTTACATCCACCCTCTCTGGCTCCAACCGCCAGGATGCCCTTCCGAGAGTTCCCTCCACCCTCGGAATACAAAACTTTTGATTTTAAAACCAAAACCAGAAATCTACCAGGTGAATGCATTCCTTGCCCGCCCTTGACCGTGGGCACGGTTATTCGAATAGTTTTACACTCTGCAGAGGTTGTACAACTTTACCCACAAGAGATAAATTATCCTAAAAGTCAACATGCTTCCTTTGGCATGAGACCCAAATATAATATCACAAAGCCTTTACCTTACTCTAATCTAGCTAGATACCACCCGCTGAGGTTTCACCGCAGGTAGGCTAATTGCCCGAACCGAAGCCCCCTCTTGCGCCATATGAGTACAATAAATCCCTGTCCCTCACTGTGAATAACCAGTCCATCCCTGGCATCCACTTTCCACTGGTGGCACATAAACTAGACTATCATAAGTTAGTTAGCTAGGTCGTACCCATATAGACTTGTGGTTGTACGGTTAATGCTCAGTTTGGACAAACACAAGCGTCGGTCCTTAATTGACTAGCGTGGAACATACACTTTACAAGATCTCGTGCTTCCTGCACCAATCCAAACCAACCATCCACCCTAATCTAAACCAACTTTCACATTTTAGTTTATTTTTAAAACACAGTGACAACTCCAATTGCCACTTCCTTTACAAACACAAGGGTTCAACAATAAATCATAATTTTCCCATTTTCAAGATTTTCTAAAGATATTAGATAGCATGACTAAGCATTATTCTACCATTCTAATATTCACAAAGATTAATAGTAATCTCATTATTGAGACAAAGGAAGTTCTAGGGTGACAAGGTACATGGTAATCAATGTCAAATGAGGGCATAACAAAGTTGGAATAACTAATTCCTAAAGATTTGAACTAATGATTTTATGTAAATAGCAATGCACATAATTTAAAATATTTAAAACATTTCAAAAGCATAGGTTCAAGATGATCAAAGGAGACTTGCCTTCTTGCAGGGTTTCTGGGTCTTCTTGCTGTTGGGAAGAGGGATCGTCGACAACGTTGGAATCTACGCGGGAAAAGACGAAGCAAACAAAGCAAATAAATACAAATCAAATAAAATAAACTCAAAAACTCAAATAGAGGCCATGGTTAGATAGATTATGATTTTAGACGAATTTAGGAGAAAGGTTCAGCGGATTTGGGGTTCACACGAGGGAGAACGAATATCTGGAAGATCGGTTGGGAAAGAAATTACTGAGACAATATTTGGACCAAGAAAGATAGAATGGATTTTATGGAGATTTGGCAAGATTTGAATTTGAATTTTGAGAGTGCACATAAAATTTGGAGTGGAACTAAGGCTTTGAAATTAAACTAGGCATTGGAATTTGAAATTTAAATATTTGAAATATCAAATAAATTTCAAATATTTGAAAGGATGGAAGAAATGGATAATTTGGAATTTTTGATGAATTTAGAAATTTGAATGGGCTCAAACGGAGTTGAAACGAGGGAGAACGGGCTCCGAGAAGTTTGAAAAGAGAGAAAATGGAAAAACTGGATTTTTGGAATTATTTTTCTAAAGGAAAATGAATTATGGCGTCAGCATTGCGTCAGCCAGGGAATTTCTTTTTCGGCCGATTTATTTTTGCACTAGAAAATGCGGGCAGGGGCTGACAGTGGGGCCCTGGTCCATGGACCGGGTTCACCCATAGAGCGGCGGCCATGGGTGGCACGCCGACTGCGTGGTCTTGGACGGGGTAGGGAGCCGACGCGGCGATGAGTGGCGCCACCTTGCTTGCCACGAGGGCACGGCGCGCGGACGCGGCTGGCCGGCGAGGAGGGCTCGGGACGGCAAGCCGCCGGAGTTCCGGTGGCCGGGCCGGCGGCGCGGCGGCAACGGGAGAGGCGCGACGGGCATCACGGTGGTAGGCCGCGGTCACCTTAAGCGGCCGGAGATGCGTCGGCGACGAGAGAGAGCGGTGGCGCGCTGGCTCCGGCGGCGAGAGGCTCCGGTGGCGAGAGGAGCGCGGCGGCGGCAGGGGTGCGAACAGCGCGCGGTGGAGACGGCGAGGCGAGCGAGGCCCGAGGCTCGGCAATGCCTCGCCGGAGTTTGGCGGCAGCGGCGGGCGAGCGCGCACGCTGCAGGAGCTCGGCGCACGGAAGGGACGGAGTGGAGGAGGTGGTGCGAGAGGCGGAGCCGGGGAGGGTATTTATACGGGCGGAGGAGATACGGGCGCGCGATTGCTCGCCAAGATCCCGGCGGCGCGGTGACTTCAGGCGGAGGAAAAAGGAAAGGGGGGCAGAGAAGGAAGGAGATCGCGAGGATTAGGGATTCGGCGCGGAGGTGCGTCGGTTTCAAAACCGGGAGAGGCGGAGGAAAGGCCGGATGCGGCGGGGATTTGGTCGGGGGCCGGAGAACGGAAAGGGGAGAGGAGGAAGAAAGGAAGGTGGCGCGGCGGAGGTAGGAGAAGCGGCAAGCAGTGGGCCCGGATGCAGAGAGAGAGAGGGCGGTGCGGCGGGCGGGGCAGCGCGGCGCATGCTGATGATGGCGGCAGCGGCGGAGCGGATCGGGCGGCCGAGGGAGGCGCGAGGCGACGGGCGATTGGGCGGGCGACGCGGCGCAATTGGGCGACCAGTGGCGAGCGAAGCGGGGTAGCGAACAGCGGAGATGGCGGCGGCGTGGCGGTATCGGCCGTCCACGTGGCGGCGGAGGAGGAGGGATTTTTATTTTCTGAATTTGATTTTTAATTTCAGAAAATGCTAGGAAATTCAATAAAGCTCAGAAAATATGAAATAAATTCCAAAAATTCCAGAAAAATTCACAGAAGTTCCTGGATAAGTTTTGGACTTAATAAAAATACTTCCAACTAATGTTGGTATTTAATTTTCATACTTTAAATACTTTTTATTTTCAAAAATACATTTTTAAACTCCAGAAAATCCAGGAAACCAAATAAAAGCCAAATAACTCCAAATAATTAATTTGAATTAGGATTTTTATAGGAATTCAAAATATCTTTTTATTTAATAATAATTTTAGGTTTTACTTAAAATACTTTTCAAATCTAGCTTTTTCAAAAACAGAAATTCAGGGCAAACCCAAATAAAACTCAAATACTTTAAAATAATTAATTTGAATTTAAATTTTTCAGAAAGCAAATTTTTGGGATGTTACAGAAAAGCACAAGAGTTAACAATTCTGTCATAAGGGGCTGCTGTTACCACCATATGTACATGCTAGATTCTTACAACTTGAAGTACAACAAAAACTAATTCAGGAAAACACATAGAAAAAAAGGCAAGTTGGCCATAAGACACAGAAAGAATTGATCTATAAGGATAAGGCTTACAACATTGAAATTAACATCGCTACAAATTGCTTCTTCATCACATCACTAGAATTCTCCTTCAACATTGAAAGTTCCAGTATTTTCCTCTCTCCTCACACGAAAATGTAGATAGTTGGATGATGCTACCAAACTCAACTCCCTATATTTCACTAGAATTCACCTTCAACATTGAAAGTTCCAGTATTTTCCTCTCTCCTCACACGAAAATGTAGATAGTTGGATGATGCTACCAAACTCAACTCCCTATATTTCACTAGAATTCACCTTCAACATTGAAAGTTCCAGTATTTTCCTCTCTCCTCACACGAAAATGTAGATAGTTGGATGATGCTACCAAACTCAACTCCCTATATTTCTCTGGTCTGGCCTGCTGTTGAATCGTGGGGTCACAGCTTCCAAGCTGCATGATCAGCTCTGCCAAAACAAAACTTCGTATAAAGCAAGGCTGATCACCTCAAAGGAAGTGATGCTTATCGGCGTGCAAACAAGCAGGGATTTATGAAAGCCTTAGGGCCATTTCTTGGAGGAGGGCTCTCTTCTGGGACGCAGTGATTAGCTGACTAGTTTCAGCACGTTCAAGCACATTGGTGACGATTGCGGCAGCATGACCAAGAGGCTCCTCAATTGCTCTCTTCAACATGAAAGCCTGAGCAACATGAAAAACCAGAGTTAGAAAAATCAGGGCAGTATGCTGATTGTCATAGTTGAACTTGCATAAGACCAAACACACTGCAAGAAGAAACTAAACCTGTCCGTGATGGGATATTTTAAGCGTGCAAGGCTGCTGGATCCATGGTTCGCCATCCACTTGAACCGGGAAAGGAGCAAACATTTGTATCTTGATTGATTGGCCTTGGGCAATCCTCCGTGCACGAGAAAGTCCAACCTAGATTCAGGTTTGTTTTCAGTCTCTAGCATTATCTTCATTCATCAGAAAGGTAATTGAATGCTGCTTGCTTACCAGAAGTGTCCCCAGATGCCAAGTTCCAGTGATACTAACTACTTCAAGCATCTTGTCATGAATTGACTGCGGGTCAAAGTTGTCAGAATTTTCCTCCTCATTTTGCCACAAGTCAACCCCTCCCATATAGCTTGGAATGTTCGCAACAAGGACACCTTCTGAATCCTGAAGAATTCACAAGCATTAGCATGAGCATCTAGTAAAGATAGGGAAGTGTCTGTAATAGTCACAAAGGCTCTCTTATAAAACCTCCGGTATCTCAATCTCAGCGCCATCAACCTCTAATCTAAGTTGCCAGGGCAAGTCTGCAAATGTCCTATCAATGATACTCTTCGCACCTTCCCTTGCATATAGAACCTTATTTAAGAACTGAAACAAGAAAAAAAAAAGTAAGATTCATAATGAAATCAACATTGCAAAGAGAACTGAAGGCAGCACACTCATTAAGTTGGAAGACCAAAAACTGACAAAGTAAACAATCAACAATGTGAGTCCTGTTCAGCTGTTGCTCATGTATGAGTCTGCTATATATTCAACAATGACCTGACCTGTAACCCAAGCAAGAAGAAACAGCACAAACCAACCCAATTCGAGCCAAGATATAGTTGAAAACTGACAAACTATACAGTCAACAATGTGAGTCCTGTTCAGCTGTTGCTCATGTGCGAGTCTGCTATATTCAACAATGACCTGACCTGTAACCCAAGCAAGAAGAAACAGCACAAACCAACCCAATTCGAGCCAGATATAGTTGAAAATATGACTAGAAACACCTGGACAACTATACTGTACATAGAAATCATGAGGTACAGTGTATTAAATCATCCACATGCTATATAGGAGACAGCAATCACATTCAGAAAAATATATATAGGAGACAACAAGTTTGATATTGGCCAAGAAATGGTAGAGTTAATAGCATAGCTCCTACCTGTCTAGCTCATTAAGATTAATCTACCCCATGAACACAAGTACACAACACCATACAGTAACTGCCAGCTGGACCAAGTACCCCATCATCCCATGCACACACCACCATAAAAGTAGTTTGCTACTGATTCTTCATATCAAAGTATCATTCACCTCTTTAAGGCATCTTGATAATGATATTCTCAGTAGCACAAAGCATTAAGTTTTGCATCACATTTTGGAATAAAATTACCCATTCATATGTTCATTTTTTGTTTATTTGTTTCCTTTTTTCTTAAACATGAAAATCATGCATACATACATACGTACGTACATACATACTGGAGGTATAATTGAAAATCAACAATTGCTCATTTTTTATATTAGGTAGAGTCACAACTGTTATGAATATTGTGTGGAGAAAATTGCACTGTAGATCCCTAAACTTGTAGAATTGTGCCACTGTACCCTCTTGAACTTGCATTTTACTTTAGTAGTCATGCCCGAAATTCTTGTAATAGTTGCACTGAACCCTAGTTGATGCGAAAATAGGAACGGAAAAAGTCGCCTAGGGAGGGACCCTAGTCGAATCAGAAATCGGGACTATAGTCGCAGGAGCAGTAAGCACAGCCGAAACAGACTATGCTGCGAACCCGCGGCGAAGCTCCTTAGCACGCAGCGTTGAAAAGGCCTCAGTGACGATCGATCGAGGCGTGGCTCAGCAATTGAGCCCTGAAAGGCTCAAACTCTGGGCAAAGATGACAAACGAAGTCGTAAAGGCGAAGGCGATCACAATCCGTTGTTTGCACCTTATGACACTCCTAGCAAAGCGGAGAGACCAGCTCGTCCAGCTGACGCCAGAGACTGGCCAGGGCTCGGTAAAAGTCATCGACGGAGTTCTCCTGGCGAAGCATCTCCAGTTCACATTGAAGCAAAAAGAACTAAGCATCACTACTCTGTTGATATCGCTTGCGCAAGTACTCCCAGATCTGACAAGTGAAACGTAGGCCAACAATGTCTAGCTGGATGGAGTCGATGATGCTGACCACCAGGATGTATTGAACATGGGCCTCAGCAACATACCAGCGTTCGAAAGCATTAATGGCATACTGAAAGAGCTCACCAATAGCGTCAGCGGTAGCCTCAACCTCCATGGCGGCTTCATCTCCTGCATGAGGTGCAGAAGTAGGTTGCCTGGTAGGAGGTTGAACAGGCGATGATGGACAAAGTCGTGCACCAGTGACATATCCCCAGAAGTGGAGACCATCCAACATGATCTCCATGAGTAATGACTACAATCTGTAGTTCGTCCTATAGAGCTTTGTTCCCGAGAATAAGATCGCAGCTGATGGAATAGAAGCCATCTGTAAATAGAGCAACGACCAAGGTAGCGAAGTCTAACAAACACCGCTAGATATTTTGGAAACGAAAACTCTTTTTATGGAAACTAGAAACGAAAACGCTGGATCCGTGCGGGAAAGCGGCCGGAGATGATGGCGGCGGCGACCTTGGGCAGGGCTGGACAGTGGTGGCCAACGACAGCGACGGAGGCAGCGGCCAACGTCGACGGCAACAACGGTGGTGGGATGGCAGCGGAATGAGTTAGGTTAGTGCCCTAACTCTGATACTATGTTATGAATATTGTGCGTATATTCATGAGGCCAATGGACAATATATATAGAGTATAAAGGACTATATGCAAAGACAATCCTAATACGCCTACTCTAACAACTACCTGACTGTAGAACTTTTCAGGATTTTCTTCACGGAGATTATGAATGTCAAGTGCAACCTTTGCATCACAACCGATACCTGTCACCATGGTAAAATGAGTTTCTTGGGTAAAGTCACCGATAAAGTAAAAACTTCGCACCTACCTAGATAATTGTTCATAAACTTCACCAGAAGCACATTTTTTGCTTGCTTATCTTCTATTGTCACCTTCCATCTATCTAGGATGGTGACTGCTGCATGCTCTATGTCATGTAAAACTGTGCAGAGGGCTCCTTGCTTCTCAACAGCACCGAGACCACCTCCCCATGATAAAACTCTTGAAAGATCGTTGCCAGTACCAGCTGGAAGAATTGCAACAGGCGGAGGTGATTCATAATTTTGTCTATCTATCGCATCAAGAACCCAACCAATAGTACCATCGCCACCACACACAAGGATTCTGAAATGCGGTACCTTTCTGAACAACAATAATCCTGTCTCTGGCCGTTGTGATGAACTCAACTCAAACACCTAGAAAAGTATACAGCACATTAGCCTCACAGGAAATCACAAAGATTTGAACAGCATTTGCTAGGTGGGTGCCGATTAAAACATGACCTCAGAATTGCACAAAATGGAGAAATATTCAATTGTCAAACATAAATTCATGACCGGTAAACTAATTGTTAATACAGCAGTATTCACAAGGTGAGATGCTAAATATCAGAGAACAGGCTGAGCTTTGCAAGCTATTTGTTTGGTTGGCATAAGAGTTTTTCTCCCTGCTATTACGATATCGGAGGGACGCAATCGAGTTACTGCTTTATGTTCATCTTTTGGATGCTGTTGTTCTTCACAAGGAACACGATTTCCAAGTTCTACTCTCACATTGTACAGAACATCACAGGTGCGATATATCATGCTAATCAAATTACCTAAGGTCGAACAATGCTCTTACAACATTTGGCTTAACTAGGCAGTTAAGAGCATAGAAGATAAAGAGTATACATGAACATGTAGAAGAAAAAATAGAAAAAGATTAAAAATGTCATTTTCGTCACAGTAGTTCTGTAATATAAAGTGATTCAACAGCATATGGATGAGTTCAAGTAAATAGATGCACTGAATGTGTGATGCACCACATAAATAGGTAAAACAGCAAGTTGATTACAATTTTCATTTATGATATGACTAGGCCATAGGCACGGTTCTAGTGTGAGATGTATCATGACCTGCACTGGATTCAAAAGGAAATGTAGCCGGTGCTTGAGAGAATGTCCGCGTTGAGCTCCACTTCTCTTGTTGATGAAAACTAGAAGAGGTCTGGCATCGCCAGGCAGGTCCGTCATTACATACTTATGTTTAGCTCCTCCTATGTCATCATTATGGAGTCTTCTCTGTTCTGATACGACTTCTTTACAATCGCTCTCGCTGCTGTCATGTTCATTCTCAGCACTCCTCTGAACATTGCCCCCAATTGCTTTTAAATCCTTAGCCCTCTGATTAGCATTTGTTGTGGTATCACTTGATGAATCATCATTACTGTCCGCAATGGCAGTGTCAGAAGGCAATCTGTTATGATGCTTTTGCTTTTTACTTCGGCTCCTGAGATGTCCCCGCACGGTGGATGCAAATTCATTTGCACCATGAGTTATAGAGCTTAAAATGCCACCAGGTTTGCTCCTGGTCCTGACAAAAAGTGGGGAAAGAATAAGGCGTTTGAATGAACCAAGGTCACAAATATCACCTGTCTCAGTAGCCATGCTTGAGTGGCAATCAACATGCACCGACCGTTGGCACCACATGCAGCAATATATAGGAGGACCTCCAAGAAAAGATCCATTGCATGGCTCCTCACAGTAACTGCAATATTGAGCTTCTTCAGACTGATCAGCTATATCTGTCCAGAGCACGGTCCATTGATGGACCACATGTTTTGACCCAAACATTGAGACACATTTGCAGTCCTTCTGAGAGTTTGAAGAGCAGATCATGTGTGCAGCTGCACCACAAACATCACAGCGATGAACCATATTCTCTGATGTTATCATTTGTCCAAGGGACTGAGAAGGCGAAATAGATTCTAAGCATACACAGCACTTCAGTCCTTTCGCACGAAATAAAGATTCTACACTCCATACATGTTCAGCAGTAGGAACCTTGTTGTTTCTTTCAAAATTCCTCCTTTTTGATCTGGCAATCATTTTCATCCAGCTTAAACTGATCTTCTGCCTCCACAGTGAGAGAAGGTACAAAAACGTCAAAAGAGGGACTATACCAACAGCGAAGCATGCAGCAATTGAGATCCAGAATTCTGATGGATTAGGGGATTTACTGTACAAACTGAACATAAGTATTTTAAATTGCTCTTTCAACCAGTCCATTCTCGCAGTTGACGATCCAAACAAATTATAACCTTGAATTGAAGACATCATGACAAGAAACTACATCCTTTTAACTATGACACCATTCTTGATTAGAGCAACACGGTCAATCATATAGCTCTGCAAAAGCTGAATAAGCTCTGAAAGTATGATCTGCAATCAGAAGAGAATGAATCAACAAAACGCATATAGATATAACCGATGTGATCAAATGAGTCTACTGATAATGCTGGACAAAAGGCTCTTTATAAATTAGAGATTGCATTGTAGAACCACTAACATGCACATTTTCGAAGTAAAGTATAGTGTAGACTCACAGTTATTAACCACACTAAGAGATATGCTAAGTAGGAAGAATACTTATTCACAAATGCAAAGCTCAATCTATCAAAAACAAAGCCAGATAAACTCACAGATGATATACCATAGCAATGTTTAACAGTAAAACATTTTTAAGAATAATTTAGCACACAAACATTTCAATATTAGTGGCAAATGCAACTCAGTAGCAAGTGAAGCACATCAGAAGACATATGCTAGTTGGTTAATAGTCAGTTCGTATGTCAAGGGATGAAGAAAAATACTGAAAAATCAAGTAACTTGAAACCAAACAAAATCTGTAACTCGGGTTGGTTCTTTCAGTTTAATATGTTTGGTGGAAACCATTTTTGTGGTAACTGGTAATTCTATCTTTAATCAGTATTAGGAGCCCCATGTGTGAAAAACAAATTGACCAAATTTATGTTCCCAAAAAAATGGCCATATCACCATATATCATTGTTACAGGGCTATTTCCTATTTCAACTTTTTAACTAACTAAATACAATGTTCTTTGGTGGTCTAAGGGGTTAGTTTATAAAAGTTGGATCACTTTATGTAATTGAACCATGTATTCCTTGCCGAAATTGAGGAGTCCATTAAGTCAGTCCAGGAAACTACCCTTTCTTTGGACAGCAAGTACCACTTTGTGAGATATTTAGTATCGTTTTCATCTAGCAATGCAATACTGAGAATTGACGAACTGATTAACTGATTTTCCCCTAAAAAGAAAATGTACTAAATAACTGATTTTCGTAACCAGTAGTTACTTATGTCCATTTGTGGTCACAAGGGTGGCTAATTCAATTCTAGAAATTCGAAAGCCAAAACTAATATTATTTGGTCATTTCTCCTCTCCTAGAGATATAAGTCGATTAATTTCCTAAAACTGAGTCAACCGTCTGAGCAGAAATCGCCATGTTATGCTGACCACATATAGACAGCTAACAAGCATCAAGTGCACTTCTGTGCCCAGACTATTGTCATTTCCCTCTGCATCATGACCTTATCAGGTGAGAATCATCAGTGGTTATGAATAGCACAATCCTCCTCCTTGAACATTTCAGTTAGCGATTCCTATAAAAAAAACATTTCAGTTAACTCAATTCACCATATTACCTTAGCAATATTCTTCCAAAATAACATTGGAACGAGACACATGCCATTGCCTTAATTCACCATATTAAACTTCAACATTATCTCAAATAATCTCATGGAACTTCCCCCTCAGGCACTCACTAATCGGTACTCAATAATGCATTACCAAATGACACAAGAATAGTAATGAAGACAAGCATCTAAATGCTTTCATAAAAAAAGAACAAGAAAACGAGAAAGAATTGCTTAACACGTCATAACAAAATGTAAAATATCAAACACCAAAATCAAAAGGAAGGAAAATAACAATTGCTTAACGTGGCACAATGCAAAAATGACAGAAAGAATCTTCAATGGAATAAAGATACGGTACAAACCTACAACAACCTAAACAAACAAAAAAAGGTACCCAAGAAGACGAGACTTTCTTCGGTGTTGGAAGGTACTCAGGGGGTGTTTCATGCGCTACGGGGATGGTTTTTTGACTACGGCCGATTGTTTTTGTGAAAATGAATAGTGTTGATAAGAAAGAAATGGCTTTTCCAAAAGGAGGATGATGAGCGACGAAAAAAATAAGAGAGATACGTACATGAGAGAAAAGCGATATAGTGAAATATATGATGCGTTCGTAACGCCATCTCTTATCCTAAGAAATGAAGGAGAAGCTTCAAGAAGGCGGATGTTCAAGGCCGTGCCGGTGGGAGTGCAACCGGTACGCTCGAACAGGCCCCCGATTCCGATGGCCCCAGAAACTACGGCCCATCAGGCCTGCCAATTGCAGGATTAGCTGCCAGCTGCGTCTCTTCGTATTCTAGGCTCGCGGAATCGATCTACATACGTCGCGGTTTCCCCGTCTCCCCGTCTTCGGTCTTCCCGATCAAGCAAGCCAAGTAGTCATGTAGCCAACGCGTCCCCGCCGATGGCCGAGTGACCAAATCGCCATCTGATAGTCTGATCTGTCAATCTGTGCAGACTGCAGAGCGGAGAAGCCCCTAGGAGGCCAGGAAGGAGCAGGCCGTAGGGTGTACAATAGCACTTGAGAGTGAAATCCTGGAGAAGATTAATTATGAGTGTATCATTGAAGATTTTATTTCAAAGAACACTAAGAGAATAATATTATTCAAGTAAAGATTATGCAACAAGAGTTTAATAGGTACGATTTTTGATGTATCTCATTTCTAGAGTTTTAGCATATGCATTAATATTGATCTACTTTTCTAGACCGGTAGAGGCGTAGGGCCTATTTTAGAGTTTGGAATAAGGCCCCGGATTTTGCAGGCACGGCCTGCGGATGTTTCTACCAGAAGCAGAAACTTCCCTTACACAAAAAGACCTCGACCCTTGCGTAAAAAGGGGTAATTTGGAATAGATATTTTTCTTTAAAGTTAGATAATTAAATATGTGGCCGGTTCTCCTAAAAAAGTACTTGCATTAAAAAACAAATAAAGCAATAGAATTAGGGCTTGAAAAAAACCGATAGTTTTAGTTGATCTGAAGAGAGTTCTAAAGGAGAGCGGAAGTAAAGGTAAATTTGGTAAAAAAAAGAAAAGGTAATACGGAATAGAAAAGAAGATGTACAACGAAATAGTTCTGCCGAAATGAAATTAGTAAGACGAATTTGCACTAAACCAACTGATTAATTTCTGCAAGAAGCAACCACCGAAGAAATGAGGTTGCTATAGCAAATCCAAAAAAGAAAAATAGAACAGTAAACAGAAAAACCGGGATTCTTCCCCACTTACGCCATGAACCAGGACGAGAAGCTCCGAGCCTCGGGCCCAACCCGCGCGCCCTCTCCCCCCCTCTCGACTCGCCGCCGTCCCCGACGCACTCGGTCCAATGCTTCGCGTCACCGTACTACGTGGTTTCTTTCTTTCTCCTTTCTTTCTCGAGGAAGGAATCGCAGAGGAGAGGTGTCTCTCCGGAGTGCCGTGCTCCCTTCCCTCTGGGCCCAGCGAATAGATTCTCCTACATCAGAACCGTTAGCTCCGCGATCGAGCGGTTCGGGCGGTCAATATTCGTCCACGTTAGCTCTACCACGGGTGAATCTGAATTATGTCAACCCGGGAAATTTGGACACTGTTGGACCCTAAAATACCCAAAATTCCGTTTTTGGCCCCCTGTACAAAAAAAATTCCACTTTTGGACCCCTTCCCACCGCGGGATCACCTCAGCGCCATGTGGCGATCGTGCGATCGGGGACCGCCGACGGCCGACTGCGCCGCTCCCGCGCGCCATTCGCCTCCCGACCGCGCGACCGCGCCCGCCCGCGCGCGCGTCTGCGGCCGCCGCGTTCGGATGCCGGCCGCGTGACCCGCGCGCGCGTGATGACGCTGCGGCCGCGCGATTCCCGCCGTCAAATCCATGCGCGAAAGATTCACGGGTGGCCTTTTTCGTTTCTTTGCATGCAGCTCATACACGCGTCGATGGTATATGATATGGCCCCAAATTTTCTTGAATGGGTGAGCAGCGTTCGCAATAAATGGCTTTGGAGCTCGCTTGGTGGCGGATGCATGCGGTGAAGGATTACAGTTCGCAGATGGAAGCAAAGACGAGAGCGAGAGAGGAGTGAAGGGAGGAAAAGAAAGAGTGGAAACTCAGATTTTTAAGTTGGTTTTGTTTGGAGTTAGCAGATTTTGCAAATACAAAAGTTGTAGATCGTCTTCGAGCTTCAAGAAGAGGTAATTTTGGCCCTGCAAGTATTTTACGTGAATGTCATTAGGCCGTAATTAGGCAAACCGTATGTCGTTAATGTTCTTATAAGCCGATCACGGTGTTTATGTTGTAGGTAAAAATGATGCATGATGTATTGTAGTGTAGAAAATGTCGTATTTATTTGTTGAAGTTACGTAGTGTAATGTAGTTATTTTTGATGAGCGCACAATTTT
This sequence comes from Dendrocalamus sinicus, assembly GCA_036346575.1. Taxonomy (NCBI): domain Eukaryota; kingdom Viridiplantae; phylum Streptophyta; class Magnoliopsida; order Poales; family Poaceae; genus Dendrocalamus; species Dendrocalamus sinicus. Next base: position 28,426,793 of record CM070647.1, read on the forward strand.
GGTGAAGAAAAGTGAGGCGAAAGGAAGAGTTGTGTTGTTTTCGTTTGGAATCGTGATTTGGCAAGTACAAAAGTTGTAGATCGTCTCGTGAGCATCAACAAGAGGTAAGTTTTATGCCGTGCAACTATAATTTTATGTATGTCATTAGGCTTTAATTAAGAAACCATCTTGTGTTCTTGTTATTTTATGTCAATCTTTTATGCGCTATGTATGTATAGCAAATCTTGCATATGTTAGGCATGATGTATTGTAGTGTATATAGTGTATAATTAAGGAAAATATGAAGTTGTAGTGTGTCGACGTTGAGAAAATACATATTTATGTTAGAGCAATTGTAGGTTATAACAATAGTACTAGGATTAGAAGCATATGATTAGTACGCTTAGGGAAGAACTACATACAGTGCGGTAGGTGATAAAAGTAAATTAGAAATAAAGTTGGTAGATTACAATTAAAATATACTAGCAGTCATAGAAACTTATAGTGGAGGTACGTAAAGACTATATTAAGTTAAAGTTAGAAAAGATTGTAGTTTAAATAATGTGTATGTGTTGAAAAAGTAAATATTTATGTTGGAGCATTTGTAGGTGGTAAATTTGTAGTAGTTAGATTAGAGACAATTTGTATAATTAGTATGCTTAGTGAATGACCGTAGTATGAAGGTCATTTGATGAAAAAAAAATGATATGTATATTTAATTTGATGTATGGTACAATTAGAAAGTGAAATAGTTACAAATAAATCGTAGATTTAGAAATACAAAACATATACTAATCGAATCATTAATTAGATGGTACGATTGTTACATCTGTGTACTAAAATGGTTGATTATGCACTTATGTTAGGTACGCAATGGTGGCATTGAACAATTGATGGTGTTTTATGGGAGTGGTCTCGTGCGTGATGGGCGTATGGGCGGACTGTCAAATTGCGAGCGGGCCGTGATCCGGGCACCGATGCGGCGCCATGAGCTTGTCGAGCTACGGAGGTGTGTCCGTTCAGCGTTCGATCGACGCACCGCAAGGAAGAGATTACGGATCGAGGCGATCTATGCCTCAATGGTGGATGACGGAAGGGGAGCATATGGCAACTTCGAAGGTGACCAATGGCGCCTCATGGGCGAACTACATGGAGGTCGTGCGCAACCACGATGCTGCGATATATGGGAGGCCAATGGTGTATGTCGAGTTCGTGGAGAGGCGAGAATCATCGGGCATGGTTGGTTCGAGATGCGGCTGGTGGAGATGAAGTGGCGGCGGTCATGAAGACCCTTCGCGGAGAACATGTGGCGAGAAGTGGGTGATGAAGACGGCGGAGGCGTCGCGAATTTCCAGCCAACGAAGGTGTGCACGACAGGTGGTGGGCGCCGTATTGGTATCATGAGTATCTTGGGACCGGGTGGAAGAAGAGGACGGCGAGGAGGATGAGGAGGTTGACACGGCAGCTCTGGAGAGGACGAGGATGGCGAAGGTGCAAGCGGAGGGGTGGTAGGTCGTGTTGTGACCACGGGCGGTGCGTGCGTGTCGTCCCGTGCCCGGGCGACATCGTAGCGGCAGCCTAGTTACGCCACAGGCGGAGGAGGGAGAATGGGGTTCAGCGGCGCACTCTTTACGGGCGGTGCTTCCGTAATAAGAGTCTTGTCCAGCGAGCTATTGCTAGACATGCCGTCAACATAAGCCGGACGTATCGGGTCCACAAGTCAAAGCGGACACGTGCGTTGTGAAGTGTGTGGGCGGGTCATGTGGTAGCAAAGTCCGTGCACAGCGGTACAAGGCGTTGGCACGGAGTTCGGATAACGGTCTTTGCAAGATCACGATTGCGAGCTTGCGGGGCGATACATAGACACCGCAACATGACATCACGTTATGTTGCGGAGGTGGTCACGCACCTCGTCGGCGGATGTGCCAATTACCCCGAAGGTTCGATGGCGGCGATGGCGAGCGAGGCGGGCTACAGTGAGCTACAAGAAGGTGTGGCGCGGCGAAAGGTCTTTGCGGTATGTATGGGGCGTGCGAGGAGGCGTACGACCTGGTCCCAAGAATGCTGGATCAAATTGCACAATCAAACCTGCACTTACATAAGCAGCGGAGAGGGTCCATCCTACGGAGGCGAATCGTTTCATTCTTGACGAGTGTTCGGGCCTTCCATCGAGCGATACAAGGGTTGGTGGTGCCGTCCGGTGCTAACAGTAGATGGGGCGTTCCTATCCGGCAAGTACAAGGGCACTATCCTTACGCGATTGCGGCCGATGCAAATGACGATTACTCGATGGCATTTGCAATTGTAGAGAGCGAGAATACGAGATAGGCGGCTTTGGTTTCTTTGCAATTTGAAGAATGCGTAGTGCAAGACAGGCCCGAAGTGTGCCTTATCTCCGACCGCAATGCGAGGCTTGATGTCTGCGTTGCGAACGTTGCGAGATGGGGCGCGAGCCCCGTCCGTGGTGATGTGAAGAACGGCCGGTGCATGAGGCATATTGCGGCGAACTTCCACGAAGGTTCCGTAGCAAGGACCTCATGAAGATGTTCAAGAAGCTATGCATGCGAGAACGAAGCGGAAGTTCAACGCCTTGCGAGCGGCTCGATCGAGGCTACGAAGCATGTGCATGCGAAGCGAGGGCCATGGAGGGCTCCACAAGAGTCGGGTATTCTCACAATGGGTTCATCCAATGCACGACTTGGAAATGTGGTCTTTGTTGCACGACACCGGTGGGGCGAGTATGGGATCATGACAACCAACATGTCCGAGGTTTACAATGGTGTATTGAAGGCGTCGAGATCCTGCCGATCACGGCAATTGTGGCGAGACACAGAACCGCACCGTCGGGTACTTTGTGAATAGAGCGAGGATGGCGCGAAGCACGTTGAGGAAAACAAGCAATACTCGAGGTCATGCGGGCCTTCATGGACGGGAAGATGGAGAAGGCTCGAACCCACATTGCTCGGCCATTGATGGCTTAAGGAGGAAGTTTGAGGTCCGCCTAAGGCGAAGTATGTCATGGGTCACATTAGAGGGGAGCGCAGCGGTATGCACGATTGGTGATGAAGCATCTTGCAGTGCAACAAGCCCGGCTTCGCACAAGCCATGCTCCCATGTGTACGCGGCATGCGTTGTATGGAACCAGCGTCGACACAAGTACATCTCCAAGTACTACGACATGCGACACTTGTATGCAACACGGAGTGCAGTTCCATTCCTCACGGGTAGACATGCACTACGAGGAATTATGGCGGGAGATAAAGTGGGTGCCCAACGATGCATCAAGCATGTCGGGCGTGGAAGGCGACAAAGCCGTCGCATCCGCAACGACATGGATGAGAGCCAGCGAGGGGATCGTGTTCGGCGCCGAAGTGTAGGCTATGCAAGACCTTTGGCCACTCCTCGATCGGTCGAAGCAGTAGGCATCAAGCAACGCTCGTAGTACCAACCACAATCCATATGTAATGTATTATTCAGGAGGTGTACGCTTAATTGTTGGCTCGATGGTGTAGCTATGTATTGCACATTACCATGTTATGTATATTTTCGCACATTCCATATGTTTCCTTGTCGTGTGAGTCATATTGGTGTGCACATTTTACGTATGTTTTTGTACATTCCGTACGTTTCCCTGTCATAACATTTGTTGTGAGTTATGTTGTTATTTGTTGCACATTTTGTTGTAATGTACACTAACTTGTTATCCTTCTTTGGTAGGACATGGCGTTCGAGTGCTAGAGCCCGTTGGGACGAGCACCACCGATGCCATGTGTGGTTGTCGGCACCGCACGAGGGCCTCCTTGCTTCGCCCTTAGGGCCCCGAGAGAAGCGGCGTCGACCCTCGGTACATCCCTCTGCGGGACACCGGTCTGCGCCCATTGCCCGCATGTTGGATCTACCGCATGGGTTCGATGCGATGCGCCATCGTTGTCGACTCGTTGATCGATGGAGGCGGAGACTCACACCTTCCACTTCCGGTGGGAGATGACGGTTATCTTTGCGGGGCGTCCACGATGATTACGAGTCTACCCTCCGTGGTGCTTTGCTTTGGTGCCACCCGAAGCGCAGATTGGAAGGTCCGTCTGGGTCACCGGTTCGGTCATGCGATCCGAGACAACGCACGTGGGGTGCCACATGGATGGCCGTCGCTTCATGACTGCTCCGCAGACGCAGATGAGGTCACAGTGCGGGCGCGCCGTTGCATACCGCTATATGTAACATCCCAAAAATTTGCTTTCTTTAAAACTAATCGCAAAATAATTATTTTAAAGTATTTGAACTTTATTTGGATTTTACGGAGCTTAGTTGGATCTTTTAGGATTTTATTTCAAGCTTTAAAGTAAGAAAAGTTAACAATTCTCATTTATAAAAGCCAAAATAAATTTATTTCATTTTCCAAAGTCAAAAATAAGTTTATTTATTTTTCCTAAGTCAATCTGTATTTTATAAAAATTTCCAGATTTTCTAGAAATTAAAACTCCTTTTAAAATTAAATTGTGTTTCAAAAATCTAAATCGAATTTAATCCTCAACCTCTCTACTCGGCCATCACGTGTCGCTCCCGATTCAATCCATCCTCGCCGGTTTAATCTCACCACCGCCTTCACTTACCCCTTCGTTTTAATCCGATGGCCCCGATTTCTCTTTCGCCTCGTTGCATTCATCCGACCGCCCACTCCTTCCTCCTCTCTCTTCCCTTTCGTTGTGACCCAATCCATGATCGGCTTCTTCTTTCTCTTGCCTTCTTCAACCTTCCATTTGCCACCATTTCCCACTTTAAACCCGCTTATCTCCTCTTTACTCGTTTTGCGTCGTCCTTAACTTTGGTGTAACCGATGGCCGTTCGTCGCCTCCACCTTCGCCGGACACATGCGCGCATCCCCGCCTCCACCAAGTGAATCCACCGCCAAGAGCCACGCCGCCAACGCCTTCACTTCGCCACCCCGCATCCTCGTCGCGGCTACCATCGAGAATTTCCGAGTCGTGCCAAGGTGCACTTAACTCCGTGCCTTTCCTCCTCTCACGCATCCTCGCCGACCCTAGCGGCGCCGCCATCCGCCGATGCCCTTAGCCCCAGCGTCGCCACCTCAGCAACCATGAGCCACGCAAGCGCTCGCCCGACCAAGTGTGCCACCTCGATTTTCTCTTTGGTCCATGAACCCGATCCAAAGCCAGGTCCCACTGTCGATGAATAAAACCCTTGTTCTGTTGAAAAATAATTCGATCAGAAAATCAAAATCTTTACTGACGACACCCTGACATATAAATCCCTTTTCCCATAGAAAAATAATTCCTCTGAAAATCATTTCCCTTGATGACATCATAATCTGATTTTCAGTTCAAAAATAATTCGAAAAAAGCAGTTATTCTTTTCTCTCCTCTTAAACTTCCAAACGCTTGTATTTCTTCATTTTAATTCCGTTTGAGCCCATTTAAATTTCTAAATTCTTATAAAATTCCAATCTATCTATTTCTATCCTATTTTTAATTTTTTGGAATTTTCAAATTTATTTGAATTAAATTAAAGCTTAGAAATTAAAAATATTTTAAATGACTCAAATATACCTCAAATAAATCCAAAATTATTTTATGTAGTCTTTTCGTTTTCCAAGGATATCTGTGAAATTTTTCTGATTTTTTTTGGAATTTATTTTATTTTTTCGAAAAAACAATAATTATTTTATTATTATTTTCTCTCTCCTACTACAGTATTCTTCTTCACAGAGACGAGCCTGTTCCCGAGCGCGTACGCGAGCTGCCATGGCTGCATCTTCAACCTTCCATAACTTTTGATTTTCTCAACGGTTTTTAGCGAAATAAATTGCATTCAACTCCTCTCATCAAACTCTTTTCATTTCCCTACCGTTTTTCCCTCATTCATGAGCAGTTTCGCGAGAAATTAACCCATGCCATTGATGGACATGGTCGCTTGATCTCCCATCTCGGACCTCCCCCGCCCCTATAAAAGGGAGCACCGTGAGCCCCTCCTCATCCTCACTCAACCCCGAAAATATCAAGTCCCCACTCCTCTTCTCTTGGGCGCAATCGGAGTTTTTATTTTGTGTTCCAAGCGGCGTTCTTCGGCTTATTGCGCCTCGTCCGGTGGAGCCCCGCCACTTTTGAGCACATCCCCGGATTCGCCTCGTCGCGTTCTACGCGGTGCTCACCTCGCCTTCGCCGGAACTTCGCCGGAGCACCATCGCCACCGTGGGCCATAGCGCGTCGTCGTTCCTCGCATCGCCACCCGCCGTCCGTGCATGCCAGACCAAAACCAAGGTGAGCATCATGTTCCCCACGCTCTACTCTTCGTTTCGCCGCAAGTCTTGCATGTTAATTCCTCTCCGTTTGCCCGGAATATCGATGTCAGCCTGTCGGCTACATAAAAGCTTGTCCACCGCGTTTCACTAGTCCGTTGGCCGAGCCGTATGCACCGTTGAGTTGGCCTCGACGCGTTCTACGCCGTGCTCTCTTCCATTTGTCCAAAACCATTTCCTAAATTTTTGACCCAGACACCTTGCCATGGCCGCAAATGGCACCGCATCCCTGCCTGTCCGGAATGCTTTCAACAATCCGTTCACGTCAAAACGTGCCAAACTATCCCGGTGGCTCGTTTGAGCGGTTTTGGATTCGCTCTACGAGCACGAAGATATTGAGTTTTTCGTGTTTGGTACCGTCGTTGTTCAAGCGGCGATTGCGTCGCCTCCGGTGAGTTTTCGGCTTAGCCGATATTTTTCCTAGCTTCGCCTCACTGCGTTCTAGGCCGTGCTCACCTTACTTCTCCTTGTCCCTTTCCCGAAAATTATTCTTCTCTCCACACCTTATGTCGTTGTCGTCGTACACGTCGTCATCGTGCTCCGTTTGACGTGTCGTCACTTCCTACATGTGCCTCGGGTCCTTAACAACCCATTTTGCTAGTTAGATTCACCTCCCATGCCTCCTCTCGCCAGCGCTAGCCTTCTCGCCAAAAGTACTGTTCTCTGTGAATTTTCAGCATTTTCTTGCCTCGGCAAACTTTAGATCGCTCGTTCTCCTTCGTCCGAACTCCGATCAACCCAATTCTTTTTCCTAAATCCATATAAAATTGAGCTCTATCTTTTGGTTCTGGGTTTGCAGTTTTTGGAGTTCATTTGAATTTTTATTTGAATTTATTTTGTTTGTTTTGTCGTTTCGCGTGTAGAACCCGACGTCGCCGAAGAGTTTGACGAACCACAGCAAGAGGGACCAACCAGTGCACAAGAAGGCAAGTCTCCTTTGACCATCTTGCTCCTATGTTTTGAAAATAGTTTTTGGTAGTTATTTTAAATTATTGCATGCTTATGTTGTAAAAGTGGATAACTTGATTTTAGAAAATTTAGTTAAATGCCAACCTTGTTATGCCTTCCTTTGGAAATTGTTTACCATGTACCCTTGTCAACTTAGGATGATTTTTGGCTCAATAATGAGTTATTATTATTCTGGTTAAATTTAGAATACTAGCAAATGCTTAGTTTAGCTGATAAATGTAAAAATGCTCATATGAGAATATGGACAATGAATGTTTTGGATTTCATGATTTGTTTGAAAAGTGGTAATGGATGTTACCACTGTAATTTCAAAATAAAAATGAAGTTGAAAGTAAAAATTGACGAGGGTGGATGGAAGGCTTGGTGGTGCGGTTTAGCACGAGAATTTTTGGGTTTGTGAATGAGCCACCACAGTCGTTTAAGGACCGACGCTTGTGTTTGTCCAAACCGAGCAAAACAGTGCAACCACAAGTCTATATGGGTGCGACCTAGCTAACTAACCTATAAAGGTGTAGTTTAGATATCACCAGTGGTGTATTGAGTGCCGGGTGTCTTGGTTACTCATAGTGAGGGCAGGGTTTCTTCGTACTCATACGGCGCAAGAGGGCTCCACTCGTGGATTCGAGTTGTGGTGAAACCTTAGCGGGTGGTATCTAGCTATCTTGGAGTAGGTGAAAGGCTTTGTGATATTTTATCTGGGTCTTATGCCAAAGGAAGCATGTTGACTATTAAGATAATTTATCTCTTGTGGGTAAAGTGTACAAACTCTGCAGAGTAAAAACTATTCGAATAGCCGTGCCCACGGTCAAGGGCGAACAAGGAATGCATTCACATGGTAGAAATTTGATTTTGATTTCAAAATAAAATGGTTTGTCAAACTTGAGAGTGGTATAACTCGTGATTTAAATCTGGTGGTGTAACCGGATCGGTGGTTTAACTTTGAGTTTTGAAAGTTGGCGAGATAGCTTGAGATTTTAGTGTTGGTGGTTTAACCTTCACTAAGTTATTTATCTAATTTCATTTATGAAAAACAAGATGTTTATCAAATAGCCTTTGAAGTAATTATGTAGATTTGAAATAAAATGCTGATTTTTGCAAAAGAACCATATAGCCTTCCTTTGTTAAGCCCTGCATCTATGCATCTTTCCCAAGACTTGCGGAGTACATTCATGTACTCACGTGCTACACTTCAAATTAACACTCAGAGGAGATCGAAGCTCAAGAGGTGGACTACGACTACTTCGTGGATGGATTAGTCGAAGGCTTTCGGAGAACTAGGTTGCGTTTCCCAGTCAATTGCACGTGGCGTATTGATGGGTCTTGCTTTAGTTTCTTTTGCTTCCGCTGTAATTTTCTTTTTGGTGTGAGGTCTTAAAACCTCATTTGTTATAAAGACTTCGAGGTCTGTAATCTCGATTATGATAATAAAGCGTTGTTGGCAATGTATCATCTTTTCTGTTTGAGTTGTGTGTACTAGCGTTGATCCGGGACTAATCTTTGTAATACACAGAGTCCAGAGTTCTACTCGGGTCTCACACTATATCTGTTCGGCACGTCTTGTTCCCTAGCACGATTGGAGACTCCGTGCAGCCTAGCTACATACCGCTAGCGAGTCCTTGGCGGATGGTCGGCTCGGTCGGCACCCACAGTATAGCCGGGATCAGCGGTCCTAGCTCCACATACCGAGGCTTGTGTGACGCGTCGCGTCACGCATCGCGCGCGTGAGCCGATCCTAGCCGCTGCTACCTTCTCCTTGATTGTGGTCATGGGAACACTTCCCGTTGGCGAGCGACTTTGGTCGTCGTGTGCACCCTTATGACCTCATCCGCGATTGTATGGTGGTAGCGACCCCATAGATGCGCCCACAATGGGTACACGTTGGGCGCATGGTCGATTGAGGTGGGCGAGGAGAGGCGAGGCGTGCGTGCTCGGATTTCCACGAGAGGTTCGAGCTTACGGCGTTTGGCGGCGTGGCGGTGGCCATGGTCTCCACGATTAATTGCGAACACGGCCCCCACGGGTTGTCATACCGGTCGGCGAGATCGAGGTTGGATGACGACCGCCACTTGGTGTTCGCGCCTGCGTCGAGCCGTCTGACCCACACCGAGTCATGAGACGATTCGGGCTGTACCAAAGATGTCCCTCCCATGGCGGGGCGCCCTCTTGCGGAGGAGTTCCACCGTATGTCGATACACCCCAAATTTAATTATGCATTAGTGTCAATGTCGATGCCGTGCGATTGTGTAATGTCTCAATGGACTTGCGGCAATCGAGGAGAGCGGCGGCAAGGCGGAGAGCCACACAATGGCGTGGGCGGACATGTGGTCCGACCATGCGCATACGATGGTTGTGGATGAGACACGGCCGTGCGACCACGGCGACCCGCGCCGTGCAGGCATACCTTGGCCGAGTGCGCTCCACGCACCCGGCCTGTAGGCTTACTACGGGAGCCCCACACCTCCACCTCATGCTGTTCACGGGCGGCTATACAGAAGGTCCGAGCCGTCATCTAGCGGCACGGGTCAACGAGGCGATGCGAGAGTATCTTGTGTCATTACGCAATGCGAGATTACATTTGAACCGATCGCTTTGTTTCATCTGCAGTGGACCGGATACATCGTATCGACATCGAGGCTAATGAGGCTATCGACATAGGAAGTCCAATACCGAATCTCGGTGGGTAAGCTATATCGCGCAGCATCGTGAAATGGCAAGGGGTGCGATCGGGGCTTGAGTTGTGGTCGCCACCGAGATGAGCGTTGTTGCTACACGCGGTGGCGGGCGTGGCGAGGACCACCACCTCCTCCGCGCCTCCGTCGGCACCGGGATCGGCACGGCCATCCTCGGCCTCCAGCCCTCCACGCGCTTCGCCCGCGGTTCGACAATTGGCAACTATTTGTTTGTGCACTCATTTACCATTTATGTCTAACCACATGTCCGTCTTGCAGCAATTGCGGCGAGATAGCACGCCGCTACGGAGGGCGGCGTCATCACGAGGTCGACATCGCCGCCGAACGGAGGGGCCGTCAGAGAGTCGGCAAAGCTACGATCGCTCGGCCTCCACGCGCTTGGCCCGGCGGTTCGACAATTCGCAACTATTTGTTCATGCACTCATTTACCATTTATGTCACGCACATGTTCGACTTGCAGCAATTGCAACAGATAGCACGCAGCTACGGGGCGACGTCATCACGGAGGTCGTCATCGCCGCACGAACCGGAGGGCTATCCGAAGTCGGCCAAGCTACGATCGCTCGGCCTCCACGCGCCGGCCGGTGTTCGACAATTTGCAACTATTTGTTCATGCACTCATTTACCATTTATGTCTAACCACATGTTCGTCTTGCAGCATTTGCGGCGGATAGCACGCCGCAACGGCATCGTCATCACGGAGGCGGCGGACGGCGACCGCGCTCTCGGGGCGGCGGGGCCCCTCGAGCAGCGCCCACGACTCGCCGGACCAACGAGAGGGGAGATGCCTCGTATCTCCGGGGCAGTGCGAGACCAACCTATATGACCGGGGCAGTGGGTTGTGCCGACCTATCAAGGCATGACATCGCACGAGTACATGGGGACTTCCGTCGACATCCTCATTTCACCACCACATACCCGGTATGCACTAAGCGTGTGTATTTCATTATGAACAATTTTCGTACTTTCCATTGTCTAATTCAGTTGTACCATCTAAGCGGGGCGTAGGCACCTCCTCCGATTGGGTAAGCTCTATGCTTTATGACCAGCCGTCAATCGCCTCTGAGTTGTACCCACCGCCGCCTCGGCCACACCCCTCGCATCACGATCTTCGCGATGCACCGCTCCCTAGTAGGTTCACCTTCTCGAGGATCATATGCGCTGCATGCTGGCGCGGACGGCGAGATGATGAATGAATTTTTAAATTGTGCTTTTGTAATATTTGTGATGTTTTTCAAGTGCTTGATGGTTTGATGTTCAAAGATGGTTTCAGTATAAAAGGGTTGCTCTAAGTTCTTTGATTTAGTACGACATACAACCAAGCGAGAGATGACAACACGGGTAGCGGGAGAAGACATAGCTTGACGACAATTTTTTTGCCTTGTGATAACAACTCCACATACATAACAACCAATTCATCACATGCTTAACAACGTTGCACATTACATCGTTATGGAAAGAGGGCATGAATATGAAGGTCACGAAAATGAAGGCGTCATGCACTTACAACACGAAACAACACATACATTGTACATACGAGACAGAATTTATGGAAAGTTCTACACCCAAAACATCAACACAACATCCCTCGCACAGCATCAACACATTCCGTACCCTCGTGGCCTACATGCCAAACGAGCCTCGTGGCACCCACATGGAGAATCTGGAGGGGCCGCCTCGGACGGGCGGCCATCGTGGTAGTGGCACGCACATATGCAGCTCGGGTTCGCGCAGCAACATGTGGGATCATAAGAGCTTCCTATGTTGACAACCTCCTCGTTTCCCCTCTCGTGTTGCATCTGTTGGCGGAGCTCATTGTTCTCCTCATTGAGAGTCTCCATTCGGTACTCCAAGTCCATTATTCGGTCCCATAAAGTACCCACATAACGGTCAATATACCGTTCATGAGGAGGGTCGATCCAGCGGAGAAGTCGCATTTCGCCATCTGCGAAAAATGACGATAAACATGGAGGGTCCATAAGCAATAAAAATGTACTATTAGTAATTTGTACCGAGCGTGGGCATCGGAAGAAACGGCGCCGCCATCGTTCGCCCTTCGGGACTCGCACGACCACGTACTCATTGTGTCCGCATTTCGCCACGCTGGTTGCGCACGCCGGCTTGGTAGCAAGCGATGCGTGGTCGAACATCTCCCTCCTTTCCAAGGGAAGGTCTTCCTTGGTAACCCATATCCGATCCCCTCATCTTCCGCCATGGTATGTTCTTTGTTCGATTTACTGAGGTTTTCTGGCTACAACTTCATGGGACCTCTACCGTGCTATTTATATCGAATGGCGGGACAAAAGATGGCTGCTTTGCCCAGAGACAAGACAAAAGCGCTCAACTTTACTCGGTGAGATGACAACACATGCCGCTTTACGCAGTGATATGACAAATTGGGGCAGCTTTGCTCAGTTAGATGACAACACATGCCGGCTAAACGCCTACATAAAGACTACGATCTGAAAAGCCTTCATACGAACATTTATTGCTACTCGAAAAGCCTACATAGGAACATTTATTGCTACTCAAAAGCCTATCGCTACGAAACCAACAAAATAGGGCGTAGGTCGTAGCCTTTACTGATGAGTGTTCACGTCATAGGCATGTATCCTTTCGGTGAGTTTTCATGTCACCTTTCCTTGTTGTTTCATAAATACAGGATCTGAGCTCAAAAGCCTACATAGGGACATTTCCATGGACTATGCCCACGCACTGATAACTTTGCCTACATAAAGGCCTCCTATGTCTTCCATACCACATCTCCTCCTCAAGCCTTCACAATACTACTACACAACAATGTCTTCTGGAGGTCCGACCCATTTGGAGTGCCGAGTGGCATGAGCGCCCCAAGTGCCGCTGCGGCTTTAGGGCGATGTTGGGAGTCCGGACGGATCAAGAAGAGCGAGCCAAATACGGCCGTAGGTTCTTCAAGTGTCCAAACACGGATGGCGATTTCATGGTAACGACGACAACTAAATCATTTGTTTCTCGTTGTCGTTTTTCAACTTGATCCATGACATCTACCATGCCACACATAGGCTTGCAGGTTCATCGAATGGGTGGATCGGGTGTCGCCGACATGGCCACATGACTAGGCAGTGGAGGTGGAAAACAAAGGACAATACTTTGTCAAGATGACTCAGGCTCGCGAGGTGGAACGACAGCTGCGGCGTGAGCAAGAGCGCCGCGTGAGGGTGGACCAAATCCGTCTCAAGGGCAAGGAGGATGAGCTGCAAAGGAGGCGGGAGCAGCTAAGTCTGCGTGAAGCGACCATCAAGCGTCGGAGGAAGAGCTTCAAGCTCGGAGGCAGCTCTCAAGTCCAAGAATGACAGAAAAAGGATGCGGCGGAGCCATCTTCAAGGCGCGATAAAAGGGGAAACAACCACGCTACACCCAGTAGACAAAATGTTACGGCGGTTGGGTGGGTTAGTCGCATATCATGCTATATGTTATGCATGTAATAAAATTATACGCAGCATGTTATGAAGTTTATTTCTATTCACATAAGGTTATTATCTCGTGTGTTCGCATTCAATGATTCAGATAGCAAGTCATTTAACAATATTAACATACTCTTGGTACACTAATTCTTAGTAACATAAAAATATCACTTACCAATGTATATATCAAATAAAAAGGGATTATCCGTACAAAAATTCCATAAAAATTACCAACATATACGAGGAGAAGGCATCGGGCAAAGACAACACGAACAACTCATACATTTCACGTACATGACATGTAGCAAGTAGTACAACCACCAACACACCAACGAACACAAGAACTAAAATACAACACAACCGTACATAAAACATTACCAAAAGAGCTTGACGACAAGATAGCATAAAACATTGCGAACATACACGAGGATAACCTCCAAAGACTACAACTTGAGGATAACAATAAACACAAGAAACAAAATAGCACACAACATTAAATTTATCTTCCACTCTAGTGCAGCCGAAGCGATCTTGCATCCCGACGGGTCGCAACCCCCGACAACTCTCTCACGGCGAACACCGTCATTCCTATTTCCCATTTTATCCTCCCACACCCGTAATCGGCAACCACCATGAGCTTCCTGCGATTCCATGACAAGAAGATTTTTAAACATACCACCACGATTTGAATGAACCGAAACAATATGACTCACCGAGTGATTGGGGCACTTGTAGTAGTGTCGCGGGATTCTTGGCCGTCTGTGATGTCCTACGTCTAACCACCAAGTTGCAATTTGGGCACATCACCGTGGGTGCCCATGAAGACGTCTTTGGTGACTCATTGCCTAGTCTTGGGAGTGAGCACGAAATAAAACTACACAGATTGTGAACAACTTACTCGGAGGTGACTGATAACATGGCCGGGGAGTATGTGAGGATGGCTCCGTTTTATAGGTCAGTGTGGGAGGTAGCCTCACGCACAAAGACCACAGACAACACAAATCTTGACCCCACACCATGCTCGGTGAGGAGACAAAACATGCCGACTTTGAGGTGACCTCACAAAAGGGCCACTTTGCTCGGTGACATGACAAAAGAGGTCGACTTTTGCTCGGTGACTAGACAAAGCGGTCTCTGTTGAGCTACCGCCACCGAGTCGCTTGATGACTACGCTAGGCCATTACGACATATACATATTAGACTAATACTTTAACTTGGCGTAATGGCGTGTGGTACAATTTTCTACGTACGTAAGAGAGTGAATGCACAAATTCCTGCAGTCTTGAGGGACGAGCCTATCTCATCAATTATCCATTTTCCACGAGCTAGTGTCAAAGTCAATAAGTCATTCCTGAAAGTCCCAAGTGCAATGATACACATCACATTCAAAAGACATTACATAAGAAAGCATAAAATGCATACCGACAGATGTACATAATATTGACAATGAAATAAATTTTAATATTGGATCAAATAACACCTCTTACCGAATGAGGCCATCATCTTCGGTTCCCGTGGCTTGAATAAGGAGGACATCATTTCTAGCTTGGGTGATCGAGTGTGCACCGATGCTCTGTATTTAGAGATAAGAGGCCATTGGCGAGAGCTAAACACCTAAACAATGCCAAAAGGCATGAGTATAGCCAATTCGTGATTACTAAAGAGAGCGATTGTCCTCGGTGGGATGCCAAAAGATGCCGGCTTTGGGCGGTGACATTACTAAAGAGAGCGATTGTCCTCGGTCAAATGACAAAAGAGGCCACTTTGCTCGGTGAGATGACAAAACATGGCGGTGTGCTCGAGAGACATGACAAAGCGGGCAGCTTTGCTCGGTGAGATGACAACACATGCGGCTTTGCGCGATGACATGATAAAGCGGGCAGCTTTCCTCGAGACATGACAAAGCGAGGCAGCTTTGCTCGGTGAGATGACAACGGATGCGGCTTTGCGCAGTGACATGATAAAGCGGGGCGGCTTTGCTCGGTGATATGACAAAAGAGGTCACTTTGCTCGGTGGGATGACAAAAGATGCCACTTTGGGCGGGACGGTACTAAAGAGGGCAGGTGTGCTAAGTGACATGACAACAAGAGGTCGACTTTGCTCGGTGGGATGACAAAAGATGCGGCTTTGGGCGGTGACATGACAAAGCGGGGCCTTTTTCGGTGATATTGCAGCACTCCCATCTTTACTCACTGCTACGACCACGCGGACCATCTTTACGTCACGAGTAGAGACAAACGGCCCCTATAAATTGGTATGCATTCCATTTCCCAGCGAACATTGCACATCCAAACCCCATACTCCATCGCGCTTCCTCACCCAACCGGGATGGACAAAGGCAAGAAGAAGCAATGGGACAAGATGGTGAAGGATTGGGAGGAGACTCGTGACATAGCACGGTCATTGCAGCCCGCGATGCCGCCGCGATGAGAAAATAAGGGCGATCTGGGCCGGGTAGAACAAGCCCATCGTGCTACGATGAAAGGTCCCCAGGCGCGCGCGTAGCAACAACTCCATCCCGGGCGTCCCCACCGAGCGTTCGCCACAACTACCACTGAGGGAGACACCTCCCTTTGTTGGTGCGGGGGCGTGTGCAAGTTCTTCAAGTCTAAGCACCGCATCGGTTTAGGTATGCGATCGGGGTTCGCAAACTACTCGATGACTACCCCAACCGCCGTTTGACACCGCAACCTATCGGCAGCCAGTGCGACCACATGCACCATTTTCCCTACCTTTTCTCCTTCACAACACGCACTAACAATATCTCTCTTTTATTTACAGGTCTCGGAGCCTCTATGTGCCTACCGCAAATGGATCGATCTTGAGATCCACCCCGAGGACCAATGGACCCTCGACTTGAGGAGTGGAATGTCACAAAGGAGAAGGAGTTGCTGGAGGAGGAGCGCCGCAAGCACGAGCACACCTGCGTATGCAGCGCGAGACGCAAGCTCATCTTGAAGCGTGCACGCGTGGGATCGGGAGGCTCGCGAGATGGAGCGCGAGAGAAAGAGGGAAATGCGTCTAAGGCAAAAGAGGCGCGGAGGAGTTCAACGCCGAGCGGGCAAGGAAGGGAAAGTGGCCCGGTCCACACGAGAGGTCGTCGAGCAGCGATTGGGTGGGTTAGTCGCATATCATGCTATATGTTATGCATGTAATAAAAATCTCGCGCATGTTACTCCCAAGCAGTATTATGAAATTTAATATCTAGTATTTTCGCATTCCATGATTCACGTAGCACCTCATTTAACAATATTAAATGTACCAAAATTTATGTATCGCATTCCATGTTACTCACCTTCACAATATCACTTACCACTTTATGTATCGACCGTTCTACGGTCAATCTTTCCTACAAAAATTTACCAAAATTTTTTATGTATCTACAACTTACAATGAACATAATCTTTTATTACAACTTTATCTGATTTTTATCCAGTTTATAACTACAAAATTACTAAAACTGAAAACAATCACGGAGATTGCAAACCCTAAAAACACAAAAACCTTAAAAGTCACTTACCACTATTTGTATCGATCATTCTACGGTCAATTGTTCCTAAAAAAATTTACCAAAATTTTATTGGCATCTACAAGTTATAATGAATATAAACTTTTATTACTACTTGGTCGATTCTTTCCGAGTTTACATTTACAAAATTGACAAAACATACAAATAACATGGTGATTGCAAACCTAAAAACCATACTGAAACCCTAAATATCACTTACCACTTTACTAAACGATCGTTCTATGATTAATCGTTTTTAAAAATATTTATCCAAATTTTTTTACATCTTAAACTAACAATGAACATAAATTATTATTGCAATTTTATCTATTTTTCTCAGTTTATAACTACAAAATTGCGAAACCATACAAATATTCACGAGTATTGCGATCGGGGACATGCGGTCGAGGAGCAAGCGCGCTCGTGCGACGCGGGGACCGGGGCCGCGCGCTCGGCGGGCGGGGCGCGCTCGGGCGAGGCGCGCCGGGCGAGGGGACACGCGATCACGCGAGCGGTCGCTGCGGGCGGGAGTCGCGCGCTCAGCGCGCGCCAGCGCGAAGCGATCGTCGGTCCCGACCGCACGGCCGGGCGACGTGGCGGCAGCGGAGAGAGGCGCGGTGAGGAGGGGTATAGATTTGGAATTTATTTCAGAAGGGGGCCAAAAATGGAAATTGAATTGTTTAGGGGTCCAACAGTGTCCAAATTTCTCAACCCGGTTGGGATGACACCTGTCGTTTTCTTGCTTGTTAGGGCAGAAACGGGCCTGTGATTCTTCTTTTCTTCTTCTGCTTTTTGAACAGATCATGCTTCCAAATTTCAGCCGTCCGACCTGTGTGGTAATTAATAAGAGGTAAATTCTAGCACTCGGACATCGGGAAATTTCTGGCAGTGATCGCTCTGATGAGGCCTGTTCAAAAAGTGCTTTTTTTAGTGGTTTATGGTTTAAAAGTATTGTAGCTGATTGAAAAAAAACTGTAGCTGACAGAAATTTATTTAGTATAATTAAATTTAAAAAATTTAAAAATAGAAAAAACATGTTAGCCCATCATGTATAATGCAAATACGAGAAAAAAGAGCCGAAAAAACTAAAAAAAAAATCAAAAGTATAAAAAAAGATGAAATTTATAAATAGTGTAAAATAAGGTAGGAGCCATAAGAGCAAACTGAAACGAGCGGACCTGAGTGAGTTAAAAAAACAAAGGCTAGAGAGTAAAACAGGGCAAAAACATGAATAAAAGCATTAGCTAGATCCGTACTCATCCATCGATCGGTAGCTCGAAATTAAGGTACAGATAAATTAACGATCGACGTAAAGCAGGTACCTCGAGCGATGGAGATGAGAAGCGTGCATGCGGCTCGATGGATTGTGCGATGCATGCAACGCGCGAGCGGCAATGTAGAGACCTCGCCTTCTCCGTTGCAAGCTACTAGTAGTATCCAGCTAGCGATGAAGCGTGCCTCCCTCCGCACTCTAGAGGAAGAAAGATGGATCAGAGTAGTAGTTGTAGGCCTCATCCTTCTAAGCTAGTGGTTTATGATTTCTTTTAAATAAATAAATAAAATAATTTTTTATTATTTTTACGAAGGGATTTATTGAGAGAGATTTTTAAAACGACTTATTAGCATTCAATTCATTCACACAAATATTTAAGGCCTCACTGTAAATGACTTCAACTTCTGGCCTTTTGGCTTTCCGGTTTATTTAAACCAAAAACTACTTGTAACACATCAGTTTTTAATTTTGGCTTCTTTTAGCTTTTTTTACTTTTCATTTTTTCTTATTTCTTTGCATTATTCGTGACGATATAATGGCTTTTTTTTCAATTTTCCTCTTTTTTCCTTACAAAAAGCTAACAGCCGCTACAGTGTAATTTCATCTAAAAGCCACAGCCAGAATCTGGCCTATTCGTATTAGCTTCTAAAAGCTACTTTTCTACAGTAAATAGCTTTACTATAGTACCTATCTTTTAAACGAAGTGTTTTTCAAGGCGAATCTACTAGTCGATTATAGTATATATTGTAGTGCTTTCATTTATATCGGCCAAAATCGTATATGAGGTCTTTCTCTGCAAACTTCTCTATAAGTTGTTACTATTAATAAGACAAAGTCAAAAACCAAAACTAAAAGCTAATATGAATAGACACTTAAACCAAAAACTAGTTGGAGTATCAATTAAAACTAAGAGTCTGTTCATATTAGTTTTTGTTGATGACTTTTAGTTGCGGCTGATAAATAGTAGTAGCTGATAGAAGCAGCTGATAAGTAATAGTAACTGATGAATAGTTGTGTATTATGTAAGAAAGACGGTGCAACGAATGGTGATCATTTGGGCTTATTTTTGGTGGCTTATGGCTGAAAAGTCTCAGAGTGTTTGAAAAAAACATCAGTGGTGACAGAGGCTTATTTAGCATAATTAAATTTAAAAAAATTAAAAAATATAAAAAATATGTTAGCCCATTACATATAATACAAACAAATACGGGGAAAAAAGAACCGGCAAAAAAGCTCAACAAAAAGCCAAAAGTTCAGAAAAAGACGAAATTTATGAATAGTAAAAAATAAGCCGGAAGCTAAAAGCTGAAGCCCAAACGATCACCCCAACATTCGGAGCACCATGTAATATATGGAATTATGATATAATAAAAATATAAAATATATTATATGTAAAAGAAAAATAGGATCTAATAAATAGTAGTAACGGTTAAAAATAGCTTATAATAATTAAGACATTTGAATTGAGTACTGCTTCTCAAACCTGGAGCCGAAAGTAGAGACTCTGAAGGCCACCAGTCAACACAGCTGAAAGAACACACTGCTATTAGAGCAAGGCTAATAATACAGCCTTCAACTGGCTGTATGGACACTTACAGCCCACTTATCAGCTCATTCATATAGTAGTTTACAGCCAGCTGAAGGTTGTATGACCCACCCCTTTCTCTCACAAAGTTTCTTGGTTCTTGTGCTTCAGCTGGCTGTAAACTTACAGCCCACCTCTCTTCTCTCTCCTTCTCTCTCTCCTCCACCTCAGCATATAGCCTACTAACAGCCTCTTATTATACTTGCTCTTACTACGTGGGCCATGCAGGCAGCTGCTGCTGACACGTCCCAGGGAGGCTGCCACGTGGGCCAGTGCACCCCGGACACATGATACGGTAGCGTGTCATCATATGCGACGTACAGATCCATGCTGCTCTGTACTGCTGCACTTGGACATTCCATTGGCCTGTTTGGGACTGCTCTGCTCCAGTTTTTCCAGCTCTGCTCCACCAACTCCACCATGGAGCAGTTCCACTGTGGTGTTTCGGCGGTGGTCTGTTTGGCACGCAGCTAGCTCCACTCCGGAATATGAGGTTTCCGAGAAAGGTCCAATGTGCCCCGAATGATGTTTGGTGTATGTTTTGATAATCGAGCATATGTAACTGAATTTTTTTTTGTTGCCAATTGAAATATGATGTAAAATATTATAATCACAATTAATTTATTCGAGAAAACCAAAAAACAAATATTTTGGTCAAATAATTACTTCCTTTTGTCTCATAAATTACAACGTGCATGAAAGATAATTAACAACCCTAGCTTCTTCTTCGTCTAGCTAATGGATACTACTAGCTAGCTAAGTGACATATATGCATCTTCCCAGGTCAGCAACCCCATCATTTCTTGTACTAATTTGGTTTGTCTATGTAAAGATACATATAGAATCTTATATTGAAATTGGTGACTGAACCAAGTACATAAGTTCAGCAATACGAAAGCAGCTACATGAACAAAACTCTCATCTACCAGCCAATATAACAATGCACCACAGCAGCCAAGCACATCATTTCCAGAAATGAATAGGTCATGGACTGGAGAGCAACAAAAAAGAAAAGTCCTCAACAGAGATCATAGTTGAAGGCATGCACATTATTGCGATCATAAGAAACATTCAGGAATTTCCAGAAATGAATAGGTCATGGACTGTACGCATGCTTTCCTCAACTGAAGAACAAAAACCAATCTACTCAAAAACATAAAACTCTTCAATAACCATACATTCATTTTTATGCAACTACATTTCTTAGAATACAAGGTTCATTAACAATAAAGATGTCCGGTAGTACAATTTGCACCAATCAAATATTTACTAACCATACACCGAGGCCTCAAGAACATGCCCTTCCTCACACAGCCCAAGCAACAAACCAGCATAGACATAAGAGTCGCACAGCACCCCATTCTCCTCCATCACTCCCAACCAGTAGCAAGCATCCAACAACCTCTTCCTCCCACAGAGCTCCCTCACCATCACACTCCCAGCGAGCGAGCATAGAAGCTGCACACAACTTCTCTAACAATTCTGACATAGCAAGAATTTGCACAGATCTAACAATTCTAACAATTCTGACATAGCAAGAATTCTGACATATCAACACACTCCCAGATCAACACACTGAGACATTTGCACAGAAGCTGTATACAACATTCAAGATCATTTCTAATTACACATTTTTTATGACAATCTACAGGTGACATACCATGTCCTCCCTTTTCTTCTTCGCCGACGGTGCACGCTGGCCACCCGCAACCACAGTCGGCGGTGATACCCCGCCACCGCAACCACCTGCAGGCGACGGCCACGCTGGCCGCTGGCCGGTCGGGGGCTGGCCGGAGGCGGCCGCCGGCGGCTGTTGAAGGGGTCGGGGTAACCCAACTCTCGGCGCCGGCGCCGGAGCAGATCCACGAGCATCTTGGATTCTTCGCGACCGAGATCTTGGATCTATCCATCCCAGCCATCACGTCGCGGTGGTGGCTGGAATAAAGCAGCAGAGCGTCGCGCAGTGGGAGGGGAGAAGAGTCGCGCAGTGGGGCGGAGAAGAGGGGCGTCGCGGGTGGGGCGAGAGGAGGCGCGCGAGAGGCGGAGGAGGAGGCGCGGCGGAGAGGGCGGCGGCGGGAGGCGCGCGCAGGGGCGCGCGGGAGGGGGCGGAGGAGGAGCGCGGGTGGGGCGGAGAGGAGGGGCGGCGCGGGTGGGGGGCGGAAATTTGCCGCTTGAATTCATTTTGTACTGCGCAACAAAAATAATCGAAGACAATGCACATGTTTTTCCATACGCCATTCATCTCCGCAAACCATACCAACAAGCATCTGTTGTCCAGTTGAGTTAAAAATTTCACACAAGACTTTCACTCAAATCGCTTATGTGGTATAGAAATTCACCGCTAGAATTCATTTCGTACTGCATAACAAAAAAAGAAACTCAACACATGTGATTTCCCTACGTTGTCCATCTCCACCTACCTACAGGCTGTTCGACCTTCTGAGCTACAACGGCACGGCAGATATCACACGTCACCTACCACGCCTTTCGAGCTTGGAGAAGAGTTCATTTTTTTCAAAAACGAGTGATTGGGGTCTACTTTTTAAGAAAATAGTTGCTTAGGGTTATATATGAATAACCCATTCTTTTACTTCAGTCCATATGGTAACTAGTATGACGTGGCACCTGATCGTGCAAAAATAGCGCACCCACAAGTGCACGGGTTGCCACTGAAATAGCGACGAGTGACGTGTTCTCCACAGGGACTAGACTGAGGCTATCGGTGCTCAGCTAAAGTTAGGTCAATCGAAACGGAGGGAGAAAACTAAACCTAAAACAACTACTAAATCGACCGAACAAACTAACTAAACGATCAAAGGACGACGAGACGAACGACCGCACAAATGGACGTTGTATGACCGAACGAACGACACGACGACTGACTACACGGACGAACACGACTACCGACCAACGATCTAACTAACTACCAACCGCAAGATAGAAAGAGGGAGTCGAGAAGCACTGGGGGGAGTCAAGAGAGAACGAGGGAGAAAATGGTCGACGGCTAACTAGACGACGGCGGCACTCGACAACACAACAAGCTACGATAATCACTCGCACAATCTAACTATCGACAGACCGTAGAAAGGAGAAAAGAGGGAGTCTAGAAACATGGAGGGGTCGAGACAGCACGGGTGTCGTAGGGATGGCCCCCACCTAAACCCAGCAGGCCTGGTAAGAGATTATAAGGCCCAGAATAGGCCATGTGTAATGACATAGCTGCCCCCAGAGGGAACAACCAGATGTAAGGGAATAACTATACAAGCACTCCTCACGCGCATATATATATATATATGAGCACAAGCCATGGGGAGGGACAGAGGCTATTACACACAACTTCATTACTCTCCACTACCATCTCTCTCTGTTTGATGCAGAGCCACAACGCTTGGCGCCGTCAGTGGGGAGGGACGAAGACAAGCTCAAGACCAAGAAAAGATGGCACCAAAAAGCTTCCTCAGCTGCGGCGAAGGGAAAGAAAGCGGCGGGCCGGAGCGCCGTATGAGTACCAGAGCTTCGCCATCGACAGCGGCGGACGTGGGTGGCGATGCAGGCGCGGTGGCCGAAGGCATTGACGTTCGCGCGGCGACGACCGACCCCGTTACCGGCACCGCGACGACCAACCCCATCGCCGGCGTTACAAGGACGGACCCCGCGGTCCAAGATGTCGACACGGGTGCGGAGACAACCGACCCCGCCGACGCAACGACAGCCGACCCCGCCGCTTCACCGCGGCCCTCGCGGCGAGGCGAACCGGGCGGTCCGAGGTAGCCACGACGGAGCGACCGGCAGCTCGGGACCCCGCGACGCGGTCGTCCCCGCGCCGACCCGCCCGTCGGAAGCACCGGCGACCCCGCCAGCACCGGGGATGGAAAGCGTCCTGCTGGCGGCTCTCAGCGCGCTCCAGCGGGAGCTGGGGGACCTTCGCGGAGCCGTCAGAGACATGCAAGAGGCTCGGAGTCAACCGGCTGTGCCAGCAATCGCGTCTGAGCCCGCGCCGGAAAGGGCGGACGATCGCGAAGCCCCCACGCCCAGCCGCGCGCGCGCGCGCGCGTGGATCCGAGTCCCGCTCTCGGCGGGGTTGCAGCGGCGGCATGGCCCAAGACTTCAAGTTCCCTAGCGCCATCGATTCGTATAAAGCGACACGGACCCCGTGAGTTCGTGCGCGTATCTGAAACCATGATCGGCTTGTGGCGGAGATGACACCACGAAGGCAAAGGACTCCCCTCGCTACAAGGAGTGGCGCTCTCTTGGTTTTTACCATAGGCGGGCTCCATCTACGGCGTGGGAGCAGCTCGTGTCCGCCTCACAACAACTTCCAAGGAAACTACGTCGGCCGGGTCGATGCGGACCAACTCTTCGCCAGAAGCAAAAACCCTCAGAAGCTCGGGACTACTTCAAACGCCGCCAAGATTCGATGTCAAGTGAAGGGCGTCAACGAGACCACCATCGTCAATGCGCCATACAGGCCTTCGTCGGGCCCGATGGTGAGTACAACGCGCGAAGCCGATCAAGGCGGTGGCAAAGCTCTTCGACAAGTTGGAAGAATATGCCGGGGCGGAGGAAGGCGCGCGCGAAGGCAAGGGGCGACTCCGACACCAACCAGGCCGAGCCTCGGAAGCCGAAGGTCCACCGAAGGGCGGTTCTTGAAGGAAAACGTAAGCAAGAGTCGTCGGGCGCCGACCGCAGGACAACTCGCATAAGTGTCGTCCGATCAGCCCAAGCGCGGCGGCGGTCGGGCGAAACCGTGCGTCCTCGACATCGAAGGTGGCTCCGACGAAGGTGCTTCCGGCGGCCGAGGCGGTCGGCGTCGTGGCGGCGCGCGCCGCGGCGAGAGCCGCGACGATAAGAGTCGTGGAGATTACGACGACCAGCACCGAGGACTACGGTGCATAATCCACGACGCGGCAATCATGACACCCGCACCACACTCCATCGCGGCGCTACGCGGCAGCGTCGCTAGGGCGAGAACCGGAGGCGCGCCCGCTGCGGTGGCCCACGTCAATTCCCATCGAGGCCCCATGCGGAGTGCGAGCACAAGGGATGCGGTACAGGCGCAAGGATGCAGCCCCAAGAAGGCACCTTGCGGATCAAGCCCACGTCTGGCGGCCTCGGAGGGCCTCCCGTCGTTGCGGGCCCGGATGCAACCTACCGTAGGGTCATGCGTCATATCCGGAGGTTCGGCGCTGGAATTCGTCTCGCACGGCAGCGAAGGCCTCACGCGCGGATCGCATCACGTGGCGGCATAGCGGCGCAAGCACCGCCGGAGTGGGCACACCACGAAGTCACATTCACGCCCGACGATGCCCGGGTGTGGACTTCCCTCATCGTGACCCCTGGTCATCCGGTCACCATCGCGGGATGCGGCGTAGGCGCGCCTTGGTGGGCGGTGGTAGCTCCGCGAACATATTGTTTGCGGCGCCTTCGATCGGATGGGGATCCCTTGAAGCCGCTGGGGCCTCGGGAGTCCCACTGCGAGGGCTTGGGCAGCCCTCGAGGGCGCCGGCGGATCGGCCTTGGTCTCCTTCGCCGAGATGACAATGTGCGGGCGAAGATGCCACCTTCGGCGTGGTCGACCTCCGTACCCCTACAATGCCATACTAGGCGCCCAATCCTCAACTCCTTGGCGCGGTACCACATCACGGCTACTGTGTATGAAGATCCGGGTCCCGGACCATCATCACCGTCCGGCGACCAGACATGGCCCGCCACATCGAGCCAGTACCAGTGCCGCGCCCGCGAAGCCAACGGCGCTTCTAGAGCCGGCGCCACCTAGCGGAGGTCGCGGGGCCATTCACGCGTGCCTCGGCGGGCCTGCGAGCGACTAGCGGCTAGAGGCTTCGGGCGCACCAAGGGTAAGCGGTCGATATATCTATCCTTTTCCTTGGTAGTGGCTCACCCGCGCAAACGGGGCGTAATGAAGCGCCGTTTGTTGCTAATCTTTCTTTATTACGCGCAAATGCGCGCGGCGCGCAGCGCAGCCAACGCGCGTTCCAGCGGTATAAACAAAGACGCTGCGTTCGCGTGTGCACTCGCCGTAGCGAGTGCGGGTGAGTATAATCGAAGTCGCGCGTTCGCGTGCACACGCCGTAGCCAAAGGTGACGGGGCTGAGTATAAACAAAGACGCACGTTCGCGTGTGCACTCGCCGTAGCCAAAGGTGACGGGGCTGAGTATAAACAAAGACGCACGTTCGCGTGTGCACTCGCCGTAGCCAGGGGTACGGGACTGAATATAAATCGAAGTCGCACGTTCGCGTGTGCACTCGCCGTAGCCAAAGGTGACGGGACTGAGTATAAACCAAAGACGCACGTTAGCGTGTGCACTCGCCGTCGCCAAGGTGGCGGGACTGAGTATAAACAAAATACGCGCCGGGGGGACGCCTTCGCGCGCGCGAGTCTTCGGACTATAAATAAGACGTAGCGTCGAGCCTAGCTCCGCACGCGCGAGTCTCCGGACTATAAAGAAGACGTAGCGTCGAGCCTAGCTCCGCACGCAATAGTCCACGGACTCTAAATAAGGCGTGGCGTCGAGCCTGGCTCGCACGCGCGAGTCTCGGACTATAAAGAAGGCGTGGCGTCGAGCCTAGCTCGCGCGCAAATAGTCCACGGACTCTAAATAAGGCGTGGCGTCGAGCCTAGCTCGCACGCGCGAGTCTCCGGACTATAAAGAAGGCGTGGCGTCGAGCCTGGCTCCCACGCAATAGTCCACGGACTCTAAATAAGGCGTGGCGTCGAGCCTGGCTCCGCGCGCGCGAGTCTCGAACTATAAAGAAGGCGTGGCGTCGAGCCTAGCTCCGCGCGCAATAGTCCACGGACTCTAAATAAGGCGTGGCGTCGGCGTGGCTCCACGCCGCGAGTCTCGGACTATAAAGAAGGCGTGGCGTCGAGTCTGGCTCCGCACGCAATAGTCCACGGACTCTAAATAAGGCGTGGCGTCGAGCCTAGCTCGCACGCGAGTCTCGGACTATAAAGAAGGCGTGGCGTCGAGCCTAGCTCGCACGCAATAGTCCACGGACTCTAAATAAGGCGTGGCGTCGGCGTGGCTCCGCGCCGCGAGTCTCGGACTATAAAGAAGACGTAGCGTCGCGCCTAGCTCCGCACGCAATAGTCCACGGACTCTAAATAAGACGTAGCGTCGAGCCTAGCTCCGCACGCGCGAGTCTCCGGACTATAAAGAAGACATCGCGTCGAGCCTAGCTCCGCACGCAATAGTCCACGGACTCTAAATAAGACGTAGCGTCGAGCCCGCCTCCACACGAGCAAGTCTTCAGACTACACAACAAAAAGAAAGTCGTAGCGCCGAGGTCCGCCTCTGCACGCGCGAGTCCCCGGACTATAAAGCAAGGCAAACCGCGGAGATCTGCCTCCGCTTACGTCAGCCTCCGGACTGTTCGTTCTACGGAATCCTGGCGCAGCCACTTTGCGGACGGAGGTATCCATACACAGCGCATATCCTAAAGTCCCGGGCAGTCTGCACTTCAAAAAAAATCACATGTACAAAGGTCCGGCAGCACCCCGACCACTCTACGCCGCTACCCCGCGGGCTCGTCATTAACACGCGCTAAAGCTGGGGCTTTGCTCGAAGAAGGCCGGCTCGCCCAGAAGTTAAGCGACTCTTCGACCCTTCGCCAGCGTCGAAGGCGCCGCCGGGTTGAAAGGTCGGCCGCCCGAAGCTGGTCCCAGCAAGGAAGCTGCCCGGGATATAGGCGAAAGTCAGCATACATGCAGGAGGTGCACACTTTATTAGCAAAGACGAAGGACAATACAACGCGCGCCTACACAGGCGCGCGCGCATCGACCGCGGGTTCCGGCGCCGGAGGGCCCAGCGCGCCATCATCGCGTCGGGGACCCGTCCCAGAAATTGGCGAGGCTCCCGTCCAGAGAGGCGACCGGAGCTCGATCCGTGCGACTTCCGCCCGACGTGACCCGGATCCGGTCGCGAAGGGCCCAAGGGCACGACGAGCAGAGCGACGGCGCCGGACATTACTCGGCCGCCGCATCTCGGCCGGGGTCATTCAGCTCGGCGACATGCGTGCAGCCGCGGTCTTTGGGAGCGCGCACACCAAGGAGGCGAAGTATGCGCGCAATGGGTGCCAAAGGACGTCGCGGCATCGCGCGCGACGATGGCGGCCTCATCAATCTAGCGGAGAGTCCGAGTCAACTCCTCTGGACCAAAGCCACGCTCCGGCACCTCGGTTACCAGCCCTTGGAGATGGCTCTCCTGCGCTTGCACGGCGTCCCACGCAACCACCGAGGCTTCCCGGCGTCGGTTGCGCTCGCTAGAGTCAAGGCAAGCTCGCCTTTTTCATTCTCTAGCGGCGACCTCGCCAGGAGCCCGTCACGCCCGCCGCGAACCTTTGCTCCGCAGTTGCCACGGCCGACTCCTGCGCGCGACAACGGCCCTCGGCGTATGCCCTCGCCGGCACATTCCGCTTCTAGTTGACGGATGCGGGCGTCCCGGCAGCGGGCGCGGAGGCTTCGTAGCTCCTTCGGCGGCTGCGGCCTATTCTCGGCGTCTTTTGGCTGCGGGCATCGCCATTTGCGGGGCCTGCCCCAACACAAGTGTCTGCAGGCAAAAAACAAAGACTTAGCAAGCTCCGCTAAGCCCAGGCGCGGTCGCAGGACAGCTTACCCTCACCCCGGACACCTCGAAGGTGTCCTCAAGGCGCCCCGCCCCGTAAGTCCGCAGCACCTGCGGGTCGACGCTAGCGGCCGCGTCATGTACAATCCCGCGCCACGCCCTCAGCGTCTCCGGAGGCGGCGCGAACTCCGCGGCGCTCACATGCTCGGAGGCCCCGCGTTCGTCGAGGCTCCCCCTCCGAATGAGCAGCGCTGCGAGCGAGCATACAAGTGAGCAATCGGGGCATAAGAACATACGCGAGTGAGCTCGGACACCTTACCTTCGGTGGCGAAGAATGGTTCCGCCGCGGCGGAAGTCTCGCGTTCGGGGGCGCCGCGCCGTCCCAGCGCGTGGGCGGCGTCGCCGGGGGTCGGCGCATATGCTTTGCGGGCCTCGGCGCTGCGCCGGCATCCCACAACTTCGATGCCCGTGGCCGGCGCAAATCCCGTGGTGTCCGGTGAAGCTCGGCGCCGCGCCGCCGCTTAGCCGGCGGCCAGCGGCGCACGACCCCTCGGCAGCGGTTAGAAAAGCCCCGTCGCCGCCACGCCGGGAGGAAGTTCCATGGTGGCGGGAGCCGCAGGGAGCACTTCGATTTCTGTTGCCACTAGTGAAGGCAGCACGGCCGTGCCTCGCGCGGCGCCACCGGCACCACAGCGGCTATGGCCGGGAGCTCCACCTCGGCATCGCTGGCCCGCACGGGTTCCACCTCGGTGACTCTGGCAGGCGGTGAGGCTTCCCCCCTTCGGCCGCTCGCGGCAAGCCCGCCGTCAGGGGCGCTCGTCGAAGATACCCCGCCTTCGGCCTCTGCACCGCCCAAACTGGAGTCAGCATACCTCGCCGAGTCCGACTCCACATCCGCCGTGCCCTCGGAAACGCTAGCGGCGGGTGCCCCGCCGCGCCCCCTCTTCCGAGACGGGGCCTTCTTCTTCTTCTTCTTCTTCTCCTTCGCTGCACCGTCGTCCGAAACGGCACGGTCCGGCACGGCAAGGCCCAGAGCCTCGCACACGCGATTGATTCTCCCTAGACCCTCCTCGGCAACAGCCGCCGCACGCTGCTTATGCTCCCGGCCGGTGTACGGCCCCAGGAACACGCGCGCGGCTCGCTCCGCCTCCTCTAAGGGAACCTCTGAAATAAAGGAGAAGACTATCGGCATCTGGCGCGTGCGTTAGCCAGGGCGGAACACGGCGAGGCTTACGAAGATCGCCGGCGCCGGCGGCAAGCGCATCGAGGGCGAGACATTGTCGCTCGGCGCCTCTGCGGCGAGGCACCGATCGCGAGCAAGCGGTGCCACGCCGTACATCACGGACTCTTCGGCGAGGTCGCGCATGTTGAAGCGGGCGGCCAAGCCTACGAGCCGTTGGACCCTCTGCTTGTCCTCATCGTCGAGCGTTCGGCCGGGCGAGGGCTTGAACGCAATAGGTCGGCTGTGCACTCAAGGCGCTCCGCTCTCCACGCGGTGGTAGAACCACCGCTTCATCGATAAGACTCCCACTTCCGCGAGTTGAGTTCGCGGGAAGAGCCTCTTACACGATGGGCGGAGGACAAAGTGACGCCGGCGCTCGACACCGTCCCGTTCTTCGGTCTTTGGGCCGGTGCCGTGCCTCGTGCGGGTAGGCAAGCAATGGGCGCCCAGGCCAACACACTCCGAGCGCAAGGCCCAGTGTACACCGCCACCGGCCGAGACGCTGCGTTCGGCGTCGGTGTGCCGCTCGGCCGAACATCCGCGATCGTCGCCGCCGCGCAGCGCCGCCGGGATGCGGGCCAGCGTCAAAAAGCGGCGAACACCACCGCCTCGACCCCTCGGGATGCGGCTCCGTCTGTCGGCGGCGGGCGGTCGTACCGCTGGCGCTCGGATAACTTCCACTGCGTGCGAAGCCCTCAGATCGTCTTCTCGGTCACGGCGAAGGGCCTGGCTCGCGAGCACGTGCCTCCCTCCTCCACCGCCACCGCTCCTTGTCGGCCGCCGCCGGTCGCTCTTGAGCACGTATTTCACCTTCAACTCAGGGCGCGGTGAGCGTCGGCGCCACCAACCACTGGCGCGCTTGCCACCGAAGCCATCGTGTTCGCGGAAAGGTTGCGGCGGTGGCGTACGCGAAAGTCTCGAAGGTGGACCAGCGAGCAAGAGGACATAAAGGTGCGTAAAGGTGCGGGCGCTGCACGGGGCTATTTCAAGCCGCCTCGCCCGCACCACCGTTATCAAAGCGTCACAACGATCCGTGTGCCGGAGGCAACCGTAGCGGTGTAAAGGCCCGCCCCGCGCGATCCCCCCGTAGCGGAACGCAAAGGGTCGCGACGGTCCGCATCGGGGCGCGACCGCAGCCGTACAAGCGCCCGTTCAGCACACGTGCCATTCACTGCCCGCCCCGTGTCCGCCTGGCCTAGGGAACAGGCGAGAACATGCAAACACGCAACCGTCCACATCCCGCCGCCCACCAGTCATAGGCCGCCACGTGCCCTGGGCACATCGGGTCACGTGGTACGGAAACCTAACCCTGGCAGACCAGGGGCCGGCGTGGTTCAAGGAACCTTTACAGCGCAAGACCGCATCACAAGACCCCAAGTCACCGCCCACGAAGTGGTGTTCGCGCTGCCAAGCGCGCGCGTCTACTTCGACTGGCTCGGCCAGCGCCACCCGCTCAAGGGTAGGGGCGGGCGTGCGCCTCTGCTTCGACTTAGGCGCGTCGCTGCGCGCCAGCCGCGCGCTCTCGCCGACTAGGCGCCAGCCGCGCCACCCGCTCAAGGGTAGGGGACGAGCGCGCGCTCTACTCGACTTAGGCGTTAGCTGCGCGCGCAGCGCGCGCTCGCCGACTGGCGCGCCGCCCGCGCCACCCGCTCGAAGGCGGGGACGGGCGCGCGCCTCGTCGACTTAGGCGTTCGCTGCGCGCTGCGCGCGTCTGCCGACTACCGGCGCCGCCAGCGCCACCCGCTCGAAGGGTAGGGACGGAGCGCGCGCCTCTGCCGACTTAGGCGTTCGCTGCGCGCCAGCGCGCGCGTTAACCGACTAGGCGCGGCCCAGCGCCACCCGCTCGAAGGGGCGAGGGACGGAGCGCGCGCCCACGCCGACTTAGGCGTTCGCGCCGCCAGCGCGCGTGTTCACCGACTAGGCGCCGGCCGCTCCCACCCGCTCGAATGGTAGAGGACGGAGCGCGCGTCTACACGACCAGGCGCGCCTTCGCGCCACCCGCTTGAAGGGTAGGGGCGGAGCGCGCGCCTACTGCCGACTTAGGCGTTCGCTGCGCGCCAGCGCGCGTCTACTTCGACCAGGCGCCCGCCCGCGCCACCCGCTCGAAGGGTAGGGACAGAGCGCGCCTCTGCGCCGACTTAGGCGTTGCGCTGCGCGCCAAGCGCGCGTCTACCGACTAGGCGCCCGCCAGCGCCACCCGCTCGAGGGCGGGGGGACGGCGCGCGCCACGCCGACTTAGGCGCTGCTGCGCCGCGCTGCTGCGCGCGTGTCTCACCGACTAGGCGCCGGCCGCTCCCACCCGCTCGAAGGTAGAGGACGGAGCGCGCGTCGCCGACCAGGCGCCACCAGCGCCACCCGCTTGAAGGGTAGGGGCGGCGCGCGCCTCTTCCGACCAGGCGCCAGGCCGCGCCACCCGCTCGAAAGGTAGGGGCGAGCGCGCGCCTACTTCGACTTAGGCGTTGCGCTGCTGCGCCAGCGCGCGCAGGCCGACCAGGCGCCCGGCACGCCACCCGCTCGAAGGCGCGGGGCGGAGCGCGCGCCTCACGCCGACTTAGGCGCTCGCTGCGCCGCCAGCGCGCGTGTCTCACCGACTAGGCGCCGGCCGCTCCCACCCGCTCGAAGGGTAGAGGACGGAGCGCGCGCGTCTATTTCGACCAGGCGCCAGCCGCGCGCCACCCGCTCGGGGTAGGGGCGAACGCGCGCCTCTACTTCGACTTAGGCGTTAGCCGCTGCTAAGCGCGCGTCTACTGATCGGGCGCCACCGCCGCGCCACTGCTCAAGGATAGGGACGGAGCGCGCGCTTACTTCGACTTAGGCGTTATTGCGCGCAAACGCGCGCTCTACTTTCGACTAGGCGCACGGCCGACTAACTACCAACCGCAAGATAGAAAGAGGGAGTCGAGAAGCACTGGGGGTATTCAAGAGAGAACGAGGGAGAAAATGGTCGACGGCGGCACTCGACAACACAACAAGCTACGATAATCACTCGCACAATCTAACTATCGACAGACCGTAGAAAGGAGAAAAGAGGGAGTCTAGAAACAAGGAGGGGTCGAGACAGCACGGGGAAGGGAAACAGTCGCCAGCTAGCTAAATCGCACAAGCCAACACAAAGGCACACAGATACTGCACTAACAGATCAGTAGATCACTGAACATAATCAAAACTTCTAGCATTACACTACTAGCAACATGATTATATAGCAATTCTGGAACAAATTAACAAAGCATAATCACAAATCCACTGATCACAAGCACACATCACAAATAACATTCACAGTTCATATAGCATCAATTAACAGGGAATTAATAGCAATTTAGTTGAATAGTAATTGAGAACAGCAAAGAGGTAAAGGGAGAAGAATTTGGGATAAACCGAAGTGAAGAGAAAACAGGGAAAAGTGAGGAGGGGTTGAAGAAGAAGATGCAGTAGGTGGAGGGCACACGTCAGAGAAGAGGAAGAAGTCGGAGCTCGCTAGCGTCGGTGGCGATGGAGAGCTATGGCCTGGCACTTGGTGGATCTCGACGGTGCACTGGAGGGAGATCGTACATCCCTGAAGTGTTAACCACACTCCCCCCTTTACTGCACGATCATTCGCCCAAGTGAAAACCATTTTGTATAACCACCAACAATGATACTACCCATGACAAGGTGCACAAATTTTATAACTGTGGCTGATCATCATGATTTAATATCTCATTAAGTCAAAATTAATTAATTGGTCACATGTGATGATAACTCAATGTATTATAAGCATGACTAAGTATACTAAACATACAACCCATGTGATAACTAATATTATATCACTAGATAAAACACCCATCCTATGGTGGTAATGGAATCATGGCATTCAAATTATCTAGGAGAAATTAATCAAATAGTTCATTAACTACTAATACAAAGGTTTTATAATAAAATAGTGATGCTTGACAATTTAAAACAAAATAAGAGCAACTCCTACAGCTTGGCTATATACATCTGTGAAACCCATTGTAGCTATTATACCCAAAAAAAAGCAGTCCAACAGTCTCGCTATGTCATTTTCTATTTTTCCTCGCTCGGTATCCCGTTCTTCTCGCTGCCCATCTTTCCCGAGCGAGGACTGCGTGCTATCCGCGGCGCCAATCCCCTCCCGCGCGCGGGCTTTGCCATCGATTTTCTTCTCCGCGCGCCAGACTCTCCCGCCGCGTGCTCGATAGGGCAAGCCAGGGCTTGATTTTTGCCTCTTCACCTCCGCAGCTTCGCTCCACCCGCCGCCTCCCCCTCGCCCCTCTCGGCGCCTCCGCTCCACCCGCCGCCTCCCCCTCGCCCCTCTCGCCGCCTCCGCTCCACCCGCCGCCGCCCTCGACTTCGCCGACCCAGCCGCCCCTCGCGTCCTTCACCTCCGCTCCACCCGCCTCCCCTCGCGGCCTCGCCCCTCGCGCGCCTCCGCTCCACCCGCCGCCCCTCGCCCCTCTCGCGCCTCGCTCCACCGCGCCGCCCTCGACTGCCGACCCAGCCGCCGCGTCCTTCACCTCCGCTCCACCCGCGCCTCCCCTCGCGGCCTCGCCCCTCGCGCCTCCGCTCCACCGCCGCCGCCGACTTCGCCGACCCAACCGCCGCCGAGGAGACCGACCCACCGGAGCCCAACCAGCAGGAAGAGGAAGGGGCAACCACTAGCCTGGGCGTAGCCGGCGGCGGGCGGGCGGCAGCCACCGGCGACCGGCGCGCAGGTATAGATCCGTCCCACCTCATATTTTTCCCGTCCTCCGCCACTGATCCCGCGTGCGCCCCCATCCGGCGAAGCTTCTTCTCGCGGCCCCCTTCCGGTGCTCCACGGGCGGCCACTTCCTGCGCTCGCGCCGCCCTGCCACCGGCAGTTCCCCGTCGACACCTGGGTCTTCCTCTCCCCACCACGCGGATCCCTTCGAGGTCCTCGGAATCGTGCGGAGGACCATGTCGCAGGCGCCATCGGAAGGGGATCCGCTGTCGTCGAGCCACGGCCACGGGGACCCCAATTCTTCTGCGCTCTACTCGTTGCCCATCTTCCCGGCGGCCGGTGGGTGGGAGCAACAGCAGTTGGCATCGTTGCCTTGGTTAGAAAATGTGGGGGTACCTGGGCTGCGGCGTCGAGTCCTTCCTCCCAATGCTGCTGCCGCTGCATCGGCCCCCTTGTCTGGTATGTACTCCGGTGAGTTCCAAATACCCAGAAAGCATGATATATATCTGACTAGAACAACACTACACTTTACCAATTCTATTTAAACAGAATGTTGATATGGCTCTAAAATAAGGTTATAAGCTAGTCAGTATATCCAAAAATATAGTCAGTATTAGCTATTTAAACTAATCTTTTGCCACAGGCTGGGAATGGGCATAGATGATAATTTTCCAATGCACATTGGAAGTGTATAAACATTGGAAGTCAGTATAGCTATCTAAAATACTTGTGGATGTGCACATTGGAATTCGTTGCTCCAAAATTAGCAACAAATTGGTTGTGATTGAAGGAACAAAAAGTTAGAGAGACAGCCAAGTTTAATAATGATTTGGGTAAATTAAGGAGAGTTTTCTATTTTACATGATGTAGCGCTCTTCTTTTTTGGAGAGTTTTCTATTTTACATGATGTAGCGCTCTTCTTTTTTGAAGAAGAAGGAGAAAGACAAATTACGACAATGTTCCAGCATCGAAGCATTGGATTATCTGTTGGCAAAGAAGAAAGAGGCCGACGCGGAGAAGGATTTGAAGAAAGAGGAGAGGTGCAAAAAAGCCTTCGCATTGCAGGAAGAAAGGATCAGAATTGAGAAAGAGTAATTTGAGTTCAAGAGGAACCTTGAAGAAGAGAGAATTATGAATGTCGATACGAGTACCATGTCCACCAAACAGCAGCTGTTCTATGACCAACTCCAGAATGACATACTTGCAAGGCGGCTCAAAAATTAGATACAACATCGATTTTATTTATTTTCATGGGAACAAAAAAAAATCTCATCACATTTGGATGCATCTGAAAGTAATGTTAGGCTAGTTTGTTTGCTTTCATGAATTGATATTTGTGTTTTCATCAATCCTGTATTCATGGAGTACCCAGACCGCATGATGTTGACATTCTCTGTTTTCCCATCGCCAAAAGTATCTGATACTGTGGTTTAGCCTTACAATGATACTAGGTCTTGTGATTTATGTTTCTCAGTCTAAATGAAGTTGGCAGAAAATTGAAGTTGATTGACGGATTACCTAACATTTTTCACATGCATGCTAATTTCTACAGTTGGAGATTTGAACCATTTGATCTCTGCCACCATGAGTGGAGTAACATGCTGCCTGAGGTTCCCTGGCCAGCTGAACTCCGACCTCCGGAAGTCCAGCGTTTCTGACATTGCGCCGAGAGGCCTCTCCATGGCGTCGACCTTCATCGGCAACTCCACATCCATCCAAGAGATGTTCAGGAGGGTGAGCGAGCAATTCACGGCTATGTTCAGGAGGAAGGCTTTCTTGCACTGGTACACCGGTGAGGGAATGGACGAGATGGAGTTCACCGAGGCCGAAAGCAACATGAACGACCTTGTCGCGGAGTACCAGCAGTATCAGGATGCAACTGCTGAAATACTGTTGAGGTTTCAGAAACAAAAATTACAACGCTTTCGGAAGACGTCTTTGAGCCGATTTAAATATAGACAAGAAAAACTTTTAGCTAGGCTGTTGTAGCGCTCTTCTTTTTTGGAGAGTTTTCTATTTTACATGATGGCTAAATTAAGGGATTTAGCATTTATTTTTAGCTAACCTCTTGGAGTTGCTCTAATACATAATAGATTTGAAAAGTAGGTTCAACATGATTAAAGAACATTACTTGCTTTGGTCTTGCTCAGTTAATTGTCCTGGATCTTCAAATCTTGTTTCAACTCCTTTGAAGGCGCGATGTAACGAGAAAGAAAATGAAACGAAACATAAAATAAAAATAAAATAAAATTCAAATGAACTCCAAAAACTTCAAAACTAGAACCAAAGGATAGATATCAATTTTAGTTGAATTTATAAAAAAGAATTGGGTCATTGGAGCTAGGACGGAGGAGAACGAGCTCTTGGAAAATCTAATATAAAGAAAACACTGGAAATTCAAAAATTCTACTGTGCTGTGGACTCGATGTACAAAAAATCTAGTCTACGGTGGACTCGGCTCACAGAATAGTGTACGGGCAACTCGGCTAATGACATGGTGACTAGGGCTGACGTGGCAGGTACGTGGCCAACACATGGCTGACACGTGGCAGGGTGACGTGGCATGGGATTGGCTCATGGTTCACGGAATAGTGGATCTGACATGTGGGACCCACACGTCAGTGGCTTGGTACATGGTTGATTCGGATCACTGAGAAGGTGAACCGTCGGTCGGCGCGGGTATGTGCTAGCATGGATGGGCTGTGCAGTGCGACGACGTGCTGACCGTTGACGAGGCGGAACGATGGGGTGGGCAGGATGCTCACTAGTGGTGATGGACGGTGAGGTAGTGATGAAGGCGACGGTGATTAGGGAATGGCGGTGGCATGAAAGACAGCGACGACGTGACCTCCAGCGAGATCGACGGTGAAGTAAGATGAGCAGCCCAGGACGATGAAAGCGAGGCACGGGCTTGGCTTTTATACATGGACGCCGAGGAGACCACGGGCGGCACGGACGACGACATCATGGCAGACACAAACGCCGAGACCAACGCGGAGTTGACGGTAGTTGGAGTCCGAGCGGGACATGGCGGTGAGCTCTATGAGAATGATGAACAGCGCACGAGCCCTTGGATGGATGACACGTGGCTTGGGGATGATCGAACGGCTGGCGCAAATGGCACAGATGAACAATGCTTGCGAATCCGGATGCTTGAATGTGTCGCTTGACAAGATCTCACGGTCGAGGTGAACTCGAACCGGATAGGTGACGTGTGGCAGAGGCCAAATCGGACAGCTAGCGTGGATTGGGCCGAAGGGAAAAGGTGGGCCAGCCTTAAGGATTCGGCCCAAAGGCCTTTAGGGATTTCTTAACATTTTCTGATTCCATAAATTGAACTAAATTCATTTGAGCTCTAAAAAATAGCAAATAAATCTAAAAAAAACCCCCAAAAAAATTCTAGAAAAGAAAAACCTTGAGACTCAAGGAACTCAAATAAAATACTTTCAACAA
The DNA here is from genome assembly GCA_036346575.1 of Dendrocalamus sinicus. NCBI lineage: Eukaryota > Viridiplantae > Streptophyta > Magnoliopsida > Poales > Poaceae > Dendrocalamus > Dendrocalamus sinicus. Next base: position 28,464,510 of record CM070647.1, read on the forward strand.
ATGTTCATCTTTATTAAAGTCATATTAATTCTTTTTAATTAATAAAAATTCATTTTAAGCTTTCATTAAATCCAAAAAATTCAAATGGTGAATTTTCTTTTAAAAGCTTAAAATAAACTCTGAAAAACAGGATGTTACACATTGACCATGACCATGGCGTCGATCACGACCACGCATGCCTCTTCGACCATGGCACCACGACCACGACGCCGACCACTGCGCCTCGATGCCTCCGACTTCGACTACGTCTACGACTTCGACCACGGTTTTGACTTTGACCACTATTGGCACATCGACCATGCCACTTCGACCATGGCTGCCCTTCGACCACGGTCCTCCTTTGACCATGCTTCGACCACGACCGGCCCTTCGACCACGGCCGTCACTTCAACCACGAAACTCCAACCGTGGCCCTCCTTCGACCATAGCCGGAATTTCAACCACGGCCCTCCTTCGACCATGACACTCTGACCACGACCCTCCTTCGATCACGGACCTCCTTCGGACCACGCTTCAACCACGGCTGGCCCTCCTTTGACCACAGCCCCGAGCACGGTGTTGACCCCGGCGCCTCGACCACGGCGGCGACCACTGCGCCTCGACGCCTTCGACTTCGACCACACCTTTGACTTCAACCACGCCACTTCGACCACAACTAACCCTTCGACCACGGCTCTCCTTCAACCACGGCCGGCGATTCAACCACGTCCGGACCTTTGACCACAACCGGCACTTCAACCACCGCCGGCCTTTCAACCACGGCCGGCACTTCGACAATGGCCCTTCGACCATGCTTTGACCACGGCTGGCACTTTGATCACTTTTTGACCACAGTCTGCACTTCAACCACGGCACTGCAACTATATTATTATGTAGCCTATATCTGCAACAGAAAAGCCTTGAGATCTATCTATACATTTGAATACATCTTCATAGAGATATATGTGTATTGGTAAAAAAAAATTACACCTATTTTCTATATATGCATGCTATATACTGCCTTATATGCAAATTCCCTAAACAGTTTTTGTGCTGTCATTTACAAAAACTAATATTTCTCGTTTGCTCGAACGTATTAAACTATGTATTTTTGTTTGGCGGAACATAGTGCGCTATACTATCTAATTATATATACACCCTCTGCAGTCTGCACCTTGGCAAGGTTAGAGAAGAAATCCAAAGAAACTGGAACTAAGATCTCTCTCTCCAATGCATACTAACATTGATTTCTGGTGCAACAGTAAACATACATATCCTTACGGGATTATACCCCGCGGAATGCCCGCACGGAAGGCCTGCCCACGTCGCCCCTGCGCTCCGTCCGGCCGGCGCGTGGCAAAGGAATGTGCGTACGGTCGGGGGGCCGTTTTGCAAAAAAGTCCCTACGTTTTCTCGAAATTTTGTAAAGGTCCTCGGTTATCGCGAAAAGGTCCTTGCCAGTTTTTGTAAGCCCCTCCACTTTGCAGGATAGCACCCTGTATTTTTCTAAATTACGCACGGGTCCCTCGTTTGTTTACGTACAGGTCCTCGACTTTTTACAAAAAAGACCTTTAACTTTTTCAGAAATACGCACGTGCCCTCGATTGTTTTTAGAAAACTCCTCACGAATTATCGCATCTTTTACTTCGATACACACGGTGGCTGGCGCGGCGTCGCGCCGCGCCTATGAGGCTAGTTAGCACTATTTTGACAGGCAACCGCATTGCAGCGGAGCGACTCAGGTGCAGGGCCTATGTAGGGGTGCCTAAATCGTGACATGTGTGTCCTAAAAATAAAAAATACTTTAAAAAATCCAACAAATCTTAAAAGATTGTAAAAAGTATTTTTTAAGTACTTAAAAAATACATTTATTAAAAAGTAATTTTTTTAAGTACTTCAAAAATATTTTTACTAAAAGTATTTTAAAAAAAATACTTCTAAAATTTTTAAGTATTTTTTGGATTTTTTTATTTTTCAAAATATTTTTTTGATTTTTAAGAGACACGTGTTGCGATTTGGACACCCCTACACCTACTTATGCGCAAGGCCCTGCACCTGGGCCACTCCGGCATTGCAGTTAAGGCGCATGCAGAACCTGGAGTGTTAGGAGCCATTTTATTCCAATTTTTCAAAAGCGTTGTACTTCAGTAGCGTACATGCTCCAACAGGAAATTATCAACAAATCATAAACATTCTTTACATGCCTCAAATCACAACAAAAGATTAAAACTTCTATTTCCAATCGAGCATGTCTAAGAGCCACAGGATTTCAGTCTCCGACCTTGCCGCATCACAAAAATCTAGTTCAATACCAAATACCTCGATGATGTTTGTTCCTTTGTACAGAAAAAGCAAGGACATCCACGCCCGGATGTCTGATATGAATGGGTGTCTGGGTGAAAACCTGAGATACTCGTATGCCAATGCACGTGCTGCATTGCTGTCGATGTAATCAAATGTCGACTTATTAATGATGCAAGCCGTCTTGTTGGAGTCCTTGCGGTGGGCAAGAACAGACACGGTGATGGTTGGCCCCGTAGGCATTGTCAGCTTGGGTTCGACTTCCATCATCAGAATGCAGTCTGGGGCATTCAGATGGGCTGCAAGTATATCTGGAATGCCACAAGGCATGTTTTGTAGACCTGCTCGAAGGATGCAACCTGAAACTGCTTGAGAGAAGACGAGTGATCCCTCATGCCACATGTCAATGTAAAAAACCAGTTCCTCAAATGTGAGCTTTGGTACAGGAAGGTGCTGCGTCTTCCTAGGCTTGGAGAAGGTTAAATAGAGTTTTTGGTAGTTTGTGTCAGAAGGAGGCTGCTTGCAAATGGAAGGCCACTCCCGCATGCAGATGCATTTCCAGAAGTAATCATCCTTTGCAATTTCGCGCCACTGGTGGCATACAAGCATGCAAAAGACTAGGTCTTTACCGTCCAATAGAGGGAAAACGGCCTTGAGAACTTCACCAGGCAACCCATTTTCCATTCTTATTCACGGAACTGAAGGAAATGGAATGTGCTCTAGCCTCTAGGATATAATCAAGCTTCCAGAACAACCAAAAGACTGAGCCAGATGTGCCTATCAAGAATTAAGAGATGGTCAAACAATACTAATTAATTCAAGAGCAATGAAAAGCAAAAGTAGTGCAGCTATTCCCATGACATATTTCACTCTAATTTGAATTGTATTATGGCAAACAGTGAAGAATATAAAAGACTAGGCAGAACATGGACATAATCCATTTAGAATAGTGTCCATGTTCTGCAAGAATACTAATTTAGAAATGTAATGTTCCTTGGGAGTTGGGGGATCAACTACATTAGCAAGATGGAAGAAAAGAAAGTAAAATGATTAATTTGATTAAACAAGTAGGATTATAACGAGCTTAACACAAATAATACTGGCAATAATGGAAATATATTTCCTTGTGATAAACTCATAATCAAGTGGTCCAACCCATCACCACAACTGGATGATATGATCAATCTGATTTGGACACAGTACCAAATTAAGCCTTACCATGGTGCCTTGAAGGGTAGATGTTCAACATCATGGCAAAACACTGTCTTCTTTGTGTTGTTGAGCAACCATTATCAAGGAGCACCAAATCATGTCTCTAGAGTTCAGGAAAGTACATCCTTACAGAAATATCTTCTTCTTTTTTTGGTGCGTTAAAAGAAGCATGAAAGATAAGAAAAGCAAAGATCAGCTTCAGGCAACACGGATGCAATGCTAGCTAAAGATTGGATGGTATTGGAACTTACAGAAGAAAGCTCTCTTATTTATCTCGTTATTCAAGTCACATATACACTGTACGAATATAAAGTACCCAAGACACTAGAGCACAAACTATTTTGCACAGGCAAGCGAAAGCAGACGCAAAACACCTCTGTAACTGACATCACTTAATGCGCGTCACGACCAGCTTATTTGCAGATTTGTTGAAGCATATCAAGAAATGAAACATTAGCTTGTTTCAGATATCAGATGTACTTTAACAGTCAAGGTTAGGGCACATAAATAACCAACGGAATCTATCTAGTGCGGGAAATTCTTTGCAGAGTTCCGAAACAGTTGCGTAATTTCATAAGAGAAAACAGGACATACATGCGACTACAGCTGCTCTACGTAAAAGCAAACAAGAAATGGACAACTTTCTGCAGGCAGCCACGCAAAACACAGGCGTCTATTCTAAGACGCAGCATACATGCAAGAACAGGACCTCTCCCCCAGAGAGATCTTCCTGCTCGCAACTTTAAATTGGGGGAAAAGATCAATCGGTCGATGGATCAACCAAGGAGTACATATGTGCCAAGAAATGAAACATCAGGCTGGATCTGGGACCCAGATCTCCCTCCACTCCAATAGAAGAAATCGGGGTGAAAGGAGAGGAAAAGGAGTAGGGGGAAACTTACTAAGAGAGAGACGAGGCGTAGGCGTCGCGGAGGAGACTGCTCGCCTCCAGCTCCGGCGGGGATGGAGAAGCAGATTGGGGTTGGGACTTGGGACTTGGAGGGGGAAGAGGAGGAAGACGGAATGAATAGGGAGTTGCGAAAGCGACCACGGGCACCCAGCGATTCGCTCGGGGTGATGGAGGGTCAGTTTTCATGTCTCGCTGGTTTGACACAGTGGGCCCAAGCCCAATTTATTTAGACTGGGTAGAGATGGCAACGGGTAAATACCCATCGGGTATTGCCATTCCATACCCGTACCCGCTAGGTGTAAATTTACCCGTCGGGTTACCCGTATCCGCACGCGGGTAGAAAAATTTACCCATACCGCACCCGCTGGGTATTACTACTCGACGGTAACCTGTACCGCAAGCATACCCGGTTCAACACATAAAAATATCATCAATTTAGACATTCATTAATCATACATGCCAAGCACAAAAGCGTCTAATGATCAAAATTAGTACATCACATAAACATACTTGACATGACCATATCAACATATGACAAACAAATAAACAATCAACAACAAGTAGATAATAAAATTAACATTTGAGTGGGATGTCTAGTTGTCTAATGCGGGTATTCATTACCCGCGGGTAGGCGGGTATGGGTAGTATATATCCACACCCGCACCCGCCTACCCAGCGGGTAGAGGATTTCGCCCAATAACGTACCCATGGGTACATAAAATTTTCCATACCCGTCTCTTTATCGGGTAAAACCCGTCGGGTATTCATGTATCGGGTACCCATTGCCATCTCTAAGACTGGGTGTGCGGAATTAGCGAGCTCCTGTATGCGACGCGAGCAGCACCTGGCTGTGGGCCGTACTCTGCAAGACCCACCCGTCCAAAGTCAGCTGCACGTATTTTGAGACGATCTCTTTTGCAATTTGAAAATTTAACTGATTATATTTTTGAACAGAATGTCTGATTTGTGATTTGTTCAAATCAACATGTTTTTTTACACTGAGATCTTCAAAACAAAACCTCACTTACATATATGTTGACTTAGTAACGATATCATATGATGTATGTTCCAGTAGATAAAACAAATATTTCATGTATTAATTCCTAATATTTCATTGGTTTATAAACGATGTTCCAGTATATATCTTTTGAATTAGTTAGGAGAAATAAATCGAATAAGTGTTAGATATTCCATAGGTAATATGAGATGTTTTATGTATTTCATTTCAATGTTCCAATAATCCATTGATAATATTTCACATATTAAGTTTTGATGGGGAATAGGCCAATGGCCAATGTGTTTGGATTCAATATTCCAATAGTTAATTGACGATGTTTCAACATTTCATCGATGATGTTCCAAGGAAAAGTGAACAAATAAAATTGTGAGTGAACATTCCATATAATCTCCAACAAAAACAACATCAAAATATACGCATATGGGACCTTGTTTTGAAGATCTCGTAATAAGAAATACAATGGTTCAAATGGATAGTGAATAGGATACTTGGTTTAAAAGTTATAGCATTTTAAATTTGTGAATTCACTTTTTAGGGCTACTGACTTCAGCAATCTCCTCACGCAACGTATTTCTGCCATGCAGCCATGCGTGGGCATCATGCATGGACTGTGGACCCAAGAGGGTAGGTGCCATGAAGCTATATGCCATGCGTGTGGCATATAGAATTTGCCGTGGAATGAAGTGGATTTTACTTTTCTTTTCCTAACATATAAACCTATAAGGATTAAGTATGTATCTCATCCCTTCGCTCTTAGGTCCATTTAATTTTTGTCCCTCATCCATAATATTGGGTAAAATGCAACCTCGAACTATCAAAACCAGGAAGAGATACCCCTTTGTCTGTTTTGGAGTGGTTTTGTGCCATGTAGGCATCCACGCTGGCATCGGTCGGCCTTTGGTGCGCACGAGGTGAGATCGGTGGCGGCACATTTGGCACATAGGAGATTAGGGTTTTGCACTTACATGGTGATAAAAAGTGGCACGACCCATGGGTAGTGTGGAGGTGACCATTGAAGATGGCACCATGGCAAGTTCTGAGAGCTCGAGATTGGTAGTGACTAGAGGCCCTGTTCTTTTCAGCTTCTAAAAGCTGCTTTTCGGCTTTTCTACAGTAACTAGCTTTAAACGAAGTATTTTTCAAGATAGGGTCTACTAATTAATTGTAGTACATACTTTACTGACTTCATTTATATCGAAAAAAATCACACGTGAGTTTCTGTTACTCTGTAATCTCTCATACAGATAGCCCAAAATCCACAAGTAGCAGCTAAAAGCCACAAGCTGCAGCCAAAAAGAATAGGCCCAGAGGTCGTGCCATGGCTAACTCAGGGAGCACGAGGTCAGCATCATCGACGTCACCTTTCATTGGCATAGTTGAGGGTGCTTCCTCATCGTTGATCCCACACAGAGAGTGACCACTCGATTATGCTCTATCAATCCATTGCCATTACGGTGAAAAGGCTACTCAGTGGATCTCATGGAGTGACATGAACACGGCACAGAGGTATATGACATGCATGCGAGCTTGAGTAAGCTTTCTTCCCTAATTTGCCAATTTGGTTTGTGAGATTATGCTTATTTGTGCGGTTAATTTTCGTCTTGTAAGTTGTAATTGAAGGTTGGAGACTACAAGTTCTGGACACGGTCACTGGACTTGCATGATGATGTTTGAGCATTGAGGAAGGAGAATAGTAATCTAAGGGCCGCCATTGAGATGCAAGAAAAGAGGTGAATGAGGTCGAAGCATGGAGAAGAGGTTGCTACATTGATAGCAAATTTGAGCATGGAGAAGAGGTTGCTACATTGATAGCAAATTTGAGGGAAAAGGAAGCTTCAATAGTTGGACTATCTAGTAGGGTAGCAAAGTTGGAGAAAGAGAGGAAACAATTCTTGTATGTGCTTGGTGCTTTTGTTGTGATGGTAGTTGTTGTTATGATTAGGGAATGAACAATTCTTGTAATATTGTGCATCATGTGAGATGAGATGAATGTATCCTCTGATATTCTTGGTTATGAATGTTTCAATTTTTGCAGTTGCTATCATCTGTTGTATTGTTGAATTGATCTTGTAATACTGTTGGCGACGGTGGAAAGAGGAGGGGCGGCCGGGAAGTAGACGAGAGAGGAGGAAGAAGAGCCTGACATGCGGGTCCTGCATGTCAACGACAGAGAAGATAAGAGGGGAGAGGCGGACAGCTAGATGAAAGGCACACGGCCGGAGAAGAGAATCCCAGCTGTTGGTACGGTTAAGTGAAGACAGACACACGGGATTAGATCATGCGACGAGGATGAAATCAAGGCCGTCGACGAGGAGTGAAGGCGGGTGGCTGAGATTAAACCGGGCGAGGATGGATTGAACCAGGGAGCAACACGTGTCATCTTGAGGAGATTTTGGGTTTTGAATTTGTTTTTTATTTTCAAAAACTTTGGGAAGGTTTAAAAAACTTAGAAAATAGCAAATAAAGTCTATAAATTCCAAAAAATTCTCAAAAATTCCTGGAGATGTTTTAAACTTAGGAAAAATATTTTTAACTTAAAGTTGATCTTTAAATTTTCACACAAATACTTTTTATCTTTGAAGTTGATTTTAAAATCCTAGAAAATCACAGAAAATCCAGATAAAAGCCAAATGCTTTCAAATAATTAATTTGAAATAGGGTTTTTTTACATAAATTCAAAATATCCTTCATTTAATAAGTTTTTTATGTTTTTAGTTAAATTACTTTTTAGAAAAGCCTTTTTAAAAGCTGAAAGCAGGCAAATAAAATCTCCAAAAAGTCAAGCAACAAAAGAATACTTGATTTTATTTTAAATTAAATTAAATTTTATTATTTTATTTATTTTTATTATTGTTTGGAAATTTTGAAATAAACAGTTGGGCTATTACAATCTAACCCTAAACCACCTCCTTTGCGTATCTCAGCGCCGCGAATTTAGAGTAAGCCTCAAGCTCAGTATTCGGCATTTTCTCACAATGCCTTTGACAATGCTTCCCCGATCCTTCTGTTAACTCTGTTTTCTTCTTGTTGTATAAGCCACATGCAGGCCATATGTAGGTTGATCCATGGCTTTCCTGTATCGGCAAGTCTCTCCCGTCTCTGGCTCCCATCGAACCACGCATTACTTGAATCGATGAATCTAACTTGATCCAACCTGTTGCTAAAATCTTCCCTCGAACATATTCCATTATATTGTCATGTGTAATGCTTGAGCTCAACTATCCCACACGACCTCTTTAGCTGTTCTGGACCTCGATCCACCCTAACATAGTCTCGGTCGCGTGTTAATGACCATAGTTATTTTCAAGCGTCCCTACACATTGAAAGACAAAGAAATTATATTTTGGACACAACTTTTTCACAATTTAACCTATGTTAGTATAAACATGCAATATACAACTCAATGCAACTATGACAAGAGTACCAAGATCAACCTATGATCAAACTCTCAGTTTCCTAAAAATTATAGAACCAACACCCCTCAGGCAGTCAAATTGCCAATCTGACTGGCTACCTAGTCAGACCGCTAGTCCAACTCCGATCATACCACTATCCTAGCCGATCATACCATATGAGTTCAACCAGAAAAACACCCCTTCTGAAAATACCTATCGCCAACTAAGCCCCGATCACACCGATGAACAGTACTACCACCTCCCTGACCGATCATAACGGGTACCGGTCATATCGACCTAAGTGATAGTCTGACCGGCCATATAGCGGTTAGACCACCATGGTCCGAACGGTCTGACCGCTATAGGCCAGAAATTCCTTTTGCAATCCTCCAAAAACAACTTACCCCTTAGTGCCAATTGTACATCATTGCTAGACCATAACCTTCCCACATGGTCTCTCAACTAGAAATTTAGATTCCACGAACTCACATTCTGCTTAGGGTTTCCAACTTGTCATCGGCACTTCATCACATGGAACGTTACTGCTACAAGATTCATTAAACGAAAGGAGCATCTGGACTATAGATTCCTTAGTTGGCCTTCCGCTTCTGTCTTTATCCAAGCATGAAACGGCCAATTTGATCAGCGTTGTTACCTGCATGTAGTTGAATTGGCCACTTAGTGCGATCCACAAACTCTGCAACCTAAGAAGGACCCTCTCTATCCAAAATATCAGCAAGCATCCTTACAAGCTTCCTGAGCACCACATGCACCTCCTCACCCAAAACCAGACTAGCGATCCACAACTCCAGCTCGAGCACCACAACTCCATGGCTATAGACATCGACTTTTGCCGTGATTTGCAGACTAGCTATTCACTCTGGAGCGATTCAGCCTACCGTTCCTCGCACTCGTGACACGTTCTGATTGGACCCGCCTCTGCTCAGCAGCTTCGCCAACACAAAGTCGGCGATCTTAGGTTCTAAATTCCGGTCCAACAGGATGTTCTCTGGCTTCACGTCACGGTGGATGACTCACTCTAGAGTTGTATACCCTATTGAACATTGTGTGTGTTACCATCCCTGATAGAGCTTTGGAATAACGGGAAGCACAATATAATTCGCAGTGTTACAATAATATGAGTTTGGAAGTAATGCACTCCAGACGCATCTATCCAGGTGGGCAACAGTACTAACCACCCAGCTAATATACATAGTAAAACATCATTATAATATTACGAGCTTTTATTTTACAAAACTACGGTATCAAAGAGTACTAACTGCATGTCATTCGTCTTCTGAAGCCATTCCATGAGTGAGCCCTGTAGCGTGTCAGGTGCATGTGCAACCCACAGATTGATGAAGTCTGTGGCTACCTGTATCCATCTCTCTTGCTTTGGCTCTTGGCGTCGCTGGATTATTGACCTTCTGTTCCCAGCCTCTCCAATCTGTTTCGGTGGTATCTTCATCAAGCCTGTTTTCTCAACCTGAAGGTATGCAGTGCCATGTTTCGACTTCCAGAACATCTGATACGCCGTCGCTTCAGCCTTTTGGTAAAGGCAATCTATTGCCTTTGGCAGCATGAGCTCGTCCAGCTGTTCTAGGCTAATATTTGTGTGCACGCCACACTGCTCTTCACCGTCGATTACCTCGATCGCAGAACTCTCAACAGCAGGCATCAGGTCTTCTGAAGAGCAATGCGGTGAGAAGAGGAGACCAAGTTTAAGGTGTGGCAATTCTTTTAAACAACTTGTTTCTCCTTGGACGATTGTACTCCTCTGCATGTTGTGGCATTGCAAGCATACATAAATAATTGGTTCTAGAGAAAAATTTGATAGTTTCAGTGTGCTTGCCTTGCTGCTACAAGACTTGGGCTGATGTTGCTTGCAACAGTGTGGGTCTGGGCGAAACCACTGAGTCGCAGAGCTATGAATAGTATTCCAGTGTTCTTTGCCACTAGAATCAACATATGGCACCCAGGTGAAGTCTTGCGTTGGCAGCTGCGCGAGTTGTTTACTAACAGCTTCAGCCGCGGACTTGAAGTGAGGGGTGACCAACTTTAAGCACCTGATGGCGATTCCAACTATGTCCGTGCTTTCCGAAAGCCGTAGTACCAAACCTAGATACACATTTTTATCTGGCGCCTCATCATCTTCAGAAATGAAGAGTACCTTGGCCTCCAGCCCACGGTCTTCGAAGCTCATGGGGAGGACACAGAATAGATGGTATTGGCTTCTCCGGACAATTCTATATCGTAGCTCTTTGCCAGCTAGAAGGTGGCCAATGAGAGGATTGAAGAACATGTACTGCCGCGGCGTGCCGCCGAGCTCCACGAACCTCAGGAACTCACCGGCACCGTCTGCAAATCGTTCAAACCTTCGGACGGCAGAGCTACTCGAGTTGCTTTTGTTATCGCGTTCCAAGAATGAGGAGACAAATGACTTGGTGGCATGAGCCAGCCGTCTAGGGAAGGAGGAGTTCCTTACCTCCTGGTTCTTCTCCTCGTCTTCTGCAACACGCTGCTTGTACTTGTGCAGCGTCTCCTCACAATCTTGCGCAGCACGTTTCAGCTTCTTGCGCCAACGTAGCAGCGACGCGTCGTTGATCTGCCACTTGTTGGACGTATCAAGAACAGCCTCTAGCTTGATGTGCGCCATCTCCAATCTCTCCATGTTCTCCTCTTCTGATTTGCATCCGTGCTTGTCAATCAGACGAGATACGATTTGGCTCCCTATCTTCTCGGCAAGCACAGAGCCGACCGTCTCCGCCATAATAAGGATTCAACTACTTGTGGGATTCCTGCAGAGGAGAAAGTAATTTATATATACAGAGCACTTGATTTTTCCTATCAACACCCTCTCGTAATACTATTGGTGTACGAGCATGAGCTATGTTGCATGGACATGGACATGTTTGTCCGACACAACATGACACTGACATGGGGATTCGCCATTTTTTCAAAAACACCGACACAGGGACACTTATCTCACACACACACACACACAAGAGAATGAAGTATTGAAGTGTAAGTTGCAAATGTCAGCATTTAATCATGGAAAATTGCAATATGTACCTTATGCTCTTGGGTTAGGAAGAATGAATGAAGCACTGAACACCTTATGCTCTTGCAAATGAATGAAGCAACCAGCTAGCCTGAATATAGAAGCCAATAAAACCAGCAACATCCATCAGCAATCAGCATAATATCAGCCATCAGCAATCAGATAATTAATACAGTGCTAGATTCATAGTTCATTGCCCTGTACTCGGCAAAACTAGGAGCGGAGCCACCGGGTGGGCCCACCCTCCGGCTAGCCCCGAACCCCCACCCCCCAAAGCGTTGGGGGCCGGCCCAGTAGAGATGATGGCTTGGAATCTTCATCCAGACATCCACCGCAGCCCGCAAGCGTCGGGCGAACTACCAGACGACGAGAGACGACGCAGCTACCACGCGGTCCACGCACGGAGATCAGACAGCCCAGTAGTCCACAGCACAGACGCACACGGTACACACACACAGGAGAGACAAGGGGCTGCGCACACGCACATGGCGGCGGTGGCGGCTGGCGGCGCCCGGCGGAGAGCAGAGCCGAGCAGATCCCGACGACGGCTCGCAGACCCGGGCGGGCGGCGGCCGAGGCGCCACCGAGGGGAAGCAGATCCGGGCTCCCGGGGAGCAGATCCGCCGGCTTCCTGCGCCGAAGCGTGAATATCAGAAGAGGGGAGGCTCGAAGCTGGGAGGAAGCGAGGAGCTGCTGGGTGCTGGCTGCTGAGGCGGCCGCGGCGGCGCGGCTGAGGCAGTGAGGACTGAAGCCGTGAGGCGTGAGCTGGCGAGCGGCCGATTGGATTGGATTTGGGAGGGGCTGAGTGGGGACTGGGGATCGTGTTTGCCGGCCGGTCGGTCTCTCTCGCACGTCCCAGAGCCCACAGGGTAAACCTTCTGCATTCTACTGTTCTTCATAGTTCAAATAGTTATTGACATTGAGCAGTCTAAATTTTTAGGGTTAAGAGATTAAAATTATAATTATAATTTATATCTTTCGATTAGACTTGATGTGTCATATTCTATTAATAGATTTGCTATAATAGAGAAACGAAATTTGCGTAATTATTTCGCAAGCAATTCTAGTAGTACTCTCCTAACCAATGAGAGGGCAACCCAACCAATGAAGATTTGAGTACAATTTAATCCCAGTGATATTATTATTGATCTGACACATCTCACATTATGAGAGACCATGTGGAGGTAAACCCATGTTTGTGATAAATAATTGACGCTTGTTTTAGAGAATTTGAGTTTGCTTTAGGTATTCTATGCTTAAGTACTTTCTTCTGGTGCTAATGTATGATTATACTGTTTCGAGCGGTGCTATATGATGTTTTCTTGCTTGTGATGGCTGCAGGACTTTGAGGCGGAGTCGTGGCGAGGTATGGAATGATCGGACTAGGCACGAGCGGTACTGAGGTCAAAGCGGTCGGGAGATGCCGAAGATGGCGAGGACTCGAAGTGGTTGCGAGGCGTCGACAGCAAGAAAAGAGGAAACTTTCAGGAAGGTGCAGTAGGGGCATTTTGGTAAAATGCGCAAGACTGCAAAATGGAAGCGGATCTTGGGTTGAAGACCCGATAGTAGGAGGACGTTAGGGTTTGGAGAAGGGTGTGTTGTTTCCCTCCTCCATTTGAATGTAAAGGGTTTTAGGCTTCTGTCTCTCATTCTGGAGAAAATGTTGGGCAGAGGAGCTCTCTTGTTTTGTTTCCTTGCCAGGATAAGAGACATGTAGTGGATGGGGGCTGCTATTTCTTGATTTGCTATTTGAGTGTGTGAGCTTCTTCCCTTCTATATAGAGAGTAGGAGTTGGCAGTGCTGAGTAGTAAATGCAAGAGTGGTTGTGTTCTTCTCGTGTGTGTTGCTGAGGGAGTAGTATGGATTGGCTGTAGACACTCAATCATGTATGGGTTGCCTGTAGAACTCTTGAGCAATGTAATCATTCATGTCTCTTAATCATTCTGAGAAGTCTAGTGGATGATATGCTTCGGTGTTTGTTCTTTCTTTGTTGTGCTTCCTTTTGGTTGCTTAAGCTTTTTCTTGTTGTTCATTGATTTCCTTGGTTCTGAGATAAGATCTTGAGAAGAGTATCCTCTAACTGCAGCTCTATGTCCGGAATATGCCTCAAAGCCATTTGGCCATTCCATTCCTAAGAGCAAAGAACAGAATTAATGGGTATTTTCTTCTCCCTGCTGTGTGCCTCAACTTCCTCTGCTTTCATTGTTCTAGGGTTTGATGGCAGGGGACTCTTGCTTCTGTTGGTTTGGGAGCAAACTTGCATTAGACTTTTGTTGTTACTCGTTCTGAGGGCATTTCCATGTTGAAATCATCAGATTCATAGTCAAAGGTTTCAAGAATCTCAAGCAATTTGCATTCTTGCTTTTCTTGCCATGTCTTTTATGACAATTTCAATTTTCAGTGCTTCTAATGGTTTTTGGTCTGCTTTTTCTTCTCATTAAGGTCAATCTGTTGTTTAGGATGATGTCCTGTTCATTTGACCTAAGAAGAGCAACAATCTTTCGCCAATTCTCTTGCCTTCGGTTATTGTTAGTATTTACTGTGTGAGGAGTTCTCAGTCCTTTTTTTGTTTAGGCTCAGTTGGTTCTTTGAGTTATTTGTCTCAGCAAGATTTCTCTCTTAGTAGTCTTGTTGTCTAAACAAGATCTCTGTTCTCTGCGTTCTGTGGCCTTCCATGCTTTAATCTGTTGTTGATCACATTTATCATCTTACATCGGCCTACGACATCTAGGTGACCCTCGATGCATATCATGAGGGCACCACCTAGATCAAGACGGTACGATAGGACCAGTACAACCGAGATTACAACAAGTTTGAAATGTTTACTGGAGAGTCCCTTGATGAGTGCTTTGCGAGGTTTCATAAGATCTTGAGCAACCTTCGAGCGGTCGGTCTCACATACCCCGACTCGGACAACGCTCGACAGATGCTTGCGGCCTTGGATTTGCGAGTTTGGGAGATGAAGGTGACCACCATCAAGGACATGACGGATCTTTCGACTTTGACTCTTGATGCGTTGTATTCACGCCTCAAGACTCAAGAGATTGACATTGTCTCTCGCAAGTCAAAGTCACAGTCGATGGCTTTGGTCACCGATCCCTGTCCTGCCACTGGATCTCCTCTGACACTGTTTCTGGATTCTCTCTTGCTGCTCTGTGTGAAATTGGCGATGATCAACTAGCGCAGCTCTTAGAAAACCATCTAGCCCTATTAGCCAGAAAATTTTCTCATGCATACAAGAGGGTGAGGGACAGAAAGAGAGAAGGGCTCGTGATTTGCTTCTAGTGTGGTGGCCCCAACCACATTCGAGCTAATTGCCCCAAGCTGGAAAAGGGCAAGAACGACTACGGCGGTACGAGTAAGGACGACTACACCAACAAGAACCGCAACAACAAACCTCCAGCTCACGGCCAAGGCAAAAAGTTCCATAACCTTGGCAAAACCAAGAAGCTCTTCCACCGCGTCCTCACGGCCTTCGATGACATCGACTTCAGCGACGTGGAGGGGTGGAGTGACGACGACGGCAAGGATGATCAAGATCCCAAGGACGGCGACGACTTCATCGACATGTTATCGCGTTCTAAGAATGAGGAGACGACCGACTTGGTGGCATGGGCCAGCCGTCTAGGGAAGGAGGAGTTCCTTACCTCCTGGTCCTTCTCCTCGTTTTCTGCAACACGCTGCTTGTACTTGTGCAGCGTCTCCTCACACTCTTCAGCTGCACGCTTCAGCTTCTTGCGCCAACGTAGCAGTGACACATCGTTGATCTGCCACTTGTCGGATGTATCAAGAACAGCCTCTAGCTTGATGTGCGCCATCTCCAACCTCTCCATGTTCTCCTCGTCTGATTTGCATCTGTGCTTGTCAATTAGTTCGGATACGATTTGGCTCACTATCTCGTCGGCAAGCGCAGAGCCGACCATCTCTGCCATAAATAAGGATTCAACGGACGAAAAAGTAATTTATACAGAGCACTTGGATTCCTGCAGAGGAGGAAGTAAGACTATTGAGTGTACGACAAATCTCACCCTTTGGTGAAATCTTTCTTTTGGAAGATCATAAGCGAAGCTGTAGTAAGAACGTACCAGTGGTTGAATTTCATGGAAGTTGTGAACAATGGACTTATCCTGTAGAGAGATAGTTTGGAGGGAAACGCCGAGAGAAGTAGAACGTAGAGGAAGGGGATGGAGTTAGTTGTAACGACCCACGTCGTTGATTAACCCTAATTAGCGAATTAGGACGTTAAGTAGGATTAATTACATATATGATAATATAAAAATACGAGGGAATTTAAAATTTTCTACGTAATCGTATAAATTGGAAATCAATGAGCGATAACATAATGCGTTGTTTTTACCATTTCATCGAGGGCGAATATTAAATTGTATAGACTAAAGCGAGAAAGAAAATTTAGTTGTGCAGCTAGTATAGTATTCAACTCAATTAAATTATATATATAACAAGCCGTAGAGGGTAAAATCAATAACATCCATTGAACAACAATTAGGACTTATATCAAGTCAAATAAAAGTATTACAAATTGTATTACATGATAGCGACAAATTGAATTACAACAAATATACAATTCCATATCTCAACCAAATAACCATCTCAACAATTAAGAGTTTGCAATACAATGGTATTCCGTCAGAAAGTATATGATTCAATTTACATCAAGTCCATCTCTTACATAATTATTACAATAGGGAAATGAAGAATAGAAATTACATTAAATTGTATACCTCAATATTAAGAGAAAGCCCAAAATTACATACACGGCCATTTCATACATTAGAAACTGTCGTCGAACGGCCACCACACGACTATTCCATTTGTGAACAAATCATTAATTATAATACCGAAAATGACCGAACAAAAAGAATTAATAAAATAAACGACATAAAGAAAAGGATAGAAGTTGCCGTCAGTACCCCTGGGCTGCTAGGGCCAATGCGAGAACGTCTTAGAGGCTCCCCAGACCGTCCCGGGCCGGTCGGCACCTCTCGTCTCTGTGGGCATCATCACTCAGCAATTTTAAGAAATTAAGGCCCACAACACTTACCTCAGCCTAAAACCCTCAAGCCCTGCATGTGTTCAGCCCATTCTTTTTAGCCCACAGCCCAACATATAAGCTTTTAGCCCATAAAGGCCCACGAGTGCAATTCTTTCATTTAAGCCCACACAAATTCTTTCCAGGCAGCCCACATCAAAGCCACATTATTCAGTTCACCCTCAGGACCAGAGGTCCTTTGGCACAGGAGAACAAGACTCAGAAGTAGATAAGCGCAAGCACAGCCAGCTGCAGCCGGGCGTAGCCAGCACCAGCAAGGAGAGGCCAGAAAACACCTTTCCCCCCAGCACTTCAAAACCAGTCTCCATACCTTGCATCTTCAAAGCATCACACAAAGCCAACACAACCAGAGAGCAAGCAGTCTCATACGTTGCAACACAGCCACAAGCCAAATATCCTGCGCAGCCAACAGAGAAGAGAGGAGAAACATCACGGCAGAGCCAGCCTCACTGTCATTCTCATCCCCAAATCCTCAACCCATTCCCAGCCAAACCGAGAGACCGGAGGCAACCAGGGGCAGGACCTAGGCGACGAAGGCTAGGCGAACCAACAGAGCACAGCGACGGCGATGGCGACGACAGGAGAGTGAACCCGACAGTCAGCCTGGGAGGAGGAGGTCACCACCCGGCGACGTCCACACCACCGAGGGCACAACCGCCACAACCACCAAGAGCACTACTACCACAAGCAGCCCTGAACAATTTCCACGGCAACCCAACCCTTAACCGGCAAAGGTAACCCCACAACCATGAACTTAGGGTTCATTTCAATACCAAATCTAGTTTACCACACATAACAAATCACCAGTAAGTCAGTAACAATAGAGTAGCACAACTATTCACCAAGAACCAGCACGCAGAGTAGCCACTCGAGATAGAAGAGGGGAGTAGAGGAGACGAGGCTCACCGAGGATGAAGGTGGCTGCGAGCTATTACCGACCGAGCCCCACCTCCCACCACCACCACATACACCCCCGGCGCACAGGCAACGGCTGGTCGGCCAAGGCTAGTCGGAGCAACCCGCCTCCCAACCTAAACCACCTCAAGTAACCCGTGAAAGCAAACCAAAAGCATAGCAACCCAAAATGAGTAGATCGGGGTTGACCCGAGGAAGGAGACGACAGATCCGGGCTCTAGGCCTTGGATCTGGCCACGGCTCACCTGGCGGCGATAGACGGCGAGGAGGAGGGCAGCGGCGATAGCACCGAGAGGGCACGGCGGCGCGGTACCGATGTGTAACATCCCAAATTTGGCTTTCTGGAAACATTTAAATTTAAATCAATTATTTTAAGGTAATTGGATTTTGCATAGCTTATATTTGCTTTTCTGGATTTTTTGGAATTTAAAACCTATTTTTAGAATTTAAAAAGTAGTTTAAAATATGAAAATTAAACATCAACAGTAATTGGAAATAATTTTATTTAGTCCAAAATGTGTCCAGGAGCTTCTGTGAATTTTTCTGAAATTTTTGGAGGTATTTTCATATTTTTCTGAGGCCTAAATAATTTTCTAGCCTTTTTTGAAAATCAAAATCAAATTATAAAAATAAAATCCAACTCTCCCTCCCTCCAGCCGACGCGTGGACGGCCCATATCCGTCCACGTCACCGCTCGGCCAATCCGGGCCGCGTCTCCCCTCTCCCTCGCTGCCTAGCAGGCTCGGCTTGTTAGCCAGCCCCGCCTTCCTCTCCTCTTCGCCCGATGCGTGGATGGCCAGGATGAGCCGCGTCCCCGCGCCCGGCCCATCTAACCGTTCCTCCTTTGCGGCCCACCGCCGATCCACCTTCGGACCGCGTGGTCGCCATCCGATTCCCGCCTCCTCTTCTCTCGACTGCGGGCCCGCGAAGTCGCCCGCCGCGCCCGCTCACGACGCTGGCCCGCTGTCGTGCCGTCGTCCTGCGGAGCCGCCACCTTCCTTTCTTCCTCCCTCTTTCCTTTGCGCCGGCCGATCGCACTCGAGCCGAATCCGCCTTTCCTCCGTCTTCTCCCGGTTTGAAGCCCTGACGCCACCGCGACCGATCCCCGATCTCCGTGCTCCCTTCCATCGGCGCCCCTCTTTCCGTTCTCCCCTTCCTTCCTTTTCCGGCCGCCAAGAACGGCGAGAAATTGCCGCACCTGCTCCCCTCCGCCCTATAAATACCCCCATCGGCCTCCTCTCTCCCGCACCACCTCCCGCGCTCTCCATCTCCCTTCCCGAGCACCGGCGCCCGCAGATCGAGCTCCCTTCTCCGAGCTCCGCCGCACCGGCGAGCTTTCCTCGTCGCCTCGGACCTCCCGGCTCGCCGCCACCCCGGCACCCGGTGCGTGGCGAGTCTCCCGACCCTCGGCCACCTCCCCGCCGCCGGGCGCCGCGCGCCAGAGGACCCGAGCGCCCGCCACCCTCGCCGCGGCACCATCGCATCCGTCCACGGCCGCGAGTCCTCCGGCAGTACTCCTCAAGAGGGTTACCTACCCTTATAGGGTAGGCAACGCCTCCGCCCATCCGTTATCGCGCTACTCCCCTCCCCGGCTCCTCGCTGCGTTCGAGCCCCGGCCCACACGCCGAGGTTGAGCCTTTCTATTATTTTTCGTGGCCGACAAGTGGGTCCCACCCGCCGCTGGCCGGTGCATGCAGCCATCGCGCCCGGGCCCCCCTCTGCGTTGGTCACTGACAAGTGGGCCCTGGGTCCAGTGGGTCCCACCTGTTAGAGGCTAAGCCAGTGGGTCCCACCTGTCATAATCCCAGATTAAAAATAAAGATTAAAATTTAATAATTCCAGTGGGCCCCACCTGTCAGAAATTTCCTAATTTCCATATTTATTCAAACTGAAAACTTCAAACAGGCATAACTTTCTCATTTTAACTCCAAATTCAGCCATTCAAATTTCTAAATTCATCTAAAATCATGATCTATCCAAATATGGCCTCTTTTGAATTTTTGGATTTTATTTGAATTTTATTTGTACGTATTTGCTTTGTTGGCTTCGTCTTTTCTCGCGTAGATTCCAACGTTGTCGACGATCCTTCCTCCCAGCAGCAAGAAGACCCAGAAACCCTGCAAGAAGGCAAGTCTCCTTTGATCATCTTGAACCTATGCTTTTGAAATTGTTTTAAATATTTTAAATTATGTGCATTGCTATTTACTCAAAACCACTAGTTCAAATTTGTAGGAATTAGTTATTCCAACTTTGTTATGCCCTCATTTGACATTGATTGCCATGTACCTTGTCACCCTAGAACTTCCTTTGTCTCAGCAATGCGATTAATACTAGACATTGGGAATATTAGAATGGTAGTATAATGCTTAGTCATGCTATCTATTACCTTTGGAAAAATCTTGAAAATGGGAAATTAAGATTTATTATTGAACCCTTGTGTTTATAAATGTAGTCGTAATTAGAGTTGCCACTGTTCTTTTAAAATAAACTAAAATGTGAAAGTTGGTTTAGATTAGGGTGGATGGTTGGTTTGGTTTGGTGCAGGAAGCACGAGATCTTGTAAAGTGTATGTTCCACCCTAGTCAATTAAGGACCGACGCTTGTGTTTGTCCGGTCGAGCATTAACCGTACAACCACAAGTCTATATGGTACGACCTAGATGACTAACTTATGATAGTCTAGTTTAGGTGCCACCAATGGAAAGTGGGTGCCGTGGATGGACCGGTTATCCACAGTGAGGGACAGGATTTCTCAGACTCATATGACGCAAGAGGGGCTTCGGTTGGGCAGTTAGCCTACTGCGGTGAAACCTCAATGGTGGTATCTAGCTATATTAGAGTAAGGTAAATGCTTTGTGATATTTTATCTGGGTCTCATGCCAAAGGAAGCGTGTTGACTTTTAGGATAATTTATCTCTTGTGGGTAAAGTTGTACAACCTCTGCAGAGTGTAAAACTATTCGAATAGCCGTGCCCACGGTCAAGGGCGGGCAAGGAATGCATTCACATGGTAGATTTTTGGTTTTGGTTTTAAAATCAAAGTTTTGTATTCCGAGAGTGGAGGGAACTCTTGGAAGGGAATCCTGGCAGTTGGAGCCAGAGAGGGTGGATGGAACCCGCAGTTTTAAACTTGACCAATTGTAATTGGTTGGCTAGTGTTGGTAGATGGAACCTTCACTAGAAAGTTAATGATAGTTTCTGCTAAAATATTTACTTTATTAAATTGATGCCTTCGAAACTAATTAGAAGTAATTGAATGAAAATGCTGCTTGGTGCAAAAGAACCATATAGTCTTCCTTGTTAAGCCTTGCATCTATTGCATCTTTCCCAAGACTTGCGGAGTACTTTATGTACTCACATGCTACACTTACAAATAAACCCCAGAAGATTGCGAAGCTCAAGATGGTGACTACGACTACTGCTTCGCCTGCGGCTGTGATGGATTCTTCCCGGAGAACTAGGCCGCACTTCCCCAGTCAATTGCCTGTGGCGTATTGATGGGCCTTCACCGAGTTTATCTTTTGCTTCCGCTGTGTTTCGTGTGTGCGAGGTCTTGAAACCTCAATTGTAATAATGAGACCTTTCGGTCTATACTCTTTAATATTGTAATAAAGCGTTGCTGGTTATGTATTCATTTCATTTAATCTGTGTGCACTAGCTTTGATCCGGGACTAGTGCAGAATACACAGAGGGTCCGGGTTCGGAAATCCGGGGTCCCGACAGAGATGGTATCAGAGCCAATTTGACTGTAGGACGTGACCTAGATTAGGAATGGTAAACCTTAAGGACTTATGTTCATAAAAAGAGTATATTAAAAATATATAAGCCTCTTTGCTTCTACTCTCTTCTTACTTAGTATCCTGTTCTTGTCTTTAAACTCTCTTGTTAAAATCTTTTTACTAATCTTCACCTTTATTTCAAATTTTGTAGATGGCCGGTTCAACCTCCGCTGCCCCGTGGGACTACTACTCACATGGAGAGGATGCTGGAGCTTTCGCTAGCCTTCTCCGGCAGCTGATGCAGTGCTTGGAGTACCGTCAGCCGCCCATTTTCAGGGGGCGGAAGACGAGGATCCTGGATCGAGACTCTTGGACCATGGAGGTATTCCTGTATGCACGGGAAGGGGAATTCAACTCCCACAAATACCCCATCAAGCATCCTCGGTCCCGCTGCCGATGTCGTCCGTGATGCAAGACGCCGCCATTGATGAGTTGTGCCATTCGCACAAGGATGCCGTGCATCGCCCCCTCGCTTCTTCATCAACCTCAGGCGGGACGAGAGGTATCCAGATCCCTTTGATATTCCAATGACGATCTCGATCGCCGCACGTGTGCAGCTCACACAAAGCGATGGCGCTCACTTATGCTAGAGCCCTGGAGGAGATTGGACAGCTGCGGATGCTTCTTACTTCCAGCTATCAGCACTCCGACACTCCCCGTGCACAACCTCTCCAGAGCCAGGCAGCAGAGTTCGAGTTGGGACGTCTCAAAGCTGCAGCTGACTACACGCCATCTTCTCCCGGACCAGTTGCTGTCCCCAACAACCCAGCTCCGGCTCGACTCTCGGGACTCCGCATCAGGCTTACGGCACGCAAGAAGGTGCGACGTCCGAGTCCTCTACCCAACATCAACATCGGCGAACCCAGCAAGAGGCGCAAGCTTTTCCGCTCTCGCTCTCGGTCGACTGCCTCCAGTCGTAACCGGGCCTCGGCCGAGTGTGATTGTTCGCGACATCATGTGAAGGAGCGCCAGGAGGACCCGGAGGAGGATCCGGAAGAAGACCCAGAGGAAGACCCCGAGGAGGATCCGGAGGAGCACATCATAGTAGAGGATGTTAGTTGAGTCGGTAGTACCCAAATAAATGTCCCCGTTCTTAGAACGCTTTATTATATTTTGGTGTGCTAGATGGACTGTACCAAGCCTATGTGCACTTGTGGTACAGCCATTCCTGAAACTATTTTGATTTTAATAAAAGTTTTCCCTAAGTGGTTGCTGGTTTCTTCTTGTGTGATAGCTTGGGATGTTATTTAATTCCCCTAATCTCTTATCTATGCTAGATCCCTCTTACCTTTTGCGGTACCAATGGGGCAGGCGGCACGGCGCCGACAGGATAGACGGCGCGAGGGGAGGAGAAGCCGGGCGGCGCGGCACCGTGGCGGGCGCTCGGCAGAGCGGCCGAGGAAGCGGAGGCGGCGCGGAGGAGGGAGCGACGTGGAAGCTGAGAACAGGGGAAAAGGGGAGAGAAGAGGCGGCGCATCCGAGCGGAGACGGGGAGATGGAGCGGCGGTGGGGAAAAGAGAGAGAGAGGGCGGAGGCGCTGAGGCGGCGGTGAGGAAAAGAAGAGAGGAGGAGCCAAGGCGTCGGCCGAACCAAAGAAAAAGGGGGGAAAGGCAGCCGGGTGAGAAGAAAGGAAAGAAAGAGAAGGAAAAGAAAAGAGAGAGAAAAGAGAGAGAAAGAAGAGAGAGGAGAAGCGCGCGTGTAATCAAAAGTTCGCCTTCGTAAATATTTAATTTAAGTGATAGATTGCAGATTAAACTACTTGCTAGTATTATACTAATCATGTTAAAGTATAAAATATCACTAATTGGTATAGATGGAAACTACAGCTTAATTAAGGGCTGTCAATAGATTAAAAATCTGGCGCGTACCAATTGAATCGGTGTATTGCCGTTCGAATTATTAGAACTCCAGGTTAAATACCTATTTAACCCTATTGATAGTATAAACTTGTGAAACCTCAATAATAAATATTAGTGATCATTATAAAGGAACCAAAAATGTAAATGGATTAAAACAGGTCCGCGTAAATATTAGAACCTGTGTATTGTTATTTAGATTACTCAATGGCATAATTACTTAGACAACTTGGCGAGTAATATTTAAAGTATAGAAATTCACCTCTGATAATTATAGAAATCTACCCTTGATTACTTAGGGTCATTAGAACAAGTTAATTGGGTCCGATGATTTAAAAGAAGCAAGTCAATTAAGCTTATACGTGTACGGATTAAATTAAAGTACTATAGCTTAAGACCATTTTGTTGCAAGTTTGGTTACGCAGATAAATTGGTTAAGTTCATCTAGACTGTTGAAAGACATTAATTTGTATTTACAATAACTAGAATAAATGAATTGCTATCTGCTAAATAAAAGGTAGCGAGTACTAATTTAACGAATGCATTGCTAATTAAATCATTAGAGGTTATAACTGGATAATGCTAAACCATAAAACTGTCTTAGTAAATATTCTTGAATAATAGAAATGAATTAAATCATCATAAAATCATTTAGAAAACCCATTTTTACATATCTAAATACCTAGTTAAATTTTATTTGTAGATTATAAACTGTAGAAGTTCACGTTTAAATATTCTGAATTGTTAGAATAAAGTCATAACCATTAGAAGATTAAAAATATTTGCAACGATTAGAATAGCATATTTGTGAGTTAAAATAGTATTCATCAATTTAAAAAGTATGCGTAGCAATTAAAATTATACATGGCAACTAAATAGTAGTTAAGCTATAAAAATACGCTAATGACTAGCGTAGAAATTATGAATCCCATAAGGACGCCTAAATATATTTTTAATTAAAGAATTAAATAGTTGATTAATGAGAAACCCTATTCTTCTGGATTTATAAATTAACTCATCACGCGTACTAGCACGAGAAAATATATTTGAGTAACCTTAAGATATAAAACGAATTAGAGAGGTGATTATTGCATATGCGAAGATTGACTAGGATTAATATTAGCAGTTATAATCGTATAGGATTAATATCAGCCGTTATAATTGTTCATGCATCTAGTTAATCTGGTATAATCAGAATATTGCTAGCAAGTAATAAAACGTTGAGCATACCTATTAGATCAACCATATCTCATGACGCTAGCGCAATAATGTCAAACGACGAGTAATGTACCAAAACTAACCTCAATTACCGCAATCGGGTTAAATAGAATGATATATGACCTTAAAAGCATAAGCACATCGATACCTCGTATTTTATTATATTGTCATGCATTAAGTCATAGTCGACGTATTTAATTGCAGGCGACAATCCAAGCTACGGGAGTGATTTCACCTGATCCTACTTGAATCCGAATTTATGGTTGAAACCTAGGCAAGCATTCCTTTGATCAAGTCTTCAGAATATATTCCATAAAATAAGTATTTTGTATTAATCTAGTATCATCCTGCATTGAAAAATAAAATAAGATTTAAATTAAGACGATGATTACGAAGGAATTGAATAAATGGCAACTGATGGAGCAGTTGACCCTATTATGTAAGAAGGTGGGCAGAGGTTGCCAGGGCAGGCGTGAGTGGGAGGTGTGGAACTTCTGCATAAGAATAGAATATAAGGAATTACAAACTTCATCTGTGTGAACAGACCGTACCAACTCGTATCAACCAACGTTCCATTTTCACGGGCAGTCGGTACTCTAGTGAGGTGTTATATTCTCCACAGGAGTGATTTTATTTATGGGATAGGCCCAAAGGAACCGGTATAAGACCGGAGCGTAAGAACCCACAGCGGGTTACGCATTGGCGTTATATGACGCCGGCGGGGTGAGAAAGGTCGAGCACCCTACCACCAACGGTTATGTCGTTTTCGGTGGAGTGCGTGAGAGGTTTTACATCGCTCCAGGCTGCTGATTGTGTATAACCGGGTGGAGATGTAATTACTGAGCTAGAGATAATTGTACTGTACTCTGTTCTGGGCGCCGCTTCAAAGGAATTGCGGATAACCCTAAGAGCCAACAC
This sequence comes from Dendrocalamus sinicus, assembly GCA_036346575.1. Taxonomy (NCBI): domain Eukaryota; kingdom Viridiplantae; phylum Streptophyta; class Magnoliopsida; order Poales; family Poaceae; genus Dendrocalamus; species Dendrocalamus sinicus. The sequence continues at coordinate 28,490,141 of CM070647.1, forward strand.
GAACAGAGTGATGATGGGTAAAGTGATACAAGCTTGCGCAATGCTATCCAAATCATGAATTCATGCCTGTCTCCGGGAAAGGAGAATTATGGAAACTTATGGGGGTTTTTACTGTTCATGCGTATGTTCAGTAGTTTTCTAAATTAATAATATGGATTTCTTTCAAAACCAACAAACTTTATTTTCTATAAATCATGGAAATGACATTGAGGAAAAAGAGTATAGAAATGAGCAAGAGATTGAGGATAGGAACTGATGTTCCTAAAAGTGCAATTGATAAGCATTCTGTGCATTTTTGTTAATAACGCTTACTGAGTACTTTTGTACTCACCCTTGCTATTATCTCCCCCTTTTGCTTAGGAGCATGTCAGTTCAGAAGATAGCTAAGGTCAAGAGGAAGCTACCTGGACGGACTACCGTGGACTCGGAACACAGTGGGTATAAGGTGGACACTCCGTGTGGAGTCATTTTGGATAGAAAGTAGTTAGAGAATAATTTGTCTAAAAATTGTAATATTTAAGCCCTTGAGGCTTTGTAATAAATTTTAGCCCTGCGTGGCGATATTCTTGTAATATCGTGTTTTGTCTCTAATTATTGTTCTGCTGTAACACTCTGATAAGCTTATTATTCGTTAGAGCGATGTTTTATCGGCTAAAACGAATAATAATCCGTTGATGGGCGTTATTACCCCATGATAATAATGCGGGTCGTCACATTAGTGATGTCCAAGACTGTCTGAGGTAGAAATAGCGAGAAAACTAAGTCAACAATAGAGCTGGATTTCATCAGCTGAGTCGTACAGATTACTAGACTGCTATCAGTTCAGTCAGTAAAAAAGGAGTATATTTTTCGATAAAGAATAGTGAGAACTGTAAATGAATAAATTATCCACTTTCTTTTTTCTTTTCAGTGATTCGTTTTTGTCAAAACGAAATTGTTTGAGCTGAACTACAACCTCTAGGTTCCCATACTAAACGCCACCTAGGTAGTGAAATCGATTGCACCCATAGAAGAACGCGATGATTTGCATGTTTTATTGTTATGTTTTTCTAAGCTACAGCTTATGGTTTATAACTGTAACTTATTTGTTTAATAAATAATGGTCGCTGAAAAAAGACCAAACCAAAAATTAGATAAAATACCCAAAAAAAAAACGAGACAATATCGGTTGTGTGGCCGGTAGACGAATTCTCACTGATAAGGTTCCACTGCCTGGCGAATCTCGTACAATACTTGCCCGGTGAGGTGCTTAGTATTAACCGCTTATCATTAACCCCTAATACACTAATTTGATTAGCGCTAATTTCTGCAGACGTCAGCGGGGAGGGACCACTGGGAGGAGAGGGACAAACTTAACCCGGGTGGGACTTCGTTGCCGAGGGGCTATAGAGTCTTTCTCATAAACACTACCTCTGTAAATACAATTGTATTGTATCACCTTTTATAAAGGACAGGAGAAAAAAGAGAGGCAATCATGGCTCTCGAGTTTTCGTTCCCCCTTCTATATTTGTCTGGTCTCTTACTCCACGACAACAGTCCTACAAAACAGCTTTTTATTGGTGGCAGAAAGTGGCTAAGCTTGTATTTAGTTCAGATAAATAATAGTCAAGAATTACACCGTCATGGCTAGTTGGCTACGCTGAAGAAAGAAAATCAAAAGGAACTTTTGTGGAGAACTGCTGTTAAGATGTGACACACCGATACTCGTCTCTGAAAAAAATAAACGACGTGGGAACCGGGATGAAATTTGAGGAACAATTGGACTTCAGTACTTGACTATAGGTGGAAAAAATACTATAACTAAATGAAAAAAATAGTTTTTTCGATTGGCAGATTTGGCAAAAGAGAAACCTTCAGTTCCATACAGGAAAATATTATGTAAAGTTTTAAAGATAGATGGAAAACCGAAGATCGTGCGATGTGCAGCTTCAGTTCCTTTGTATAGCTATGTTGTTGTACGGTTAATAATAACTGATTATAGGATCATCGACGGTAATCAGAGAGAGTAAATAATTGCAGCGAATAACAGAAGCTTTTTCACAACCCTATTTTTATTTTAACCCTGCAAAACAGCAACAACACAAAAACACAGAAAAAAATAGCACAGAGAAAAATCTAGGAAAGATCATGCATGCATGCAATTTGCACCATAACAAGCCACCCGAATAGTTTATTCAACTAGCCATCTCCACGTCACAATCAATGATACTAGCTCTGCAGCCACTAGCTATTTTCTAATCCCTATTTCTCAAGCTATCAATGCTGCAAGCTTTTTTCTAATATATCTTAGGGCGTCTCCAACAGCTGGCTATTTAGTTAGCTAGATCTGATGTGGTAAGGAAAAAGTAGGAGAGAGAGTAGTCACTAGTGACGAGCAAATAGCTGATCTATTTCACGTAGTCCAAGAACATGAGAGAGGAGCATGTGGGTCCAACAGTATAAAATAGTCTTTGCTTTTGTCTCTCACCTCCACGTCAGCTGACTATATAGCTAGTACTAGCTATTACCATTGCGGACGCCCTTACCTCTCTGCAAAAAGTATGATCCAGCCAACCAATGCATGCAAGTCTAATCTCTAATATTTTATTGAATCAATTACTGCAGCATTGCTATTTCCTCACATCAAAATCCAAGTAAATTAATTCCTCTCACCTGACGTCGCTTTCAACCGAAGAAAACAATACTGCTTTACATTTCAAATAGCATGACGCATGAATCGCAGAATCAACGAGGACGCTCACGCGAGGGGCACTCGGCGCATCAGTATGAAGCACCCGGTGAAAAAGAGGGCGATGGCGTCACAGACGAAATATCATAGCCCAAAAAACCGACGCAGTTTCATTCAGACGACACGCGCGGACCGAGGAGTTGAGCGCCGCACGAGACGATGAAACTGGGATGCGTCGTCGGAATTTTTCTCGAATAGATCTAGAATTTATTTCTTAATCATAGTGGCTATAAAGTTCTTTTCTGATACCCTTAAACCCTAACACAAAATTAGTCTATCCCAAAAGCCACAGGGTTAACCTCCAACCCCATATCTATTTATAGTCTAGGGCCTAAAACCTGGGCTTATCCCAAGCCCACGAGTTCTAATCCAACTCCAACAAATAGGGGCCCGAAACTCTTCCTAACACGGGTTTTCCAAAATTCCAACTACAACTTCTCCAACTCATAACGTGTCAAAGCCTCCAGGACTGCACCTCCTGTATCTTCTCCACGCATCATCCACATTTGATCTTCATGTGCTCCAGCGTGAGCCCGACCACCTTGTGACATCCTCGACCGCCTGGATCTCAGATTTCCCCCTCCTAATCCCGGTCTTTCTCATCACCGACTATGACCGTCTCCACGCCCAACCTGTACATGCAAAGATCAAAGAACATTCTTCCGGCACAAGTTCTCTCCAACTTGACCAACATCAATCTGTGTACACGTGACACAACTCGCATAACAACGCTAAACAAAATTACCAATTATTCATCATCACAAATTAACCATTGTCAATTATTCATCACCAAAATATCCTAGACCTAGCCAAATGGTCTGACAATCTCCCCCTTGACGAATACATTGGCAACACGTTAAGATAGCATGATGAATTAGCTTCAAATAGATATAAGTGAAGTACTGAAGCCGAAAAAGCATTTCAAGCCATAAGTCTCAAATCTCTCCCCCCTCAAGACAAGAGATGTAGTTTTAGCAAATTTCTCCAATATCTCACAAAGCACACCAAATCTCCCCCCTTTGGCGATGTAATTATCAAGAAAATTTAGAGAAAAGATAATTCTAAGAAGAAGCAATCAGAGTAAAAATCTAGAAGCTTTGTAGATTATCTAAGTCACTTTGAATTGATTTAATTATTTAACCAAGCCATATTTTTTGAGTGGAGCTATCTAGATCATATAAAGTTATATATCAAATAGTAATATCAAAACAAAGTTTTCAATATGATAGGCAATTTATATCAATGACAGGCATCTCAACAATGACCAAACCAATTATAGAGAGCACAATGAGATATCACAACAAAAAGTCAAAACATAAAAGTGAAGCAAACTTTTAATCTAGACGAGCTAGCAGTCTCATATAACAACCTATTGCTCCACATTCAATTCTTACGTATGTGGCATGTTTGTAGCATACTTCTTTTCATAATATCTTACTTCTTGTAAATTGTGGCATGCTTGAAGCATACTTCTTTTCATTTTGTGTATTTTTTGTGCCCTTTTTTGTTTACCATGGTATGCTTGGAGCATACATCTTTTCAAACGTCTATTTCTCATTTTTTTTATAACATGCCAAATTGAATGATCATTAAAAAATTGCAATATGAAACATGTGAGCCTCATAGCCGAGATTTAAAATAAGACTCATAATTAAGCTAATTCTTTTTTATGAACATCGCAAAGCACTATATATAATCAATCTAGTCAAAGTATTCTGCCATGTCATATTTTAGTTCAAGTGCAACAAATTAATTATAACCAGTTATGATCAAAGCTACACAGCATATGAGTAAATATGATAAAGAGTGCTCCGCAACTCATTTAAATTTCATGGCTTGGACTTGTTAATTTAATTGACAAGTATAATAGACAAAGCTTTCTAAATTTTTAAACATCAAGCTCCCCTCATAATAATTCTATAGGATGCAACACGCCCAAGCCACTTCGCAAAAGAACAAAATAAGAGAAATCAAGTGGTTTTGAAAGAATATCATCAACATGAGAATCCAACTCAATAGGGTGTAAGACTGCATCACCTTTTCCACATGGTCTCTCAAAAAGTGAAATCTCTTGCAAATTATCAAACGAGTGAAGAACCATCAAGTGTTCCAATCAAGCGATGATGAAAAAGACCGGAACCCAATCTAACTCATGTTCTCCATCCTTGTTAGCTGTTCTTACATCACAGGAAACATCGGTCTCACAGTACTAGGGTTTGTGAAATAAGATCTAGGAATCCAGTAATGTGACACACGACGTGGAGAGACAGCAGCAAATCTAGAACCAAAATCACGAGCATGTGGATGATTAAAATGCCAAAAAGAACGTGACTTATTTGAATTATATCCCAAACTAGCATGTGAAGCAGATTTAAAATTATCATAAAAGTTCTCTAAAAACTTAGCTTTCACATTAGTTATAGAAATAAAAGAGATTGCATATTTTTGTCTTAAAGCATTCAATCTTTTCTTCTTCTCTTTCATAGCACGCCTGAAGCAAAATTCATGTAAGTGCTCATCTCTTCCATAGTAGGTGCAATGGAATTTAACGTAACCAGAATTCTTTTGAGATGATGAGCTAGCACCTACATTATTATTCGACGAACTTTGCACAAAGCCAGCAGATTTAAACACAGTTTGTTTTGCTTCAGATTTTGCTTCAATTTTTCTAGATTCAAAAACCTTAACAACCTTAGCAGGATTATTCTTGGCATGCTCAACAAAATTAAATGCTAGACCACGATTTTTCACACTTATTTTTGACTTGTCTAGAATCATGTTCAGATTTTTCTTGCCAAAAGAGAATATTTCTAAAGTGTCCTTAAGTTACTCATTTTCCTTAGCCAAAGTGGAACAAGTAATGCATTTAACAGGTTCATTCACAAAATTCTTGAAAGCACTAGATTAAGCTAATCTTTCATTTTTAGCAAAATCATTCAATTGCCTAGTTAAAACATCATTTCAATATTTAACTTAGGACAATTTGAGCAGGACATGTTCTTATGATAAAGCATTTGTTGAATAGATTCCTGAGATGAATTAAGTTTAGCTTCTAGCAATTCACAATTAGAGCAAATTTTAGATTGAGCATTTGAAATATTTAACTCTAAACATGTAGAAGAACTAGATTTGAGCTTTTCAATTTCATCGTTCGCAAGTTTTAACTTTTCATCATAAGAGTCATGTGTCAATTTTAATTCATCAAATTTATTAGTTACATCTCTAAGTTGGTTTGATGCACTAATAGATCTAACAACCTCCAACTCAGAATTTAAAACTTGGCAGGACTCACATGATTCATCATCAGGAATTAAAGCTCTAAGTCTATTAATTTCAGAATTTAGACTTTCAACAACACAATTATTTTCTTTCAATTTCAGTTTTGTCTTTTTTAATTCAATAGAAAGTTTAACCAAATCATCTTCAAGCTCATCATATGATGGTCTTAACTCATCGGGATCACTATCGCCATCATCACTGTTGTTTCCCGTCATGAAGCACATGCCCGTGAAGTTATTGTTGTTCTTTTTCTTGCCTTTAGCATCATCACCGTCGTGGTCATCGTCGTCATAGCTCTCATATTCCACATCGCTCAAATTAAGATGCTCAATAGCCGATATGATCTTTTCAGCAAGCTTGCGACGGAAATTGCCACCCTTGGTGTTGTTGTTCTTGGATGACCGACGACGATAATCCTTCTATTCCTTCACAACCTTTCCCTTGAGCTTGGGATAATCCATCTTAATGTGGCCTGACTCGCCACACTCAAAGCATCTGATCGGACTTGACACGCCACCTCGCTTCCTCATCCTCACATTGTTGAGTGCCTTGTATGCTCATGAAGAGATCAACATCAAGTCCTCTTCAGGAAGTTGCTCGAACTGTTCCTCTCAAAAAGAAGACAAGGTAGACAAAGAAATACAAGACAAAGCACTCGACGAAGCAGCCTGCACGGGGTCAGTCACAAGTGCTAAAGATGAAGATTTGTGAATCTTAGATGGCAAGCTTCCATCTTATAGGTTTTCAATCTAGAATAAAGATCATCCATGGTTAAAATATCTAGATCGACAGTTTGATTAATAGTTGTGACAACCATCAACCACTCAGAACCTAAAGATCTCAAAATTTTAATTGCATTATCTTCATCAGTAGGAATAACACCAACACCGCGCAGATCACTCAATATTTTCTCAAACCGAGCAAAGAGATCATCAATGGATTCACCAGGTTTCATAGCAAAATCAGAATATTCTTTTTGATAAAGGTTTTTACGCACCTTCTTGATTTTAGTGGTTCCTTCATGATAATCGCAAAGAGTTTTTCAAATTAAATGGGCAGAATTAATATGAGCTACCCGATCAAATTCTTTGCGAGAAATCCCTTGAAATAGCAAGTTACGAGTTTGAGCATTTAAATCAATATCTGCTTTATTTAAATTAGTAACAGTAGCAAGAATCTCATATAGTGTAGAAACTTTATTCCAAACATCACTACCTTGAGCCTCAATATAAACTTGCATCCGACACTTCCAAAAAGCAAAATCAGTACCATCTAGCATGGAGGACGATTCACATAGCTCTCTGACGCCATAGCAATCGGCTCTAATACCACTTATAGGATCGTCGACGGTAATCAGAGGGGGGTGAATGATTGCAGGGAATAACAGAAACTTTTTCACAACCCTATTTTTATTCTAAACCTGCAAAATAGCAACAACACAAAAACACAGAAAAAGAAATAGCGCAGAGAAAAATCCAGGAAAGATCATGCATGCATGCAATTTGCACCATAACAAGCCAACCAAATAGTTTATTCAACTAGCCATCTCCACGTCACAATCAATGATACTAGCTCTGCAGCCACTAGCTATTTTCTAATCCCTATTTCTCTAGCTATCAATGCTGCAAGCTTTTTTCTAATATATCTTACCTCTCTGCAAAAAGTATGATCCAGCCAACCAATGCATGCAAGTCTAATCTCTAATTTTTTATTGAATCAATTACCGCAGCATTGCTATTTCCTCACATCAAAATCCAAGTAAACTAATTCCTCTCACCTGACGTTGCTTTCAACAGAAGAAAACAATACTGCTTTACATTTCAAATAGCATGACACATGAATCGCAGAATCAACGAGGACGCTCACGCGAGGGGCACTCGGCGCATCAGTATGAAGCACCTGGTGAAAAAGAGGGCGATGGCGTAACAAACGAAATATCATAGCCCAAAAAATCGACGCAGTTTCGTTCAGATGACACGCGCGGACCGAGGAGTTGAGCGCCGCACGCGAGACCGAGACGATGAAACCGGGATGCGCCGTCGGAAGCACCTCTAAATTCTAGCACAAAATTAGTCTCTTCCAAAAACTATGGGGTTAGCCTCCAACCCTATCTCTATTTATAGTCTAGGGTCCAAAATCTGGGCTTATCCTAAGCCCACGAGTTCTAATCCAATTCCAACAAATAGGGGCCCGAAACTCTTCCTAACACGGGTTTTCCAAAATTCCAACTACAACTTCTCCAACTCATAACGTGTCGAAGCCTCCAGGACTGCACCTCCTTTATCTTCTCCACGCATCATCCACCTTTGATCTCCATGTGCTCCAGCATGAGCCCGACCACCTCGTGACATCCTCGACCGCCTGGACCTCAGATTTCCCCCTCCTAGCCCCGGTCTTCCTCGTCACCGACCATAACCGTCTCCATGCCCAATCTGCACATGTAAAGACGAAAGAACATTCTTCCGGCACAAGTTCTCTCTAACTTGACCAACATCAATCCGCACACACGTGACACAACTCGCATAACAATGCTAAACAAAATTACCAATTATTCATCATCACAAATCAACCATTGTCAATTATTCATTACCAAAATATTCTAGACCTAGCCAAATAGTCTAACAACGATTGACAACAGAATAGTTACAGATGTATGGCAGTTTAATCAGAATCGCTCTCTATCTACAACCGTATGCAATAAGGATACTAACACCTTGATACTTCGACATATAGAAATGAATGTAAGGAATATAATGCTTCCGTCTTTGTCCATAAACAAATAAATATAGAAAGAAGAAAGAGCTATGTAGATCTTGATCTTGGGTTTAGTAAACTATCCAATCTGTCGGTTTTGTAGAGCATTGTTTTTTTGTCACTCTTGCTTTAGATTGGCATATGCCATACGTGTCATCTTTGTTTAACTACTCAGTGTACTCACAATACTCGAGATTTGTTAGGCCACATTCTACTGATGTTATCAAGAAGAGAGAAGAATAAAAGGGTTGTGAAAACTATTTAGTTCCTAGAACACTGGCTCTGCCAACCTGTAGGTGTCTTGTTCTATTTATTGCCTGGGGAACAGAACAAACTTTAAATTTTGAGAAAATTTCATCTCTGGCATAAGTCTAATTAAGCTTGGTACCGAAAAATACCACAAACAAAACCCGCTTCCAACCAGTAGAACAGGGGGATGCAAATCTCCCATCCATACCAGTTCCGTCAACTCTTGTTACCCATTTTCATTTCAATTATTTTTCCCCAACCTTGACCACATAAGATGACAAAAATACCCTTCGAGCCAATTTGGCAAATACATGGACCGACCCAGCCATATCAGAGTTCATCCTCTGTCACTACTGTTTTACTTCCTTCCATGTCTTTCCATCTTAATGTGCGACATATTGGACAATCATTGTTGTTGGCATGCTCCTTCCAAAATAATGCACAATCATACTTGCACACATGAATTGACTCATATTCAATTCCAACTTCACGAAGAACACTTTTAGCTTCATTATAAGACTTTGGTAGACTATTGCTAGCTGGAAGTGCCATATTGAGCAATTAAATTAATGAGGTAAATGCATAATTTGTGATTGGATTGTAAGATTTGATATGGGCCAGCCTAATAAGAAAAGCCAATCTTGTGAGATTGTTGCAACCAAGACTGAGCAATGAAGGTCTAGGAGCCGGAGGAGGATGTCTCGAGGACTACTCTACAATGAACAACGAAGGTTAAGAGTTGCAAGGCAAGTCATGAACCCTTGATCATGTTGAGTCCTAATAGTTGGGTATATTCTATATGGGATTACTTTCATATCCTTACATGTAAATGTTATTTGTTATCAATTACTTCGGATTAATCCTGCTTAGTTATGCTCCTCAATTTAATATGTATTTATATTGTCATCCTTGATAATGGCTCCATCCTAACATCTTTTGCAACCATTAAGATTATAATATTAGTCTTTTGACCGGTTTAGTATTCAATGGAACAAAAAACTATAAGAATTATTGTTGCCTTGCCTGCCCTCACGAGTTGATAGGTCGGGGTATGTTTCAAGTGCTCAAGTATTGGCGGAGCATGGATAATTAAGTTGAATCGGTTGCCTAGAGTGTATGTTTTGGAAGTTATTGGCCTTGGTGCAATATGGTTGCTCCAATAACAATGGTCTTTGGTGATTCATGCCGTGAGAGTTGGTGGTTTCTGTTCAACCAGTGGCGGATGTGAAGTGTAGTACTGAGGAAATGGCATAATTATCACTCAACCATAGGATCGCTCTATTGAACCTTACTTGACTACTGTATTTGTTTCATTGGGTGCCCTAGGGTAGGTTTACTGTTTGTGATTTTTCTACAGACCAACTTATGCCACAGTATGAACCTTAGGAACAAGCAGATGAGTTACCGGTACCTAGGCCTAGCTGGGATCGATGTTGAGAGGGGGGACCTTTCTCTGTATTGGGAAACACTGGTATTGTGAATTAGTTGTGAGTTCTGTTATCCTAACTCTAGCTAAGTCATGGTATCCTATGGGTAAAGCTGGATACTCTCTGCAGGGAAAAATCGAACCATTCGAATGTGTCGTACTCCTACTAAATGTAGTTGTCTCAAGGGATGATTCCCGAACAGATGCATGAACCTGGTGAGCCATTGGTCATTTTGCAATAGCAAGTTGGTTGGAGGTGTGGTTGTACTCTAGTATGAGCTTTGTTGGGAAGAAGTTGAGAATCTCCTAATGAACTTTTATTAAAACTTCTTTGGTTTAACTGAATGCTTTACGATGAAATTTTATGGGGCACTATATTAGTTAGAATAGGTTTTTGTTAAGCTCACGTTGGTAAACTATCCTTAAATCCTTACATTGTATTATGAAAGTTACTGTCATGGCTTGTTGAGTACTTCTGTAATCATTCTTGCATATTTTAGTTTAGACCATGAGTACTGTGAAGAAGAAGTAGCTATAGGTGAAGACTACTTCATCTGAGATGATTTCATGTTTTAGGTCATGCCTACATTGAAGTATAGCCTGTGGAGTACTGATCAGAGCTCTTGAGTGGCCTGTACTTAGAGCGTGATGGTTCTGCGTCTTTGAGTTCTCTATGGTTTGACTCATAACCAAAGTAAATTTTGTCCAAGGGCCCTTGTAAAACTGCTTCCGACTACTAAGTCGTACTTTTGTATCAAACTCTAGTTTACTAATGTATTTGTGAGCTGTAGTGTGTATCAACTCTCTGTACATATGACCGAATTGTGGATGGTCATGTGGGTGTGGGTCAGCTCAGGTCACCATGGAGAGGTCTCCACACGGTGTAAGTGACCTGACATGCACGAGGCTCTCCTTGACCTCCTCCTCCAGGGCCCACAGCTTCGACTGGTGCAACGAGGCGCCACAATCACCAGTAGAGTACCTCATCTTGGTGACCTGCCATCTGGTGGACACCTCGAGTGCGGCCTCCATCTTGATGTGCCACATCTCTAGCCTCTCGAGGCTGTCACTCTACTGGTCGATCCCTCCTTGCACTTTCTAATGAGGAAGGAGGAGGTCCTATTGACCTCTTCGCCGACGACTAGAGACCCATGTTACTGATACGCCCTAGAGGCAATCATATAGATGATTATATCACTTTTATATTTATGAACTGTTAAATAATATATTATTTTATCTCTTGAATAAACTATCATTTATATTGATTAACAAGTATATTACTTATTTGTGAAATTTTTTATTCATGTTGTGATGTTATTCTAAATATCCCTAATTTTATATCATTATGTGGGATAGTTATAATTTATAGATTAGCACAAGTATTGATGTGGAGGAATGTGAGAGGGCAAGATAAAATTTGCTACTCTTATATAATGGGAGAGATATCTCTGGGCTGTTTGATGTAGTTGGATTAGGGAAGCATATTGCTATGCCGATTGTGATTGAGGAGTCAACTACAACTAATTAATCTACTACAAAATCGAGTGAATGATCGAGCTATCAAAGGATGGCAATCATCTTGCCTTGAATTCAATTTGGTATCGCGAGGCAAAGGAATCAGCACATAAGCACTATATAGGTTCATCAGATATAATCTTTGTGTGTATTCAGAGGTCGCTATGTCCTGTTAGGAACCGCTACTGACTTGTGGTTAGAAAGGGGTTTCTGGGTCACGGCTGAATACATATGAACCTATAGGTCACACATTTAATGGGCCAAAACAAATCAGTTCAGATAGAATCCATTCATATGGGCTTTGTACCTTAATGAGCCCTTAGCGTAAGGCTCTACTGAAGGGGCTCTTTATAAAGGGAGGCATGGGGCTTTTGGGAGGGCATCGCAGCACCTCACTAAAGGCCCTACCGTGCAGGCTAGTGCTACCACACCGACACACAATGTTCTGCCTTGGACATGTGGATACCATAGAGGCGTTGTTGTGGTTACTATTGCACTGATTGAGGACAATCCGCAATGTAGATGAGATATGCAAGAGCTGCTGGAAGAGATGATTGGCAGTCAAGGATATTAAACGATCAACTACTTCCACTGCATCGACATGTGTGACATTGGACTAGACTGCTCTAACTATTCTTTCCGCTATACTATGTATCTAGTAGTAACGATTTATGATGTCTTACTTTTATAGTTTCCTAATTTACGCTTTCTGGTTTACACAATAGAAAAAAATATATATTTTATGCTAGTATAGTCTACCTATATCCTAACAACCTAGCTATCTCTACCATTGTGACAAAGTGACGGCGATGATCAAATAGCATGAGCAGTGGAGCAGGGTACACGAGGAGAATATTTGAAGGAAATGGAGAGGAAAACGTCAAAGCAAAGCGGAGACAACATGAATAGAAGTGCCCTCCCTGTCATTGGTGAGAGTATTACGTGTTAAGATGAGCTAAAAGTCTGAGACAGAGTAGTCAGTGAAGAAGCAGCAGGACGGCAATTAAGCCCGGTACGTCTGTGTGTACAATTGGCCAAGGCCGACTTTGTGTAACTGAGTTAAAGAGTTTAACTGATGAACGAAGTCCCCCTTTCTCTGTCGGCCTAGCAGTCAGAGAATAAATTATGAGGCTTATGGCTTTTTTTTTTAAGTGGTTTATGACTGAAAAGTATTGTAACTAGCTGAAAAAACACTGTAGCTGACAGAGGCTTATTTAGCATTATTAAATTTAAAAAATTAAAAAATATAAAAAATATGTTAGCCCATTACGTATAATACAAACAAATATAGAAAAAAAGAACCGGCAAAAAAGCTCAACAAAAAGCCAAAAGTTCAAAAAAAAATGAAATTTATGAATAGTAAAAAATAAGCCAAAAGCTAGAAATTGAAGCCGAAACGAGCACATTGAAACTGTTTGAATGACAGGTTTGTCTGGTAACAACTAGCAAAGTCGAATCTACAAATCAACAGAGCAAACACAGATCACGTACGACTCGTCAATTTTATTAGATGAACTGAATTCATTAATTTCTGAATGTTTCGTATGGTTGCTGGAAGAAGTTTCTACCCAAGAACTGACTAAATCGCTACTGCGCGTGCGATTCCGACGAATCATTCCACGACGTTGTTAACTAAAGATTCTAGAGGATCAACGAAGAACGCAGCGGCGGATCGAGGCCGATATGCCTGGCGTACCAGATCCACCAGCATTAGTCTACAGTTTGTCAGTATACGGTGGAAAACTGGGTCCTTCTATCGTTCCTTGAGTCCAAGGTAATGCTGAAAAATCTGTATCTGGGAATGCGATCACTCCACGCACACATCAGACAACTTGCAAGCAAGGGTTGCTCCACGCACACATCAGCTGGAACGAGCCCAGGGTGAGAGACTACCGTTAATAATAAAAATATACAATATGAAAGCATTTTACAAAACAAAGTCAATGGTACTATTTTTATATATTCAATTCATATAGTTTAACATATATTAATGATCAAAACTTGAAAAGATTAATAGTATGTAACCTACGATAACATATATTTTGAACAGAGGGACTACCATTTATTGTAAGTCCCCAAATTCTCGTTGGCATGACCTCACTTATAGGGCTCAGAATCTTTTTATATCACACACATGTGGCTTCTTGCCTAAATGAGGTCATGCCAGATTTTCATGCCTAACCTTAGCCGCGCCACAATTTCTTAGGTGGGTCTTTGGTTCATTGCCACAGTTGTGGCTTGCCACACTTTGTTAGCCATATGGCCCACGCGTCATAGACTCAGTCTTTTGCCTAACTTTGCCTAAGGTGTGGCGTGGAATTTGGACGCCACAAAAAGTATGGCACGCTACACTCGACTAAGGTTAGGCGTGGCAAGGTTAGGCATGAACCAAACAGGCCCTAAATGGGGATCCAGCCAGCGTCACTAGGGACCAAAACCTAGATGGTTTAGGGTGAGAGACGTGAGTTGGACGGTTATGACATTTTTGGATCTGAATTAAATGGTATTGAAGTCTACGGTGAAAATTAGACTACGGCGAGAATTAAGAGATTAAGGTGGACTTTTCTCGAGACCATACAATGCACATGCATCTGGCTATATATATATATATATATATATATATATATATATATATATATATATATATATATATATATATATATATATATATATATATATATATATATATATATATATATATATATATATATATATATATATATATATATATATATATATATATATATATATATGTATGTATGTATGTATGTATGTATGTATGTATGTATGTATGTATGTGATTTAATTTCAAAAAATATATATGTGCGCGCATTTAACTACCAGACACCATCTGAAGTTCAAATTCTGAGGTCATATTCATATCCCGTATTATTTGTATCTTGAAAAACATGCTTTACAACATAAGTTGAAAAGGGTTATATTTGACCAAACTAGCGGAATTGCGCACACGATTGCACAACTAGATATTGCAAAATATTATATTCGTTATAAAACTCTAATACATATGAAAAATATAGCTGTACTTGTCATGCAACTATAATAGCTGAAATATCTATATAAGACTAATCTTTACTATTATAATCTATCCCACTGAAATAAGAGGTATAGTTCTTCTCTTTTTATATTGAATAATGAGAGAATTTCTAGGAGTTTTGTTTTTTCTTCATTTAAAGATTATTATGGGGTTTTCTAGACCTCTAAAAAACTCAAACGAAACAGGTATCTTAAATTTTACTAGTTGTTTATCATTACTATTATAAAAGAACGAGTTGGCGGCCGTACGTCTCTTCTTCCAACCGCTTCATTCTTATCACTCTTCACTTTTCAATTGATTCTCTTCTATAGCATGATTCTCTATATATCCAATAAATTTCGTTGCAACGTACGGGCGGGTGACTAGTAGATATATAGATTCTATCTGTTCCCACCTCGTGTTGTGCCTATTGTAACACCCGGCTTAACAAGAGCCCATAATGTCACCAACAACTACAGTTACTGCCAATTTTAACCATCCAACCAATAATTTCATCAAACTAGATTTGAACTAGAAAATCCACAACATAAGCATAAGTACAGATAAGATAGAATCAATAAATAACACTAAATGAGTTGCATAAATTATGTAACATCCTAAATTTGGATGTCTGAAATTTTGAGCAAATTAAAATTTTTATTTGCATCTTACTAGTATTTGAAATTAGGTTAAACATCTTAATTGGGTTTATCCTGAGTTTTGTGCTGAGAAAATAAATAACTAGAAGTAGTTTTCGAGCACAGGATAGCAACCAAAAATAAATAAATAAATACAAACTAATTTAAATGATGTTTAACCCTGACAACCTAAAATTCACTGTAATTCACTAAATCAAAGTCTTATTTAAAGATTAGAAATAGATAATAATAATTAAGGCCAAGAAATCATTTTGATATAGTTCAGTCATCATACAAAAAGGAAGGCGAGTATGATCTAAAAATTTAAATAAAGAATTGGTGAGTTCAAACTCCGAGAACGTAATTAGAAAATTCATTTACTAAATTAGAACCAGATTTGTGAAATTGATAAGGGGTGAGTTCAAACATGAGGACTTAAATAGAATTCAAGTTATTAAATGGGCAAAAATGCAGCTTAAGAAATATATATGTATATATATACATATATATGTATATATGCATGTATGTATGTTTAAATACACACACACACACACACACACACACACACACACACACACACACACACACATATATATATCCAAAAGTATAGCAAGGGATGTCAGAAACTCATACTTAAGTAATTGAACTAGGATTCACATTCTAAATGTGATGCAAAACTTGATAAACCCTAACGTAAATTTGAAAGTCAAATAAAAAAAATCCAGATTCTAAAATGTGCCTAGCCTTCCTTTCCTTTTCTCACTCCCTCCCTCTTTTCCCCCCACTGCCGACTGGGCCAGCTCCTGCGCCCACCCTCTTCTTCTTTTTTCTCCTGCCCTCCTCCTTTCTCTGGCCGTGCGTGCGCCGCTTCTGCACTGCTCACGTCACTCCCGGCCCCATGCTCCCTGTTTCCCCGTCACTCTCCCTGCGCCCCTTCACATCCTCGCCTGCGCCCGCACGTCGCGGACCACTGCGCGCACGTCGTGCCCTGCCATGTCTCCCGTCGCCTCATGCTCATGCCACTGTCTTGTCCCGTGCACTGCTCCTACATCTCCGGCAACAGCCCCGCCACCGCAGCCTCCCTTCCCGACTATAAGAAGCCCGCCGTCCCCATTGCTCCCTGGCTCTTTCCCCTTTTTCCCCTCTGTCTTCTCCCGCGCACGGGCGACGCCGCTGCCGCCGCCTCACGCGGTCCCGACCGCTTCGGCGAAGCACTGCCCATTTCAAGCGCGTCACGACGTGCCATTGCCACCCATCTACCTTCCCTCCGAACCAATTGAGTTTTCATGCACCGAGCTCGTCGCACGGCCCATCTCCCCCAACACCGGTCGCTGCCGCCATTCTTACCTCCACCTTCCCCACGGTCGACGCCGGGACAATTCCCCTCGGTGAGAGCGACACCGGAGCACGCAGAAGCTATCCCAACCCGCAGCCGAAGCTCTCCTCCGCCCGAACTCTCCGGCCGCGGTGACCCCCACTGTGCCGCCGCCCATGCTTGCCGCCGGCCCGCCACAACGCCCCCTGGCCGGAGCCGCCACCTCCAAGGGCTTCCCCTCCTCATCAGGCTTCTATTTTGACCGTTGCCGTCGCCTCCCTGGACGCTCCCTGCCGGCGACGCCGCCCAGCTCGCGCGCCGCCCCGCGCTCCTCTGCTTTGCCCCCAGGCTGTGGCTACTTCTTCTGGTTTGTTTCCCCTCTTCAGACCGCAAGTGGGCGGCTGCCCAGATGGTCACTAGCGCCTGCTGCCTAGCATGCTCCTTTGAAGTCTCGGGTTTGAATCCCGTTCCCTCCCCCTCACACTATTTTTGATTTTATTTTATTTTTAATCCATTTCACTTAGGAAGTTCATAAGGAAAATTTGGAAAAATCAGACATTGTTCATAGAAACTAGTAAATTTAACTAGGGCATAAATAACCTTATCTAAGATTTAATATTAGGTTAATCATCGTATGTGAATAATTGTGCCTGTATTATTTATTTTAAATCCACTTATTAGTTAAGGTAGTAATAAAGATGACTTGGGATAAATGTCTAAATGTAATAAAGATTACCCTTAACTATAATTAAAACATATGCACTAATATTTAAATGCCATCTTAAATAAACCGTAGAGGTAGATTTTGCTAAATGAAAAATATTAAAATATACCCAGCTTTGCCCAGCTAAATAAATTTAAATTAAAACTAAAACTAAGCCTAATAATAATTGAAGTATAGGCGAAATGATAAGATTTCATAAGTTAAATCTTAACATTAGGTTTAGTAAACAAAAATACAAAATACTGAGCACGATTGAACATAGCGAGCTAGGACTCGAACACATGGATCCTAACTCAAATGATGCCTATTAATAACTAGGGGTTGCATAAAATGCTACGCATCAAATTACTAGTGATATGAATTAATCTGATAAGCTAAAATTTGTATACCTCTCATATATAGTATAAGCCCTGAATATTAACGCTCGACAAAATAATACCCAGCTGGATTTGTACGCCAACTCACAGACCAAACCTAACTCGTGGAACTTCCTTGATAAAAACAATAATGATAAAAGAGATTATTAATAAAAATATCGAGTCATCGTATCCTACAACCGACCCTGCCTCAAACCACCCGAATCACCCATTAACTCATAATAAAACTAAATTGAGTTTATTTGGATTTATGTAGGTCTATTGAGTCATTTGCCTTTATTTGTATTCAATCGTTTAGCACGTAATTAGAAATTGGAGTTCTGAAGAATCAAGAGATCAAGCGAGATCACGAGCAAAGTGAAGATAAAGACCAGAAGCTCAACCCTTCGAATGAGACAACTTTACGTAAGCTCAACACCGTGGTATACCGCGCAAGGCGAGTCAATACTTTGATCATGTTGAACCTACATTTTCTGCAAATTACTTTTGTTTAAATTATCAAATTGCATGCTATTATTTTATATGCAAATACATATTTAATTTAAGATTCTAGTTATATGCCCATAATTAACTTGATTAATATTACACCTCCTTTGGAATATTTGAATATGTGAACCCTGTCGCCCTAGCAAAATTATAATAGTAACCTTTTGAAACTAAGTCCGTAATTATACGCCATGCTTAGTACTGCATAGATACTCGGGGGCGCTGAAATGCCCTAAGCATCATTATCAATTTTTAATCATGAGAAACTGGTTTAGGAAGTCATGGTGGTAATGACTGGTATATTTGGATATGATTATTTTATGCTCCCAAAAACCGCAACTTGCTTAAATATCTGGGCGGATGGTATGGGGGCTGGTGTGTGGTGCAGTGGAAGCACAAAATGGTTAGTGGTAGAACCGCCCAGATACCCCCAAGGACCGAATCTTGTCATGACCTCCTATGTAAAACAGTGCAACCACAAGTCTGTAAAGTACAACTTGGCTAAGTAAATTTATCGAAACTCCTAGACTCATCTCACCGGTAGTGGATAGGAGTGGATATGCAAGGGCAAGGGGAGGCCTAAAGGGACACCGAGAGGAGGGTGAAGTTTTCCAGTCGTACTAGCATTGCGGGGAGTGGAGCCCGACTGCGCTAGTATCCGTGGCGAACATCCCGTGCAACGTATGGGACCCACCGCAAGTGGGAGCGGCCCATAGGGTGAGATGACAAAAGGGGCTAGATACTTTGAAAATTCACTGTGATGATCTACTCAACCACATGGCTAAGGAATCATGTGGGGCAACGAGCGGATTGTCTCTTGTGGTAAAAGTGTACAAACTCTACAGAGTCAAAACTATTCGAATAGCCGTGCCCACGGTCAAGGGTGGACATGGGAACTTAACCAGATATAGTTCTGTTTCAAAAACAACCTTGTGGGTGGAATTAAAAAGTGGAGGGTGGTGGAAAGCCCTGATTTGAGTTGTCCTGGGTGTCGTCCCAGTGGTAATGTAAGCGGTTATAACGCTGAAATGTTAACATATGGTGCGGATGCCATGTAATGGTGGATGGAATCTGGATCGCTATTATTATTGCATTCCTTTACACATTATGTTTTTGTGCAAAACTGCTAGGTCTCAGGAAATTTCTATGTATTGTATTTTTAAATAATGATGACACTTCTCACAAAATAAAAGTCAGGAAGAATAAATAGAGTCGTAAGAAAAAAAGATAGCTGTTGGTGGTAAACACATAAGGTTGATTATTGGAAGAGCAAATTATGGTGTGAATTCTGAGAGAAATAAATTGGTGGAGTCTAAATGAATAGATAGGCTAGATGGATGATTTGAATGATTTTGGAGGATTAGGGAGTGCAACGGTACTTGCTGGATTATGACACTGATAACTAATATAAGTTCTTGGGAGTTATTGGCGATAATGGGATTTATAGGATTTGATCGATTACTAGATGGGTCAATTGAATTTTTGGGAATTTGGAGACATGATAATTGGAGTATAGAATTGATCAATGGTATTCTTGGTGGAGGTATACTAGTGAATTTAGTTAGAGATAGATAATGGAAAAATAAGGTTGATTATTGGAAGAGCAAATTATGGTTTTGGATCAATAACAAAAGGATTGAATCGTTAGAAAGTCCTGATATAAATGATATCGGTAGGATTCAAAAAATAATAATTATAATGGATAGTCGTTAAAGTCAGATGTGAAGAGTTGATGAATAGTTATTACAAGATTGGATTGTTAGGAATTTAGAATATAAAAGATATTGGTGGATTAGACAAATGATGTCGCTAGCTGTTCGGAGTTTTGGATAGCACTTGATCGGTGGATTATATAAATTATGATACCCACTGTTTGGAGATTGAGGCAACAATTAATCGGTGGATTGCATAATTAATG
Organism: Dendrocalamus sinicus; assembly: GCA_036346575.1. Lineage (NCBI taxonomy): Eukaryota > Viridiplantae > Streptophyta > Magnoliopsida > Poales > Poaceae > Dendrocalamus > Dendrocalamus sinicus. The sequence goes on from CM070647.1 coordinate 28,510,584, forward strand.
ATATTCACTGTTTGGAGTTTTAGACATCAATCAAATTAGAAAGTATATGCTCGATGGATTAAATAAATAATGTCACTCGCTGTTTGGAGTCTTAGACATCAATCAATAAAGAAAGTGTATTTTGGTGGATTATGTCAATTATGGTAATCACTAGGTGGAGTTTAGGCAGCAACAATAACACTATGAATAAATAATAATAATGCTACTAAAAGCGATTTTTGGCAAATAAAATAATCCGAGCCTCTCCTTTGATAAGCCATGTGTCGTAGGGGTGACCCCCACCTAAGCCCAGCAGGCCTGTCAGGAGGTTATAAGAACCAGAGTAACATGTGCAATGACATAAGTGCCCCCAATGAGGAGATATGGGTGTAAGGGCATAATTGTAAAAGCATACTTCATGTGAATATATATATACGAGATGAGGGGAGGGTAAAGGAAACACTCCCACCTCTCCACTACCATCTCTCTCTGTTGGTCAGAACCACAACACCGGCGCCGTCTGTGGGGAGGACGAGGACAAGCTCAAGACCAAGAAGAAGGATGGCACGGAAAAAAGCTTCACCAGCGGCGGCGAAGGGAAAGACGACGGCTGGGCCGGAGCGGCGCGTGAATGCCAGGGCTTCGGCATCGGCCGCCGAAGGAGTCGGCGGCGGCGTAGGCACAGTGGTCGCGGGCATCGACGCTCGCGCTACAACGACCGACCGCCGGCGCCGCTGGCGACATCCAACCCGTCGCGGCATCGCGGCGGCGACCGCCACCCTCGCCGGCGGTCGCGGATCGACGGCCGGGGTAGCCGCAACGAACCACCCGGCGGATCTGGAGTTCGCGAGGCGATGGCCCCTGCACCGACCCGTCCGCTGGGCGTTCCGGCGGACCCGACAGCACCTGTGGTGGAAAGCGCCCTACTAGCAGCCCTCAACGCATTCCAGCGGGAACTAGGGGACCTTCGCGGGCCGTCCGCGATATACAAGAGGCTCGAGCCGCAGGCGCGCGCGATGTCGCGCCGAGCCCGCGCGAGAAGGCGGACAGCCGCGAAGCCCCCACGCCCACCTGCGTGCCGTTGAGGCGCCAGATCCGAGTCCCGCTTTCGGCGGGCTGCAGCAGCGGCGTGGCCGCAGACTTCAAGTTCCTAGCGTCACCAACCAGCACAAAGGCGACACGGATCCTCGCGAGTTCGTGTGCGTGTACGAAACGCGATCGAGGCCGCGGCGGAGATGACACCACGAAGGCGAAGGACTCCCCTCGCGCTGCAAGGAGTGGCACTCTCTTGGTTTTTACCATAGAGCCGGCTCCATCTACGCGTGGGAGCAGCCGCGACCGCCTTCACAAAGAACTTCCAAGGAAACTATGTCGAGCGAGTCGATGCGGACCAACTCTTCACGTGAAGCAAGGACCCTGAGAAGCTCCGGACTACTTCAGCCGCCGCCAAGATTCGATGCCGTGAAAGACATCAATGAAACCACCGTCGTTAATGCAGCCATACAGGGCCTTCGTCCGGGCCCGATGGCCGAGTACAACGCGCGGAGGCCAATCAAGACAGTCGTCAAACTCTTCGACAAAATGGACGAGTATGCGCGGGCGGAGGAGGATGCGCGAAGACGCAGCATCACCGCCCTCGACCTCGCCAAGGGGGAGTGCCCCCCGCGCGAAGCAGGGGCGGTGGTCCTCCTCGGCAGGGCGGCGCGAACCTCGCGAGGCCCTCCCCGAGGCGGCGACACCGAGATACAGGAAGGCTCTTCAAGGAGCGGGCGTAAGCCTCGGCGCCGCCAGCGCAGGACACAGGCGGCCCATCATGTCCGCGACACCGAGGGCACCCGCCAAGGACCCGACCCCGCCTCATGGAGGGGAGACCGGGGATCGGAAGGCGGACTCGACTACGGCGCCAACCCCACGCAGAACAAGAGCTCCTGCACTATGGCAAGTGGTGCGAGGTACACGGCTACGGTGATCATTACACAAGGGCATGCGCTGCAGTTATGGAGCTGCGGAGGGTGACGGCCGGGTCTCGGGCTCCGCCCCCAACGGAGGGCGCGCAGCATTGCACCGTCGCGTCATCACCGAGGCTCCTCCTTAAAAGCTCCGGAGCAGCCGAATCGTGGATGCCGCCCGCAACATCACCTTCGACTTGAACGACGCCAGGGTGTGGAGTACCTCACCAAGACCCCTAGTCATCCAGCCCACATAGCACGTGGACGTCAGCGCGTCCTTGTCGACGGAAGCTCGCGAATATCTTGTTCGCAGAGGCCATCGATCGTAGATGGATCCCCGGCCGGCTAGAGCAGCCAAGAGCTCCACTTCAAGGCTTCGGTCAACCGCAGCAGCCTTGGGCACGTGTCCTTCCGGTCACTTTCCGCCGAGGGCAGCAAGGGTAACATCCGACCGAGCATGTCATCTTCGACGTTGTCGATATCTCGCATCCCTACAACGCCATACTGGTCGGCCCGCCATCAACTCTTTCGAGGTGATCCCACACTATGCGTTTTTGTGTGAAGCTCCGGTCCCGAGGGTGTTATCACCGTCTTGGCGATCGACTCGCCGAGACGGGCGAGGTCGGCGGCCGCGTTCCGCATCGCCGGTGCATGCCCTCTCCGACGCGCGCGACGGCCCTCCGCCCGGATGGACGCCAAGCCTCGCCCGAGGGCGAGTCAAGAGGGTGCCACCTGCGGAGGCGCGCTTGTGTCCATCGACGAGGGCTCCACCGGTCGAACGGATCTGCTCCGAGTGCTTCAGAACAACGTTGACATTTTCGCATGGTCCCCGGAGGACATCAAGGGCGTAGATCGAGCAGTAATCGAGCATCGCTTGGCGGTCCGCCCCGACGCCAAGCCGGTCAAGCAAAGGCTTCGGCGTATGTCAATGGATCGGCAGCAGGCGGCCAAAACAGAGGTCGCGAAGCTTCTTCGCGCCGGGGTCATCCGCGAGGTCCACCACCCAGAGTGGCTCGCCAACCCGGTGCTAGTCAAAAAGGCCAGCGGGGCCTGGCGTATGTGCATCGACTTCACAGCACTCAACAAGGCGTGCCCGGCGACAATTACCCTTGTCGCGCATCGATCACCGGTCGACGCCATCGCTGGTGCGAACTCATGAGTTTCTGACGCCTATTCGCTATCACCGGTATACATGGCGAAGACGACGAGGAGAAGACCGGTTTCATCACACCACTTGGGACGCTCGCTTGTCGAAATGCCCTTTGGCTTGAAGAACGCCGCGCTACCTTCACCCGCCTCGTCGCTATTGCCCCGCCGCCCACCTCGGGAGGAACGCCGCTTATGTCGATGACGTGGTGGTCAAAACTTCGCAGCTTGCTCGCATGGCCGGACCTCCAGAGACCTTTGACAACCTCCGAATGCGGGCATCAAACTCAACCCGACAAATGTGTCTTGAGTGCGGCGAGCAAGCTCCGGTTTCTCGTCCGGGCGGGCATCCAGCGAACCAGACAAAGTAGACGCCATCACAGGTATGGAGCCGCCCAAGACTACGAGGAGGTCCAGAGGTGGCGGGCGCATGGCGACACTAAGCCGCTTCCTATCCAGCGGCGGAGCAACGGGCTTGCCATTTTTCAAGACGCCCGCGGTGCGATGGATTTCGTTGGGACGGAGATTGCGCGAAGGCCTTCAACGAGCTCAAGGAGCACTGCCAGCCTCCCACGCTGGTCGCCCGGCACCATAGGCTCCTCTCGCTCTATCGCGCGTCGCCACACCGCGGTCGCGCCGCCCTCGTCTTAGAAGAAGGCGCCATGCAGCGGCCCGCCTACTTTGTCTCCGAAGCCCTCCAAGGCGCCAAGACAAGATACACGGAGCTTGAGAAGCTCGCCACGCTGCTGGTCATGGCCTCCGTGAAGCTTCGGCATTATTTCTGCCCACCCAATCACAGTGCCTTCCTCATTCCCCAGCGAGATCTTTGCACAATAAGGAGTCCACAGGCGCATTGGCAAATGGGCCGCCGAGCTCGCTCCCTTCTCCTTGACGATGCTTCGCGAACGGCAATCAAATCCCAAGTCCTGCGGATTTTCGCCCGAATGGACCCCGCCGCCCAACCCGCCGAGACGCACGATGACCCGTCTCGACGCTCGCGATCGACGGCGCTTACGGCGTCGCCGGCACGGGCGTAGGGGCGGTGGTCGTCACGCCTGAGGGGCAGCGTTTGCTATACTCGGCGCGCCTTGCCTTCCCCGCCACCAACAACACGGCTGGATATGAGGCGCTGCTCTTGGCTTTGGCGGCTCAAGGCGGTTGGCGCGAGACGGGTTCTAGTCCGCACCGACTCGCGCTTGGTGGCTGGTCATGTGGACAAGTCATATCAAGCCAAGGACCCTGAGTTGGCCAAGTACCTCGCGGCGGTGAGGGCGAGGGAAAGGCACTTTTTGGGCGTCACCGTCAAGGCCATCCCCCGCGCGGAGAACGAGCAGGCCGACGCCCTCGCTAAGGCGGCCACCCGGAATCGCCGAGGGGGTGTTTCTGAGGTACTAGCGCAGCGCCATCGCGCAAGACAACCGGGGCGCGCACTCGCCCACCGCATTGACCGCCAGCGATTGGCGAGCCCATCTTCAATTTCTTGCAAGGCATCGCCGAGCCCGACGACCCGCTGAAGCTTGGCGCTGCGCACCAGCGCAAGGTCCTTCAGTGTTCGGATACTCTACAAGAGGGGGTTTGCGCACCGCTCTGTCTTTGCCTCTCGATGGAGGGGGAAAGGAGGTCTGGCGGAGATCCACGCGGCGTGTGCGGATCCCACCTGGCGCCGAGGTCGTTGGTCGGCAAGGCGTTCAGGCAAGGCTTCTACTCGCCAACCACCACCGCCGACGCCAGACCTCGTCCGTCGGTGCCAAGGGTGCCGATGGATGGCGCGCATCATCCGCAGGCCCCCGACGAACCTCAACCCCATTCCCCCGGTGTGACCACTGGCACGCTGGGGCCTCGACATAGTAGTACCACTTGCCTGAGCTCCAGGGGACCTCCGGTTCGTGGTAGTCACGCTGGAGTATTTCTCCAGATGGCCGGAAGCGGTTTCCCTGGCCAAAGTAACTTCTGCGCCATCTGGCGCTTCCTATGGCAAAACATCATATGTCGCTTGGCGTGCCCCGAGCTCACGGTTGACAATGGCCTGCAGCTTCGGCGCCACGCTTTTCAAAGACTATTGTGACAAGATGGGCATCACCCTCCGATTCGCCTCGGTAGGGCATCCCGATCCAACGGGCGGTCGAGCGGCGAATGGCGCCATCTCCGCCGCCATCAAAAGCGCTGGTCGATTGCCGAAGGGCAAGTGGCCAGCGAGCTTCACAGCTGCGTGGTCACTTCGCTGCAACGGTAACGCGCTCGACGGGATTCACGCCGTTCAGGCTCCTTTTCGGAGATGAGGCGGTGACGCCCGAGGAAATCAAGGCCGGCTCGCGGAGGGTCCTCGTCCAAGCACCCGAAGAGGAGCGCCGTGTGTCCTTGGACCTCCTCGACGGGATACGGGCAGATGCAGCCCACCATGTTGAGAAGTACGCGCGACAGACAATACGTACTCGGGACCGCTCTATATACCGCAGGGGTTCAAGCCTGGGGATCTCGTTCTCGAGTAGCGCTCGGCGGAGACCGTTGGCAAGGAGTCCGTGGGAAGGCCCGTACATCGTGATGGAGGCATTGCCGAAGGGGCGTACCGCCTCGCCACACTCGAGGACAAGCCCTCCAAAGACACATGGAACGGGCGGGTTGCGGCGATACTACGCCTAGAAGCGGATGACAGCGCGTAGAGCCACCACCCTTTGTTATGCGATGCCCGCGCGCAAACGGGAGTTCAATAAAGGTTCTTGTTCCCAAACCATCCCCTGTCCGTGCTGAGCAGAACAAAGTCTACGGACTATAAATAAGACGTAGCGTTGAGCTCAACTTCCGCACGCTAGAGTCTACGGACTATAAATAAGATGTAGCGTTGAGCCTAGCTCCGCACGCACCAGTCTACGGACTATAAATAAGACGTAGCGTTGAGCTCAGCTTCCGCACGCGAGAGTCTACGGACTATAAATAATACGTAGCGTTGAGCCTAGCTCCGCACGCACCAGTCCACGGACTATAAATAAGACGTAGCGTTGAGCTCGGCTTCCGCGCGAGTCTACGGACTATAAATAAGACGTGGCGTTGAGCCTGGCTCCGCACGCGCGATCTACGGACTATAAATAAGACGTGGCGTTGAGCTCGGCTTCCGCACGCGAGTCTACGGACTATAAATAAGACGTAGCGTTGAGCCTAGCTCCGCACGCACCAGTCTACGGACTATAAATAAGACGTATCGTTGAGCTCAGCTTCCGCACGCGAGAGTCTACGGACTATAAATAAGACGTAGCGTTGAGCTTAGCTTCGCACGCACCAGTCCACGGACTATAAATAAGACGTAGCGTTGAGCCTAGCTCCGCACGCACCAGTCCACGGACTATAAATAAGACGTAGCGTTGAGCCTAGCTCCGCATGCACCAGTCCACGGACTTTAAATAAGACGTAGCATCGAGGTCCGCCTCCGCACGCACCAGTCTATGGACTTTAAATAAGACGTAGCGTCGAGCTTAGCTCCGCACGCACCAGTCCATGGACTATAAATAAGACGTAGCGTTGAGCTTAGCTCCGCACGCACCAGTCTACGGACTATAAATAAGACGTAGCATTGAGCTTAGCTCCGCACGCACTAGTCCACGGACTATAAATAAGACGTAGCGTTGAGCCTAGCTCCGCACGCACCAGTCCACGGACTATAAATAAGACGTAGCGTTGAGCCTAGCTCGCACGCACGATCCACGGACTTTAAATAAGACGTGGCGCCGAGGTCCGCCCGCACGCACGCGGTCACGGACTTTAAATAAGACGTGGCGCCGAGGTCCGCCTCCGCACGCACGCGATCACGGACTTTAAATAAGACGCAACGGGGACGCCGCGCGCACGATCCACGGACTTTAAACAAGACGTAGCGTCGAGGTCCGCCTCCGCACGCGCGAGTCTACGGACTATAAAGAAAGTCATAGCGTCGAGGTCCGCCTCCGCGCGCACCAGTCCATGGACTTTAAACAAGACGTAGCGTCGAGGTCCGCCTCCGCACGCGCGAGTCTCCGGACTATAAAGAAAGTCGTAGTGTCGAGGTCCGCCTCCGCGCGCACCAGTCCACGGACTTTAAACAAGACATAGCGTCGAGGTCCGCCTCCGCACGCGCGAGTCTCCGGACTATAAAGAAAGTCGTAGCGTCGAGGTCCGCCTCCGCGCGCACCAGTCCACAGACTTTAAACAAGACGTAGCATCGAGGTCCGCCTCCGCACGCATGAGTCTCCGGACTAAAAGTCGTAGCGTCGAGGTCCGCCTCCGCGCGCATCAGTCCACGGACTTTAAACAAGACGTAGCGTCGAGGTCCGCCTCCGCACGCGCGAGTCTCCGGACTATAAAGGAAGTCGAGCGCCGAGGTCGCCTCGCGCGCACTACCCACGGATTTTAAACAAGACGTAGCGTCGAGGTCCGCCTCCGCACGCGCGAGTCTTCGGACTATAAAGGAAGTCGTAGCGTCGAGGTCCGCCTCCGCGCGCACCAGTCCACGGACTTTAAACAAGACGTAGCGTCGAGGTCCGCCTCCGCACGCGCGAGTCTCCGGACTATAAAGGAAGTCGCAGCACCGAGGTCCGCCTCCGCACGCGCCAGTCCATGGACTTTAAATAAGACGTAGCGTCGAGGTTCGCCTCCGCACGCGCCACTCCACGGAGTATAAACAAGAGGCTCAGATCTTCTAGGATGGCGATCTGCTGCACGAAGGCGGCGCACTCCTCAGCCGCGGCGCACTTGGCTTCCGTGGCCTCGAGTTGTGCGGCCGCCATGGCGCCCTCCAGCGCGCGAAGTTCTTCATCCTTCGCAGCGAGAGCATTGTTTGCTTCACGAAGGCTGGCTTCCAGAGCCCTCCGCTCTCGAACGCGGGCCTCGTCAAAGGATCAGCTGAGGGCAAGCGTCTGGCAAAAACAACAAATCAGCAGGCGTCCAGCAGTACCTTACAAGCTGAAGCGCACATATTTACCCTCATCTCGGAGGCCTGCAGCGTGAGCGCTAGGAGTTCCCCCTCGCATGACGACAACATCTCTCGGTTGAGGCCGTGGTCGGCACGCTCTGCGGCTGCGGTAAGGTCGCAAAATATCTCCGGGCGAGGGAGGAAGTCCGAGCGAGCGAGCCTCGGTCCCAACGTGCCAGGATGCACCGAGGCCACGTCCACGTCAACAGCAGCGGACACCTGCGGGGCACCTGCGCAAGGCTTCGGACTTCGCGCATATCTCCGCCGCCGATCCCGCCACGTCCGAGACTTCGTCTCGCCCGATGTCGCGAATGAGCGGCGGTCGGAGAGAGTCTCGCGAAGTCAAGTGAAGAAAGGGACTCACGCCTACCTCCTGCGCCCCTCGTCGCGGTAGGAAGTGGCGCCGGTTCGACTGCCAAAGCGGGGCGGCGCCTCCGCGGTCGGTAAGGAGGTCTTCTCAGCCGCGCGCGACGCCGTAATCCCGAGCAAGGCCCGCAACGGCGTGACGACCCCTCGCGGCGGCGAGGGATCGAGTCAAGGGCGTTTCGCCTGCGGCGGCACAGGTGATTCTTCCGTGGCGACACCAGCTACGGTTACCGTCGCCCCCACGGTTTCCTCTGTAGGGGGCGCGCCCTCGTCGGCCGCTGTGGTGGTTTCCTCGCCAGGAACGACGCCACCCCCCGGGTTGGCGAAGTTCCACTCAACGAGGCATAGCGCGCGGCTCGTGGGCGTTAGCGTAAGGTGCCGGGATCCGAGGCGCACGCTCCTCGGCGATATGGCGGTGCCCACCGCCGGTCGCACGCCCTGTCTCAGCTGTGTTAGCTGCCGAAGGGGCCGCCGGGTCGCATACGGCAGCCGGGGAACGGGCCCGGCGTCGCGAGGATAACACCCCCGCAGGGCTATCACCCTCCTCCTGCGCGCTCGGAGTCCCGGTGGGAAGCTCCCCCGGCACCGCGCGCTCGGGCACAGTAATGCCCACAGCCTCGCATGTGCGATTTACCCGCCCTTGCTTAGCCGCCTTGACTGCGGCCTCGCGAGCCTGGTGCTCCTTAAGCGTGTACGGGCCGAGGAGCGCCGCAACCGCGCACTCCGCATCTTCTAGCCGAGCCACTGCGCAGGAGATCACGTCAGTCAGGCGGAGACCAAACAGATACAATAGCACGTGTGAAACGCGCTGAGTGACTTACAAGGAGCGGAGGGCGGAAGCAGGCGAGATACGGATGGGCTGAACCCGTCCTCGCGGGGGCCGTTCTGTCCAACATACTTCCCCCGGGAGGAGAGTGGCGCCGCCCCATACATTGTGAACTCCTCGGCTAGGTCGCGCGAGCTCATTCGACGGCGACACCGACAAGACTCAGTAGCTTTCGCGTGTCGTCAATCTCCGCCTTCGACTTGGCGTCTTCGTTAAACGCGATCGCCCACCTCGGCATTGCATTACGCTCTTGTCGGTCACGGTGTAGTAGAACCACCGCCGAGTCCAATGACTCCCATTGCCCGACGAGGCCGGCGCGGGAACAACGTTGCGCCACGACGCCGGAGCACAAAGTCCACACCGTCGGTTGGACACCGCCCGCCAACCTTTCGGGGTTGGCAGTGCGCGTCGTGTAGTGTGGCGAATAAGCTCACGCTAGGACTCCACCCCTCTGTCCGCATCGCCCACGTGAAGACAGCTAGGCGGAGTATTGCGTGGGGCATCAATTGGGCTAGCTCCAACTTGTAGGCCCGCAGGACTTCGCCCACGAACAACGTGGAGGGCATTCGAAGGCCGGCGTCGAAGAACGTGGCAAAAACAATCGCCTCCATTGCCCGGGGCTTCGGCTCCGTCTCGTCCCGACGGGGTAGGCGAGCCCCATCGCGATCCACGATCTTCCTCTCATCCACGAGACGCTGCAGCATCCCATCGGTCATGTGGCTCTTCCCCAACACACGGGAACATCAGCCTCCCGAGTGCTCCATGGCGTCCCACCACTTGTTGGCGCACGAGCTCCCCCGCGGCACCAGCTTGTACTCCTTGGAAGGATGGGTCACCTCGCCCTGGCTAGGCAAGGAACCACTGCGGGGATGGTAGGTGGTGTCGCCATGGCTAGCCATCGCTCTTCGTGACCAGGGAGGAAGAAGCAAGGAAAGGAGCAACTGGCGTGACAATTAGCACCTTATAAAGTCCGCTCGCCTCTCATATGGTTCGAAGCGCAGACAGATCAAACTCGTTGCGATTCGGCTGCCCAAGATTTGGAAAGAGGAACCGCCGGGACCTAGAGGGCCGTGCCGGGTAGGTGATCAAGCAAAGACACAACGCCGCACGCCTTCAACACGCGTCCAACTTCCCTAGGAAAAGGCGAACGGCCGCGGTCATGCAACCGCTCACATCCCACGACGCACCACTCATGAGGCGCCATGTGTCCCACCTCCAGAATAGCGCATCGCACGACGCAACAACCTCGACCGCCGGCCGAGCGTCGGCGCGATTCCAGCCGCCATTAAAAGCGCACTACCAGGCTGCAAGGTCACAACAGCTCTGAAGCGCCACAATATCGGCGCCAAGCTTCAATCTTAGCGCGACGCGCGCGCGCGCGCGTCACGCCGACTAGGCGCCACCCTCGCGCCACCCGCTCAAGGGTAGGGGACGGAGAGCGCGTCGCCAACCGACAGGCGCCACCTCGCGCCACCCGCTCAAGGGTAGGGAACGGAGCGCGCGGTCTACCGACTGGCGCCCGCCTCGCCGCCACCCGTCCGAAGGGTAGGGGCGGAGTGCGCGCGCGTCTGCCGACCAGGTGCCACCTCCGCGCCACCCGCTCAAAGGGTAGGGGCGGAGAGCGCGCGTCTACCTCGACCATGCACCGCCTCCGCGCCACCCGCTCGAAGGTAGGGGACGGAGAGCGCGCGCGTCTACCTCGACCATGCGCCACCTCCGCGCCACCCGCTCGAAGGGCGGGGGGGCGCGCGCGCGTCTACGCCGACCAGGCGCCGGCCTCGCGCCACCCGCTCAAGGGTAGGGGCGGAGCGCGCGCGCCTCGCCGACCAGGCGCCCGGCCTCGCGCCACCCGCTCGGCGGTAGGGGACGAGCGCGCGCGCCTACGCCGACTGGCGCCCGCCTCGCGCCACCCGCTCGAAGGGTAGGGGCGGAGTGCGCGCGCGTCTACCGACAGGCGCCGGCCTCGCGCCACCCGCTCAAGGGCGGGGGGAGCGCGTGCACGCCTGCCCGACAAGCGCCACCTCGCGCCACCCGCTCGAAGGGTAGGGGACGGGGCGCGCGCGCCTCGCCGACTAGGTGCCGACCTCGCGCCACGCGTTCAAGGGTAGGGGCGGAGAGCGCGCGCGCTTTCCGACCAGGTGCCGGCCTCGCGCCACCCGCTCGAGGGTAGGGGACGGAGTGCGCGCGCTCGCCGACCAGGCGCCGGCCTCGCCGCCACCCGCTCGAAGGGTAGGGGACGGAGTGCGCGCGCGCCTTTGACTAGGCGCCGCCCTCGCCGCCACCCGCTCAAGGGTAGGGGACGGAGGCGCGCGCGCCTACTTCGACCAGGTGCCGCCTCGCCGCCACCCGCTCGAAGGGTAGGGGACGGAGCGCGCGCGCTCGCGACCAGGCGCCCGACCTCGCGCCACCCGCTCGAAGGGTAGGGGCGGAGTGCGCGCGCCTACGCGACCAGGCGCCACCCTCGCGCCACCCATTTGAAGGGTAGGGGACGGAGTGCGCGCGCGCCTACTTCGATTAGGTGCCAGCCTCCGCTGCCACCCGTTCGAAGGGTAGGGGACGGAGCGTGTGTGTGTCTGCTTCAGCAAGCCACCTTCCATCCCAAACCTCGGGCTCCCCAACCACGAGCCTGGAGAAGTTCACCGGCCGCAGGGGACGGAGGGGGCCAAAAGACTTGGCGACATGACTTCGGCCCTGTGAAGCCCTTCACCATGAGAGGCTCCTGTCGTAGGGGTGGCCCCCACCTAAGCCCAGCAGGCCTGTCAGGAGGTTATAAGAACCAGAGTAACATGTGCAATGACATAAGTGCCCCCAATGAGGAGATATGGGTGTAAGGGCATAATTGTAAAAGCATACTTCATGTGAATATATATATACAGGATGAGGGGGAGGGTAAAGGGGAACACTCCCACCTCTCCACTACCATCTCTCTCTGTTTGGTCTGTAACCACAACACCATGCATACTATTTATTTGCATCCTGTGTATTGCCTCACGGAGCATGGTGGTTTGTGCTCACACTCGCTCTCATAACAAACCCAGAATCAGGAATCAGCTCACTACGCTTCAGCAATACTCTTGGTCGTGCCGGAGAAGAAGATGAAGTCGTCAAGGGCTAGGTCGCGAACCTCCAGTTGGCTGCCCGTGGGCATGTCCTGAAGGTCCTACCTGTGTGCTTCGTTTCCGCTGCTGCAATTTAATGATTTTGGCCTAATCGGCTGTGAGACCCGGAGTAGAAACTTCCGACCCCACATGCATTACAAAGACTAGTCCCGGATCAAAGCTAGTACACACGATAACGAAATAAAACGGTACATTGTCATCCACGATTTATTACAATAATAACTGAAGTTTACATTGGTCATTGCCTTACAAAGGTTCACGTAACCTTAAAACGAAAATAAACACGATGGAAGCAAAAGTAATTAAACGACCCATCAATCGCCACGTGCAATTGATCGGGAAGCGAGTCCTAAGCATCCGGGAAGAATCCACCGCATCCACACTCGGCACAGAAGTCGTATTCTCCAGCTTGAGCTTCTTCATCCTCTGCTAATGTATTTGTAGAGCAACATGTGAGTACAAAATTGTACTCTGCAAGTCTTGGGAAAGATGCATAAATGCAAGGCTTCACAAAAGAAGGCTCTATGGTTCTTTTGCATAAATCAGCATTTTATTTCAAATCTACATAATTACTTCAAAAGCCATTTGATAAACATCTTTGTTTTTCATAAATGAAATTAGATAAATAACTTAGTGAAGGTTAAACCACCAACACTAAAATCTCAGGCTATCTGCCAACTTTCAAAACTCAGGTTAAACCACCTGATCTGGTTACACCACCAGATTTAAATCACGAGCGTTATACCACTCTCAAGTTTGACAAACCATTTTATTTTGAAATCAAAATCAAACTTCTACCATGTGAATGCATTCCTTGCCCGCCCTTGACCGTAGGCACGGCTATTCGAATAGTTTTTACTCTGCAGAGTTTGTACACTTTACCCACAAGAGATAAATTATCTTAATAGTCAACATGCTTCCTTTGGCATGAGACCCGGATAAAATATCACAAAGCCTTTCACCTACTCCAGTATAGCTAAATACCACCCGCTAAGGTTTCACCACAACTCGAATCCACGAGTCGGAGCCCCCTCTTGCGCCGTATGAGTACAGTAAACCCTGTCCCTCACTATGAGTAACCAAGACACCTGTCACTCAATACACCACTGGTGATATCTAAACTACACCTTTATAGGTTAGTTAGCTAGGTCGTACCCATATAGACTTGTGGTTGCACTGTTTTGCTCAGTTTGGACAAACACAAGCGTCGGTCCTTAAACGACTGTGGTGGTTCATTCACAATCCCAAAACTCTCGTGCTAAAGCGCACTCACCAAACCTTCCATCCACCCTTGTCAACTTTTCCCTTTGAACTTCATTTTTATTTTCAAATTAACAGTGGTAACATCCATTACCACTTTTCAAACAAATCAATTAACAATGGTAACATCCATTACCAATGTTCAAACAAACCATTGATCAAAACATTTAGCAAACATGCTTCTCATTTGAACATTTCATATTGATTCGCTAAACTAAGCATTTGCTAGTATAAATTTAACAAAATGTAATACTAACTCATTATTGAGTCAAAGGAATATCCTAAGTTGACAATGGTACAAGGTAAACGATTTTCAATGGAAGGTATAACAATTGGAACATTTAACTAAATTTTTCTAAAATCAAGTTATCCACTTTTACAACATAAGCATGCAATAATTTAAAATAACTACACAAATCATTTTGTAAATCATAGGAGCAAGATGTTCAAAGGAGACTTGCCTTCTTGAGCGCTATTTGGGTCTTCTTGCTGCGACTCGACGAATTCCTCGGTGACGTCGGTTTCTACGCGCGAAACAACAAAACAACCAAATAAATAAATACAAAACAATCACAAAAATATAAAATATATACTGCAACATAGATTATGATTTTATACAAATTTAGAAATTTGAATCACTGGATTCGGAGATCGGACGAGGGAGAACGAGCGATTGGAAGTTTGATCGGTTTGGAAATTCCAGAAAATGCAAAACGGGGAAATATTCTCTGGAATCTTATTTTGGCTGATTTTTGGGGTATTTTCGAGTGTATGACATGTGGGGCCCGGTTGTCATTGGCTAACAAAAATTTTGGCAAGCCCAAACCGAAAATTGCATTGCACTAGACTTGAACTCAGAACCTCATGCATGCATGCACTAACATGCACCTACTAGCCAAGTGAGCATGTGATCTTTCTTGACAAAAGAGCAATAACAAAATACTTAAACATGGATGAACATGGCTAGCAAAGGAACACACCATGTACGCAGGCGCGACGGAGGCGACCGCGGCGGCCGGCGGTCGGAGGCGGGCGGCGAACGGCGACGGGTAGAGGAGGTGGCGGCGCTCCTTCCCACGGCGGCGGCGGGGCCGGGTGGCCGGCGGCGGCGGGGCGGGGTGGCGGCGGCAACGGCAAAGGCGACGGAGGCGGGCGCTGCGGGTGGCCGACGGAAGATGGCGGCGACGGCGGCAAGCGGCGCGCGCGCAGAGAGTAGGGTGTGAGGGTCGGCCGAATAGGAGGAGGAAAGGGGAGAGAATGGTGAGGAGGCCAATTTATAGAAAGAGAAGGGAGAGGAGAGGGTTTCGGTTTGAGAAGGTTAAAGGACGGGAACAGCCGGGAGATTGATGAGGGTGATTAGGGCGTCCGTTTCACGCTTTAATCGGGAGTTAAGAGGAGAAACGGAGCTTGAAGCTTTTAATTGTCATCCATGGTGGAGGAGAGAGAGGGCTAGGGAAGGAAGAAGAAAAGGTAGAAGAAACATATGACATGTGGGGTCCATATGTCATGGAGAGGGAGAGGAAGTGAAGGGGTACGGGCCGTCGGATTTGCGACACGTGGCAAGTGGATGTGTTATAGCTCTTGGATTTTATGAAGAGGTAAGTTATCATGTGTGGCTAGGATTAAAACGTGGAGAGAGATTGATTTAATCTGAGAGCGACACATGGCGGCCTAGGAATAATTTGATTTTTATTTTCGGAATAAATTTCAGCAAATACTAGAAACTTTATAAACGTTTGGAAAAAATAATATTTAATGTCTAAAAATTCCAGAAAAATTATATAATATTCCTGGAAGCATTTTAGACTTATTAAAAATAATTTTAATTTCAGATTGGAATTTAATAATTTTATAAAATACTTTTTAGCTTTGAAAATTGATTTTAAATTTCAGAAAATTCTCAAATAATATTTAAAAATTTAAGAAAGGCTAGGAAAAATATAATTTTCCCTTTTTGGCTTTAATAAAATATTTTAAATACATTTCCTTGTTTTAAATTTTGAAATTAAATCCAGATAAATCCAAATAAGATTCAAATACATTAAAATAATTAATTTAAAATTAAATTTTTCAGAAAGCGAATTTTTGGGATGTGACATCGGCCCATGAGTAAGTTACTAATATATATTTACGCTTCCTCATGATATGAACTTTGATGATCAGAACTGTAATCTATGAGCACTATCTACTGATCCAGGGAATAGTGCGGTGGAATCACAAAGGATTCTGGATTGTATAATCTGGGCTCCTACAAATTATAAGTTCAATCGAAGGAAACTTCGACAAGCAGTAGCATGCTAGTATTATTCTGTTCTAAAAGTAACCATTATTCAAATCTAAGGTCTGCATGACTAATATTATTTATTCCAACAATGAATGAATAAATACTAATTTATAAATGAAGCGTTGACGGTGCAAGATCAATCATGTGCTAATTTCCTCCCATGCATATCATTCTCAACGATCACCTAAAAGCAACAACAAAAATAAGGGTGAGTCCAAGACTCAGCAAGTACAAAGTAAAACAATAGGAACAACATCACAATCATAACACATAGCAATATCCACCATTCTCTTCTTTCATCTTTCTTTCTATTAATGCAATGCAATATGCATCTCCAAGCTTATACTGAAATAGCTAAGGGATTGTCTGTTGACGTTCACCCCCTCTCGCCTCCATCCCGTGGAGGTGCATACCTCTATAGGTTTTACTCAAGAGCACTCCAGATTAGTCACATAGCTTTCTCACCGACTTGATTCATGCACTCCAGACTAGCTATATGACTTGCTTACCGTCCAGGCTCGAATGTTTTATCATGTCATGAGTGCAACATTCTATCATTTTACCGCATATCATATTTTAATCATTGATTTATCTCATACTGAACAAAGAGGTAATCAAATATTGCATGATAAGAATAATTCAATAATAATGACCAATTATCAACCATCAACTACCATTCTACTATGCACTTGCATTTCAACCTCGTGAAGTGGAACAATGGGTATAAGACACCAACCCTGTGGCAACCTCACCTACAGAAAATACTCCATCTCAACACATGCTATAATAGTACAAACAGCAAATAAAAACAACAACATACAATCCGCCTCTGGTTCAACTGTTCCCCCTCCATCAAACATTCCCCTCTGCTGTCCTGGAGTTCAAAACGCTATAACTATCAACTCAATGATCCAAATATAGTAAACCATATATTTCCTGGAAAGTACACCAAATTTCCTACAACTTCTTAGTTGGCTAGAAAGTCTGATTATTTCAGCAAAGCCCCCATTTTTCACCCCAAAGATAGTCCTGATAATTACTAGACTGCAGACATAGTAGTTTATTATCTTTTATTATACAACAACCACAGTGAACTATGCCACTTTTGAAAACTAAAGAAAATTCTCTACCTTTCTCTAGTTACATGCAAGAACTGATGGGGATAAGATGATGGCCAAGAAAATTCTCTACCTTTCTCTCCTTTCAGCGAGAGAGGACATATGATGGCCACGTGGCACAAGGAAGTGATGGGGACCGTCGAATGGAAATGAAAGGGTAAGTGAAAGGACACGGCTCAGGTTAGACCGGTTGGCGGTGGATTAAATTCAGGCCGTCGGCCAAGGAACGAAGGAGTAAGTGATAGCGGGTAGCTGGGATTAGATCAGGTAGGGTAGATTGAATCTGGGTGTGACACTTGTCAGATCGAGAAGAGAGAGGGTTTCAATTCCACTTTTAGTTTTCAGAAATACTAGGAAGCTTCAAAAACTCTTAGAAAATAGTAAATTGAGTCTGAAAAATTCAGAAAATTCATAGAATTTTTTAATATATTATGGACTTAATAAAAATATTTCCAACTTAAAGTTGGTCTTTTTAATTTTTACAAAAAATACTTTTTAGCCTTGAAATTAATTTTTAAAATCCGAAAAAACACAAAAAATCCAAATGCTTTAAAATAATTAATTTGAACTAGAATTTTATAGAAATTCAAAATACTCTTGATTTAATAATATTTTTTATCAAATTACATTTAAGAAAAGCTTTTAAAAAAAAGCTAAAAACAGGCAAATAAAATCTCCAAAATTAAAGCAACCAAAGAACACTTATTTTATTTTAAATTAAATTAAAATTTAAATTTTTTACTAAATTTTTTGAAATAAACAGCTGGATTGTTACAGAAGTTTTGAAGATGGAGATAGCATGCTACCTCCGCCACTAGAAAAAACTTTGAAGCAGTTAGGTTTCTACTTTTTTACTTATCTTTCATAAGAAGTGACTGGCTACACTGTTTGGCCATTTGTAAAATTAAACTATTGAATTTGTATTTATTTTTTCTATATACGTAAACGATCTTGGTATAATGATATGACGGTATTACTGATCAGTAAAAGAGAACTAAGTAATACATATTTACTTCTGAGACATTACTGAATTTGTATTTATGTATATAAGAATGAATTTAGAACCATATATAACACAGATGGTTCTACTTTAGAACCGTCTGTGATGTCTATTTATAGATGGCTATTAATACAAACCATCTATGATAAGTAACTATCACAGATAAACCTAGCCAGCGGGTCCCGACAGATCTGTCTTTATTGCACTGCATTGAAGGAGGCGGCCAACTTTGGGTAGTTTTGTGAAAGCATATATACCGCTTGTAGATCGATTTATTCTTGGTGATTAGAGGTTGGTATTTGTTTCTAATTATATGCCTTGTAATAAAGAGAGATGATAATTAGGTTTAGATCTAGCTTAATTGGTAATTTGCTCTAATATAAGATTGTGTCACTACTCCTAGTTTACTTCAATATATTCTTACTTGATATATATATTGCTTCATAAATAGTACGTAACTAGCTACTTAATTTAGATATGGATAATTTATTATAAGGTGAATAATAGCTATAGTAGCATTTATAATCTAATTTGACACTAATTTGTTACATGCATAACATTGATGGACCGAACCTGGATATACGTTAAGAACTATGTGAGTGAAGAGTACATTAATAGTGTGTTTGCTCTTTGAAGAGTAGCCAAGCAGGATATGTTGAAGGAGATATAATATATGTACTGTCTATGCATTGATTTGAAGGGGTTTCAAAAAAGAGTATACATGTTGCACTAGTCACGGTGAAGAGAAGATTATACAAGAAGTTAGTTATAACATCGTCGAGGGAGACAACGATATGCCGGTTGTGGACTATGCTTTCGATGAGGATATGTCGCATGATGACAATCTAGATCAGATGCAACGTGATGCATAAAGGAACTATAATGAGAGTGGGTTTGGTAAATTCGAGGGTTTGATGGAGGACTCGGAGAAACCTTTGTCCCGGGCTGCAAGCCGTAATACACAAGGTTGACATCCATTCTTGAATTGTTAAAATTGAAGACAAGTAATGGTTGGTCCAACAAGAGTATCATAGCATTGTTAGGTCTCCTAGTGAATATACTTCCAGAGGAAAATATGTTGCCGAGAACCACCTACCAAGCCAAATACATGCATGTTCGAATGATTGTATTCTCTACCGTAAAGAGCATGCAAACTTATATGTTTGTTCGGTGTGCAAAGCATCCTGATACAAGCATAAAAATAACTCCGATGATGGTGGGGGCATTGAGGTTGTTGGATCGAGAACGGCGACAGGGGGGGCTGAATGGTGCCATTTAAAAATTGCCCCCAAAGAATCCACAAAAAAATCCTCTTCGATAGCTATGTAAAAGTTATGAAGCAAGAAACTAAAACTCAGATTACCGAGAGCAAGAAATTAGACAGAGAAACAGCCACGACAAACAAACTCGGTTCAAACACTGTCACGGCAAGAGACTGTAGACACGGCAAGAAAACAGCTCAAAATCTTGCCACGGCAGAGAATACTAGCTGAAATCTTGTCAGACGAAATACTTTGTCACAACAGTCTGCCACGGCAAAGAAATAACAGCAAAATGCTGCCACGGCAGAGAAAAGACAAGAAATTGCTGCTGCTGCAAAATGAAAGACTTCAAGAACAAAGCAAATAAAAAGAGCCAACTTGATCGGACTGCATGCTAGTAGGCACGGAAAGGCAAAACT
This sequence comes from Dendrocalamus sinicus, assembly GCA_036346575.1. NCBI lineage: Eukaryota > Viridiplantae > Streptophyta > Magnoliopsida > Poales > Poaceae > Dendrocalamus > Dendrocalamus sinicus. Next base: position 28,530,251 of record CM070647.1, read on the forward strand.
GAAAGTGAAGAAAAAGAAAAAGCTGGGAATAGAACATGCATTGTATGTGCTGTCATGAGAGGAGAAGAACAAAAGGATCAATTTCTTGCTGCCTCTTAAGATAGAAGATTTGGAGAACAAACTAAATAGCACAGGAAACCATCTTGAAAAGGAAGACAACAGGCCAAAAGAAAGTAGTTCTGTGCAGCAACTAGAGAGCTTCTTGCGTAAGAAGAACTATTCAGCTGTGCTATCTCACATCAATGGATGCTTTGTGATTGGAGCTGAGCAATAGCACAAGCAAAATAGAGAACGCCTCACAAAAAAATCCAGAGCTTCTAGCTAAAAAAGGACTGAACAGAGACTACAAAATGCTGGCCGAGAGCTGCTAACTTTTTCAAGACAAAGTGCTTAAATTTTAACTCAAAGAACAGAAAAGCTCCAAGGACAAAGCACAGACCATAATCCAAGAAATAATAGATCAGCAGGGAATAGGCCTCAGGAAGAGGGTGCATATGGCTGAAACCATTTCCTCAAGGATCAAATAGAGAGGGACTTCAACTCATGAGGCCAATAGAGAACAAGAAGCAAAGCAACACAAAAGATCAGAACTGCTTAAACTCAAGGTTTCCCAAAGAAACAGAGAGAAGAATGATTAATATAAGGGATCATATTACAACCATCTCACACCTGAGAAATACACACCTACTCTCAAGCCATCTCACTAACTAAGTCCCCATACGCCCGGAGAGCATAGAGAGAAACTCACACCTTCTCTCTTTCTCTCTTTCTCTCTTTCTCAATGAGCAAAGACTAGAAGTAAACCCTAATCCATCTCACAAGCCATTTCTCTAAAAACGCACTCCCATTTTTCATCCTGTCAATTCATTGCACTAAAAATCTGCACATAGCACTAGAGAGCACCTCTCTATTTATAGCCTCCACTAATGGGTTTGCAACACACTTTACCCATTAGCTCTCAACAACTCATGGCGCTTTATCCACAATCCACTTCCTTTAGTGCAGCTTTGCGTATTCACCAAAACACCCCTCGCGCACCTTCCAGGAAGCTTCCTCATTCCTTGCCTTCCAAGCCACGCAGCCACCTCGAGTCCTCGTCGTCTTCGGCACACCTCAACCGTTCTGACCTCGGCACTGCCCGCGCTAGTCCGGTCATCTCGTGCCTCGCCACGACTCCACCTCGACATCCTGCAGCCATCACAGACAAGAAATACATCACATAGCATCGCTCGAAATATTGTAACCATATATTAGCATCAGAAGACATACTCAAAGCCCAACCGATCGAAACGAAAAATAAACGACTTAAGCACGTTCGACCTAGTTTGACCAAGT